>CM056999.1:102891807-103631807 GCA_029891345.1 Dryococelus australis
GGGGGGGGCATAATCCATATAAATCCCCCCCCATATCCACACCTAGGACTGTCAAAAAATTTCCATACATTCAGGATTTCAGTGGGTTCTGACATATACATCAATAGAATACAACTTCTGGCCTTATTGGACTTGATTTTGAGTACAATTAGAGCTATATATTATCTGTGAATAAAGTTTAGCTAATAAACACAATAAATATGGGAATTTTTAAAAGCTGTATTACTGTAAATAATACATTAAAAAACATTTTGCCTCAACTCAATTAAATAAAGAATGTACCACTTCAAAACACTGTATATAATTTATTATAATTTGACACTAAATGGACGCGACCTAAAACCTTAAAACCCTCTGAAAATGAAAATAATATGATATGAAATGCAAGTCAAATTTTGATAGTCATGCATGCACTCAATCAGCTGAGAGCGCGTAAAGAGATTATCAATCTGGTAGTGTGTTTACGGCACGGTGGTCAGACGGAGAAGGGGAAGTGGCGGGAGGAATGAAACTACACCCCTCCACGCCGCTACATCTTGGTGACACTTTGCACGTCTGGCAAATGTCTATCTTTTAAAGTAACTGATTATATTTCACTGCAAAAACCTTGTAATTTTGATTAAAATTTATTTCCTCACAGTCTTTGATAATGAATCATTCAAAACGACGTCCTCTGATTTTCCCACACACACATACACCTGTCGTGAGTTATGCTACACTAGGGTTTCTATTCTTACTCATCATTAGATGAGAAAAGGTGTCAAATAGGCCCTTACTTGATATCAGTGTATTCAAAAGGTGCGTATCTATTGAAATAATATAAATCCTCCAATTACTGCACAGGAAGATACTGAAAATGAACTTTATGCTTGGTAATACGAGTCGCTCGATGTCCAAACAATTTTTGGCGACAAGGGAAGGTCAAGTATGTGCTTCTGGGCAATCTCATTTTATTTTCGAAGATGCTGTCCATTGATATTAAATTAATATTTTGTTTTAAAATCATGTTGATTTTATGCCATATACAATTAGGCATCTTTGCAAATAATAATTCCTCGTTAAAATGTATTTCCTAACATTTTCAAGCGAAAACATTTGCTTTGAAATACTAGTGATGACAGTTGCAACTATTTTGAGCAATGGAAAATCTTGATAAAATTTCTACGAATACCAGGCGCAGGTTATTTGCTCTGTGTCCAAGTGTGTATTGGGTGAAGGCCAGCATGCTTGGCTGAGAAAGAGGAGACAATTTTTTTTGCTAGACAACAGTTTCCCTCTTGAAGGCACATAAGGGGAGGTAGCAAGCCAGACTAGCATCGCGCCGCAGACGTGGTGGGAAAAAAGTCACACCACAGAACAGTGATAATCGGTGGCGCGCATGACTTATTTCACAGCCAATTGCTAGACGTTTGCATAAACAACCAGCTTAAAAACTATAATTGCAGAAAATCTTAGGTGACAGGATCAAAATATATTTTGATCACAGAAACAACCAATAAACGATAAAAGCGGGTAGCTTCATCATTATTTATTTGGGAGTTTTGCTGGGCCACTGAATATTAACTGTGGATACAGTTTATCAGTACCTGCATTTTCGGTACGAGAGTCTACTGTATTTCTAAACAGAAGTTTTTGAAACTACATACTTTTCTCACATTAAAACAATATATTAATACCACCTTCATATTAATAGTACTTACTAATACATACTAGACTTGCTAGAAATGGATATAATCTCTGGTTCGTCAAACTTCTCTCCCTTTATAGTAGGCCTCCATTCACAAGTGACTTCAACGACTGTTACTCTATTAAAAAATCAGTCTTATTTGGTGGTGGGTCTTCTGAAGTAAACCATAAATGTTTTTTCAATGAAACAATTCTACCCGAACCACTTTTGACTGAAAGACACACAGACATGCCTTCACATAAACACTTCATATCAATGAAAGGATAAAGATATTTTTGGCCTGTACGTCTCCTAAGATGACCATTTACTCTGTACATTCTATTCCTCCAAGGCAAAGTGGGATATGTAATTACAAGTACCTTTAGGGCAATAGGTTGGTTAGGTTAACTTTAACAGGCTTTAACAGGTTAACTTTAACAAAATGTTATCTCACACAAAAGTACACATATGTATATTTTGGAATTTAATTTGGATATTTGCCAGAATAAGAACGTAAAGAAAAGTTGTCATCTTCATGATATGGGATTCAGCTGAGGACTGACTCATCCACTTTCTCAACAATCTTAACTCACACAATCTGCGTAAGTTCACCTGGACTTATTCTAAATCACACACCGCATTTTTGGATATGGAACTAGTCCTTCATAATGGCAAATTTGAAACAGCTGTTCACACTAAACCCACCAACAACCTTCAATATCTATATTTCGAATGCTATTTACCATTCATTGCATGCCAAGTAATCTCTGCTGTACAGTCTTGCCACCAGAGCTAAACAAAGACCAGTAACTCAGATATTGTAACTCTGGTGATTGTCCCTTACAATTAGGTCGTGGACTCAGGAACCATTCTCGACTGTGGACACAAAATTCTGGCCTCACCACCATTCACTGAAAACATATTCTCCAAACCACCTGGATTGGTCTTTAAATGACCCCCCAACCTTGCAAATGAACTGGTGCACCCCGAATTGCCACCAATGCCACAGTCAGTAATATCACCTCCCCCCAGGGGGTCTCATCCTTGTAATAGTCCATGTTTTAGCTCTTGTGATATGTACCTCCAACTCCTTCAACAGCAGGCTCACCAACGAGATAGCCTATCCAGGGCAGCTATAATTGTGCAACAGAAAATCTCATCTACCAGCTACAGTACATTCACTGTAATCTTACTACCAATGCTCTCAGACAAAGAATGAATGGCCACAGCGGACACCACAAAAGTCATAGCTGGGGTAAATTTAAATTTACAGGAGAAACCAGTTGCAACAATTTGACTCCGTATACAACCAGAGTGGTTAGGGCCCTACCGCCTTCTAGTAACATTGCAGAACTGTGATACTGGGAACTGGTCCACCAAAACATCACTAAATCCACAGACACCTCTGCCACATTTCAAATTTCCCGTGCCACCACTCGTCACTGGATGAAGCTGGCCTGGCCAGTGAAACGTCTCACCCGCATGATAAATGTGTATATCTCGAATACCGCCCTGTGAATCTTGTGTATTCTGTGTCTTTTTTATAATGTAATAGGTAGCCTAGCAGCCTATTCATGCTATATCTTAGTAAGATAATATTATTGCAGGTGGGAAAATAAGAGAATTGTCTGTACTGTATAAGAAGAACAGTACTATACATATGCAAGATTTTATTATGCAGTAACCTGTAAGTAGAGCAAATATTTTTCTTAATGGGAATGCTGTTGGCAATCAATTCTCAAAAATGTCTTAGTTATAGATGACAAAAATACCAGTAAATTAAGATTTTGTTAAAAATGATTTTACAGAGAATAAGGCTAGACTAAAATTGTGTTTGATGAAAGTGCTCCAAATCAACCAACACTGTAACTCAGAAAATTTCCTTTTCAAATTATATAATATTAGAATGTTGAAATACAGGTAATTATTATAATTGTTTTTCAAGTCACAGAAGTTCCCAACTTTTTACACCACCACCACCATTGTGTTTACTATTGCCTAATACCTACATAAGGCATTTACTAAAAGGACTGAGTAAATGCTTTACTCTAACATGTATAATAGTGACTTTTCTTAAGCACCTATACGATTTTTGGTTAGTACATTTATTGTTCATTGCAACAACTTCCATGGAGTTGTTAGCATCTACTTGCCACGAATTGCTAACATGTGAGCTTGGAATGCAACTACACCTTTCAAATAGGGTAGGTTATGAGCATAACACACAATACATCTCTGCTCATTATGCGTATTTTTTTTAGTGTCCTGAAAACATACAGCATCTTTTGCAATCTAACGTGACTGCTGGTGAACAAAACTTGGGAGAATGAATGCACATTCTAGACAGCAAATAAGGTAGCTTGCTGGTGTTACAAATTGTTTCTAGCAAACCTAAATTTTAAAATCAGAACAATTAGATATCAGTTAAAAAGCAGAACATTTTGAGTCAAATAATCAAAATATTACAAAACGGGCTGTATTCCTGAAAAATGTATGTTTTGAGAGCATGTGTTATTTTTTGGTTACGTATATCAAAATTCTCATGGACTAGAAATTGATACTTGACCTTGCCTGATGCCACACAAGGAGACACATTCCGTACCTTACAGTTTATTAATGTGTTATGTGATCTAATTCACAATTTGTTGTTCATAAATTTATCTCTAATAAGGTGCCAATTGCAAAGCAGTCTGTGTTCACGACTTTCATGTTTTATTGGTTCTCCAATGTAGCAAGATTGGTAACCACACAACTGACTACTGTTGGAAGTGTAAATTAAAAACTTACAAATGAGTGCATGTGTTACCTACTGCTCAAGTTTAGATGAATCTCTATTGTAGTTCAAATTAATACCACTAGGGTTTTCATTGTACATTAAAAGCTCCAATGCTGATATCCATATTACTTACATATCTATGACTCCAGCCTTTTCTTTAATCTGTCTGTAATGTGTAAACAAACTTCTATGCATGAGAGAGAAAACCAATGATATATCCCTTAAAACACTTAATCCTTTGGTGGTATAAAAATCTGTAAAAACAAAATCCATGAAAATGGTAGTCCTGCTTTATAATATCAATGACAATCTGGAAGAATGTAGCATTCTAACAATAAAAGAATTATAACAATCGGCCCTGCAGTTTTGGAAGAGCATGCTTAGAAAGCAGCCAAGTAGCTCATTTTTTTCCCTCGCAAATTTTGAAATTACACAAAGAAGTTTTTTTTTTTAATTAAACATAACCTATGTCCATCGGGAAGAATGTAGCTTTCTAACAGTGGAAGAATTATAATAATCAGATTAGTAGCTCCAGAAATTATCTCAAACTAACTAACTTTACCTTTTTATATAATAGTATAGATACCACAAAATATGTAACAATGAAGAGCAGAATAATTAAAAAAAAAAAAGTACAGTAATCCCTCATCATCAACCACGGCATCTTGAAGCAGTTTCAGTTATGCATGCGTGGATTGGTTTTTGTAGACCTTTTCTCCAACCACAGTACAAGTTTCTATTATCCACGGTATTCAATGTCAGTAGTCGTGCATTTCTCAAGCTGCCAACATTGACTTTGACATTTGTTGTCCCAAGCAGCATGAGGCAATAAATTACTTCATGCCAGAAGGGGACTGGGGTGTTTTGGGGTGGGGAGTTGCAGGCCGGGTCAGTAAGAATTCTTTGTCCTAGTCACATACTGCCACCTCTGCCTTACCCTCCCTGTCATTTTTTACTTCCATCATCCCTCCTCTTTTGCTGTAAAAACAACGGCACATTACAGACTAGTTTCTTAATCAGTGTATATACGATAACTTCAAATTTAATTCAATGTCCTTTTTTTAATGACTTTTTAAAGTTTATGAGCAATTGTTTTTTTTCTTGCGAAGTCAATTTTATGTGTAAAGTAAATAAAGATCTAATGTTTGTACAGAAACAGCTGATCCTCCCAGCATGCTCTCTGAATCTGACAACACAGGCCACACTGTCCATTTATATTTTGTACTTTTTGAAAAATCACCCTAGGTGTAACATGTCAACCTGATTTGTTCAATCAGTTGTATTCCACAAATGCATAACACTGTGATTAACTCATTAAAGTACTGTATTTTTGAATAAATTAAACTTTTCTTAATATCTTCTATAACTTGTAATATTTATTTTGTATTATATACAAATTAAAAACTGCAAGAGCAGCAGTGTGTTGCCAACGGCTAGTAAGAAATAGTTCTCAGTTCAAATATTGTTTCAACATAGTTTTTTGGTATGGTCTTTGTAAATTAAATATTGCTATTCAAATATTTCAATATTTAGGTAGCTCCGATAGAAACATACTTCATTGTTAATAACAGCGCAAAATAACATGCGTAGGCCGTAGAGATGTGGTGTTTGTTTTTTCAACAGATGAAACCGTTGGCTGGGCGGAGCTTATCACTCTCTCTCTCTCTCCCCCTCCCTCTTTGTCACACTCTCTCTGGAAATTTCCCATCGCTAGTAGGCACAAAATTGTACTACATGTTCTTAATTGTAGCATATTTCGTACTTATTACAGCAAAATAATGATTTTGAATTTGGAATTTACAACTGAAAAGAGATTTTATTGTTTAAATACCTATTATATGTTATTTAGATGTAATGGCAAGATGCTTACAAATCCAGCAAGTTGGCAGAAGTGGCGTGGAAAGGAGAATCTAGAACTTGATCACCTTCCACTTGTCCCAATATGGTGGGCAATTATACCTAGTCTTTATATGGCCTTACGATTGGCAGTTATGTGGCGACATGTCAATGGTACGGTGTGTTTCTTAAAGCGTCAAATTCGTACTTGTGTTTTTTAAACATCCTAGGCAAGTTACAATGTTGTGATGAATATGTTTTTCCATGGTAGAGTGAAATGTGTTGTGATCGCTGCGTATGAAAAGGTGTGATGGATGCATTGAACATTACACAGGCCCGGTGTGTGTGTATTTCAAACGTTTTAACCATGAACTGGTGTTATGACAAAGTTAATTATTTACATTCATGTTATATTATCACAACATTGTACCTTTGTGCTAGGTGTTTTAAAAACAAGCTTACGTGTGTGTGATTTGAATGTCTGCAACAATCCCAACAAAATACTAAGCCCAACCAGATAAATTTAAATAAATAATATAGTTAACCTACAAACCAGTAAGTACCAATGCATGTAAATGTTAGCGGAATAAATGTTACGGTAGACTTATGTGTTTGCATGTTCACCTTTATATTTTACATTTGTCGATGCTACGTACAATAACTAAGCAACACGAGTTGCGTGCTTCAAATCTACTGTGTTGTTTCGTTGGACTGGTTGCCCCTTCGTTTTATTTTTTATTCGAAACACATATTAATAACAAGAAGTTAAATACTACTGTTGTTTCCACCACAGTTGTAACAAACACCGTCGTGGCAAAATATGAATATGTATTATGTGTAATGTGCTATATCGTGTGTAACAAATAGTTATAAAGCTGCTCTAAATACCGTTATAGGCCTAAATTGTGAACATACGTAGGAAGTGGTTTCTGCAATATATATATGATCTGTTTAAAAATTTTGCAAACAAATTTTTAATGGTACAATATTAGCCAAGTACACTTAATGGTGAGTACTGTTGGCAGTGGATCCATAATGTCACATTCCAACATAATATTTACATACCTATCAGAGTGTGCCAGCAAATGGTGCACATAACTAGTGGTAAGCAAGCAGACATTAGGTCTCATAACTCAGGTGAGCTGAGGAGTGGATGCTGTGAGAAGCACATGACCTCGACATTCAACTTGGAAATTATTAGGCAATACTTGCCAAACCATGGTATTCCCTTTTCCTTTCCGAGGTTCTGAAGAAAAGGAGTACTGAGTGTAGTGATGTACTTGGCTCCCTCACTTAGGGCTCAGTCTGTCACTTTAATAATAGGGCTTTAATAATAGCTTAGCTGAGCTGAGTGAATCTGCACTTCAACACATCCCATGTCTCAACCCCGCATTCCCATCTATACCAACTGGAGCTAGAAGAGCTGAGGAGGAAAACCTAGTTAATCCCCAATACCCTAAGGGGACCACCATAGATGTGGACAACTTCCTGTCTTTCATACATGCCTAGATGCCACCAACCACAAGGGCAAAACTGTAGTGGTCATCCTGCATGACACAGTCAATAATAAATGGAGGAGTCATCATCCCCAATGATACACTGTCATGCTCCTGCCGGGCGAGGGGTATGAAAACAGATATTCAGTGAATACACCACATGACTAGACAGGACCTTTAAACAAGCTGCATTTACATAAAGCTGCATGTCGATACAGTCAACTGCATTTCCAAAAATTAACTTAAGTTTTAAAAAAAAATGCAGTATGATAAGCAAAATAAGATTACTTGTCAGCTACTGTGCAAAGGGACACAGCCAATATAAAAAATATACAATGGCATAGTATTGAACAACTAAATAATCAGAATGCCTACTGTAAATGTGAACTTAAAATAGAGCATAAAAATGCAAAGCATTGCTGTGCAAACTTTACTTACCCGGTTCATTAGGAAACATTTCGGAGATGAGGTCCTGTAATGTTTTGCGGTGACCTTCTTCGGACACTGGACGCACCAGTCTCTGTACAAATGCATCATCTCCACGATAGCAACGGAAAGGAATGTACTTGAATGCTTCATCCAGACTGGCTTCCATCAATTTGCGATTAACAGCCCAAAACTGATCAAATTTGTCTGTAACATTGATCCAAATTAAATTAAAGAGTAAAGGTGTAACCTATAAATTAATTATAATTATTAAATCACATATGATTAGAATTTAAACTATTTTAATTTACTGTTGACCTTAGGTAACCATTCTGATGAATTACCACATTATAATAGTACCAAATGTGACCACAATACGGTGCTTGAAAGAATATATTGTCACAGCCAAATTAAGTATTACTGACAAAAAGATAAATTTAATCTAACAGATGTATCCTATTTGAAGAGGGTATTATACAAAAAGTCCATATGCTTTATCCTTGTATGCTACACAACTGGAATAAACAAGTCCCTGGGAACTATACAGAAACAACTGACAAACTTGACAAAAAGAATTCTACTAAAACATAAAATATATAACATCAGTGTGACCATCAAGAGAATCTCAATGAACAAGAAGGGCATCTAATGTTGATAGTTTTTTGAAACAACAGGCATGCAACACTGCAGTAAATGATTTTGGAATTTAATCCTGGGATCTTGACAAACATCACTTTGAGAACTATGCAAAGTTTCCACACATGGGCTCTAGGAACAAATATCCAACCCGAGTATCATTACCAACCGCATAACATAGAGCTATGTATTTCACCTAGTTTCAGAAATACTGCCAGTATGCATAGCCCAGTCTGACTAGTAATGTTTCCAACTGTTTCAGGCAGAAGGAAAAATCAGCAGATGAAATATCTCCTCCCTCCATTACCCAATTCATGGATTCCACAAGTCAACAAAGGACTGTACTGCCTAGCAGTGGCTCTGTAATTGTATAAGGTGTATTTTGCTTGCACACACTTGGATGCTATGTACATCCAAATGTACGGGATCTGTGAACATTATGTGCACATTAATTTTGATATGTTACCTCTTTTAATGTACTGTGTTCATCATCACCGATCTGCTCTCTTTCAACAAGATGATGCACCACTACACACATCCGAAGATGCCAACTCATGGCTGGAAGCAGGACTGAATTAAGCAAGTACTAGGCCCTTTATATGTACACTATGAGTAATGCACATGTTTTGCTTGATACCTTCATATTTGGCCTATCAAAGATTGGGCCATATTTAATGTAACAGTACACGTTAGCAGCACTAACTGTTGCAGAAGTGGCTACCCAAATTGTGGGGCTCGAGATAGTTTTAAAGTCATTAAAATCCTGAGAACCATAGATGAAGTTGCAAGGTATGGTCAAAAAGAACTTCCATAGAGGAAGCAAGCTAGGTTAATGAGAGTTGCAATTTATGAACTGCGACATAAGGTCACCGTATTTTCTTAGGAATGCTAAGAACATAGAGAATAACGTCATCAATTCCCACAGATGACACAATGGCGAATACGGGTGGGAATTCAGACATGGAATTGCAGGCAACCATGGATAACACAACCTCAGAAAATGTAACTGACATAGTGAATATTAACGAACAAGTACCCATTAATGCTCATTTTTCACCAACAGCCCCGTTTGCGCAATTGGCGGAGTTAATACACGAAATTAAAAGTGAGCTGGTATGGGAAATGACCATACACCAGGAACAGCATGCCCAACGAATAGAACAGACACTAGAAGCTCAGCGTGAATCTATGGAAAATAACTTTAATGCAAAGTTCAATCATTTAACTCATGCAATGTCCGCACAATTATTTATCCCTGGTACAGCGGGAAGTATAAACTGTAGATGAGAATTTGGAACAGACTTCCAAGGTTTTACGAGAGGAAATTTCCCACAAGCACACCAAACTAGAAACTGTATCAGAAAGGTTTGAGCAGCGATTTACAGTGGTCGAACCCAATGCCACCGACATGGAGGAAAGAGTGTCTGTGCAACTGGAAGCCTTTGGAAACCAGGTAGAGCACAAGCTGGACATAAGAAAACCACTATAGAAGCTAAATTAAACTAAGTTGGTGGGGAAGTAAAGTTAGTAGCGGACAAGCTAAATTATGTCATTAGGTCCGTATGGGAAATGCAGCTCAGCAATACCAGTCCGAGCCCTGCGTATCAAACTAACTGCATTAACACTTCATTAATTACATTGTTCTGCGAGTTCATTATTGCACCACCCCAGTAAACTATGGGCGGACCAGATGCCGTCATTCGAAGAGAAGACAGAAGAGAACCCCAGTATTTTTCTAAATAAACTAGATGAATAATCTAATTTATTCAGTTTAAATTATGCAGACAAGTTGCGTTGTATTAGCTTGTGCCTTAAATCAACAACTTATTTTTGGTGGGGGTTCAATAAGGCAACGATCCATTTCTATGACGAATTAAAGTGCAAATTTCTGGCTAACTTTTGGAATTAAAAAGTACAGGGGAACTTACGTGCCCAGTTGCATGCAGAAAGGTTTTGGCCTGGAAAAGGAAAACCCCTAGAGGCACATATAGCAGAAATGTACAAGAAATCTCACTACCTTCATCCGCCTGTGACCGATGAATTCAAAGCACATTGGGCCATTAGGCAAGATGTTTGTTTGGCGACATTCCGCAAAGAGCTCCTACCATTCGATGCCATCGATAAGTTGCAACGTCAACAGGGAGGTAAAGACAGCCAATTCAATGTCTAATAATGACAGCATGTCCCCTGCACCTAACGGTAATGTGAGTATATATACATTCCATACACCACCTAGGTATGACTGTAATCCCTCTGTGAATATGTATGGAGCCATATTGTATAATCAGGATGGTCGTTATTACTGCAACTTCACCCTTTCACCTAGAAGTGGAATTTCGAAGAACGCGGGACAAGGGATTCCGGAATGATCAATGAAGACAATATTGAACATCAACACATATCGGGACGACGTTCGCCAAGGAGGGAAGAAAGGATGGGGACAACGTTCGCCAAGGAGGGAGGAAAGGATGGACATGGTGTTCCAAAACGAAGACACGAGTCCGTGAATTGCACATTCCTCGCAGAAGCCTGAACAGGCCTACCAAGGAGAAGTCATGCCGGGATACTTCGAAAACCAAATGCCGCTAGACCCCGAGGTCACCGTCGTTTGCACCGATGCCTCGACCTCCACCTCCGTGGAACACCAAAACCCCAGCTAACGGCTACTCGCAAAACCATGACTGCCGGTTAAACTACTAGAGGTCAGAGAGGACGGACCTTTATCACTGATCTTTGGCATCAAGTCGGCGATCTCTAGTATTCAACATGTCAAAATTACCACCTCCGCCCAACACAAAATCAACAGAAGAAAGGAAGAGAGAAATGTTGGAATTCACAAGAAGAAGATTAATCTTAGTCACTGAACAAAGAAACAAGTACGCGAAGAAATATCCCGGAAGAAGAATTTAGCAGTCAGGCAGCTTATTTTGGTTCGAGCTCATTGCATTTTGAAATCTTGGGAGCATGTTTCTAAGAAATTTATGCCACTGTAAGTTGGATCAGTGCAAATTTTGAAGATCTGTAATTGTAATTGTTACAAAGTAGTTTGTCCTGAGACAGGGAAAGTGATAGGCAAGTATAACATCATGGCTCTTAAGAGAGTACCAACAGCCAACTACGCCAGTTTAGGAAACATGTTGGGAAACTAAATGAGTATACTTTAGCTGCCAAATGAGAAATGTGGAATTTTGAGATGTGAATATTGAGAATTATTGTCGTAAAATGTGAAATTTAGTTATATTAATTAATGTTTGGGGCTTGAGTTTACGTGCACGTTATGTAACGAATAATAAAGTGATGATAGATGCCACCAAGTGATAATAAGAATTTGTCCCACGTCAAATATTTTATCGTGCCCTGAATGTGTGCCACATTGACGACAATGTCTTGTAATGAATTTATAATTTAGTAATAGATTTTGCAGCATGGCACGCATGATGAAAAGTAGGCCGGTGGGGACACCAGACACACGGCTTCCTAACCCAACCCAGTAATCTTTGCAAACGGGGGAATACACGTTCTCGCCACATCAGCAAAGCCCAACAACCATGGCAAGGGGCTGAGAAGGACGCCCGGCCGATACCACTTAACGTCTCCACGTTTCGCCTCATCCCGGCTGGTCACCCTAGGCACACAGGACACGCGCCGCTACAGCGGTCCACCACCTTTTTCACGATGAGACTTCATTGCAATGGCCGGGGGGGGGGGGGGGGGTGAATTGACCAGTGGCGCTTCTACACCTATTATAATATGACGGAGTACTGCTTCCATCTCTACAGACGTGGGCAACATGTTGCCTACCCCTACAGGCAAAGGGGGAACTTCTGTGTTTTTCCTTCTCACCTGGAAGGCACGCATTCCAGCAGGCACGCCCACCCCCCCTTATCCCGCTCGATGCCTACAAGCTGCCCAGACCTCGGGCATGGCCGAGCAGACCCGACGAGGCACAAAGCCAGAACCGCTGACGAGATAATTCTCAAGCCACCAAAGGCCGGAGGATGTCACGCCTCACCCGCTCCCCATGCCGGCAGCCTACAAGCTACCACTATATAAGTCCGGCCACAGCCGAGCTCTGGAGTCATTCTTTCACATCTCTTGCACTGCCCACAGCACTTTTAATACTTGGGAGCTCTAGAGAAGTTCGAAGCCAAGTACGCCTTTGTGGCAACCAACTACGTACTTCGATGACCAGTCAACCCGGCAACATACAAACACAAACTTTAATTAGTAGTTTAACTGTAACTCTTATTTTAGTCTAGAACCAGCTTTTCCCATTTATTTAGAACCAGGTCACCTACACCTGGATCCACGCAGTTACCTTCATCTATCCTCGACTTGGTAGGAGGTAGCACAGGTCACGTGTCTATTGAACTTTCAATAAACACACGTTGCTTTCTACTTTGCTACTTTTATTTCCAGGGTATATATCTGTATTCACAGTTGGAAGAAGATTACGCAGTGCACTGCCAACAGAATCTAGGGAAGTTATTAAACCAAACTAAGACATACATATTAAACGGCTACCTGTTTCCAAACACACAGTACTATTAGTGCTCGTGGGGAAGAACAGTAACGCCCCAACCATTAGTAACACCTTCACACCAGGAAGCATAACACACTCGGGTTGCTTCACACCACTCGCACTATAAGTGTGTGGTGATGGTGACCTGCAGTGCTGCCGTATATTCTGGGTAGACGCACAACCAGTAGAGGCTTGGAGCGACTCTGGCTCAACATCCCTGATCAGTCCGCCTATGGCGGGGGATCAGTGGAGATTCTTCGAGCCGGCAGACAAGTCACTATTGGGGTACACTGTTAGTATTTCCATTTCAGTGCACTGCGTGATTTATAGAACTGTTACCCTATGCCTCATAAGAGGAGGAGTGGTAGGAGACGTAGAGAGCAACACCTGGCTCATCCTGCTGCCTGGCTGAGGAAAGTATCACCCTATCCTTCGTGCCTTCGAACTCAGGCATCAATCAGTCATGCCTGCACCGGTAATATTAACTGAGTTTCCACCGTGTGTCTGTACCAGCTACAAGTATCACCCTGTTGTCTACGGCTTCTTAACCGGAGTGGAAGTTCGCCTAGGTTGGGTCAACTTGGTCTTCTGGACAAAAGAAGCATGACTTTGGAAAATTCGTGCAGGCATTCACCCCGTTTAAGACTAAACTTACCTCAACTACCTAGCTAGAGGTGAGAGTGTATCAGAACTAGCCAACACTCCTTACCTCATCCCAGCTACCCAAGTCGCTTTTGGTCTGGCGAGTAAAATCTGTAACTATCGTGTCCAGTCAGTCTAATCGGACATGTGTCACAATACAGGTTAGCAGCACTAACTGTTGCACTACATAGGCTTTGTTTGATAAAAAAACAACTCTTGAGAAATTTTAAAATTTGTAAACCAAGCTTGACTACTTTGTAAGCATGCTCTACCAAAACTACAGGGCAGATTCTTTCACTGTTAGAAAGCTATATTCTTCCCAGATGAACAAAGATGTATATTAAGTGGAACCTTAGTCGCCCAGTGGGTAGAGTGATACCAAATGGAGCCTTAGTGGCCCAGTGGGTAGAGCGATCCCAAGTGGCGATGCAGTGGCTCAGTGGCAGTAGCACTCTCAAATGGAGCCGCAGTGGCTCAGTGGCAATAGCACTTTCAAATGGAGACACAGTGGCTCAGTGGCTAGAGGGATCTCAAATGGAGCCCCAGTGGCTAGAGCGATAATATTATAAAGAGGTAATATGAGTTTGTTTATATGTCTCAGGTAAACTTGGAAACTCCACTGCCGATTCTCACAGTTCTTTCACTATTAGAAAGCTACATTCTTTCAGATGCACATAGGCTTTGTTTAGTTCTAAAAAAGAATCCTTGAGAAATTTCAAAATTCGTAAACCAAGTCGGAGAAAAATTAGCTACTTGTATGCTTGTATCTAAGCATGCACAAACAAAACCATTATTAAAGATAAGTTGAAACAATGTTAGAAGAAATTGTAGAGGGATGGGGGCTTTACTCTGCACACCCTTGGGCCTTTGCCCCCCCCCCAACACCCCTTCTCACCCTCCCCTGGGAAGAGTTGCAGAGACCGGAGTGGTGTGTTTTTCGCCTTATTTTCAGCTTGGAAGGTGCATTTGTTGACCAATTTTATTGGGATTTAGGGGAGGGTTATCTTTTTTTAATGCTTTACCCTGCCTCAATAGGAATTTAGGCCTATACGAAGTCGTGGGTAGTCGGTCGGGATATGCGAGCGAACGTCAATAGGTGTGAGCGAGCACATCCCGAAGTTTCAAGACGAAGTCCAGATGTGCAAGCGAACGCCGATAGGCGTGAGCCAGCACATCCCAAAGTTTCAAGACGAAGTCAGGATGTGCGAGCAAGCACCCATAGGTGCGAGCGAGCACATGCAGAAGTTCCTGTAGTTGCGGGTAATCATGGGTAGTCGCAAATTGTCAAAACAACGTAGAAAAAGGTACATTAGTTTTTGGGGGGAAAAAAAATTGTAAAAAAAAAAAATTACCAAAAACTTAATAACACCTGAGCAAAGCAATGGCAGGCTGCACGTGCTGAAATTCACTTACTCATGGGTAGTAGTCGCAAGTAGTTGCGGGTAGTCACAAGTTGTCGCGGATATTCGCAAATAATGGCAAGTTGTAGCAAGTAGTCACGGGTAGTCGCAGGTAGCCACGGGTAGTCACAGGTAGCCACGAATAGTCATGGATAGTCTCGGGTAGTTGCGGGAGTCACGGGTAGTCATAGATAGTCATACGTTGTCGGAAGTAATCACGGGTAGTCACAGATTGTCGCTGGTAGTTGCAAATAGTCACTGGTAATTGCAGGTAGACACGGGAAGACGCAGGTAGTCATGGGTAGTCGCTTATGTAGGTATGTATTTCATAACTCCATAAAACCTGAGCAAAGTGATGTTGCGGGGTGCTGGAGTAACTTAAATAAAGCAAATACAATTTTTTTTTTTTTTTTTTTTTCCCCAGAGAAATCCCGATCACAAAGGAAATAAGTTTATTTCAGCTGATAATACAATGTGGTCAACATGGTAAGGAAATTGAATTGTTCTGCGACAACACAACTGATAAAAAAGATTTGTGTATCTTTATTGGGTTGTTTAAAACTACGACTGATGCTAAAGATCAAAACTTTGTCACTGGTATTGTTTCTGTCAATAAAACACCCACAGTAACATCTTAAAAGACAAACAATTCAACATGAAGCCCTCCAACTTGGAAATAATGTTAACATTTTATTCTAATCAACTATAAAATTAAACTAAATGAGCTTCATAATATTTTCATTGTAAATTTTTGTATGTGCAAATTAATTATATTACTTACATTATTTGACGGAATTGCTTTGTATACCACTATTGTTGGTTTAGAAAAAGTAAAGTATTCATATATTGTTGAATTTTCCCTACTTTTGCAACAAAATTATATTTCATTCTACTACAAAATAGTGTCTCTAGTCATAATTAACATGGAATATTCTAAAATGGCATTGGCATGACATAAGGGAGGAACATTTTTAATGAAAATAGCTAAACAATCCATATAATTTTATAGCATTTTACACATACATTTGCCTAGAAGTTATTTACTGGGTACTGTTCTTAAAGATGCTTCCAACCATTTTAAATCTGATTTTGATGTGTTAAATAATGAAATAATTCAACATTTTATCTACGAGCATCTTGTATCTACGAGGCATAATTCAGTCCAGAGGAACTGTGTTGTATAAAAATACACACACTATGTACATGAACAAATATTTAAAAAAGACATTAACTTACAGGTATTTTTAATACTTGCATTCATATTTCTCAATTGTGCATTTATTGAATACATACAGTAGACTATAATTTTCCATGCAATTAATTATAAACACTCTGTTTGAAAAGTGAAGCAAATGGCAATGTTTATACTGACATGTGGCAGAAATATACAAATTGGCTGAAAATAGAAATTAAGCAGGGCTTTCAAAACCATTCCAAAGAACCAGCACTCACCCCCTCCCTTCCAACCCACAATTCCTTGCACACGTGTGAAATGCATCCTCTCTCGTGCTGCTTGCCCTCCCTAGTAAAGTAACTGGGGTAGTTTTGCACTGTTGATTAGCAATAACAGATTGTTTTCAATTGTTATTGATTTTGCAGTTAATTATTATGTGAAAGCAGATGATAGGACTTTGATGTTTATAATGCTTAGGAATGAAGAGAGTAGTTTGTGACATTACAGAATGCTGGTGTTTTGTGACAAAAACTTAAAATGTTGACTGCTATGTAAAATAGTGTGCATGGTACTTTGAAGCTTGAGCATCCCATATTAGTTGCTTCACCGAGTGTATACTGAGCAGTTTCATTTATATTTTTATAACAGCTTTTCTGTTTAAATTAGGGACTATGTAAGAAATTGATTGACTTTTGCTACTGTAAGAGAATCATTTAATACCAGATTTTTTTTAACTGATTAAATCTTAAAGTTGTAGGAATATTAACTTATCTACTGTTGCAGTCAGTTATTTCATCATATAGTCATTGAAATAAAATGAACACTATTGTGAATAGTTTATTCTGTTTTGTAGTTAATTGTATTGGTACAGGATCGGCTGATCTGTAATAGTAGTATCGGCAGATCGGTGGATTGGACTATTAGCAAAATTTGTGGATCGGCACAGCTCTACCACTGACACACTGTTTCAACACATGATAGCTGTAAGCAAAAGTATTTCTTACTATGTAGAAGGAACATCTTACCATTCTGCAGTCCAAGCCACAGCTGGTTGTGATCTTTCTTCTGCATTGTGGATACCACTTGGCTTCGGTGCTTCAAAACATCAGCTTCCTTCACACATGCCATGAAATGGGATTCCACAGCCTCTCTGCATTCAAATATACTGATCACAGCACAGCAAAAACAAAATGTACACATACACATTGCTAGCTGCGACTCACCTGCTGGGACAGTGCAGAAGTTCCCCGTCAGGAAACTTGTCAAAATGTACAGTGATATTCCATGGCAACTGAGGATCTGACTGTACATACATGTCAAAGAGAACACCAATTGGATAGTGCCTGTAACATAAGAACATGTATATTTTTAGAGATGGGTCCGAACCACATTTTGCAGATATTACAGATACCGATACTTTGCAGCTGATCCCACAGATAGTGCCATTAGAAATCATTTCATTTGTAATTTTTTATATGGTACCCGAGTACTATTAAAATACCCCAAAACTTAACATTTTGTTTCCTTCCACGTTTTAATATTTAGCCACCAGGTTCAACTCAACTTCACGCATCCACTTTTTGGACTAGACACACACAGAAATTGTGATTTTTTTTCCCCAGAAAGTACAAAAAAAATGTGATTAATAGAGTTTTTATTAACGTGTTTGCACACTTTTTAAAATAGATGGCAAATGTTTACCCAGTATTTTTAATGAAATGCATTATTTAAAATGTATTTTGTTATAAACATTTGTAGGCCTAACCACCATGATGAACAATCATGTAAAAAATAATGATGCATATGTAATTATATGCTCAAGAGATTTATTTCTTCTTATAAATAAAATATCTTTTGTTCCAGTAACCACTGGTAAATTAAAATAAGAAAATGGGATTTAAACCTTGTTAATTGTGTATTCATAAATAGGATCATTAAGGTAACTAGAATCGTAATAAAAGTTGTTTACAAACTCTATCTTCACTTCAGAACACCCCCAGTAGTACCAACCTACCACAAACAGAGTAAAAAAATTATGGAATTTTAGGGCACAGATGTGATCGAGATGGCATCACGACCTTATTTGTGAGTATGTATTCCATTCTATGTGCTCTCAGCTGCTTTGATGGCTAACATTCGCGGGTAGGGCCTCACTTTTACAGTAAATAAAATGAGCAGATTTCATTATAAAATTTCACAATTTCGTCCAAAAAGATTTTTTATTCTGCGAAATAAATTTTACAGCAAAAAAAAAAAAAAAAACCATGCATTATTATTAGAAAATGAATATGTTGTTTTTGTAATGATTTCACTCAAACTAAATAGAATTTGTTATTCATTCTTTTAATCAGTACACAATCAAATGGAAAAAATTCAAAAAAAGGTAATGATAAGGAGGAAAGAAACTTGATGAGAGCACACTTGTCATGTAATACACACTGTCACATCGCAGTAATTTTTGCGTGATAAATCTTGTACTTTATCAATACATTTAAAACTCCCCAAGAACATTCACTAGCATTTGAGTATACTAGTAAATATTTTATTATTGATAAAATAAAAATACTCCTTACATAGTAAATACGTTTATGAATTTGAACTACCTCAAAAGCAGATACCAGTATTATAAGTTGAATTACATTTTATTTTACGAATTTCACCAGGTATGGCTTATATTGAGTAAAATATGTAGCAACGCCAAAGCCAGCCATGTGTTTCTGTTAAGTAATTTAATATCACTTGTTACTAAAAGATACAAAAGAAATTAAGAAAATAGTTTTTCAATTGCATAAATAAAAATACTTTGTTTGAGAAAGCATGTCCCACAAGATAACCAAGTGCAGTAATTTCCATGATGATTAAATCATTTGGACAAAGAAATGAATTGGTTGGAACATGGCCAATTGTGACCGATACAGATTTTGTGTTTATCGGCCGATGTATCAGTATCGGAATTGTTATCTGCCCATCACAATTTTTTTTCCGTTACTTTCTGTTACAGTTCTGTATGAAGTGTATACTAATGTATGTATTTGAAATAACACAGTCTGTGATCCTGGCTTTTTCACTTGAGTATATTCTTAAAATTGATGGAGAGCTACTTGCCGTAACTGGTCTATAAATTACTTCTACAGGTTATCCATGGTAAACTGAGGACTTTTAAAAGTCCTGCTTAACACATACTTGTATGCAAATTATGTATTCTTCCACCATATATAAATAGCACTGCTGTTAAACTATAAACTTTGAAACTGTAAATTTATTAGAAATGTAAATATTTAACATATTTGCTAATTGTTACATTTATATACATAAAAAAAACAGGAAGCAAAATAAATAATTTCAGTATTCACAATTGGTAACTTAACACTTTTAATTAAACTTTAAGGGCACTGCCTACTAGCTAGCAGCTGCAAAATTTTAATGGCAAATCCCATGTTTAAGGAAATTTTGCCTCAGTGCGTTAATTTTAAAGATAGACATTTCAAACAAAATGTATTCTTCACCAATTCTTTAGGAGAAGATCCCTAAGAGTGTATATTTTCAATGTAGATAGGCAGTATGCACTTTTTGAAAAACATAAATTTTAAAACTTCCTTGCAAACAGACTATACATTTTATGGAAACATCTCCGCTGAAGGGAATTTCTTAAAAATTTGTGAAGAATACACTTAGTGTGAAACACCTATCTTTAAAATTAATGCACTGAGGTGAAATTTCCACATGGGATTTCCTATTTAAATTTTACAGCTGTCAGCCAGTAGGCAGTCCTGTAAGACAACATAGAACTACTTTCTTTCCACCATTCCAGCTTCACTGGGTGCATGTCAGCCAGAGAGCCTGTTAGAATATATGCAGGTAGGAGCAATGACATTTTTCAAAGGTTGATTTCAAAAATTTTTAACTATTCATGAACATCCATCTTTGTAAACAACTTTAAATTGTTGCCCATTGGTATCTATGTCTTATCTCCTGAAATTATGAAAATGGTTAACATTTCAACTGAGTTTTAAAACTAAACTTTCTTTGAATGTTTCAGTACCAATTACCTAAATTAACTTATGTGTCTCCTTTGTGGAGGAACTTTATAAAATCTGCACTTTTTCAAATTCATTAGAAAATGAAGTGTGGTTCATTTTATACAGACAAATAAATAATTGCACATTTATTTTTCAACCTAATTTTTTATTTCATGCTTGACCATCTTCCCTTTTACATCCCAATCACATCATAAACATTTTTACTGCAGAAGGAGGTGAAAAGATGCTACAATGCTTGGAAGCAAATGTCCTCATATTTGGACTAAGAAAGTAGCATCAGTAATTAAAATACCAATATTACTAACAGATGTGCATCTGATGACCTCAATTCCAATGCTATTTTAGAATGTACGAACTGTGATGGTATTGTGCTATTAATAATCACTGATTAGAAGTCCATTGTTCTTCAATTCATCTTGATTAGGTTCATATGGTTAAATTAAGAGATTTGGGCAAATTTTTGCAATTTAAACATTCAGTGAAAACAATTGCCTTCAATTTGAACTTGGAAAAATAGCTCTTTAAAAGTCAGCCACAATTATTCTGAAGCGTTTAAGCCACCTCGTACGATGATAGGATATCAATTGTACGTAATTGTAAATAGTAGAGTACTACCTCTTAAATGGGCAGTGTTTGAGGGTTGAAACTTCAATGCCCCATTTATTTGAAGCATCACATGAATGTGGGTCATAGCGGTAAGCCCTGATGTCACCTGGAGTCGAACACAAGACCCTCAGTTAGTTCAGGTATGGATAGGGTCCACCCATGTTGGCAGGTTACTTATTGGGAACTTTGTGAGTGTTCAGTTTTGGTTGACAACTTGGGGATTGTAACCCCTATGACAATTTTTACATTCAATGTTCTGTGGTAGGCAGATGCCCAATCTTTAGTGGCGGAGGTGGCCTTCAAATAATATGATTTCAGTGTTGCAAAGATCATTCCCTGACAATCTACTCTCGCTTAGGCAGTGAGCCGGAATAGACAGTGGGGTAGGTTGGTTTGCGAATGGGAACAAAGTCAAGAGACACTGGGAACTATAATTTCCGACACGTTAGCTGCTGTCTACGAGGCGGCAGCACCATCCTCCTCTCCAGCTGGCTCAATGATGCGACCGGCTGCTGAACAGTGGCCGACGGTTGCGGAGGAGTAGTGCTTAAGGTGCTTGTAGATTCCTGGGGTATGTGAAGAGGGATGGAGGGGAAGAAGGGTGCAGTAGGGTGGGATCTAATCCCAGGACTGCATTACTGAAGTGTACAATTAATAAATGTTCTAGAAGTGACTGATTAGATACTCTAGTAGGTGGTGTAAATAATGGTTTATCTTCAACAATCTCCAAACTCAGGAGAAGGTAGGTTGGCAATTTCTACTTCAAGTCTTTTCAAGATCTGTTTCAATTTGTATTTTCTACTACCTTTCCTCCTCTGGTACGACATAAGGCCGACTTAGAAAACCTCAAGGTGAAGCCGGTTAAAGACAGTGGCCCTACCGTGTTCTTCTAAAAGCACTTCTCGCAACGTAATATAAAAGACACTTGATATCATGAATAGAATGGTGTACCTAGTGCTTTGAGCACTTCCGAAGATTTATCAGAGAGATACAATGAATTTTCCCGACAAATCTTGGTTTGCCTCTTAATGGTGTAGGTACCTGCCTTTGTTGTAATTTTTACATGATACCTAGCTTCAACTTAAGGCAAGAGCACTGCAAGTTCTAAACAATAAAAACCTTAAGGGTCAAGTGAGAACACAGGAAAATTTTAATCAAATACAGAATATGTATTTTAAAAATATATAACAGTGGGTCCACACTCTCCTGAATTAAACTCACGAAAATATTAATTTAAAAACCTTTGAATTAGCGGAAGCTGTTAAATTAAATCAAGGTGAAGGCTACCTGGGCAAAACAAAAAAAAAAAAAAATAGTTTGGTGTGTGTGGGCAAAGTTGTAAATTAATAATATAAAATTCCTGCATTAATTGAAAAAGATTGTCCTAAACTGATCTAACTGTTCCATTAAAGAAGGGGCTCTTCACGTGGTGAAGAAGAGGCTTGGCTAAGACCTTTAAGGGGTGTCCAGAGGGGACGTCATCGCTGTGACCTTCTATTACCTGGGTGGTAAAGAGGCAGGAAGAAGTTGAGGAAGTGGCAAGGGACGACGTTGGCAAGATCCTCTGGTAGTCGTCCATCGCCCTTAGGAGCAGCTGTTGGAGGCCGAAGAAGTGGAAGACCTTCTAGTTGGCGGCATCTTCCGGGGCTGCTGGAGGTGGCTGAAGACGTTGTAGGCCTCTGAAAAGCAGTAGTCCTCTGGAGCTGCTAGAAACATCAATGGCCATTAGTTCTTCCGCAGTCACTGGCGCAGGTGAGGGACTCTGCCCTTAGCTAACACCCTCGCGCCTTCGCAACGGCGAGAGGTTTAGCAAACTGCCCTGAGAACAGCTTTGGAACTCCTTATATACAAATTTTTCCAGCTTTGTGGCTCTCAGAAGGATGTGGGGGGAATCATCCCCACTCCTGGGGGGTTGGAAGCTCTGACGTTACACATGGGTTCCTGGATCCTTGTCTGCTGCGATGCTCGGCACGAGGCAATGACACATCTTGTCCTCACATGCGCTCATGGAGGCAGTGTCTCTATGCTCAGCAGCCTGCTACCCTTCAGCAGAGCAAAGTTTGAATTGTGCGCTGTCTTGACAGGAGCAGCTAATTTGAAATGGTCATTTCTTCTGGGAGGGGTGTTGACAAGACGACTTCTTTTAGAGACGTGATGAACAGTAAAAGCTGAGATCATGTGGTGGGAGGTTTTGTTGAGGCTCTGTCAATTCAGGTTGACCACATATCCCGGCTCCATTACTGTGGGTTTGAGAGGAGACTTGCGCATTGGGTGATTCTGGTTCAAGATGGGGCGAAGTTGTTTAATTCGTGTGTGCTATTTACCAGCGCAGAGTGCATCATGCATAAATACATACAGTATCAAGCAAAAACTTTTTCTTGTCTACAAGAGACCTTGATGGTATTTTGGCTACACAGTGCTGTGGCTTCAGAACATTCAGTTTCATATTACGCATTAAAACTCCTTGTTGCTGTTATGACAAATCATTGTCAGTATAAGTTATGACCGTTGTTTGTAACTTAAGTTATCAGTGATTTCATATGCCTGTTTTTTTTTTTTTTTTTAAGCAGTTCAATGTATCAAATAATGGTTTTTGTTTTAATTTAGGCAGTGTATACAGTTTGTTTGCTTATCATGCAATCACAATTGTGCATGCTTCAGACCAGCAGCTCAAGATCTTTGCAAACTACAGTTTATTTTGCACCATCTATAATTTACTATTTATGATCCATTCATGGTTACTTTCAACTTTCCCGAAGCTCTGCTACAGATCTACTTCCATTATATTCTTCCGCCTCATGCACATAAAGCTTAACCAAATCTAAAAATTTACACCAAAGGGACTACACACAACATTTGTGCACAATCAGTGTAATATTTTACATAAGGATTATTTCTTATTATGTATTACCAACACACCTGTGTTCTCACAATTTCTCATATTAATTATAAATGAAATATTACAATTTATAGATAAAATATAAGTAAAAGTTAAATTTAACCAAAAATAACATATTTTTATGTTAACAGGCGTATATAGGACACTTGTGATAGATGGCATATTTATGGAATAAACAAACATGTTATAGATAGGGTGATTTTTCAAAGGTTATATTCATAAAGTGTGAAGAAACAGTGAATAAACTATAAGATGCTGGTGGTATGTGTAAGAGCATACACAAACATAATACACCTCTGGTGGAACTGCAATTTTTTCCTCCTCTTATTATTCCTTTAGTAGCTCCCCAAACAAATTTAATTTAGACTAAGGACTGTACCTGATGGACCCTCAGTGGAGGTAGGTTACAGAGGCAACCAGGTTCATAGCTGAAAAGTCTGCACCATGCCTGATGCTAGCATCTGAGGTGTGGCAGAAATAAATCTCACCATGATCTGCTATTTCAAGGTCTCCAGGATCAGAGGCCAGGCACCAGTTGACTAGTTCTCAATGTCCTTGTGCAACCTGGATTATGGAGCTTTCCTTTTCCCAAAACCTCAATTTAAACCAGTGAGTTACCACTGCACCACCTCGCTCGGTGCCCTGTGGAAGACATAGTGGTGAAACCTGCACTAGAGAACCCAAAAATAAGTTAATGCTTTTGTAAACATTACCTCGAAGAATGAAAACATGTCAGAATAGTATTAAATAAAGCTGCATTAACATCATTGAAAACAAGAGAAGTAAACTATTGTTACAAGATGCCCGAGAGGCATATCTGAGTTCGCGAGGGATGGAGGTCTTAATAAAAAAAGAACTAAATTTGATATCTTAATTTAGTCACACAGCCATTATTTACATCATTAAATTATTTATCACCACCATTACTCTTTTTATTTCTAGTAAGCGTAATATTTAATGTCTATTTCAACTTATTGTCTCTGTTGGGTTACAGTCAATTAACTCATACTCATCATTAACACACATTCAGTCTGTCTGTTGCCATCTTTTGTAATGTCTTTCACTCACACTTCCAGTCTAATAGTCCAGCCTGCCAGTTGCACTATTTGCAGCATCGATGCTTGCAGTAGCAGATTTTCCTCCTGCTGGTCACGTCTATCACCGCTCGTTTCTCTTCTCGCTTGTCGTCTATTGCTTAAACTCCATCCACACATCCACTCCCCAGCTCGAAGGCCCGTCACACTTTTATACTTGCTGGCCATGACCTGGAAAGTTTGATGAACCCCGGAATCATGCCAAGAGAAACTAGGGCAGTGAATTGCTAGAAAATTCTTCAGATAAACGTGGACATTCGATCAGTTGAAGGTGAGGAGCGCATGCCTCAAAACGATTATTGTGATTGTGTGCTTTTCGTAACATGTTATGCACATTTTGGATTATCGCTCACCTGTCATTCAAACATTCCTCGTAACTTACAGCCTCTTATCATATCGCAACTCTGTCCTCTTCCACTCGCTCTCGCAGGACGGGCCAAGTTCAACACAGACCAGCGAGACGTAACAGTATTATTACCTGCATTACCAAGTTTATAGATTTTCTCTGTATAAATAAATAGAATGATTTCAGTTTATAATTACCATTTGAGGGCCTGTCCACTATAGTCAAGCCACATCTCTGCTTCTTGCTTATCTGGATGAATGTGGCGCACAAAATGTTTCCGTATCTGAAAAAGAACAAACAGATATGCACGTCTGTGAACATGTTTTACATAACGACAATTTAAGCAAGATACAAATAACCACATGGAAAATTTTGCAAGAAATTTTATTTCATTCCTCAATAGGTGCTGTCAATTATTGGTTGACTAAACAGATTACAGTGTTTTATAATAAAATCATATCCATTTCAATGTATCTTTCCTCCACAGCACAAGTTTAAATGTGAAATGGATTTGTCAGATAATATAAAATAAACAGTTGCTCTAACAGAAATCAAGCACAATCAAAAATTTCTGTGAAATTTTTTTATGTATTGTGAATGACTATATTTGATCCAAAAGTCATATAAATAATATAACATAGAAAAGGCACAAATTGTAGTAAAAAAAAAAAAACCTGTCAGCCACTGGCAATTATAATGTGTGTAGCAAAACATAATCACAGGTAATTCATTATTATGAGAAACAACAAGTCAGAAGACAATGTTGTAGCAGGACATCAACATAGAACCAAAACGTAAAAGCATGCAGTATGTAGAGGAGCTTCAGCAGCAAATAATTGCAGATTTGATACAATATATAATGCTTGTGCAGAATTCGTGAATGTAACATGCAGCCGCTTTGCATCCTTTCCTTTGCCCTCCTCCCAGGTGTGCAAAGCAGTGTTTCAAGGGAGTGTAGTGATTTCACTGGTAACCAAAGAATAGTATGCAGTTATAAAGGGGTTGCTGCATTACATGAATGTGTGCCGCCATAAGTCTATCAGGACTCATGCCACCTCCTGTCTTTGGATGATTGAATGTCTTGGGTTATTGTTACAAGAATGTTGTGGTCATCACCCTCACCTCCCTCGGCTTGGCTTGGGGTGCAGGGAACCTTCTGGATCGGGCCGGCTGATCTATATAAGCCACAGCATGCCTCCAAGTCAAGAGTCTGGAACCTTGTGTGGCCACGAGCTCCAGGTGTGAGGAATCATTGGAATGACAAGCAACAATGCAGCTATCAGTGAGTGCGGTCTGCGAGCATCGGTAGAACAAGAGTGAGACTGATTGGCGGGACTGTCAGAAAGTGTGACTGGATGCGCGAGACATTTGCAATGATGGTGCTGGACAGTTTGATTGTATGTGTAAATAATATATGTGGATTAAGAGACTGTATCTAGTATAAATTAAATATTAAGCTCATTGAGACTAGGTGAAATAGTAGAGATTGTGACTTGTAACAATATGCTTACAATAAACACAGGTAAACAGGCAGTTTTATGCTCTCTATTCATATATGTCAATCCATTTTCCAAATATGCTTCTAGCATAGGTAGATAAATTGTCAGCTAAATTAATGTATTCTCACCAAATTCACAATAAAGATTTCTTTATATACATATTAAAGCAAGATTCTTTCCTTTTATTCCACTGGATTAATATTATCATCCCAGCAAACAACTTTTCACAATTCTATAACCAATTAAATTACTAAAAACCAAAAGTCACAAACAACACTCAAACTACATACTCATATTTTCCAAACATACAGTGACATGAACTAAAATTGCCTACAGTTATGGGCTACATACTTCAATATTCTTGTAAATTCAGTGTAAAAATTACTTGAGCTGAAGATCTGGTTTAAACATTAATTAATGTGGGTATCTAATTTCCACGTTCTTCCAAGAAGTTGTGTTCACTAGCTAACACACTTATGGAATGGTATTATATGAATAATTATCACTAGTAAGTGATCTATGGACTGAATATGGTACAGTGTTTTCTCCTAATTTTACATGTTCTAATACATTTCTTTACATCTAACAATGCCAAACTGACATGAACAAAAATTATTAAGCAAAGTACATAAATTTGTGCTGCTATTTCAATATATTTTTTCGATAGTAACGTGTAGCAGCAGATTTTGTGGAGCATGGACTATTGAGCATACATTTATGGTGTAATATAAAGTATTACAGAGTGCATTTATTTTATTTTCTCATGTTAAATGTTGAACTATGTTTTTTCAGCCTATGTTCAGTCTAATTTTATTTAAAATAACTTTTTTTTTAATTATTCAGTTGAATTAGCTTAGTAAATTAGGGCTATGTGGATGTTTGTAAATTATGAGGTTAGCTCATCCTTCCAAATTACAGGGTTAGATGGTTACATTTTATTTTGGATTATGTTTATTTTTCTCCATTGCAATTATATTGTTGTGTGTCACTGGTCCACGTTGCTGACATTGGCTTTGCATCCCACGCGAACTAGGATGGAGAGTCGTTATATCATAAAAGCAGCAGCGTGAGCAATTGTGGCAGTGTAGTGAGTCAACACTTTAATTTCTGTAGCAGAACATTTCCCTGACCATGGTTGTACTGATTTCTGTATTTATCTAGAGAATGCTCTGGATTACTGACATCTTTCTCTCAGTGTGACTCAGGGTGCACTGAACCGTCCAGATAGTAGAGCCAAGACTACAAATATTGCAGCAGATGTCCGGGTTGGGAGTTGAGTTGGAGTTGATGAATGAATGAGTGGCTGAGTTCTAAGTGATAGAAGACGAGCAGCGGGAGAAGTGACCAGTGAAAGGCAAGTCTGTGACTGCGGGTATCACGCAGTGGAGTGAGCAACTGGCAGGCTGGACTATTGGACTAGATGCATGAGTGAAAGGCATTATAAATTATGGCAACAGATAGACAACACGTGTTGATAATGAGTATGAGTTTGCACTGATAATTCAATGGGTTACATACAAATAACAACGACCTTTCATGAAAATTGCATTTTACTTCAATTTCAAAACTCAACTACAATTAAGAGTGTTTAAATCAATTAACAACATAGCTAAAATTAAAACATGATTATCACGTAGTTTCACTCTATAATACTGACAAAGGTATTTAAAATCACAAGCTTACAATAATTAATACTGATCGGTAAGAAATTATAAGAATACTCACTTAGGGCATGAAAATCATTACATAAAAATATATTGCCCTGACAACACACCACATATACTAGATGGCATGGAGTGCCCAAAATATCTCAATGAAAGATTAAATACCATTTCCTTAATATTACCAGCCAGTGGACATAAACGAAGATCCCTATAGCCAATCCAGATTGCTCAAAGCAATTTTCAACTAATATACCCTTTATCTCTCTGGAAGATTTTCCAGTCATAATTTATTCTGATTAGACTCCTGTAATTTAAATGTAGCTGGCCACCACAACAAATTTAATCAATCTGCCAATACTTCAGTTCAATAAGCATGAACTCACATGCCTAAAAGTTGCATTTAACTGTTACAATGTACTCCTAGTTACCAGCAAGTCACATTGACGGACTCTTGAAGTAGTAAATAGTATTCTCACCAGCTTGCCTTTATGTTTAAAATATTCCTCGAACCAATTCGTCGACAGTAGAGGACGAAAAATAATGAAACTCACTTTTAGGGTGATCACATTCCTATAAGGTGCCAACACTCTTAATTATTCAAAAATGTCCTTAAGGCTTCCTGCTCGCACTTTCATGCATACCATGAACACGCACATAAAATACGCAGTTTAGTAACAGAGCATACGCATGATTGTTAAATATAACTTGGCTCCAAGCATAATTTATATTTTAAAATAAGGCAAACGCCGCAGCCAAAAGACACATCAAAGGGCATTTACCATAAAAGCTACACGTTAAAATTTATCACATTAAAAGAATCTGACACACATAATTTACACGACGGCACCCAATATGAGTTTACGGGCCTCCAAAGCGTAGTGAAACTGAATATTAAAAATTATAGGAAAGACAATTTAAAAGTTTCTGCTTCAGGCAAAGTGTGGACAGTTCGCCGATATAAACAACATTGAGCCGGGCCGGACAAACGGGGCAGTGGCAAGCAAACTAGATTACATGTCTGCAGTACAAAATGCTGAAACTGAAAATTAATTACACACATGATTACCATTTAAAATTTAGAACGTGCAAGCCAAAAAATATACAAACATGCTACTCTAGAAATTAAGGCCGCTCACCACCAAAATTAAGCACTTTCAACAGTTACAAGAAAATTTCAAAATTTGATCCATTATCTTGTCTCAAACTGTCCAGCACTCACCGATACTGTTCATTCCCGTCGAGGAAGACCATCTTACACAGCTAAAATTAAAGCATTTGCAAACAAACAATGTCAAGCTGAAATGGACGTTAAGATTTCAATCACGTCATATCCATTATGACTGTTGACGATCCCGTCTTCACAATATGCCGGTTGTCTCGATGTGGTGATCGGCAGCAGAATAAATTTGAGGGAGGTCAGCGCTCCTACCCTCCAGTAGTCACGTGACCCCCTTCAATTAAATTTAGTCACGTGCTGGGAGGGGAAAGGGGAGTGGGGGAAGAAGAGAAAGGAGAAGGGAGGGTGGACCAGCTGGCCATGGAGAACGTCCTCGCACACTAGCAGCGGTGGCGATGGTGCGAACTAATCAAAAGAGCGCAGCACCACTGAAAGTTAATTTACTGCAACCAACAGAGACAATTAAGAAGGATGTTAATTAGAGCTGAAATCATATATCAAATATTGTGCTCACTGTTAAATAGAAAGAGTAAAATTGGAGACAAATAATTTAATGCTGTAAATAATAGCTGTGTGAATAAAGTAGAAATCACATTCAGTTCTTATATTTTTTATTTTCATTAAGCACTTCATCCCTAACAAACTCAGATATGCCCCTCATGCATTCCCATGCAACAATATGTTGGTATAGGTATACCATAACATATCATGTTTAATTTCTCTAATTCTTTGGGAGTTTGCGAGAGATGCTGTTCCTATCATGAAGGCAATTTTTATAAACTTTTCCAAGATGGATGAATAACAGCTTCTTCTGATAAACCATACATTTGTATCTTTCTTAGTCCTGCCATCAAGGAGATCAGATATGGACGAAGATCGCTCCTTTCCTGAGCAACACCATGCTAACATAAGGTTAAGAGTTAAGTTGAGTAACAAAACACTATGCTATATGCTGGATATGCTGGTAGGTATCATGGAACACCCCAAGAGATCCCAAAAAGGTACTTGAATTTAGATTTTTGGGTGTAAGACAAAGTTGTCTGAGGTTGTCAACGTTCCATGGAGGTTGGATATGTCACCACCAATGCCAGTCTGCCCAGCTCACAACTGCTGGATGGTCATAAGCTTTTTGCTTCCAATTGTGTCCTACGCTTTTTGTGAGATATGTTCCGGCTGCAACGAAGGTTGGTCCACATAAAAATTTAGTGAAAATTATGTTCTTTGTCCCAGAGGCAGTTATGTAAAGTTTTTGAGCTTTCCAGTCGAGGCCTACCAAGGAATTTAATTATACTATTAAATTTAATAAAAAAAATTTTAAGTGCCTAACTAAGTAAAGTGAGCAAAGCCTTTAATCAATTTTGGTAATTATGAAGAATACGGGTTTTCATTAAGTAGGTCATGGCAGTATGAAAGTTGTATGTTTGGCTTCTGCAAAGCTTACAGTGTTGAATAAACCCAGGCACCTTGAAATTAAGTCTGTGCATTGTGTTTAAAACAAAATATATCACACCAGGTGTTAAGATGTATTGTTTACAAGTTCTGCCATGTTCCTTTATGTCCCATAATGCCAAAATGGTGTGAACAAAAGCAAAGCGAAAGATGCGAATTGATTCAGCCATTTCAATGCTTAACATTAGTCTAAATGCAGATTTTGGGGAGTGCAAACACTGCATGCATTAGTGGATCTTTTTGAAAATCACCACTGAAGAGTTGTAGCTAAACAGTAATTATAAGTTTGGGTGTGTCGGAGGTTGAGGATCACTAAATGTGAGTGAGAATATTGTTGAGCTTTTATCTGGCACTTTTATTGCATAAGGGAAACAAAGTGTTTATTGTGTTCTGAAATGCCTCTGTCTATGCTATGATTTTAAGTGTTTCATGTTTTTTCTATACATTTTTGCCTCATCAATTTCCCTTCAGTTATACTTATATTTTGCTTCAGGTGCCTTACATATTATTTTATTGCATAATTATTTTATTACAATTAATCACTTCTTTCCTCCCTACTAAACCACTTTAAGCCATAGGCTAAAATTTTTATAGTGGATCTTCTTTAATTTGACTGCGTGAATACTTACATGTAAAAGTTGTATGGAAGTTTGTGTTGGGAGTCGATAATCATCATGTTTGAGTGTGCTCTGTGGATGTGTCCAAACTGAGATATGCCCAATGTTCTGTCTTGTCTTTTTTGGGCCCACATGTGCCAGTTTCTCTACATAATGTTGTGGATGCTCATCCAACTTTCTGTCACAAGGTGAGTACTTCAATGTTTTTGTTGCAGTTGTTGGTGATGGTAGTAGGTTTTTGCATTTTATTGATTTAAGCTCTGCAACTGTTGGTACTTTATACTAACACATTTCAGAAAGCTGAATTCACACAGATCTGCATCACAATGCTTTCTAGAACACCAGCAATAATGAGTGTAGAGAGCTGCAACAAATTACCTGCTTGATTCCTGTTTACCAGTTACTTACGAACCAGATAAAAATGTATAAAGCAAGTAAATCGGTGCTCTCTTTGTGCTTACTGTCACTTGCGCTCTGGGAAACAACACAGATTTTGTGTCAATTAACTTTTATGGATCCATTTGTGGTCATATTTAACATCTACCACTGAAATAGATTAACTTTTTATATTTTACTGTACTGTAGGGTGTAAAGTTTTGTGTGTAATGTCATACATTCTTTTACTCATTTCACAATCAATATATATATATATATATGTTCTGATGTTTGTTATACAAATTATATTTTTGGGCTCAAAAATATTTATTGTATGACACTATTAATATACAGGACGTTGCAATATTGCAGGTCAATACTTCAGGGGAACATTCCTCACATCTGGCGGATGAGAAAATGTTACATGAACATAGGCCCGCAAACGCTTCGTTTCTTTGCTTCAGCCTGTAATACATAATGTACAGTGTGTGGCCCGTGGGCTGAATCATGGTAATATGGAATGCCATTGCAGCGTTCCTTTGCATGATACATGACACCTCACACTAAGACGACACTACTAGAACAGTAGGAACTGCACAGGAAGTAGTTACATGAAGACTTATCCTCGCCACTGAAGGAAATTTCAAAATGCCCTACATCAGCATGAACGCATGCATCAACCAGCCATTGTATAGACACCCCAATGCGTTGATGAATCCCTGGAAAATTCCTGATTGTTTCGCAACCCACCACAATACGGTTACGGAAGGTGCTCAATCGTCCACTGAGGTTGCATACACAAGTGCCTTCAAATGTCCCCAATAATAAAAGTCTAGTGGATTCAAATCAGGGCTCCTCGGGGGCTGGTATGGGGCTGCCAATTATAGCTGAGATGGCATTTCACAGCTCCATGATCCAGCCCGCAAGCCATACACTGTACATTATGTATTACAGGCTGTAGCAAAGAAACTAAGTGTTTGTGGACCTAAGTTCATATACATTTTTTTATCCTCCAGATGTGAGGAATGTTCCCCAGAACTATTTACATGTAATATTGCAGTACTCTGTATAGCTGAAATACATTAATACTTTACGGCTGTCGTGGCTTGGAAAGGGGTTGATTGGGATTTATAAAGGTGGTGAACAGAATTTGGAAAAAGGTGTTTGGAATTATATACCCCGTAGGTGCCAGACATCGCCATGGCGGCATCACTGATGTTGTTGCAGTACAGCAGAGTCCTTGTAACCTCTGGGTGCTGCAGGCCGATCACCCGGACCACATTCCTGCGTAGACCTTACAGTTGTTCACCTGATCTGGAGGCCTCCTCGTTTTCTAAACACGCGGCTCTTTGGGCGGCCCAATCATAGCTTGTTATTGCAAATTAAATATGACGTTGACGTAATCAAACTCCCTACGCATGGATTGTTAGGGCCAAACCACACACCCATAAATGCTACTCGCAGCATTTTTATTAGGTTGCAGCACATATACAAATTAATATTTACCCTTGAATTCACATAAACACTTGCATAAGAAAATGGCGGGTTTTAAGGGGCCAGTGCCCTGAAACGCCTTTCGGCAACTTAATTAAAAGCACTCGTCAGTTCATGCTATTTATTGGAGAATCTAACATTCCCTCCAGGGGAACAGCTTACACAGTTGCATGTTTTAAACCTGCAGCGAAGGCTATGCTGTAAATAAAGTACTAGGCTTGCATGAAGTTAAGTGTGCTCATAAAATTTATAAACTCCCCAGGCGATTCAATTCCTGGGGAGGCGAGAGGGAGTATCCCGGACGGCGAAAACTAAAAAGGTTCTTGATATAATTATACTATTGCCGAAAATGACCAGTAATGAAGACTGATACCGTCCGAGCGGGAAAAATGTGAGCGCAATTTCACACAGTCCTCCCTGTCTGGGTGCAGCTTGCTGACTGCCTTTCCACCATGGCACGAGGGCCGGCAGTGGTGGGCCCATGCGCCGCAGAGGGATCTACTTGCACACGCGGAGAAACAAATTTACAGTTACATGTTATATCAATCTTAAACACTGCAAAAACAACACTGGGGCATAAGGGTTTCTAGACATATTACACTTTATTTACGGGTCATGTGTCCTTATCACATGTTGAGAAATGAGGCTTGCAAAAATGTTATAGCCCTTTCGAATGTAATACACGTGTTCGTGTATTACTACGCCCATTCTCCCGGGCTGGTAGGCGCACATAGCGCAACACTCTTCTGCACTGCCCTGCACTTGCCCAATCTTGCCCACTCCTGCACTCACACGACACTGACACTACTCGCCGGTGATCAATTGTCGAGAGTGCATGTGTGCTTTGATTGGGAGTGGCCAGAGTGACAAACGACCTAGGAAGAGGAGTGACACACGTCATACTGTACAAAATATGGAAATAATAACCATACCTACTAATTTAAAAATCACAAAACTTCAATTTTTTGCAAATTATCACTGTCATCGTACCTCACCAGGAGCTTTTCAAGACTGGTTTGAAATGCCAGAAATCCTGACACAAACTTACCAGCCAATGTTCAAAACTATTGAATGCAGTATGGTACAAGATATGACCAAAGCAGAGTGTAATTGAACATGTACTTTATTTTTTAATACCCTAAGTGTAACATTTTTACACATTACAGAATGTGCTTTTTGCATATAATAATACATTTTATAAGTTACTCGCAATGCAGCTACTATCTCTTTTATGTTGCACCTTCTCAAACAGTATTTCACTGGAATTGCAGACAGTTAAATATGTACATATAACCATTCACCTGCAAAAAGGAAAGAGTTATAAAAAAATATGGGGACACATCTCAAGCAAACTGAAATGAAGACAACACAGCCAATTAATAAGCTGTATTTTATGTTATTTGTGAACAACTGAAATATATGGAAATCAGCAAATGCCCCTTTCTAAAGACACAAATAACAGCAACATCAAGTTTATTTCACTAGGATAATTATAAATAGTTAATTAGGTAAAACAATCACTAACATTCCCTAACCTCTCCGAAACACCCCCCCCCCCCCCCAACATTTCCCATTTTCTAGGTTGTCCCTGTTTGTAGCCATCCTAATTAATGTTAAATAACACTAAAGCAATGGTATTGTAAATATAAAGACTGGTCACAGTGTCATAATCAATTGTGTGCCACGGCCAATCTAGGCTGAGTAAAGAGTTTCCAACTTATTTTAATTTTTTGATGTTAGGTTTGTATGAAGAGGGAATTTTGGGTAGCCTATGGTGTGCTTTTACCATATTGACGAATTAAGTTCCAAAAGGGCAAATATGGCAGTAACGTTCGTAAATAATTAAGTTAAATAAAATCTAGTAGCGAAGTCAAATGAAATATTATAGATATAAATAGTGACTAACATACCACCTTCCTGTAATATACACATACAACTAGCTCCAGAAAACTAATTAGAAATAAATCTGCACCACTCTGCTCCCAGTACAGCAATGTACATTTGCCTGTGTTATATGAAGCAGTAAACTGTACTTGTTAATATAGTTCTAATGAAGCAGACTATGGCCCTTTCACAACTTTACCTTCCAATCCAACTAAAGTGATGTAATAAAACCGTCTAATCCAACGACAGTGATCTAATTAAACCTACACTTTGTTTGGTAGACATTTACAACATAGTATTTAACATTTCACACTATTTAATGACATAATAATGCTTGTTACAGTGGCACGGTAGCTTCGTCTGTTTCCTTGGTTGGCCACTGGATAATCTCATCGTAGAAGTCTTTGTGCTCAGCACGAATGTAACGGAGAACCTTCTGTAAGTCAGAAATCTTCTTTGTATTAATTGGCACTTTTTGCATAGGATATGCATTTGTACAGGAATAGTAGGATTCAAACCATTGTCGGATGTTTGACGAAGCACAAAAGTATGGGCACAAGGCTACCAATGAATTGGGAGGCAACTACTGTGCCTTTTCTGCAGCTGTTGTACTGAAACTCCATAAACGTCGATATAGCAAAGTCTTGCTTCTGACTCCGTGGAACTGCTTTACCCTGGCTTTCCAATGACAAGCACGTTTTTTATAATGGTTGGGTCACCAGTCTTGAAGTCCAACATGTAATCAGATGTTACAATGTTGACTGTGAATTTCTCAGAAACTCCTGCAGATGTAATCGACAGATTTCCATAGGTACATAAAATCTATCTGTCTTTTTAACAACACGCTTCACCAATGCAAAATTGTGATTGCAAGCAAGATACAAATGACCATGTATTGGAAACAGATGGATAATGATGTCAAATCTGTTGGTGTCCATAAGCGATAACAAGAATCGTATCATGCAATTGTTCTTATTTTACCCTCCACAAGCATCGCTGTAAAGGTGCAGTTCTTTGACACATGGAGAGATGTTGTCATTTATGTATATATGGAGGAATGAGCATGTTTCAATTCGCCCATTATTTGCCTGCCCTTCGTGATATAAAAAGAATATGGCTTCATCTGTTTTCAGGTTATGTATGGCAAAGGGGAACACCGAAAGCTGGCGGTAATACAAGATTTCTTGTACTGGAATGCAGGACAGTGAAATTTTCTGTATATGGCCATAGTTACACGCTTAGCACAATAATTTAGGTTTGGATTTTTTATTGTGACCTTCAGTTGTTCACATTCTCCACAGGTGTCTATTTGTGGACTTCCAAAATGGATATTTAAATTGTCCAATAAAACCTTGTAATAGAAAGAATATTTTACTTTAGACTCAGGCCTTTTCTCTTTGAACATTGTATGAATCTTCTTTATGTCCAACTGTGCATCAAGATATTTCAATTCTTTGGATGTGTGGTGGCTTACCTTGACAAGAAATGAAGATATGTGGTCCTTGGTGGCCTGAACATCACCAGCAGGTACTGACTTCCTATTGTCTTGCTGTCCCTGCATACTCTTTCGGAGATTGTCCAAGCAGTAACAATGTCTGCAGTCTACTTACCCTCTTGGAAGATATCCCATATAATTGCATGAATGATTTCTTGCACGCTTTCACTCTTCGTTCTTGAATCATTACATGATATTCAAAGGACGAAGACCTTTTTCCAGACTCGTCACCCTTCCTTGGTCTGCGATGTTTAACTGGCACAGCTTCAAGCAACCCTTGAAGAAATATGTCTTGGTTATTCTTGCTTGAAAATGAATGTATCGCATCCAATAATCTCCCCTTCTGCTCAACACCTAAAACAAAAAAAAATGTTTCATTTCCAACATAGTAATCTACTTTATTAGTAACTACATTAGTTTTCAATTACAACATATCTAACAATACATTATGCCACACATATTTTTACTAGACAAAATGCATTGTGTTTACAAGAATGAAATCAGAAAGCTGTATGAAACTGCATCTTATAAGAATAATGTGAAGTATCAGGTTACCTGCAAAACTTTGTAGTAGTTTTATGTTTCACAACATTCCCTTTGTAGTTGATATACTCCTTTCCTTGCAGACGAGCTCGTTTAATTCGTTCACATTTATATTCCTCCACATTTTGCACACCTTTTTTACATTTCTTGTTATGGTTAGGCTCGGTTCCCACACAAGTCACATCACTCTCCAGTTCGCTCATTTTCTACACAACAAACCATAAACCACTAGCAACAAGTACACAACAAAACAAATGAGCACTGCTATGCTTTATACTCTATCAGAAAAGTTTGTTCCATAAAAAACTGCTGCAGCCCTTTATTATGCAAATGTACCAGTGGGGAACTTCTTCAGACTAGAAGAAAGCTTTTAAACTGCAGAAAAAAAATCATTAAAATAATAGCTGGCATAAGAACAACCAACTTATGCAAACCTCACTTCCAGTGGCTAAAGATACTAACACTACCATCCCTGAATAAATATTGAACTATTATCATTACAATAAAAAACACAACAATATAACCACTTTTTCTAGTAAGAGCCCAAATCATTCTGCAGTCAAGCTACTAAATAATCTACCTTGGAAGTTACCAAGCATTAATTTTTTTTATTTATTATTGGCATTCTTATTTTTATCCAGCCCATGCTGGATTGGATTCATCAATACATGTATATATACAGGAATATACAGATACAAGTGTACACTGACAAAGTAAATCACTTTAATGAATTTAAAAAGAACCTGAAGAAATTCCTTGCACAAAAAGAATTTTATAACATAGAGGAATTCTTCTCTGGAAGAGATCAATAATTTAAATATTGTGTAATTTAAATACTTTACTACACATAAACTAATGTCACCGGTAGTATGCTCTACCTTTTCAAGTGTTGTGTATGCTCTACTTTTGTAAACTGATATGTAAAAGGCTTACTTGTAATCAATATCAGTGTCAATATGAAATAACATTCTAAGTGACTACCTCTACTGTATTTTTCTGTATTTCTATCTCTATTGTTATGTTTACTGTCCTGCATTGTATGATTATTATTGTAAATGCTTCTTAACAAATCCTTATAAGAATGAGAAATTGGACACTATTTCAAATAAATAAATAAATTTGTTAGTATTGAACTATGCTTAAATCTCGTATACGTACTTGTTTTTGGAGTTGATTTACTTTAGTTTTGACAAGAAGTTAGGACAGTACTAAAAATTATACAGCAAAATACTGAGGAAGGTGATAATGAAGTCAAAATGATTGGCCTTAGATAAAAAAAATTAATAATTCTAAAAATACGATTAAAACTTTTTAGAATATAATAAAAAAGAAACAAACAAAATGCAGGCTGAGCTGGAACCTATATACTATGCACTTATTGTTGATAAATTAAATATTAACTATCCTAAGATAAACAATTTTAATAGTTACTTGAATCTTGGATATTCAACAGCTTTTCCAGTAACAAATGAAATAATTTCCATTATTAAATCCCTGGAATCAAAATGTTCTCATGGTTTTGATGGTATATCTAGCATATTACTTTTAAAATGCTATAAATTGTTTAGTGAAACATCAATTCACATTTGTAACAGCATGCTAGACTGTGGAATTTATCCAGATCGCCTTAAAGTTTTAATAACTAAACCACTATTAAAAAAGAGTGATAAGAAAAAAGTTGAAAATGATAGACCAATAGCTATGCACCTCTCTAAAAGCTTTGAAAAATTTATATATACAAGATTAATGAATCATTTTGAAATAAATAACATTATTTCCTCTTCACAGTTTGGTTTCCAGAAAGGCATATCAATTAATCATGCAACAGATTGATTGATTTTAGTTATACTTGACACCTTAAATAAGAAAGAAAATATTTTGGGTATATTTTGTGACTACACTAAGGCATTCAATTGTGTTAATCACGATATTGACCGGTTGTCATGGTCTCGGGAGTGGGGAGTTGCAGTACAGGTGAGATGGTACTTACAAGGAGGGAAAAAGTTGCCAGAGCAAGAGATACTCATCCAGGGATGGGCCTATTGCCCACGTGACTTCTCCTGAGCTCATCCTGCGCGACAAGTCGACGTCATTGGTAATGTTGTTAAGCCCTACCTATGCCTACCCACAAGAGCGTAGGCCCCCTCATACACCTCTAATTATCATGTCAGACTATTAGTGGCCATCTCACATCAAAAACACCATAAAGACATGATCAGGGATGCAGTGCACCAGTGGGTAGAAGACCCAAAGTTATGTTACACAGCCAATAATGAAATAAAAACAAGAGATCACTTGCACTGATTATACTCACTATTTATTCCCCCATATGAGAAACCTACACAGTTCCAGCATTAAGGCATGCTGGCAGCCGGCACTGACAAAGAGGCACGTGGTTGATGAAAAATAATTAAGTTACCATTTTCATCTACAAGGTGGCCCAGAAATTGGATGCATGCTTTGCCTAGGTGACACATGTTGGCATAAGTGAGATGGTTAATAGTGAGACGTTCAAGTATGAGTGACAAATGACGCACGTGGTCATCACATGACTCCGACCATATCACTATATCATCAAGATAAGCCATCGTAAACTCACCTATGTAGCCGTCGAGCACCTGCACCATCATTGCCTGGAATGTAGCTGGAGGAGTTTTCAGGCCAAAAGGCATGGCCCGGAACTGAAAGTGACGTCCATCTGGAATGGTGAATGCTGGTTTACGACAGTCTTCTTGTTTCACTGGTATTTGCCAGTAACAGCTGCAGAGATCCAGAAACGTCAGAAATTTTGCACTGCAAAGGCTGTTGAGCGCGTCTTTCACATTTATGAATGGCGGTAGATCATTTTCGGTAATGAGGGTGAGAGGCCTGAAGTCAATACAAAACCTCCAGGTTCAGTCTTTTTTGAGGAACTAAAGAGATAGCAGAATTAAAAGAACTGTCAAAGGGCTCAATGATACCTTCGTCTAGTATTTCTTGTATCTGTCTATTAATTATCCGGTGTTGGTGAGGTTGGTAACGGTGAAGTGTATTGTACAATGGTTTGGACTGTGTTAATGGAATGCAAGGTTCTGTCACGTTAATGAATGCAAGGGGTCGGCAGCTGCGAAAATGTCACTGCGTTGTATGATGTCACAATACATGGGCGGCATGGCATGATCTACCTCAGCGTTTACCAAACTTTTTTTTCCTGTGACCCGGTTATTTTTAAGATTCTTTTTCGTGACCCACTAAAAGTGTATTGCCTATTGCTCCTGCACCACCCCTCATCACTTTGCATTGCCTATTGCTCCTGCACCACCCCTCATCACTTTGCAAGTTATGATAGTCTGAGGCAAAGGTGAGGCAACCCAGCAAAATTTTTCGAAGCTGGTCTAGCTCATCCAACATCACATCCAGTATGCAACTCGTGGTTTGTGGGTCCAAGTTGTAAAACAGTCTGAGGTTCCTTTTGACTGAAATGGTTTCACCTAGCAGTGGGTTTCACTACAGTGTTTTGCTCTGCTAACCACTGTATTCAGAGTAGTGCATCCTCATGCAAGTTGTGCGAAACAAAAGCTGTTGTGGTCGTTTCAATGTCCCTTATGCGCATTGTTATTTTCACTTACCCTATGATTTCACCTGTCTGAGTTATGGTGGTAGCTGAACAGTTTGGTTTGCTAGTTTAATTTTGAACACATCTAACAAATTTAAACGTACAAAATTATGACAAGCTGCGGTATCAGTTGTGACACTGTTGATTATTTAAAATGACCGGAATGCGAATTACTTGGTTTTTGTTACTGCAAATTTGAGAAATAAGTACCTGTTACAGAGTCTGTACAGGATCGACACTGATTTCCTGGGGATAGATGATGTCTGATCGCTCTACCCTGTCCCATTGTTTCCGGACACTTTGGTTTCGTTTCCAGTCATGCAGCCATTTAGAATGGTTCTGGCACTTATCACGCCAGCACATGCATTACCATTGCAAAAACAGCAGACAGACAGTGAGGGTCCACATCCTGAGCGGGTTTGAATCTTGTCCCTTCGGTCCTTTTTCTCTGAACCAGGTCCCACACTAGGGGGTGTGGTTTTCTGAGGTTTTGAAAGTTTTTCAGAGCTTTTAGAGTACATGTCCTTCACAAATGGTCCCCCTTTTGCCTCGTCTTCCCGGTACCGACGCGGATGCACGAAGTAGTAATGCGGTGTGGCACACATGTTGATGCAGAAGTCTGGCCTAATATCACTATAGAGTGCATGAAATCATCACTGAATAATGGATGAGTGGGGCGAACACACCGCGGAATTTCGGTTGCACTGTTCCAGCCACTTCTTCCAGTACCTCCTTTAGTGACGTGAGGGTGGTACATATGCACTAAATTAATTTTTGTGGGGCAAAAGTAGACAACAGTTCATCTGGTTTCTGATTTTCTAGATCACGCAGCTGTGTGCTTGAAGAGACGTAAATGTTCCTACGAAACTGGATTTGAGGGTATGGCGAAACTCCTCCTAGGTTTATGCAATCATGTGCAATACCACGCCACCATCATTAAGTGTCACCATGTAAGCAATCTCCCACACAGTTTGGCCAGTCTCCCTCTTCCACACGAGAGCGTTACAGTCGGCTCATGCAGTCGTGTAGAAAGACTGCAGGATCTTCTGTGGGTAGGCCTGCAAAGCCCGATAGGGACTGGAAACAGGCCGGTGCCCCTGCAGAGAGACCACATGGCTGTGTTGCTGTTGTGGCCTGGTGCCATGTGGTCACGTGAAGAAACTGCATGAAATGCACCGCTAGAGGACAAGCAGGAAAGCTTGACCATGTGGGCCCTGGAATGAGCATGGCCGGAGCGGTAGGCTGAGCTGTGGCATGCACTGCTGATAGATGAAACGCTCATTTCTAGGATCACACCACTCACTCCAATTAATGCACTGTCGATGGGCCTGTAGCCCGCAGCTGTCACAACATGTGAATTTGGAACTCGTTCCCTGGCAGTAGGCTTGTTGACATCGCTCACTGAGGTTGTTTTGGTTGTTGGTAGTGGCACAAAATGTTGCTGGTTGGGTTGTTGTGGATACAACAGGTGGACATGGCGCCTCCTGACACTGCATGCACTGGAAAAAGTTCTCTGTGTTGACAGTGACAAGTTCCTGCTGCATCACGCACTTGTTGTGGTACACTCGGCGGCACAGAGTGCACACAAGAGTGACATGGCTAAGTCCGTCACACCAACACACATTGCTGCATTTTCTAATAGTTCTCCAAAATTTGGTTGCTGCACTAGTGTGAAAGTTCAGTGCGCATTTGCAGCTCGTTGTAACATGGACAGGGTTAACGGTACCCCGGAGCTCATGGAGGTCTTACGCAATCACACAAATCGGCCGTTTGGCCCACAGTGGCATGCGCCACGGCCTCGGAGCACAGTTCACTATTGATTTGGTCAATGTCCTTACGCAGTCGCTGGGCTTCCACGAGGTTGTCACATTGATGTTAGTTTTAAGATGCACTAACGTAAAAGGATCTGGGTCTGATAGTGGGCGCACACACTTCAATACAGTATTACAATTACTAAGAATGTGTAAAAAAACATCAGTGACATTCTTAGGCGTGCGCAAAATTAAGTAGGCAAATTGGGGGTGCAAACCACAAAATGAAAACCTACTCTTGCTACATTAAAAATACAAATTAAAACTATATTTAAACATAGTCATCACAAATAGTCTACATTATGTTAAACATATTTTAATTTAGTGGTCTTTTAAAACATGTAAACTCTTAAGTAAAAATATGACCTTGAAAAGATTATTTTTTATTTTCCTATTAACAAGATACAATTGGAGGAGCAGCTGCACCCTCTGCACACACCAATGTTGACATTACTTTTGGTCATCATTACAAATACTCTGCTTCTATATTATGTACATAGTGCAATAGCAATTATAAAAATTATCACAAATACTAACACTATGTAAAAGACATCATTGATGTTACTTCTGGTCATCACCATTACAGGTACCCTGCTTCCATATAATGTACATAATGCAATAAAAATTATCACAAATCTAATAATATGTAAAAATACATCACTGACATTGCTTCTGGCTAAGAACATGCAAAACCAACTTATTCTTTGATTTATCATCATTACTGGTCCCTATTGGCTCTGTAGTATTTTTCAAGGCATTATGAAACACATTCATGACCATCAAAAAAACATCCAAAACCCAAAAAATTTTACTTGCACTGGGAACATAATGTTTTTACTTGATTTGACATTCTCATGGCATGTTGAGCACTAAATCTCTTAATGAACTTGGCAATTTCCTCTATTTGGCTGACTTTCTGCTAGCATAAGTTTTTTATTTATTTGTTAGGGTGGGCTATAGCCTGTTCATCCATAACAGACACACTTTCAGGGATATACTTCACAATGGCCTACCTGAACTGAACAATGGATAATTTTTTGCCAACCACTCAAGTATACAGCTGGTGACTATTTATTGTAGCCGTATTTGTGAGGAGCTCAAATGCTAATTTTCTGAACCATTTGACCACTTGGTGCAATGTGTTACCATACAATGACAACTGATCTGAAAGATCAATATATCCTTATGCTCTGTTATACTCAGTTATGGTTAGTGGTTTTTTTTTCTCTAAAGTCCTCAATTTCAACCATTTGAGTAACATTTTTTGTGGTTAAAAAACGACACCCTGCTTCTTCTTCCATTTCCCAATTAATATTTTCTTCTTCATATGTTGTTGTACCTTGATCTTGCCTCGTTGGAGTTTTGCCTTCAAACATATCCAGGGTTATGTTTGGTTCTGAGAGTACCGATAAGTTGTGATTTCCTCGTCAGCAGTTGCTCAGTTAACTCTACCCTAGTATAGAAATTGTTTGTATACAATACTCTTCCTTCATTCAAGAAAGGTTCTGCTATTTCTTTGTGGTGACAGTCAAATTTCTATTCTCTTTCTCACCTGCATATATTTTGGCATGGCACGTGTATCCTTGTAACACGCAATTCGTAGACTTTGCTGCCATATTTATGGTGCTCGTTTGGGATGTACTCTAAATTTCAAACCACCCTGAAACAGAATCACAGACTTGTCACTTGTTATGTTCTCCCCCTGCTCGAATAATTCAGAGAAATTGTTATTTAGAAGTTGTAGTAGGTTTTCAATATTGTGTAACCTAGGATCTGGAAGATGGTAAAATGGATGAAAGATAACAAAGGTTCAAATCTGTTATAACAAAAGTTCAAATCTGTTTCTGCTCAAGTATTTGCTAACAGGATTTTGGTACAGAATAGATAACTCTAATAATCTATTTTAGAGGGTTTTTTTATTGCGTCCCATCCACAACAACAATGCAAAAAAGATTTTTATTTCTTTAGAGCTTGTTTCGTCCATGCATTTATCCTGCTCCCTGGAGTAATATCATCTGACATATATATATATATATATATATATATATATATATATTATATTTTTTTTTATTTTTTTTTTTTCCCCAGCATACAAATTGGTATTTGAGGCAATGACATCTACAATTTCATCATAGAGAAAAAGATTATAAAAATCAAGCAGTGTTTTCTCTGCAGACGACAAAAGGCTCTTGTAGGTTCAGTCCCAAGGCATAACCAGTAATGTCTTTATCTTCGCCATTTTCGTCAGAATCGTTTGAGGGCACATACTCAGAGCCTGAATCAGATACTGCAACCATAACAGAAAAAAAAATAGTAGGTATGAATATAACATAAATATATACCTAAGCCTAGAAATACATATGGTAAGCAAATTATACTTACATGCACTGAGTTTGTCGCTGTCCAATTCTTCCCGCATTTTATGCAGCTCTTCATTTGTACATACTTTTTCAACGATGCCAAGTGAAAAATTAAATATAAACAATTAAGAAACATTATAATATCCAAGTGTGCATATAACAAAAGATAAACAAAGGAGGAATAATTAGTCACTGCCCAAGGAGGTAAAACCAGCCTCTTAGCTATAGAGGTCTAGAAAATATGACACCTATTGACAGTATGGAATGGACTGATAAAGGGTTGGATAGGTTGAGGTCTAGGATGTGGTTTACCCAATTAGGCACCAGGCATCATCAAGGCAACACCGAGATGATCGTTGTGACACGAAGACTCTTGCTGATCCCAGGGTTACGAGCCATACTCCCGGACTAACTCTCCTCGCCGATGATGCTGGTGACCTCTGCCCCGTTTATTATTACTCCAGATTAGATTGCATTGCAGCTGTTTGCTAAGTGGTAGCCGGTGGGTCAACTACATACCATGCTAGCCCGTCTTGGCGGGAAACTTACAAAACGTTAACACTCGCGTACGTGGATTGTTAGGGCCAACCACACACCCATAAGACATGGAACAACTTGCTAAGTCATATACAGTTTAAAATGTTGAATGAAGTTAAAAGATGCCAACACAATGCGAGCATGTATTGTTAGGGCCCATCCCCTTAAACACACAAGGCGGTCGAAATAACTTACGTACTGTTCATTTCAAAGCAGCATTTATTCAACGATATTAACATCCCTCTCTGGGGAACATTTTACATGCAAATAGTGTGGGTAATCACTATCGGCCACTGTGGTTAAGCTACAAACAGTCTTACGACAATATGACAATTACGGTGCTAAATGCTTCCCGGGGCGATGCTATTTCTATGGGAAGAGAGAGTGGTGTACCGGGTGGCTAAACGATAAAAGGTTCCTGTAGTTAATGAAGTCTATTGCAGTTAAATGTCTAAACCAAAAATTGTGAATGCAGCCCGGCGCGCGGGAAAAGCCGGAGCTTACAACACACACACCACCCTCGTATGATGCTACTTGCTGACTGACTCCTGCCTGACGCGTGGGCGGGACTCAGTTGACCCACGTGCCAGAATGGAACTACTTCCTGCCACAAATTTCTATCTCCTGCTTTACGCCATGCTGCTTACCAAAACTTACATGGAAAAATACATAAAAGACTTTGCAATACAAAACACTGGTGAATGATAATGGACATAGCGCTAGGTGAATAATGAAAGAAATACATATGCAAACACGCTCAACAAAACACTAGGGAACAAGGAAAGACAACAAATCATAAATCATTTAATAACACATAACAGGAATAGAATGTGTAGACCCTGGGTTCTCTGGTTCAGTTATTGTTGGAGTCTATTTTTGTACCACTTTGCCTCGCGGAGTCTCTACTGAGGCATCCTTAGCAACCACCGGCTGCGCTACACTGGCGTGCCCCTACACTGCACTTCCCTGCTCGTGATCCTGATCGTGCACCCACGACCTGGTGCATGCTCTGCTCGTCAGTAGAACGCACAGCCCTGCTGCGGTGACGTTGCAGAACTTGGCCAGATAAACTGTCTTAAGGGTAAGGGAATGTGGCACACATCACTATAGAAACTGAATGCTGATGATGAAAATTTACAGACAGAGGCCATCCAAGGTCGAACTTCCACTCAGAGTAATGAACAACCTTGTAACAATGTGATACAGACCTCAAAGTCAACCATTTTCGATGTAAGTATCAGATTGATACATGTGGCTGCCTGATGCATTTAGACATGCATAATATGGATTACATATGGCTCCATGGAGAAGACTCTCTTTGTATAAAACTGATACACATGGCAGTTAAATGTGTTAAAATTAAATCTCATTAACACATCTGAAATAAATTGGCTGGTTCTCTGCAAATATGTTGTTTCTTGACAGTGAAAAAACCGGTTATATGGAATTTCTTTCAGTAAATAAGTTTAGTGTGGATGTACTTACAAACTACAATGGTAATAATTTATCAAATGTAACTTTCGCTAAGTTTCTTGGTTTATACATTGATAAGCATTTAAATTGGAAAAACATATCAGTTATATAACTAATAAACTTAGTGCTGCCTGTGTTTCTCTTAGGGACATTAATAAATATCTAAATCATCCCTTAAGCAATTATATTTAGCGTATTTTCACTCCATATTATCATATTTTTATTTTGGTGTACCCACTTTGACAGACAGTGGTAAAGTGTTTCTTCTTCAAAAGAGGGCTATAAGGATATTATGTAATAAACATAAAAAGAAATCATGTAGACAGCTCTTTAAAAAGGAAGAAAACTTAGCTTAACAGGTCAATATATTTATTAAGTTCTTTCATATGTTTCTGATAACCAAGATAAATTTCTTCCTAATAGTGCAATCCATAATTATAAATCATGATTTGTAAGGAAATTACATATTCCATCTGCTTCCCTTTCAACTTATAAAAAAGGATTACACTTCTCTGCTACCAAAATGTTTAATTCTTCGCCATCTGATTATCAAATACTGTGCTGGAGTAATAGCACTCAATCTAAACATACGGTTAAATTGTTTTTTTTTTATATATAATGTATGTTATTCTGTAAATGAATATTTTTAATCATTTTAAGTAATCAGCTCTCCCTACTAAGTATAATGAGCTTATGATGATTTGTACTGGAATGACGTTTGCTCTATCTCTGCTCTATCCTTCCTCCCCTACTTACCCCCACCATATGCCATAGAGGACAAACTGCTGCGACTAATGACTCGTGCGGTAATGTTAGGTTAGTTTTCTGTAGTTGCAACGAGTCATGGCAGATTTTATTCAATCAGATAGAGATTGAAATAGATGATATTGTTTAATGTTTTGTAGAGTGTAATAAACAATGTTGTAGGTAGGTACTGTTAGGTTAGATATTGGTAGTGTCAACAAGTGTATGTCAGTTGTAAAGAACAATCAGTTTGCAGTGGATGATTGTGTATAATATTTTGAAAGGGTGTAATAAATGATGGTGTAGCTATGTAGGCTAATGTTGTATAGTGGCAATGAATGTTTGCTATTTTTATTGGACTCTAATTGCAGAGGGTGGTATCATAACATACTTTGAAGGGTGTAATAGAAGGTGTTGTAGGTAGGTCGTGTTAGGTTAGTGATCTGTAGAGTCAACAAGTGTTTGCAGTCATAGTATCTGGTAATATATTTGGGCAGGTGGGCTCAAGTGTACTACTTGATAGCATATATGGTGTCGCATAGTACACTAGGGCAGATGGGTTCAAGTGTACTATCCGATACCATATATGATATCGTATAGTACACTTGGGCAGATGGGCTCAAGTACACTTCATACTAACGTCTATAAATGCAGATAATGCCCCCGCCTGAAAACCCCCACATTATCTTGGATGCCTTGTTAGATTGTGATAGGAAAGGGATGGGGCAACAGCAAAAAAACATAAGACATAATTGGTGCCATATTGGTGACGTAATAACATGTGTGTAATAAACACATAGTACCAAATTGTACACTAATTCCCTCACTTCATTAATAATACTCTTTACTACCCCTACGAATTTTTACAAGAGAGTTATCCCACGTCAGCCATACTTAAAAACTTTGTATGTGGAACTTTTTTTTTACTGAATTGTGATTTTATTTATATGAATTGTACATAATTTAAATGTATTTATGGTAGTTTCATATTTTCATAATTTCATGACGTCGTTACTTACTTTATCTGTTACAAGAGGAAAATAACTCAACCGTGGCACCATCAAATAAAACGGATTTGGAGCTTGAATGTCATACACTTCTTCAGAAGCCAGTTGAAAACACACTGGCAGTCTGCCTTCCCAGATTTCACGTAAAACTTCTCTGTCATTTGCCATACTGCTTCCTTACCGAACTACTCTTCATAATATCAAATTTCACGTATGTATCATGCACTAGAAATATTACTTCTCTGCGACTCAATAACAGACACACCAACGTCAATATAACTTTACGGTCAAACCATAGCCATTCTGTTTTCATTCTCTAGCAGACAACAATCTGCCAGAGTTGCCAACCAGAAGAGGATGAAACTCCCATGCTGAGGCTCAAAATACCCCATATCACTACTGAACGATGGAAGGAAACAGGGGGAAATAACTAACAGAAAATAAATAGTACATTTTCAGCACAGTTTTCAAATTTAATATTACAATAATAACCTCATTATGTATAATCACTCATAATTACATTCGTGTATATCAAACTATCGCATCGTTTTGTCCCTAACATACATATGTTCGTAACGTTTGAGACGAAATTTAACCGGCAGAACGATTCAGCGTGATGAATCGATTCTATTGGATCAGATTATTATCGAGGTTAAAATCGAAATTAAAACACTCATCTGGGGATATAATAATCTCGAAACCAGCATCTTCTTGTGAAGGCAATCCACGATTCCCCTCTATTCAAGCTCCAATGAACTGACAGTTGTCTCCTGCAGGAACGAATCCGACTTTCTAATTCCTTCGGCTTGTGTTGTACTTTTGATTCCAAATATCAATATAAAAGGAATATAATCAGAGGTTAGAACCGGTTATAAAACCGACTTTTTAAACTTGAAACAAATGCTTTGAGATGTTTACTACTATTGCTAGCCAAATCATCTAACCAAATTTTTAATGGAATTAAGAGTAAATTCAAATTGGTAAAGTATTTTATTAATTTAGAATGAAAATGCTCGCCAAGCGACAGGGATGGGAGAGGAGTAGGAATAATGGTGTGTGTAAAGAAAGGGCTAAAAGGGGCGGTAGAATGGGTTGGTGAGGATGTCGAGGTAATGGAAATTAAATTGAGTGGTAGTAGTAATAGGAGTATTACTTTTCTGGCAGCGTATAGACCACAAGGACAGGGATGGCAGGCAATTGAGATGATCAAGGAGAGGGTCGATAGACTAAAGGACAGGCAGTGGGTTGTAGCAGGGGATTTAAATATGCCAGGGGTGAAATGGGTAGCATAATGCAGAGAATGGCAGCACAGTTAGTCAACAGAGGATTAGTCCAGATAGTAGAAACACCTACAAGATGGAATGAGGAGGGTGTTGGGTCAGTGCTGGATGTGGTGTTGGTCAGACCTAGGAATGCAATAGTATTGGATGGTATAAGCGACCATCATATTCCAGTTGTAGAAATTGGGATTGGCAGGATTAGAGAAGTGCAAATGGCAGAAAGGTTGGTGTGGTAGTATGGGAGAGGAGACAAGAAGGGGGCATAAATCTTCCTGAGAGACAGGTTTAAAAAAAATGGTCTATGGAGGAGGGTGTAGAGGGGTTGTGGAGGGAGTTTAGAAGATTAATGGAGGTTATGTTGGAGAAATTTGTGCCAATGAAAAGGTTACGGACTGGGGGAGATCCCCCATATTATGGATAGGAGATTTTGAAAATGAAGTGCAGAAAATTACACGCCAAGTGGAGAAATGAAGGGATGATAAGATGTAAAGAAATGATGAAACAAATGGGTAGGTAGCTTGAAAGGAAGATCAAACAGGCAAAGAATGTATTTCTGGGGAACATGGTGGAAGAAGGAAAAGGCAAGGAATGGGGGAAATTGTTTAGGTATGTTAGGCGGTTAAGGGGAGGAGAGGAAGGGATCCCTCTGCTAACAGGAAGGGATGGTAGGCATGCGACAAATGACCAAGAAAAATTGGAGATGCTGCAAGGACAGTACTTGTCAATGTTTGAGGCAAAGGAGGGTTGGAATAGGGGGATAAACAGGGTTTGGGGGTGTATAGTGAGTTTAAGATGAGGGAGTGGGGGGCAGAAAAGGTAATTAGGGGTTTGGAGAGCAGTAAGGCAGGGGGACCAGATGGGATAGGAAACGCAGCACTAAAGTTTGGTGGCAAGGAGTTGGCGAAATATTTAGAAGTGCTGTTTAAAAAGTCCTTAAGAGAGAGTAAGTTACCACAAGATTGGAAGGATGCTATGGTGGTACCTATACACAAGCAGGGAGAGGATTAGGGGGAGGCCTGGCAGCTACAGACCGGTGAGTCTCACAAGTACAGGAAAAGTAATGGAGAGACTGGTGGTGCAGTATGTGGTGAGGGTAATGAACAATAGGAATTGGTTGGAAAAGTCCCAGCTGGTTTCAGGAGGGGTTACTCATGTGAGACTCAGTTGGCTGGGTTATTAGAGGATCTGGTGCAGGTAGTTGATGAGGGGAAGCAGGTGGATGCCTGCTTCATAGATTTTGAGAAGGCATTCAATAAGGTGCCCCATGGAACATTGATGAGGAAAGTGGAGGTGCTGATACCAGACAGGAGGTTAGTGGAATGGATAGGGGACTTTCTCAGGTGGCGAAGGCAGAGGGTGAAAGTGGGGGAGGCAATATCGGAGGAAGAGGAGGTTACGTCAGGGGTACCACAGGGAAGCGTGCTGGTCCTTTGTTATTTACCATAATGGTAAATGACGTGGGTTTTGGTGATTAGGGGAAAAATCAGATTGTTTGCAGACGATTGTGTTGTATATGCTGAGGTGGGAGAGGGGGGTGGAAATTTGCAGGCGGACATTGATAAGATATGGTTGTGGACCAGAAAAATAAAATGAAGCTAAATGTAAGAAAAACTAAGGTAGTGAGGTTCATAAGGAAGAAGATGATAAGCAGGGACATGTACAGATGGGAGGGACAAGAGAGAGAAGAAGCAGCAGAATATAAGTATCTAGGGATTGTACTGCAGGGAGACCTCAGGTGGAAAAAACAGGTAGAGAGGGTGGTTGCAAAGGGAAGAAGGGCTTTGAGTATGCTGGGAAGGATGCTGAATGGAGTCAGCTGTGAGGTGAAGGAGAAGGCGAATGGCACAATGGTACGGCCAGTGTTAGAATATGCTGCAACAGTATGGGACCCGTATGTGGAGGTGAAGGTGCAAGAACTGGAAAAGGTGCAGAGAAAGGCAGCAAGATGGGTGAAGGGTAGGTGGAGAAGGCAAGGGCAGGATGATGAGGAAGAAGGGAACTATAGGCCATCAGTGATGATGAAAGAAATGGGGTGGAGCTCATTGAAGGACAGGAGGAAAGTTGAACGGTTAGTCAGGATATACAGGGTGGTGAATGAAGAGGGAGGATGGGGAGGGCTACACTGCAAGCTAAATAAGGGGGTGTTTAGGGGAAGAGGAAACAACAGTGAGAAGCTTCAGAGGCTGTGGAGGAGAACGGAGCGGTGTAGGCAGTCCATGCTTGTGAGGTCTGTGAGGGAGTGGAATGTGTTGAGGGAGGAATTGGTATCTGTGAGAGGGGTTGGTAAATTCAGGAAGGGAGTGGAAAAGGAGTTGGTTGGGTGAAGGAGAGTTGAGAGAGCTCGCCACCGGGCGGTAGCCTAATTGCAAGTGTGTGTATGTATGTATGTCACTGATGCTGTGACTGTTGGTTGTATTGGTTTGGGGTAGGTCAATGTTTGCTAGCAACGAGCTTTAGTAATGAGTGGAAGACGAGTATGGATGACTGAGGTATTGGTCTAGTGACATGTCTACGTCATCAGAGAATTAATAAATTATACTTTCCGTATTTTGAACAGGAACTTTTGTACTGTTATAGTTGATGTCTGTCCTTTGTTCATTTACTTGTATTGGATGTATTCAAGGGGGTTTTAAAAATATGGAGACTGATGTACGAATGAGATTCCTGGAGGACTTTTTTGCTGTAATAATTTTGCCCTTTCGTAGTAGGTATGTGCCTAATATGTGGACATACCCAGAAATTGGGTGGAGTTCATTGAAGGACAAGAGGAAAGTTGAACGGCTATTCAAGATGTACAGGGGGGTGAATGGAGAGGAAGGATGGGGACTACACTGCAAGCTAAGTAAGAGAAGCTTCGGAGGGTGTGGAGGAGAATGGAGAGGGGTAGGCAGTCTAGGCTTGTGAGGGAGTGGAATGTGTTGCGGGAGGAATTTATATATGTGATGGGGGTTGGAAAGTTCAAGAAGGGAGTAGAAAAGGAGTTTGGTCGGGTAAGGGATAGGTGAGAGAACTCGCCACTGGGCAGTAGCCTAATTGCAAGAGTATGTAAACTATGGTTGTAGATCACAAAAATGCGGTTTTTGGAAAACCAACCCACCTTATCGTTACTAATCTACTGTTTCAGCAATAGGAATGGTAGATTGGTTGATGTGGTTACTGATGCAGTTCGACTGCAACTCTCATAGATGCTGGTTGACTGTGACTATTCAATGATGTAGATTGACTTTCTTGTTCATCCACAACTTCCTCAGTGGAGTAGAACAGCAAGACAGTTTGTGCAGCAGTAACGTCGAAAACCTGACTATCTAAATCCGTTATTCTTTTGTGTGTGTGTGTAGGGCGCACATACGCATAGTAGGGCACACATATGCATACACACATAACTTTAATTTCATATTTTGCTATCTTACATTAAATTCTGCCCCCCCCCCCCCCCCCCCCCCAATTCTGACAATAATGGAAATGTCTACGCACATCTATGCATCACAGGAAACTCACAAAAGTGTACACGTTGCTGGACATCAACTTCATCTAATACCTGATGAAGAGTTGGGTGATATGGATGGAATTTCCATTGGCACAGTATCTGTAACACATTAATTTTACTTATTCGTATGTACCTGGAAGCAGAATGTGGTCAGTCAGAGTCACGTGTCTGCTGAGTAGAGGAGATGGTTGTAGCAACAGTGTTGTGATGGATGCGTCCAGCCAAGTACAACGGTATGTGATCCAATTGTTGTGTATGGGGACATATGTTTCAAATGAAGCACTGTGTTCACTTGATAAGTCCTTTTTCGAGCTGGCGGAAATGCGGGGTGGACGTTCTATGACCTGGACAGGTGCCTGTACTAATGCAAAAAAAGATTACAGCTGTGGACATAATGATGGACATTAGTCATAACTGTACATGAGCTCTCAACAGCTAACAACCAGCATTGGATCCATACACAACAGTGTGCGCAGAGAACTGGGGTATCATAAAGAGTGTTCCGAATGTGTACCCTGACACCTCACCGACGAACAGAGCCGTATTGATAGGGATATGCCTGGATCATGTGGCTACTGGTCGGTGCCATAATCAATGCTCAACAGTACTGTGACACCTTAGAGAAATTCCAAAAGGCCACTATGGCCAGGAAAACTGTTTTTAGATGTGCTTAAGCTCCACAATAATGCACACCCACACACTACCAATGCAACATTAGACACACAGCGTTGTTTTTGCTGGGGTCTTATGGATCACTCGCCTTACAGCCTAGATTTCTCCCTTTGCAACTACCATGTCTTTGGTCCGTTGAAGAAGGCCTTGAAGAGTAAGCGGTTCACCACTGATCAAGCATTCCATGATGCTGTAGAAAAGTGGTTCTACCAGTAACCAGCCTCCTTTGTGAAGGGTTAGAGAAACTTGTTCAACATTGGGACATGTTCCTAAATGGTGGGGGATGCCTATCTGTAGACATACTCAAACTGTCATCGGTATGCTGTTGTCATATAGTGAATGTTGTCCAATATGTACTGTGTTAATTTCTAGTCTGTGTTTCATTTGAACGGCCCTTATAGTAACTGAAGTGCTTGTTTTGTCTTTTTGTCAATAGCTGTTTTGTCTGTGCTTGTGACTAGTATGTTTGTATCTTGCAAACATCACAGGTGAGCCAATTTTTATAAAATCCTGGAAATCATTGATATTATTATATATTTTTTACTGTATGTCAGAATATTTTAATTACTCTGGTTGATAAGTGCTGTAATTAATATCAATGATACCTTGTTTAATTTGTACACTTCCTCATAATGGTTATTTCTTTAAATTAATTGTTAAATATTTAATTGCTTTTAATTTGATGTATGTATGATTAGATTGTTTTATTTTGTTGGTATATAAGTTATTCTATACTTTTTAAAGTATCAGATGTAAATCTTTTTAAAAATTTATATAACTGTATTGACATGCTCCATATCCCTGCTGTCCTTGAGACACTGGTGGGATCTGAGGAGTGAAAAATAAAAAATTAAATATACATATTGTGCTGTTTTTGGATGGATAATTCTTAATGTGACTGGAGTTAAAATTCCTAATTGAAGTTACTTGTCTGATTTTTAAATAAGAACTGAGGGCTTATTCTGAGTTATTTGTTTAATTTTGTTTCCTCTTGAAAAAATATTCGTAATTACTCAAATTTTTGTTTACTAATGAAAGGAGCTATTCTAAGCATATTCTAGTGTTTGTTTGACGTCACTATGTTTTGTTAAGAAACTCAAAATGATAACAAAGCCCTTTGGGCCTTCGTTACCGAGTTTTATTGCAAAAACTTGGCTGGTGTGAGCTACAGATTGTTTGTTGGGACTGCAAAAAAAGAGAATCGTGAAGTAATGTCAAATATGGTAGAATGATATTTGAATGTGCCTTCATGCATTACAGGAACAAAAAAAAAATATATTTTAGAAAAAAATATTTTAAAAGCACCAATTAACCTTTCTGTTTTAATTTGCGAACTATGTAAGCAGCAATGTAGGCTGGTTATTGTGAGAGAATTTATTATATTATTAGAGTCATTTATAATGAAATAACAGAACATAAACACTGTTTTTATTCACAAAATTTCCTTTGAACAATGTAGTTCATAAATAAAACGATAGCGCTAAACTTAAATAATTCTTGGTGGTTTACAACAAAATTTATTTCTCTTCAAAGTAATTGAGTGAAAATTCACGACAGCATCTAGTTTGTTCTCCATTGTTTACTTTATAATGTTGATATTATAAATAACAGAGGAAACAGCTTGTTCTTAAATAGCTTGCAACCAGACAGCAAAATAGTCATTGAGAAAAATCTTAATGCATGTAACAACCAAAGTTCTGTCTGCTCTCTCTTATCAGCGTGCATGCGAGTCTTTAAACTAATTGCATATGAAATAAAAGCATATTTATGTGTAATATATCACACGTCCAGCCAAGTTATAAAATATTACGATGTCAGCAAATTTGACGAATGAAATATACCTTTTTCCTAGAATATATTATTTATTTAATACTAATGTATAAGACATGCCAAAAGCCAAGAGCTGCTTTGGTTTGTTAATGTTTTCAAGATTAATTATTCATAATTTATAAACAAAGTCTCGTAAAACAGATAAAGTTCAAGTGTATAGTGTTGTCATCATGCATTCACCAACATTGCTGAAGTCTCGGAGAGCAGTAACAAATTATGAGTTAGAATACAAAATTGCCTTTCTCAAAGATTTTATTCATGTTGACAGTTTTCGAAACTTTACGAAAACAAAAAATTAACGAATCACTTAGAATACGCCCCATTTATAGCTTGTTAGCTACTATTCATATGCTACAATATTCAAGTTTGTGTAGAAGCAGGTTGTAATTGATGCAATCAAAGCTTTTATGATAATATTTATTTACAGATAAAAATATTAAACTTTTGGCAAACTAAAGAGCAAATATTAATCATTGTGATTTTGCCCCTGCCACAATTGCTGGGATAATTGGAGTCCCCAACAAAGCTAATAGAAATATAACTTTGTAAAAATGTCTCCAATTACCTCACATGACTCTATGTGTAAAGTTTTAAAACAGTATGTGTTGTACTTTTGTTATTTCAGCTTCTACCATGTCTAACAGTGAGGAAGAACATCTGGTATATTTAGAGTTTGATAACTTAATAGACACTGAAATATTCAACAGAGACTCTTGTATTTTTAAGCTGATTGGTGCAAATACTGATTTACCTGTTCTTCAGGTTGGTCACCAGGTGAGAGGGAATTTTTCAGATAAGTAGAATAATCTTAAGATTAAAATTCTTAAATTTATTTCTTTAGTAATTTTTTATTGTGTATGTGTAATCAGAGAACAGCAGTGAATGTAGCCATAAATTATGAATGTTATAGTCATATAAAAATTATCTATATTTTGATGCAGTGGGGAAAGACACAATGAAGAACAAATACACTATTACTTACTGGTGGGTGGGCGCCAGCGGTAGTTTCTACGCACCGCACTTTGAGACTCGTGGATCTCAGGGATACTGTGGGTTCTCGTCCGTTCGTCTCACCCATGCTTACTTATAAACAGTTTCCAATACTAAACATTGCACTTAAATGAAGTAGAAACTGGGTTCTGATGCTACAAAGATACATAAATTTAATCTGGGAAGATTGATGTTATTGTGCTTCAGTTACACATAGTGCCAGAATGAATATTAAATGATTAAGCTCGGACATGACTAGCCAGTTCCATTGGCTGATTCTCCCAGAACATTACTCAACTTGTGCACTCCTAGATGGATGATTTCTCCATGGTGTATGTGAACACAGTCTCCACAAGGAAAGGGGTCTACAGCCGCTAGGATGGACTGTAGATTTTTCCTGGAGCCAAGACATGGGGAATGAGAAAAATGAAGTTACCACATGCATTTGTTCTCTTTCTAACGCCTACTCGTCAGACTCATCCCTGAACCACGTGTTGTGTGGCAACTGTCAATACACATAGTGGGTTAGGATCAAACAGTGCCGCTGTACAAAATATCACTTAATGAAGGTGGGACACGACGTGAACACGCAGAATAAACACGCGGACGCGTGAAGACAATCTTATATGGTGCGGATGCTGCTGGATGAAGTTCGTAGCGGACCACAAAGGCAGATGTAGCACACAATATTTTCTGAAAAAATCTGTAAATTATTACCAGACAGAATGGCAACTGCTTTCAGAGAAGTATTCTTTGTGTGATTCAAGCATAGTGCGCCTGATGGCAGAAAATCCAACATATGCAAAATACAGCGTGGTCATACACAAAAGCATCAAACATGCAAAATTACAAGAACACTTAATTGAAACAACACATATTACCCTGAGAAATTATGACGCACATGAAATTACAAGAAACAACACTTTAAGGGCAAGGATGGAACAGACGGACTTGGCGGCTGTTAACCATGTGGTCGCAAATGATGCGGCCGTAAAACAATTAATCATGACAAAACCCTAAAAATATGCACGTACAAAGTTACCCTCAATATTACCCATAGCAATTAAGCAGAAGTTATAATAGAAAAACCCGTAACACGGGCTGATGTCCGCTGATTTACAAGTTGCGTGGCCTCTCCGTCATTCTCTCTCCTCATCTCCGTTAAAAATCAAAAAACCACAAGGGCATAAAATAATTAATTAAGCGGAAGCATGTTGCTGGGGATGTCTGGCAAAACCTATGCAAAGCAAAGGTTAACCTGTATACTACATGAAAACTATGGTAATCTAACTTGGTGTATGAAGTGCGTACATGACAGCGTTTTACCTAGCCAGCTCTCCTGAAATGACTGCCCAGAGGTAAGAGTTGCGCGGACCAACCATGGCTGCCTACGGGGTTTACTCAACCGGAAGTGCTATGCATGCAGAGCAAAAATATTAATATGTGAAAATAAATGGCACACAAATTATTTTTAATACAAAATTATTAAAACAATTTTAAATCAAAAATATTGTTATCAAAAAACTGTCTTTTGAAGGCATTCATGCCTGAATATCAGTGTCCAGCTCTTCAACGCAGCATGCACTTTAAATTTCAAAAGCCAACGTGGCATAATATTAGGAAAAGAACATTTTTATACTCTATAACATATTTTGCCATGGAAAAGACATTTACAATATACTTGCAACACATTTGGACCCTGAAATAAAAATACATAACACTGAGATAGTTCCCCATTGGGAAAGTCCATGGTCGTGGTGGACTGTGCGCATGTGCTACCCACATGTCATTGGCAGCGAGTGCTGTCATGGTCTAACTGCCGCGGGCTCTTAGTCGGCTCTTCAAACGACCCCTCCCTCGAAGACCATGGCGGTGCGAGCAGCTGAACTCGGCTCTGCCGGGCTCCGCCTGGGTGTGAACCGGGACCACCGGTCGAGGGCAGATGAGGCATTACCTCGGAGGTCTTCTTATTCAGCAGCATTTATAAGGGGGTGGGATGTTGTCTGTAACCATGTTGTTGGGGATAGGCGGTGGCTCGCTTCTCCTCTTGTGAGTGTTGTGACGTGGTTTGTTTAAGTTGCACTTTACACTCCCTGTCCCTACGCCCCCCCCCCCCCCTACTGTTATCCCCAAACCACTGATTTGCTCTGGTATGCCGGAAAACCTTTGAATGGTGTCCCACTTGCACTTGTTACACTATTATTGACGTTTACTCTTTGGTTGCACTCATCCTATACTGGTGTTTTGAAACCCCTTAAAGCTACTCTGCTCTGCTATGCTTTGCCCTAGTGTTACGGGGAAACTCCAAAGTGGTGAATTATTATCACTCAATACACTGACATGTGTGTTGTCATTTCTACTGTCACCCCCCCCCCCCCCCTCCCTGTTTGGTGTGGAGTGTTATGACGGTGTGAAGCCCCTGAATGACATAGTGTTACACAAGCTGTTGTTTACATTTGTTGGATGTGGGGTTCCACGGCTAGTGTTGTTTACATTCATGCACGTGTAGCTTACTTCACAGTGTGTGCTTCCTGGTATGCTACCCCGTGATCGCCGAGGTACTGGGCTTAACGGCGTCTCCTTGCCTCTGTCACCTACAGATGTGTGGGAGATACGCAGGTTGTTGCGGTGCCTTTCTGTCACACGTCTCGGTCCCAACTTCACTATCATCATCATCATTTTGTGTTCTGCGCAGAAGCAGGTTTTCACGTGGTATCTCTCCATGCTCTCCTGTCTTCTGCCAACCTCTTCAGGTCCATATACTTTCCGCTTCCCTTGATGTCATCTATCAACTTGTATCTTCTCCTTCCTTTCAATCTTTTTCCTCAAACTATTCCTTCCATAGCGTCTGTTAGCAAGTACTCCCGTCTCAACGAGTGACTCATTCAGTTCTTCTCCCTTTTTCTTATGACTTTCAGCTGTTTCCTCCTCTCATTAACTCTTTCCAGCACTTCTTCATTACTCGCTCTTTCCACCCAGCTTATCCTCTCCATTCTCCTCCACATCCACATCAAATGCTTCTAGCATTTTTTCGTCCTCACGCCTCTGTGTCCACGTCTCTGCCCCATAGAGTGCCACACTCCATACTAAATACTTGCCAAATCTTTTCCTCAGTGCTTTATCTAGTTTTCTGCATAGCAATCTTCCTATTGAACACTTCCTTTGCTACCACAATACGAGTCTTCACCTCCTGATGACATTTAAGGTCCTTAGTTATCTTACTTCATAGATATTTGAATGCTCTTAATTGGCTGATATTAACTTGTCCTATCTTAATATTTGCCGTCGCCTTCCTTTACTGAATTCCATACTCTTTGTTTTTGATGTGTTGATTCTCATTCCATACTCCACAAGTTTCATTCAGATCTTTTAGCATTTTAGTTATAGTTCTTTCACTTTCTGCTAAATAAAACCATATCATCTGCAAATCTTATACATTCTGTTCGCTTTCTGCCAATACATACTCCTCTTCTTCCATCTAAACATTTCCCAATAACCTCCTCCAGATATAAATTGAACAACAAGGGAGAAAGGCAACAGTTTTGTCAATGCTGCTTTCTTCTGACATTTCAGTTCCAATCTCTATTCTTACTTTCTGTTGTAAATATAGATTCTGTACTAGTATTCTCTCCTTCCAATCTACTCCTTTCGTCTTCAAGATGTCCATCAGCTTGTACCATTGTACTCTGCCTAAAGCTTTTTCCAAGTCAATAAAGACAGCATAAATTTCTCTACCTTTCTCAATATATCTTTCCCCTATGATTTTTAACAGGCCTATAGCATCTCTTGTTCCTTTTGCACTTCTAAATCCAAACTGTTCCTCTCCAATCCATCTATCTAACTTCCCATATAGCCTTCTATTCAACACTCTTAACAATATTTTAGCTGCATGAGAAATTAGACTAATAGTCCTATGCTCTTCACATTTATTGGCATTCCTTTATTTTTTCAATTGGTATCATTACCGTTGCGAGAAAGTCATCCGACCATTCCCCTTTGTCATATATCTCATTGCATAGGTAGACTATCTCCCTCCTTCCCCTTTTCCTTAACTCTTCGACACTTCTGCTGGCAAATTATCAATTCCACATACTTTTCGATTCTTCATCTCCTTCAGTGCCTTTTCTACTTCTGTTTCCAAGATGCCGTACCCCTTTCTATCTTCTGGCATCTGTGCCTCCTCTTCAACCATACTTTCACTTGGTCTTTGGTCCGCCGTACACAGACATTCTATATATTCTTGCCATCTAGTCAACAACTCATGTGGTTCTTTGGCTAATGTGCCATCCACTTTTTCTATTTCCATGTTATACTTCCTTCTTTTGCCTTCAAAGGCTATCTCCCTAGCCATTCTGTACATCATTCCTACTTTCCCTCTTTCTCCATTTTCTCTATTTCCTCACATTTCTCTTTCATCCATCTTTCTCTTGCTTGTTCAGTTTCTCTTTTGAACTCATTATTCAGGTTTCTATACCTCTTTCTTCCTTATTCATTTCCCATATCCTGCAGGACGTGCGCCACTGTGTGTGCACAGACATTGCTAACAGGAAACGCCTCGGCCCACCTCGTAAACAATTCTGTCATTGCAATCAAAAACCGTTTCCTGCTTTTGGTGCGGGGTACGGGCCCATAATATCCAAAGCAACGTTTTTAAAAGGTTCAGTTGGTGAGCGTGGTTCTTGTACGTCACCATCTGTTCTCCACAGCTTCCTTGTATTGGATGTGATGCAATCCTGAACGTATTGATACGCACGTCTCACTGTACACCTGGCCAATGAAAATGTTTCTGAACATTTCTTCGCATCTGTTCAGAATCTGGGTGACCATGCTCTAAGCTGTCATGTCCGTATTTCAGTACTAGTTCATGCACTTCCCTCTTTACATACATCCGCCATTTCCGGATGATCAAACTTGTATCTCCTGGTCTACCACCCTCCAGTGTTCAGTGTACCTATTGGCGTAGTGTTGCCGGCATTGTGCAGCATCCAGATAATTTTCTTGTGCAGTGTGCACTTTCCTCAAAACGTCATTTGTTGTGAAAGTTCGGCCTCTGTCCACATGTTGTTCGCACTGGCGTAAACGTGGTGGTGGTCACGTATTATCTACCATGACCGCTGGCGTTGGCATGCAGTAATTTTGCCTCTGCGATTGGTACTTCTGTCCTGCACGTAGATCTCTCTCATACAGGCACGCTTCTGTCTTAAATTGTTCTACACTTGCACGTGTTTCCTGGCGCAGGTACGGTCTAATGTCTGGTGTTGACAATGTGACTATAATTTCTAGTACTCCGCGACTTGGCTGCCCTGGGTGCAAGCAGTTGTACAAGCCTAACTTCCTCTGGATAAACTCTTCCATTCCCTCCCACTCGCATTGCTGTTCATTATAGAGCCTGGCCTCACGCAAAACTCCTCCCAGGTGACGCGTTAGTCACGTACCAAATTCTACCACGTGGTGGCATTTCCCCTTAACCAGTTTGCAGTGACCTCAGTTCAATCACCCCTGCGTACATGGTGTCTGTGTAACTTTTCCTCGCACACAGCTAAGAACGTACCTGGGTGTTCAGCATCATGTCCCGCAAAAGTTGGCAACAGCACGTTACAGTTGGGCCCTGTAAAACCCTGTGGTGTATATGTCGCGACAACCAGTGGTGCCGTGGGCTTGTTTTCTGGAGTTTCTGGTGATGCATTCTCCACACAGTTCTTATTTCGGCACTCGGTAGACTTTAACACGCCATCGCGGAAAGTCTCATACTCCTCCGGCTCTATACATCTTAGGTGAAAGTTCTGTTTACATTTCTGACACCTAACCCATTTTGTTCCTGCCCCTTCACATCCGGTGCGTGTGCACAGGCGTTGTTCTGATGGTGTTGGCGTGGTATTGGACGTGCATTGGCATATAGGTTGTCCCCACAAGTTCTCATCGAATAGGTTCACTTCACTTTGCTGGCCATGATGTTCGCATCATTTGACTAGTATGTCCCAACTACTCACATTCACGATCGCAGGTGTCGTGGACGTCTTTAAGTCTTCTCACAGTTGCCTTGGCATAGTGTCTGCCATTTTGTCGTGGATGACGCAGATGAACAGACTGGCCCCACTTGGGAGCGCCAATTAATGCTGTCAGGTGAGACACGATAACGAACGAATACGTTATTACTTACTGGTGGGTGGGTGCCAGCGGTGGTTCCTATGCACCGCACTTTGAGACTCATGGATCTCAGGGATGCTGTGGGTTCTCGTGCGTTCGTCTCACCCAGCGTACTTACAAACACTTTCCAATACTAAACATTGCACTTAAATGGAGTAGAAATTGGGTTCTGATGCTACAAAGGTACATAAATTTACTCCGGGAAGATTGATTTTATTGTACTTCAGTTACACATTGTGCCAGAATGAATATTAAATGGTTAACCTCGGACATGACTAGCCAGTTCCAGTGGGTGATTCCCCCAGCACGTAACTCAACTTGTGCACTCCGAGATGGAGTGCCAAGGAAAGGGGTCTACAGCCGCTAGGATGGACTGTAGATTTTTCCTGGACGCAGGACACTGGTAATGAAAAAATGAAGTTACCACGTGCATTTGTTCTCTTTCTAACGCCTACTCGTCGGGATTCATCCCCGAACCACGTGTTGTGTGGCAACTGTCAATACACGTAGTGGGTTAGGATCAAACAATGCCGCCGTACCAAATATCACTTAATGAAGGTGAGACACAACATGAACAGGCAGAATAAACACGCAGATGCGTGAAGACAATCTTACATGGTGCAAATGCAGCTGGATGGAGTTCATAGTGGACCACGTGGACAGATGTAAAATGCAATATTTTCTGTGAAAATTAGTCAATTATTACCTGACAATGGCAGCTGCTTTCAGAGAAGTATTCTTTGTGAGATTCAAGCATACAAAAGCTTGTAGCACACCTGATGGCAGAAAATCCAACATTTGCGAAATACAGCCTAGTCATATACAAAAGCATCAAACATGCAAAATTACAAGAACACTTAATTGGAACAATACATATTACCCTGAGAAAATATGGCGCACATGAAATTACAAGAAAGAACACTTTAAGAGCAAGGATGGAACCGGTACGGACTTGGCGGCTGTTAACCATGTGGTCGCAAATGATGTGGCCGTAAAACAATTAATCATGACAAAACCCTAAAAATATGCACGTACAACGTTACCCTCAATATTGCCCGTAGCAGAATTTACAATAGAAAAACCTAATACAGTCTGATGTTGCCTGATTTACAAGTTGCGTGGGCCGTGTGGACACCCTGCTATTCTCTCTCATCTCCGTTAAAATTCAAAAATCCACAAGGAGATAAAATAATTAATTAAGCGGAAGCATATTGCTGGGGATGTCTGGCAAAACCTACGCAAAGTAAAGTTTAACCAGTATACTACATGAAAGCTATGGTAATCTAATGCAGTGTAAGAATATGAAGTGCGTATGTGACAGCGTCTTATCTCACCAGCTCTCCTAGAATGACTGCTTAGAGGCAGGGGTTGCGCGGACCTATCATGGCTGCCTACGGGGTTCACACAAGCAGAAGTGCTATGCACGCTGAGCAAAAATATTAATATGTGAAAATAAATGGCACACAAATTATTTTTAATACAAAATTATTAAAGCAATTTTAAATCAGAAATATTGTTATCAAAGAACTGTCTTTTGAAGGCATTCACGCCTGAATATCAGTGTCCAGCTCTTCAGTGCAGCGCGCACTTTAAATTTCAAAAGCCAACATGGCATAATATTAAAAAAAGAAAATTTTTACACTCTATAACATATTTTGCCCTGAAAAAGACATACACGATATACTTGTAACACATTTGGACCCTGAAATATAAATACATAACACTGAGATAGTTCCCCGTTGGGAAAGTCCTTGGTCGTGGCGGGCTGTGCATTCGTGCTACCGTGTCATTGGTGGTGAGTTCCCTCATGGCTCAACTGCTGCTGGCTGTTAGCCAGTGTCAATTTTTTTTGTTTTTGTGCCAAGAAGATATAAAATGATTTAGGTATCAGTCTGAGTACATTGTGCAAAAGACAGCGGATACAATAAAGACAGATAATTATGGCACTTGAAAAGATTATACAGACTTAAGAAATTGAGTGCAACTAATGAAATTAATGTAAACCATTTACAGTCAGTTCAACTGTAACGGGGGAGGACTACACAAAGTGCCTACCATGTCTACAGGGAATATAAATGTTAAGCAAGCTGTGTTTGGGGAGCCTAAACTATAGCTAATACTTGATTTTATTGCAGACTTGTTAAATTTTTTTGTAAACAAAATTACTAGATGTCTATGCTCTACTTTGTAGCATTGCGTGAGCTGAGGTGTTGATCAAAATGCAAATTTGTATTGTGCAAATTGCACAATATTTGCGTTCTTAATGCCTCCAGAGCACACTACCACATTGACAAACCTGTAGACCTATAAAGAGAACAAGATGACAATGACATTGAATGTTCCAAAAAAATGTGATTGCTGTGTACACTCATTTGCATATGTACACTCATTTGCAAAAAAACTGATCATCCTGAAGGTACCATTGCAGAGATGCATAAGTGGGTATAGAACATGGTAGTATATATACAGAAAATATCACAATATTGTATCACACCAAGCATGTATTGCAGGAGACCAACACTTGTAGGATGCACTTAGTATGGTGTTACACCACCCGTAGCATGGAGACAGACTTTGGTACGGTCAGGCATGGAGGTGTACAGACGTTGGATGTTCTCCTGAAGAAGATCCTGCCACAGCTGGCATAACTTACCCCCCAAATCCACAGTAGTTGCTGCTGGTTGAAGTTCAACCTGGTCCCAAACATTCTTAATGGGCAAGAGGTCTGGGGACCTTGCTGGCCAAGGAAGCATGTTTATATCACAAAGGCAGACCAGAGAAACCTGTGCTGTGTGAGGCCAGGCATTACCCTATTGGAAAATAGGGTTGTCAAGCCACACCAAGAAGGGGAGTAGCCTACTTATGGTCACAGAATTTCACTGTGCTGTCAGGGTTCCTTCAGTCGCCACTAGTGGGTGTGGGACACTCCATGCCACAACACCTCTTGGAGCAATGTACTGCTCTTTAACAAAGCATGAACCACAGCACTAGCCAGGATGTCTCCAGACTCTAATTTAGTGGTCATCTTCTGTATTCAGACAGAACCGTAATTCATCCCTGAACACCATCACCAATCCGCAAGCTGCCATGCTGCTGTTCCTGGCAAAAGGGCACGTGTGCTTGTCGATGCTCAGATCATAATGATAGACATTATGAGGGAAGCTGCGATGACAGGTCCCACTCTACTACCCACCTGAATATGGTACTGGTAGACATAGGCATATCCCTAGTTGCCTGGACATGTCCCTGGACGGTGTGCAACAACTCCCGTGGAGTGCTTACAGCCTGTCGCACGATGAAATGATCCTCCCTGCTTGTAGTCTACTAGGGTTGACCTGAGCCTTCTTGAGAGGTGTGTGTACCCTCCTGTTCCCACTACATCCAACATCAACTCACAAAGTAGGCAGTACTGTTCAACCTGTTTCTCGGAGACCAACAATGCAGCCTCTCTAAAACTCATCAAGCTGGGAAAAGGGTTGTTGAATGCAGTTGGGGCATGCTGCCTGTTCACTGAACCTAGCTCTATGGCTCACACTGCTACCAAGACCTTATTCAATGTCTTACAGCTAGAGATAATGCAGTGACATGTATGCCTCTTATTGGCACATCTGTGCAAACAAGTCGTATTAAACACAAATGGGACACATCAGACTATTACAATTCTGTATGGCAACCTTTGTTGTACTCGTGCAATTGGTTCCTGGTAATCAAATTATTATTTTTTTGCAAATTTGTGTATTTGGCCAAGAAACAGTAATTTTTATTTCCCTGTTTTTCATAATCCTTTCACTATCAATTTAATTTTAGGGCATCGATTGAATATAACGTCACTTTGCAGACCCAAAAAATACAATTTCGTACATTTTCTCCCATTTTCAAAAGAGGAGAAAAAAATTCCTCAGTATTATTGTTAGTATAATTGTGTACAGTAGTTCAGTATTGCCATGGACATCTAGAGTCGTGTTCTTTGAGAAAGACATCCAGTTGCATGTTTGCCAAAGCAATTAATGTAGTCATGTGGAAGTCATACATGAATATGATCCATTAATTTCTTCAGTTCTGTCTGTGTGTTAGAGAATGCAACTCTGTGGGTTTTTCTATTATTTTTCAGGATTTAGACTATATTTTCATATGATGTTCATCAATATCACAATTGTAAGTTGTGGAATGGTGGATTATAGTCTAATAAATTACAAAAGCCTTAGTTTTGTTTTGTCAGCAATAAAAAATTGAATTATAAGTATTTATTTATTTTATTTTGAAATCTAAAACTGGTATAAAATTATTGTTAGCCAGTACCTAGCACATGTTACTTTTTTTTTTTTTTTTTTTTTTTTGTGTACCAACACACACACACTGCCTTGATACAAATATTTTATAAGGTATTTGCTTGATTTTACACAGTGGAAAACTGAATTATATTTATTTAAGCTATTTACTTAATTCATGGGGGGAAAAAAACATGCACACATCAGCTAGAAAATGTATATTTCCATCATAAACATTACATTTAATTTTGCTATAGTAAGTCGTATACAATTTGCGGTATAGAATTTTCAGTTTTGATTTTCAGCCACATTTATATTGATGTAGGCTTATTCTGTAATTTGTAATTTTTTAATTCAATTTTCAGCCCTGACTTACATTAAAGTAAATATAATTTGTGTAAACCACCCAATGATTTGTTAGGGCTTAGTTAAATATCTAAATTTCTAACCTATAATTATAATGATTTTCAATAATCGTTGTGATTGTTTTTAATTTTAATAAATTCTTTAGTGTAATATTTTTTTGCATTTTAAATTTTTGTCTGTGTTAGTTTCTTTGAGTTCAGTTTTTCATTTTGTTTGTAACCTGTGGTAGATAAGAACCGGAAGTCTTGTGCCCTGGCAGCTTTTGAGAGGTTTATGACCTTGCTGCAAGGCCAGCTTCTGGGTGGAACGTTCAAGTAGGCGAATGTTGTCACAATCGCTGGAGATTTCCATCATAAAATCGCTAGCGCTAACGTAAGATTTTGTAATTAGCTAGCTCACAAAAATGTGAGCTTTTAAGTGGCTGTGAGGTGTGTAGAAGAGGTCACAGGGTGTGAAATTTGAAACATTGATGATGCAGACTGCAGCCATTGTTTGGTAGGATAATGCAAGTTTCATTTTTGTAACTCCACCCTTTGTGCACGGCCGGAGGGTCTGCTAGGCACCAGTAATGTTTTTGTTTGAGCAACTAATTGACTTTATTACTCTCCTACCTTTAGGGAGAAATAAGTAATTTTTAATTTAAATAAACATTCTTCAGAAATAATATTAACTACATTTTTGAGATACAAAAAAACAGTTTAATTAATGTGGAAGCATTAATTTTTAGTTTGAGAACATTTAATTTTTTTTGCATTACTACTTAATTTTCAAATAAGGAGGCATGTTTTGCATTACATTATTTAATATTTCAATAAATTACATGAACAGTTGGCATGGGTTATGTTTTGTATTTAATTTCCTTCATATTTGTATGAACGCATTTTGTATCCTTTTGAAAGTGTCTTGATTTGTATTTTGTCTTGTGTCCTTAGGGAATAATTAACAAGTCTCACTATAAAATTACAGATATAATTGTCCACATTGTTCTTAAGTTTCGTGGTGATTAATTATTGAAGAGAATATACTAAATTACCTACTCAGAAACAGTTGTACACCAGTTACAGTCATATACAACATGTTTCGAAAACATGTGACCAAACTGTACCAAGAGGTGGCTGATGTGAAAAGACAAAATTTTTAATCTGATACCCATGGTCCATCTGAAATAATAAGGGCTGTAGGAACTCTTAAAGGCAGAGTCCGTATAGCATATTGTGTAGAATGTTATGGAAAGTACTTGTGTTTGAGGAACAAAATTTGGTATACGAATAAAGATCTTGGATACAATAAAGAAATGGTACAGCGTACCCACCCTCAAAGTGTAAAAAATAGCAGTTTGCCCCCTGTTGTTGCATTCAACTTTGTTACCTTTATGTAAAATTGATGTGTAATGCCATCATATTAAGCAGTACTTCATAATTACCATTTTCTTGTAAAATGCAAAGGTTTTGTTTGTAACAATACTATGGCCTGGTGGGTAGACAACACATTGTACACCTGGAAGTAACATGCTGGCTGTAATACGGTATCGCATGCTGAATAATTATGGCCAAGAACAAACAATTGTAATTGTATTGTAAAGTGTTTTATACTTGAAAGCTTAGCAGGGGACGGCTTGCAGACTAACCTATAACCTAACTTAAATTAACACCCATACCTTACCCGGGATTCGAACCCAGATGCTCCCGCACCCCAGATCGGTTGGGTGGCTCACCAACCGATTGCACCACAGGAGGTCGGCAAGGACAAATAAGTAACACACAAATTACAATTAGGCCTAGTAAATTTGCTACACTGACATTTAGTTGTGTTTGGTGGTACATTATGAAGCAAGGGGGTACAAACGAAGACAAAAGTTTCTGTGCAATTGCCTAACTCTGGCTGTTCTGCAGATACTGTAACCATGTCTGTTAGAAGGTAGTCAAAATGTTTGAATGAATTAGACTTGATTTTATGTGATACGAAGACTGTAGGGATAATATGTTGTGGTGAGAGCAGTGTGAATGTAGTAATACCTTTTAATAAATTTGGTTAGTCACAATGTGTTCAAAGAGTTTGCATGTGTGGTGGTTGGTATGAGCACAAATGGCACTAATTGATAGCACAACAAAATAGACATTGCAACCATTACAGTTTCTTATTGAAAAACAACTTCATACTAGCAACTGTTTGACATGCACATCTCCAAACTCATTGCAGTATGTTTAGTGGTGCATTAGAGACTAGCATATCCTTTCAAAGACATCTGGTGTGGTTCACACCTCATTGCAGGCAGCCATGACCCTCACTAACAAGTCCGCAGATTCAATGGGTGTCTCATATACCAACGCTTTGATGAATCCCCGCACCCAAAAGTCTGATTGGACGAGTGAAGAGTTTTGGGCTACTCTTAACAGAAGGTCTTGAGAGCCAATGAAGGTGATTGAAGTGAATATTGACCAGCGCCAAAATGAAAGGGCAGGAGAAACTGGAGATCCTTGAGAAAACCCATCGACCAGTGGCATCATCCGCACAATTCCCACATGTGAAAGTCCGGGAGTGACTAGGCTGGGGATTGAACCCAGATCGCCTTGGTGGGAAACAAGCAGGATAACTGCTCAACTACCGCGGGCCCCAATGGAGTAAGGTCCGGCAAGCGTGGTGGCCATGCAATATGTCCGCCCCGTCCTGTTCAGCGATTGGGATATGCTGTGTTCATTTGGTCACGCATAATTGTCATAAAATGGGGGGGGAGGAGTGCCATTGTGTTGTAGCCACATCAGTTGTCTGATGGCAAGCAGAACATCCTCCAGTAAGTATGGCAATGTGAACTGCAGAAAATACCAATACTAGAAGCTTGTCAAATGGTTGGGCAACAAGTATGGCCCAATAACGTCGCCAAGTGCCAAGTATTCCAGCCCAAATGTTGACCAAATATTGGTGCTGGTATCCCCTCATTGGGGTTGCATGTGGGTTAGAGTCATCCCAGATGTGGCTATTTCGACTATTAAAATACCCTTCCTCTGTGAATTTGGCTTTGTCTGTAAACATAACAATAGCAGGAAAATCAGGAATCATTTCACACTGATGCAGGAACCACTGGCAAAAATCCCAACATGGGGCATAATACACTGGCTGTAATGCTGGCATCTTTCGCACACTGTACGATCACAACAGCTGTTATGTAGTACACACCTTATTGTTGCATTCAATGCATCCATTGCACATGCGATAGCATGGGTACTAGTAGAATGGTTTTCCTCTGCACTCTCCAAGATTCTCTCATCAAAATGTAGGGTTTGAACACCTCTCTATTGACCGGGTCCACCTCACCTCAAAAAGTGCCCATTTCTCTTAGTCGCTGTGTGATGTTTCTGAACGTATGACTGTTAGGCTGATGTCGTACATGATATAGTTGGCTGTGCAAATGTGCAGCTTCCCTTCAGTTTCCGCTCACTTTTCCATATACAACACCGTGTCCATCATCTTCGAATTAGTGTATAATGCCATGTCCCTCTCTTGCAGCAATGGAGCTACACAATGGTGGGTCCTATAGATTTACAACAAGAGATTATTTTTTGGCAAATTATGATGTACTGCTTAACACGATGGCATCGTACATTAATTTTACTTCAAGGTAAAAGTTATACATAAAAACAGGGTGCAAACTGTTATTTTTTACATGATGGGGGTGAGCGACGATGTACCATACCATCATTGTATCCAAGATCTTGGTTTAATGTAATTGTATACCAAATTTTGTTAGCCCACATAATATGCTTTACGGACTCCGCCTTTAAGGGCTTCTACAGTCCTTATTATTTGAGATGGACCATGTGAGTCATATTACGAATTTATTATTTTTACATCAGCAATCCCCTAGCACAGTTTGGTCATTTATTTCCAAAACGTTGTATATTTTCACAACTTATTCACCTAATAAATACTTAATTACGTACACACACTGTGAGTGAATGGCAACTCCCACCCTATTACATGATATCATATACATTTCAGTAAAGCCCTGCTTTCCACATCCTTTCAACCTGCTGTCTATGCATCCACCAAACTTACAAATTTATATTATCTTCAATCTAACTACGAGTTTGCATATGTTTGCATTTATTAAGTAATGTTTTTTAAATTTGTATCAACATAAATTCAAAACCATTGTCATTTTTTATTGTGTGTAAAAAAATTAACTAGTTTCATGGGCAATTAATTTAAACATTGCACCTTTAATAATATTTTAAAACATGGAAATACTTTCCCTAGTTATTTACCAACTTTACTGGAAGTTCTCTAGCCTGCTTATATACAGTACTTGTATTAAAATATACATAGCCAAATCACATTACTATGACCACTTGCTAGTATCCAGAGTAACCACTCTTTGCAGTATGAACAGCAGCTAGACAAGCTGGCAGGGACTCAGTCAGGTACTAATCGGTCTCCACGGGTATCTGGAGCCATGCCTTCTGCAGTGCATCCCACAACTGTTGAAGGGTGCGTGGTGGAGGAGACAGGGGACGGACATGACAATCAAGGTGGTCCCACATATGTTCAATTGGATTGAGATTGGGGCTGTTTGGGGGCCAGGGAAGAAACTTAGTCTTGATCGTGCTCTTTCAGCAGTATGCAGACACTTCTAGCAGTGTGGCAAGGTACATTATCATGCTGGAAGATCCCATCCTCCTAAGGAAATACAATCATCATCTATGGGTGGACGTGATCGGTGAGAATGGATTCATAACCAAATTGTTCAAGAGTGCCTTCCACACGGATGATGGGACCTAGAGAATACCATGAGAACATTCCCCAGACCATAACAATGCCCCCACTGCCTTGTTCATCCAGTAATGGATGCAGGGTGTCTGTTCTCCAACGTTTCTTGCTGGACATGCTGATATCCATCTGTCTTATGCAGCTGACACCATGACTCGTCAGAGAAGGCTACCCGTCGTCAATCAGCAGCAGTCCCGTCACCATCCTGTTGAGCAAATTCCAGTCCTTTTCGTTGATACACCTGTGTTAGCATGGGTGCAGTCACCCTCCGTCTACTCTGGAGCCCCATTGGCAGAAAGGTTTGCTGAATTGTTGTGGTGGACACGTGTCTGGATGCCTCCCGGTCCATTTGAATGGTAAGCTGTTCTACTGTAGCCTGTCGGTTGGCCTTCACGCACCATCGTAGTCGACGTTCACCTCAGACATCAATGGTGCAAGGAGAGCTCCGCAGTTTCCACGACAGTTATTCCCAATTGTGCCATTCGTCCACTCACAATACAACTTTACCACAGAGGTGTATGAACAGTTCACAAACGTCGCTGTTTCCCAAATGCTGCCCCCCCTTGGCCCAAAAGCAGATGATTATCCCTTTTTGCAACTTGGTTAAATTACTTACCTTACCTAAAGCACATTGTGTACAGCCAGCCTGTCGGTTGCATTATATATCCTCTTCACCTGCCTACGTCACTGGCCATATGTTATGGGATACACGTGGCTGATGGCACTTCTGGCAGATGGTCATAACGTTATTTGACTGTGTATGCAGTTAGCAGAATGGGTATTTTTCAAGAACTTCTTTCATAAATTTTCAATTTAATCTGAACAGTTAATATTGTCTTGTCATAAGTGTTACCTTGTAATCAGGAATAACTGAAATCTGTTTTTGATTTATACACATTAAAGTAAGAGTTTGGATAGTAAGAAAATGATATTTCACAGTTTCATATTGATGTGTGTCCGATTAGACTGACTTGGCATGTTGGTCGAGGATTTTGTCCCCTAGACCAAAAGCGGGGTAGTTTGGTTTAGATAGTCGGCGTGAGGTCTTGGTTAGTGCTTACTTACTCAATCTTCTTGGGCATTGTGGTCAGGGTAGGTTTCATCTAGACACAGCAAATTCAGTCTACGCCAGATCTGAGATTCCACAGGTGTGCTTCATTGGTCCAGAAGTTGAGGTTGTCCCAGCTGAGTCGCACTTCAGTACTGTTCAGAAACCCTTTTACCACAGGGTGACGTGTAGGATGTATGCGGATACAAGGTGGGAAGTCAATTACCAGAACCGGAGCAGGCGCGACTGCTTGACGTTTAAGTTCGGCAGCGCGGTTTCAATCCACCTGCCTCTCCTGCGTAGGATGTGGTAGTGCAATCCACCGTTTGAGAGCAGAGTGGGCAATGTATTGTTCCTTCATTTTCTACCACTCCTCTTCTCGTGAGGCATAGGGCAAACAGTTCAACAGCCTACATGATGCACTTAGACAGGAAGGTTTGACAGTGTATCCTAATAGTGACTTTCCGGCACAAGCTCAATAAGAGTCCCCACTGATCCCCCATGGTATGCTGGCTGATCAGGGATGTGGAGCAGTGGGGACTGCCAAGTCTCTACTGGTTGTGTGTTCGCACTAGGTTGAACGGCAAAACTTCAGGCTACAGTCACTTAGTGCGAATGGTGAGAAATAATTTGAGTCTGTCGCCCCTCCCGGTGTGAAGGTGTTTCTAGTGGTTGTGGCAGCGCTGTTTCTCCCCCATGAGCATTGACTTAGTGCTAATGTGTGACAGGGAAGAAACAGGTAGCCGTCTAATATGTAAGTTTTCTGGCGTGCAGACACCTGAAAGGTTTCCACAGTCAGGCTAACTCAGTTTAAACAAATCTCCCGGTTCCTGTTGGCAGTGCACAGCGTATTCTGTCTCCAACCTTTAGTTCAAACAAATACCCTGGAAATGAAAACAGAAAGGTAGAGAATGAGTGTGAATTGAATATTCAATAAATACGTGACGCGTACTACCTCCTACCAAACCGTGGAGGGACACTGTAACTGCGGTTCCAGGTGTAGGCGACCTGGTTCTAAGTTAAAAGGAGAACAGCTGGTTACAAATTAGTTAAAGTTAAACTTCTAAGTTAAAGGTGTCTAGAGGAGACGAAGTGAAGTTGAATACATATGTTCATGCTCGTTGGTTGTTGAGATGGCGCTAGAGCCTATGACAGCACTCACCACACACGTATCACGTGTGCCGCACATGTGCAGAGGCCAATAGTTTTGAACTTTCACATAGATATTATTTTTCAGTGTAAAATGTGTTTTATATGAATTTGCAGGGTTTAATATGTCTTAAAATGTTTTAAAGTATTTGTTGCTATTTTAAAATTTTTGGTTATGAAATTCAAAGTGCCCACAGCACCGAGATTAAGAACACTAATATTCCGGCGGGAACGCCATCATAAAGAGACACTGAAATAATATGAAAATTCACAAGAAAATTATAAAATGTGAAACAGTATTTAATTTAATTTGTGCCATTTTATTTTCTATAATAAAATATTTTACTCTGTGTGCATAGCACTTCCGCTTATGTGAACCTCATAGGCGGCCATGGTAGGTCCATGCGACGCTGGTCTCTGGACAGTCTGTCTAGGAGAGCTGGCGAGGTAAAACAATGTCACGTAGGCACTTCAACTTTCGTTCACTGATGTAGGTTTCAATAGTCATGTAGTTTACCGGTCAACCTTTGCTTGCGTACGTTTTGCCAGACATTTCCCCAGCAGTATGCTTCCGCTCTACTAATTCATTTCGCCTTTGTGGTATTTTTAACTTAATTGTGGAGTAAAAAGATGTCGGAGAGGTCACGCGACCCATGCCACTTGAATCAGGCGCCATCCGCCTATGTTTATGGCGTTTCATTGTAATTTCTGCATTATTGCTAAGCACAATTTTAAGGGCTTTGTTTTTATGTATGTATTTGAGGGTATTTTTCATGTTTGAATATTTTACGGCAACATCACGTATAACCACGTGGCTGACCAACGCCAAGTATTTGTATACGTCATCATTGCGTTTTGAGAGCTTATTTATATAACATTGTATGTGCAATATTTTATTCATGGTTATATGTTAAATATTGTCAGGGTTCCGTGAAATTTCACGTAAATTGATGCTTTTTGTACTTGACCACGCTGTCATGTTAGTGTTTGATTTTACTGCCATCAGACATGTTACAAGCCCGTAATCATGTAAATAATAAAGAAAATAATTTTCTCAGCAAGAATAATATTTTGTCTGAATCTAATTTGCCGTTTCTACGAAGAAATATTGCAATTCCATCTGCACTACGTGGTCCACTATGAACTTCATCCAGCAGCATCCATGCCATATAAACTTGTTTTCACACGTGTGTGTGTGTGTCTATTGCGAATACTCATCTTGTGTTCCATTTGTTTCATGTATCTTTGAAGTTTTATGTAATTTTGTAATTTGTGTATGGTGCAATTATTCCCGTTCTAGCCGGCTCTGTTTATATGCCATCACCACACTACCCATGTGCTGGAGGGCAAGCCCCGACGAGTTTGCATTAGTGATGCCGAGTAATCACATGTGTTGATGTATCATCAGGATTTCATTTTTAATTCACCGTGTCCTATCTTCAGGGGAAAATAGTCATTCCACCCTAGCGGCTGTCGACTCTCTTCCCTTGTGAAGATTGTGTTTTCATACACCGCTGTGAGATCATCCATCTAGGCATGCGTTAGATAAATTGCGGGCTGGGAGCACCCAAGCGGAGTTATCTAGACACGACAGAGTGTATCATTAATTTAATGCACGTTGATTTGTACTCTCAGTATCAATAAAAACAAGTCTCACAGTAAACTTACCTCTTTCATTTTGTAGTGACAGTGTCCTAGCCACATGTGATTTTCAAGTGATAAATATGTTTAGTAAAAGTTTAGTATTGGCTGCGTGTTTGTAAGTACGCACGGGTGAGACGGACACACAGAAACCACAGCATCCCTGAGAACCCTGAGTCTCAATAGTGTGGTGATTGGGAAGCACCGATGGCACCCATATTACCAGTAAGTATTTGTGTCATCATTTATCTCATGTCTCACCCGACAGCATCTCCGGAGGTTCTGACACTGAGTCAGTGCTGGATGTCATGAGAGAGGATGCATAAGAATGACTCTTGAGCCCGGCAGCGTCCTGACTTATATAGTGGAGCTTGTAGGCTGGCTGCGGGGAGGGCATGATGTCCTTCTGCCCTGATTGGCGTGGGAATACTCTGATCAGCGTTTCTGCTTCGTGCATCGTCGGTAGCGCTCGGCCTTGCCTGAGGGTTGGGCAGCTTGTTGGCTCTCAGCGCGGGGGAAGGGGCCGACGGGCTGCCGGGTTGCGTATCCTTCAGGTGAAGAAAATTCGCTCATAAGTTCTGTTGCCTGTAGGGTAGGAGGGGGGGATCCGCCACCGGATTATTCAAAAAGAACTTGGGCCATCCGGAAGCCCTAATAAAATATATATATATATATATATATATATATATATATAATATATATATATATATATATATATATATATATTATATATATATATATAAACAAAACTAGCTGACCTGTTGCTCAGATCAAAAAATAACCCTGAATTGACTCAGTAGAAAAATATAGGTAGTCACTGAAAGACACTGCGGGGTAGAGTACTATTATCTTTGCCAAATCAAGAGGTGTACACTGGGAACGCTTCATGTCAGTTGTCAGAGGCGAGGTGTGTTCAGAGCTTGGCAGAGTACTCTATGAACTAGTTTTACCATCAGGTCTACTGTAGTAGTCCTTAACACCAAATGAATGATCAACAAAACCATATACTTAAAACTAATCCACTTTATATGTGCTACTCTATCACAGAGGGGAGAGGCTCCTACTGAATTGGACTTCAGTTGGCGCAAATGTAAGAATAATTTACCAAAGTTAAATAATTGAAATACCAGAAATTTAAATGAACACTGAATATATTATTCAGAATTAAAACAAAGTTAATAACAATGCTGTTAAATAGTTTCAACAAAAAAAAATTAATTAAATCAGTAAGCTCTTATAGAAATGACAGTCAACATGTTAAATGAAGCTATGCAAATAGTTAACTCTTAACATGCACGTGTTGCTTAAAGAAAATGATTGTTATATCAAAGTACAGTAAAAGCCCGATATAACACGACTGTTGTGGGACATAACTCAGACCCGCGTTATAGCTTTCTGCGCTATTCTGGGAGTGATCGAGTACAGTAGCAAAAAAAGTCAGTGTTCTAATGTAGCGTGGCACGTATCTGTCAAACACGGAGCAAGTGTTGTTATTTACCGCAGTAACTCATTGAACGTTTAGCCCCTTACTATCAGAACTTTATTTTTTTTATCTGCATCTCCACTGGACTTGACAGCACAAAAGGGAGAAAAACAGAAGATAAACGCTCTGTGATGAAGGGTCACATGCATTCAAGAAAGAATAACAAAAAAATACTGCATTTTCCAGGCAAAGGATGTAATTATTCCACCAAGAGCAGTGTTCGCTGTGAGTTGTCACGCAGGTTGAAGAAGGGGGTTCACCCCCTGCCTCCTGCTGGCCCTGGTTGGGAAGAAGTAAGAATGAGAAAAGCAGCTCACGTCCAAAGGTCGATTGCATGCTTGCACTGCAGATGAGATATATCAGTGCCTCACGTGTTGTGAAACATGCCGCTTGCTTGTCTGATATGCATTTTACAAAGGAAAACTAAAACAGAAAAAATACTAATTATTTGTGGTATGCAAAGAACGATGGCTTTTCTGCATTAAGCCTTGTCCACAATAGCTCATCCTCTCGTAATTTTTTTTTGAAAATCGGAAGACACGCCTTATAGCCCATATATATATATATATATATATATATATATATATATTAATTTTGCGGCACGCCTCAAATTTCGGATTTTTGTTTTTTTCCGAAAATAGGCAGACATACCGCATAGCCACTATATATACATTGTAATCAGTGTCTACTTCATAATTATGATGATTACATAGAGCTATACCCCGTAGGAGATTGACGCTGCGGCTTGCTGTTGTCACTCGTGCCTAGATCGTTGGGGCTGGGCAGCTGTCCGTGGGTCGCTACAAGATTATTATGGTGGGCGGCGGCCAGACAGCCGCCGCCACTGCCGTCGTTACAGGACCGGTTCAATTCATAACAGCAGCCCGGTATTGGGAAAACCTGCTGATTGATGCGATACACATCAATGTGTTGAATTTCTATTAAATTTAGGCGGCATGTTGGCCTCTGCACTGGCATGATGAGGCCTGGCAATGTTTACGCGAATATAAAAATTTAGTGTGGTCTACTTGAAATATTAATTATCCTGAATTTTTCATCAAAAACTTCTTACGTGGCATATACACGCACATGGCCTTACTCGCCAATATGGTACTATAAGAACACACTTTATTTGCATGTATGGAAAATCATACAATATTGGATGCAATGAATCAGTAAAATAGATCTCTGCACTGGAAAGAAGGAGAACGCGTGCCCGCTCCCTCGGCCTTGGCCATCAACGTCCCCGACTCACGGCCACCCGCCGACAGACCACAGGCTTACCTGACTGCACATTTTCCACTTATTTATTTATTCAGGCTGGGGGATATAAATTGCCCCGCGGTATTGCGGGCTTCCACTGTATTGCTTATTTTAGCATTTCAGCATAATTTTAAAACAAACCAGGTATTTTACAGTATAAGGTATTAAAACTGGAAATGGAAATTACACCTAGCTTACACAGCTCACTGCTGCAAGGAAATTTCCACCAGTACAAATATAAATATTAGTAAACCAGAATATTCAGCAACAGCACATAAATGAAGTAAAGATTTAACAATATGGGGGAAATTAGAGTATTAATGCATAATAGGTCAATACCAGTTACAAAAAAAAACTATATGTAAAAAAATTATTAATGTAGCTGTCTGAGTACTAGCATCTGTATTGGTCTTGCTAACATGATGTAGGTATAACCTCAAAAATTAAATGTTCAATATCTGAACAAAAATCTAGAGGTTTGAGTATTACGTGAAGACAAATTCCATTTATCTATGTCGGGTTGATTTGTTTAACCTCTTAGAGCTACGAGAATGAGTATTCTCCAGGTAACACAACAATAAACAACTGTAACTGAACTAATAATAAAACAGCAATAAAAGAAATTAATAATAGTTGAGTGTAGACTACATCAAAATTAATGTAGAGCCTTCAGAGTTTCACAGTTCCTCATTAAAAACAAGAACAATAATAAGAAATATAGCAGGTCAATAGACTTAATTCCAAAATGTGTACTAATAAATATTTACAATAATTTGCGTGTACTTTCTGTTAAAACATCTGAATATACATCCGCACAGTTTTAAAGGTTAGGAATCTACGTTACAATTTCTCAAATAGTTTTTCTGTGCTTTGGTGAGCTTGTATGCAAAAAAAAAAACCATGGGATCTCTTTGTCCTGAAAACTGTCTCTCATAAGCTACAATGTACACCGAGCAACGAACAGCTTAAACAAAATACGGTTCCTTTATTCAACAGGGTGAATTAGTTTTTTTTTTATTACCAATTATAGAAATTGCATTTCTTATGAAACAATGAAAATAACTTTTGTTGGTGCTAGAATGGGACTTATACCAGAATATTTTGTATTTATAAAATGGAAAGGATGAAATCAAAATGTTTACAAACAGGATGCATAAAAGGGCAAAACGCCTCAGTCTATCCAACCTACTGATGCCCATCCGTGCCTATCTTTTAAATCAACAACATAAATTCCCTTCATGTTTCATGTTTAATTATCTGTCCCTTAAACTATCACTTCAATTTTAACAACAAACAGATAAAACTGGCCAATAAAACATATGCATTGCAAGCTATCTCAGGTCGTAACTATTTACACACCTACCAGCCTCCATACCTCTAAAGTTCCACTCTCCCTCTCTGTGGTCTTACGCCTATGGACTCTCCCACTCTACTAAAATAAGTATTTAAAACTTCTGGGTCGGGGCATTTTTCCTGCCACGCAGAGAAAAATGCCCCGATCCAGCAGAATTCCCTACAGTTTACAGTTTACTTAGCTGCTTATCCTATGGTGCTGGAATCTCCCGGTCTCCTCTGGACCGATGTTCAATGCATGTCCACTCTTCACGGCAGCTGGGCTACAACCATTCGCCGCACACCTGCCTACTTTTGACGTCACCTCGACCACGCCACCAAGTCGACCAATCAGCATCCGCCACTCGGGCGTGGTGGCTGTTTGCGGGACCCGGCTGTTCCCACTACCGTTCCCTCTCTTCCCTGTAGATACCTACTTTTCGTCGAGCTGAGCAACTCATTTCCACTCCCTGTTCCCTGAAAGAGTCTACTAGCTTAGAGTTTACTGCACCCACTCCAAGAAGTACTGGGCCCACATGTGCTGCACTACAGAAAAAAAAAGTTGAATTTGGCCTAACATAGCTGTGCTGCGGGACAAACACAAACATCTGTGCTTGGCCGGTGCAGGAAGAACTGCTGAGTTTAGGACGGGCTGAACTGCAAAAACACGGCCTGTTTCAGCAGATGCAAGCAGTCAGAGAAAGAAAAATAATGGGCGTGGCTGTAACTGATAAAGAAGTGAATGAACTTAGTTAAAGTAAGAGGAATTTAAAGTTAACCTCAACTGAAAAATTTTGAAGTGTACAAAACCAAAATCCCGGAAGCAATAAAAACTACCATACCACCGAAAAGTAAATAAGAAAAATAATAAAAACATAACCAACTGTATATGTGTTAAAAGAAATTCGAAAAGAATTAAATAAAAAATAAAATAATCCAAACAAACAATCTAACCTATATACATGCTTTCATAAATAAACAATAAACTAACCTAGCAAAATTCAGTTGGCTGAGTAAAATAGATCCTCCAACAACGATTTAGGGTGAACTGTATGTAACACACACACACGCGCGTGTGTGTGTGTATGTCCCTCCCTCCCTCTCTCCATCTCCCCCCCCCCCCTTCCTCTCCTCCCCCTCCCTCCCTCCCTCCTCCCTACTCTCTCCCCTCCCTCTCTCCCTCCCTCCCTCTCTCCCTCCCTCAACATCCTACTTTGGTCAACTACAGCAACAAGAGGCATCCAGTTTAAACCTCCACTGAATAACAGGACTGTCTGGGCTGACTAGCCTTAAATTTAAATGAGCATCCTAACAAAGAAAGGACATCAACAACATTACAAAAATAAGAAATAAAAAAAATAAGAGTTGCTCTTAAAAACAAAAATTATGGGCTGTTTTCAACAGCAAAAATATGTAGAGTTAACAGGGGAGGAAAGAGACTCAACTTTATATCTATATCTTAACAAAAAAAAGGATGGAGTACCTAGCAATAGAGGAAAAAAAAAATCCTTCAAAAAATTTTAAGGTCATTTTCCAGGGTTGTCACAATATATTGATTTAAGTCACATTTTTAGTATATTGGATGTATTCAGTGGCATCACACCATAATCATTTTGGTCAATGCTACAAATATCTTATATATACAGTTAAGGTGATAGACTCAAGCTATATTAGGAAAGTACACACATCCCAGAATGTTTGTTATACATGATGCATGCATCCTTGTCACAAAATGTACAGTATCGGCGGAACCTCTCACTAGTCTCCACTCCTGGAAACGAATTTGAGGGAGTGTCTTCAAAAGAATGCAGTTAATTTGCTAACCACTAAGGGCATGCCTACACAAAATGCACAGCACAGCTCAGTGAAGCACTTCTGAGTCACATTTGCCTCTGCACATGTCAAAACAAAGAAGGAGATGGCCAAGTCTGCAGTTAATTATCTCTACAAGCTGCACCCTTCCTCTTAGAGTATCAGAGCACTGCATGTATAGTGCTGCATGGGCATTAATCAAGGAGCTGTTGGTCAGTAGGCTTACTCCAACACTAGACTACTCTGTGCTTAGCCACCATCCAAAAAAGTGTTTGCTTTTAAGGGCGCTGGTCGCCAAAATATTCATTATTTTGTATTTCTATAGAATACCATTCACTTGTAAGTGCTCTTTCCTCACATAAAAATCTTTTAAATTGTTTAGTTTTTGCATTATAGCATGTCAAAATCACAGCTTTTAGGATCCATACACAAATAAAATTAACGAAAACATTTACAGATAATTTAACAAAAGTGACTGGTGGTCATATCTCAACTCTGTTAAGGTATGCATAGCAAAATTTATTTTACAAAAAAATCATAGAGTGCTATGAATTAAAACTCTGAAAAAAGTCTTTATTTTGAGAAATTTTTAAAAATTGTGACATTTCATAGTGTTATTTTAAAGATTGCTATAAGTTAAGGAACTGATGATGTCTTATTTCAATTTGAATTATTTCATTTTGGTGTGTTTTATTATTTGTGAATTCCATGAACGCTAACATTTTAATTTTGGCGTGCTATTGTACAAAATATATGCATTTTCACAAATTGTTGTAAGTAATGTCTACAGTATTTTATACACACACAAAATAATAAAGTTTTTGGTGACCAGCACCCGTAAACATGTGCCAAGTGTTCAGCATTTCTTTCCACTTAGCCAGTCATCCCATTTGGTGATGTGTAACTTAACTGGAGATTGTAACACTACAGAGCCTCCTCGCTCCATCGTGGAATGTTCCATTCCAGCCTCAGTCTATCTGCAGGATGAAAACTGCGGGAAAAGTTTGACAAACCATATTCAGTCCAAAAATCCATGAATATAGGCAAAAACTATTCATATGTTTCTACCAGACCAATGCTCAGAAAAATAACAATGCAAAATGAGTGAAAGACAGTACAGCTGCCAGACAAGAAGATACAAATTAAAGGAGATTACCACGGTCAGAATATGATTTTAGCCACAACCCAACTGGAAGAGAAAATACCTGCGGCTGAAATTAGAAAATTAAGTGCCCCACTTCATACTTATGCTGCAGAGCTGTGAGGTGTTTCATGAGTGAAGGGAGATGACTTACACAAAATCTAGAAGGGTTTTTTTTTAATACACCACATATTGTCCATTTCAAATAGTGGTCTCAGATTTGACAGTTCTAGGAAAGTAGTGCCAATGGCATCTGGATGGCTATGAACCTTCCACCACAGCTGAACTGTCATTGAAGGTGACTGTTTGGAAACAAACACCATGTGACTGCCAGTATTTGTACGCAAACAATATATGTCTGCTTGTTTTTGTAAACAAACTGCATGTGCCTCCTTCCAAATGACTTTCAGAAGCTGTGAAGGGCTGTTCAAACATTTGCAGGTTGGCAACAATCTCATTTTTTTTAATTTATAAATATTTTATGTAAATGGCAAACAAAGAAATTTGTAACCAGGATGTATGAAAATGAAATTGTATTTTGACTGTTAAATGAATAAGATATTTTACTGTTTTTAAATATACGGTACTCGAAATATATTGATGACAACTAATCTTTTCACACTAGTTAGGCCTGAAGTAAGTTCTTGTAAACATAAAAATTTGGCATGGTTTCCACGAACACCAAATACCCCCCTGGAATGCACAAATACAGAAATACCCCCCACCCCCTCATTTATCTTCTTTTCAAAGACAGTATACATTCTTACATACAGGCCATGCCTACTATTGCATTTAAAGTACATAATTCAGCTTTTTGGTATGATATAACAAACTCTGTACAGTCTGATACTTTTGTGGTGGTTCAGGATGTTAAAGTATGTAGGTAGCTAAAATAATATTTAAGCAAATGTTATTTAATTTCAGTAATTTTAATAACTCTTATTTAGTAACTCTAATGTTAAGTATTGCAGGTCTACATACAAAATACTTTAATCACTTTTCTCAAATACCTACATGTTCAGATTGTCAAGCTGCGAATAAAAACTTATTTCTGACTAACTCAGTGCTGATATTTACACTGAAGTTCAGTCACACAACCCCTCTTCTCAAAATTGTGAATATAGCCCTAGGCATGTTCTCGGGTACCTAATGAAAAACTGTATTTCAGTTCAGAGATGTTACAAAGTGCTCCAGAGAAGCAGATATGACCTACAGCAACAATATGTAAACGAACATCATACTTACACGCTAAAAAGATGCTCCACCTACCCAAGATTGAAGACATCATAAAGTTCATTTTCCTTAGCGATAAATTTTGGAATGTCGCAGTTCCTGCTGGTGCATGACACACTTCTTTACGATGTTGGAGCACCTTCGTTGGGTGCTTAAATTGAAAGAATTTTGTTTGATAAGCATGTTGTAATTTACTTTATGTCAAAAAGTTGTCTTTCCAACATAAATCCTGTTTATGTGAATTATTCTTCCGTTACTCTTACAATATTCTTAACAATGTATGTTAAAAACATATGAGCGCTTTTAATTTGCAAAACAAAAATGCTCAAAACGTTTATGAAAGACTCCAACGTTGAAACCTACATGCCATTAGGTTACTTTCAAATACAGCCTTTAAAAACAGGAAAAACCTTTAAATTTATTTGCTAACAAGTATCCCTGCATAGCAAGCTTGACAAATTTTATATATGTTCTAAAAAAAAATACAAGTAATGCAACTTACAAGTTTGTATGGCCAGTAAGCTTTGCATTTTGAAACCCTCCAGAACCAGAGTGTTACATTTTCAATCAATAATAACACAGAGAAATGTTCATAGCAATGAAATGTGGGCCCAATTAGGGTATCATTGTATTTTATTTTGAGGGGAAAAAGGAAACAGTAAGCAGAGTGAGGGGCTTTAGTTTATCGTCTTTCGTGAGACGGGCTTATTTTGATGTTCTTACGATTCCGGAATGGCATAGCCCGAACGCGCATGACACGACGGCCAACAGCCAATGAAATACAAGATAGATTGTCGTAAACCCGATCGATTCTGTCACCCGACCAGTAATTTTGGATTAGAAATTATTTATATTCTTCGTCATGTCGTATGGCACTATGCACGGAATGTACAACATTGCAAAATGAAATTGTATTGCAAGCTTTCTCTACAATGGTAAATACGCAGCTTAAAACAAAAATAAATTGAAAACTACTGTATCTAACTCTTAAAAATAATAATTTTACATTTGTATGCATTAGCAATACCAATTTGTTACCATTATGTATTGCAAATTTCCCTCTTGTTCACCGCCTTTGAGACTAACGTAGCCTATCAGCACCTTCTAAATCGTTAGGTTAAATGCCGAGAGTATGGTGTCTGTCGTGCTGTAAATTCAAGTAGTCACATTGAAAGTGTTATGGTTGCGTTTTTGGTCGTCTAGTGCTGTGTTGTTCGGGGCTATGTTATTCCGGCATGAGTGTGTGGCATTTTGAGTTGCATATTGTTTTGATGGAGCAGTGTAAAATTTTACTCGTATGGAAATAACATTAAAATTATTTAACTTCGAAAATTATAACTTTAATGAAAATGCAAAACGTGATACATATGTCACTGTTCATATTCGTACTGATCCAGCAATATATATACGCACACACTTTAACCGATGTTAACCATACACTCAAATTTATGATGTAGACAAACAAATATTATTTGCTCAGTACAAAAGTTTGGAAAGTGCGGCATTTTATCAAGCCACATTCAATAATTATATTAACGTTTTACAAATACATTTACAAAACACGCAATCTTACTGTTGTAACCTCTTGAACACGTGTTTTTCTATGGCAATCCTTCAGAGTTTACTTCAATAAAATCATGTTTGTTCGTCACTAGCATTAAATAATTTATTTGCAAAATCCTTCAGTTAAATCAACACTGCGCACATGTCCTGATGCAAACAAACTTAAACTTATATATGGAAATTATATTCATGTCACTTCATTGTGGAAGGTGGTTAGGAAAATGGCGGAACGAGCAGTTTTGACGTGCCAATTAATATTACATTTCACTTGACAAAACGCACTACAACTGTATCTACAGCCAACTATGTTTGGAAAAAGCTAATAAAAAAGTATTAACTATCGATTAAATATTCTGACAACACCAATAAGATATTCGTATAATAAACACAATGAGAAAAAAAAAGTGCATGCACAACTGCCTTCACCGGGCTGGAAACATAAACATAGCTAGCTATTGGCTGGAAATGTGTACTGTTCGTACGTGTCGACATACTCTGTCATAAATGCTGAATTTGTTTTTAAAGTCCCGGTACCAATAGCCAAGAAAACTCAATATTGCTTTAGAAACATAATTTAAACCATTGATGTTGTAAGTATAGTTAAGATTTTAAATTACAACTTTTAGTTCCAAGTACTATTTTCTTCCAAAGGCATCATCAAAATAGCCCACCTAACAACTCGGATCCCGCAGCAGTTCATCAGCTGATACAATACTGTAGGAGCGAGAGCATTTACTGTTTACATAGTTTGTAAGTTGGTCACTTTGTCTGTCAGATTTGAGACCACTTATATGAAATGGACAATATTAGAGGGATGCCTCAAAAGTATTTTAGTTTGTGTCATTCAATGTGGCCTTGGTTCATCTTTAATGAATGTGGAATTTTTACTCGTTGGTTATATGATATACTGGAAATTTATTTTACTAATAAATGAAAAATGGGGTGCAATGCATTAGATTCGCTTTAGTTATTTCAAATGTGCATGTCACCTCATTCATGCCTCTTTGACCAGGTGCTAATTAATTTTGTTAATTTACTACTACATATGCTGCTACTATTACAATGCTCCAAGTGGTATTTGTTTAGTGGTAGATAGAATTGTGCATAGGTATGTGTTTTGCAGGTGTTTGCAGGCCAGTATCGTGACATACCTGGGACAGCTCTTTTCTTTGAAGAGGACCCAATATCTCCAGTGGCAGACCCAGTGTTCACTATGACTCCAGACAAGAATCTACAGTTTGTATGCAAGACACGCAAAGCTCTTCACATGTCCAGAGTGTTTGTCAAGAAAAAATGTGAAGCAGGAACATCACAAGATACGGTGCAAGAAGATCAACCAGTTTCGAAAATGCATCCAGCGACTGAAGGACAGAAAGTGGCTGATAAAGCCATAGTTGAGGAACGTCTACAATCTGAGGTGATTAAGGAAACCCAGTTGTCCAAAGAAAAAGAAACAGACAAAGATATGTCACCTACACCTGGGCCTTCATGGGCCTCAGATACTAACCAAACGGCTGAAGAAAAAGAAATAATTAGTTGACTTTTGTAAGGTAAAATGTACCATAAATTTTTTTAATACTCAGGTTGATTATAAATCTGTATGTTGTATACATATGTTGTGAGGTATTTTGATGGTAAGCTGAAAAATGTGAATTCAAATCAAATCTACAGAGAAAATGCTGGGTTTACAGATGAGTGCAGTCTCTGCTCTGGACCTTTTGGTCAGTATATAGTCTTTGCCAGATCTACCTTTCTAAAGTACTGTTTGGGTGACAGTGTTCAGGATGGGAATGGTATGAGGCTGTCTGGTGTTTACAACACCTAAGTTAAAATATTTTACAAAAAAAAATTTTAATGGCACAATTTTAACATTTTGCACTCCACTTTATCTGTAACAAAGCTCATGTCCATATCCAATAAGATTGAGAAATTTTAACAATATTTTGACTGTAATAGAGCAATCTGGTGTAATTTTATTGTTACAATCAGAGAGTCAGGCCTCTCAAATTATTGGAACAGGGAATTACACTCATGAGCAGTTGAATTAGAGATATCTGCGTAGTAGCATGTATCACCCTTTTTCATCCCAATGGTGACAGTGATGCAGCATGGCATAGACTCCACAAGGCACCGAAAGTAGTCAGGAGCCTTACGGATCCATGATGCTGCACAACTTCCCACAATGCACGGAGATTGGTCGGAGCAGGATCCATGGCACGTATATCCCTTTCAACAGCATCCCAAGTGTGTTTGATGGGACTGAGGTCATCATTCGGAAGCGGTAGGCTAGTGCTTTGTCTTGTTGTAGATACAAGTATCATGTAGGGTGCTGTAGGCACAAAAATAAATTCACATGATCTGCCAGCATATCCCTGTATTGCTTGCCAGTGAGGGACAATGGCACACATACCAGGGGACCAATTTCATCCAATGTAAACAGTCCCTGTATGAGTATACAACCACCATCAACCTGAACTGTGCTCTGCTGAGAATAGGCATCTATCGCATCATGAACTTAGTAACACACTCATATTCTGCCATCAATGTATATCAATGTGTAACTCTACTAATCCATCCAGGCAACCTTTTTTCCATACAGTAGAATCTCTATTACGAACTCTCACAGTTCCCGAGAATAGGGTCGTAATAGAGGGGGTGAGGGGAAGTCATAATAAAAAATATGGAAAATTTTGGACTGATTTTGACCCACCCCTAACCCTTAAGCCCCCAAACTTGCCATTTTTGGCATGAAGTATGTCCAGTCGTCTCTAACACATAAAAAACACTTTTTAAATAAAATATAAATATGCATATTTTAATAGCTGGGCATCTCATTAATTTGATACCCAAGAAAGGCATATTGGACCACCCCTTGTCGTAAAAATGAAGGCTATTGAAGGTGTGTGAAAAGAGTTGCGCAATACTTTTGTGTGCGCACCGTGCTCTCACTTTGGTCTGGCCGTGTACATATCTGGGCGAGCGCCTAGATCCTCTGCAGTGCGGACAGGTGTGGGCGTGGCAGTTGGCTGCTGAAGCTCAGCCCTAGATCCTCAGGCTGGGCAGCTGTTGGTGTGCTACAAGATGGCGGGCGACGGCCGCCCGCCGCCACTGCCATCGTTACAGGGCCGGTTCACTTCCTAACAAAGGCCCGGCGTTGGGAAAACATGCTGATTGATGTGATTCATGTCAATGTGTTGAATTTATATGAAATGTAGGTGGTGCGTTGGTCTCTGCAATGTTTACGGGAATATAAATATTTAGTGCAGTCTACTTGAATTATTAATTATCCCGAATTTTTCATCAAAAACTTTTGACGTTGCCTATACATGCACACAGCCTCACTCGCCATAATATGGTACCGGTAACATAAGAACACATTTTATTTGCACTTACTTATCTTTATTCACATTACACATAAAATTTTCACAAGAAAAAAAACAATTGCCCACCATAAAAAAGTAGCATATCACTTAGGCGTGGATGCACACAAGCTTAAAAATAATAATTAAATTTTCCATAGACTGAAAACCGTGGCTAGTAGAAACTAGTACCGCCGGAGAAAATGCCTACAAAACAAACCCGCTCATAACTGAAACCGCTGTTCAAGATACTGTGGTTGGCGAGGGATTGCTATATCTATTTTTAGACATGCCTCAAATTTCCGACTTATTCAACCCAAACTTTTCACGGTTCCTCAGGATCGGGTCATAATAGAGAGGTGGTTATAATAAATGGGGTTGTAATGGAGGGGTTTTACTGTATGTTGAGGATCCAATGATGGTGTTCTCACCCACATTAATTGTTGAACCTTGTGGCATGCGATTTTTAGAGGTATCTTAATGGGGCAGTGATTTGTATACTCCATAGTAAGAAAACGGCTGCTCACAGGTCGTGGTCCAGCATTAAATTGGCAAGTAATCTGCTACATTGTGACCTGTCTAGCCGTTGTTACCAACCAAATTATCGCCTCTCAAGACCACAGAACATATTAAGAGTCGCCCATATATATATATATATATATATATAAACCGAACTAGCCAACTGCAACTTGTCATCAATGCATTGTACACCACAGCAGTGGTTGTACCAAAATCCATCATTAACTCACTGTACACTCTTGACACAGTAGCCCGTGAAAATCGTAGTGTCTGCATGATGATGGCAATAGGGTTCCTCGTCATCTGGATGCAATGATTTGGCCACAATCAATGTGCTGAAATCTTGTTAATTCCCCATTTTATGCTACACTGTTACTCAGATGTTCACAGCGTAAGGTCTGATTCCATCCCAGTCATACATGGCTGGCACTATTCCGTTTCTCGGGGTGACCACAGTAACATTTTGTCAACATGGTAGGTGTGTTTAAATCAACTTCTTATGAATATGAATGAATAATGGTGAACCGACTTAACAGACGAGTGTAAAAATTTAAATCATGCTGCCAACCCTGTACAAAATGAAGTGATTTCCTGATATTCTTTTCCATCTTATCACAACTTCAGTGGGAAAGTACATTAAAATTAATTAGATGCAAAATCTGTTTCTTTGCAAAATAGCATGCGGCATGTAAAAAAGGGCCTTAAATTGTGTTGTTATACTGTCAACTTAGTCGAATATAGATGTGAATTAAACTAAGCAATTAAATATAAAAAATTATTTTCTTTTATTTTTTTTTCTATTGGCAGCAAGAACTTTGCAGGTATTGAAGTTCCCTTTCTATCTTTCCATAATTTAGCTTTTTTTTTTTCCAGTTGAGTTTTTTCAATTGCATCATCTTTATGATAGATGTGACACCCCTTAACTAAAAATGTGGATTCAAATGTCAAGCAAGAATTAAGTTTAGTTAATTTGGACCAGGTTTACAATGTTTAGTTAAAGTACATTTTAACCACATAATGAAATACGAGGAGCACAATTTTAATTAAATTTGTTAGTATTCTACCATTTCCCAACATACTTTTCCCATTAAGGAAATTGATGGTGAGCTAAGTGCTTGTAAAGATAAATTTTACAATCTTGGAGTGATGTTTTGGGTTGAATTTTATGCCGTATTATCTGTTTTTTATGATGTACTGGCTAAGCAAGATTGATTTATAAATGTTAAAGAAAGTGCTAGTGACAAAATATTTGGAACAAATAATTTTGTTACTTCAGGCTACTTTCTTGGTTGAATAATATCTGTGTTTGGAAAGAAAATATTGAACAAATAAAACTTTGTGTAGTATTTTGAATGGCCTATTTTTAGAATTATTCCTGTAATGATTACCTTCTTTTTAACCTGAATATTTCATATTTACAATATTATGATTTTCAGATAATCCATTCATTGGTAAGGGTTGGTCTGATGTTGAGCTGGGTTAATTGGATAGGATACAGTATCAGTTTTCTCAGTTATGGAAACAAATACTTCACTTGTCAGTAGCCACTTTAAATGCATGCATCATCAAACCAGATACTCTATTCTTATTTGCTACACAAATTTTATGGATACGCAAGTGTTCAGATTTGACAATTCACTTACGTTTCCATGCATATGTACATATCCACATGTGTCTCATTGTAGATTGAACCCAATATGTGTTACATTTTAGTATTTGTGATGTGAATCCCGATTCGCACCATAGTAGATTGAGGCTAAGTAACTGGAAGTGTAGTGCAAGGATGTAACAGCAATGCTACCAACTGCATGTCTGCAATTGTTAGTTGCCATATTTTGTGCACTTACTAGTGCTGATTCCATACAATTTGGCAAATGCTTTTGTTTAGCCAACACTATTCACCACCTCCCCCTTTACAGCCCCTCTTCTTTTCTCCCTCACACTTTTACCATTGTGCTGATATTGAGCAGTAGCACCTAATAGAGAAATAGAATGTGTAAGAGTTCCTCTCTCCCTTCCTCCTCCAATATGATAAACCAAAACCAAATTGTATACAAAGCACTTCTCCCATGGTTGTGGTTTCTGAACAAATGTTGGACCTAGGTCATCCCCGCACCCAGTGTAAAAATAGAGCTGTGCCAATCTGGATTGGTGAAGACCAACATTGCCAATAATTTGTTGTATTGGAGCATCTGCTGATATCTGATACAAATGCATAAACATAGCCTATTCAAATTACTCTATTTATCTGTGTATCTAACATGCTTTTTATTACATTTCTTTTGGGTTCAAATTATGGTATGTGTGAAATATGCGAGAGTAACCTTTTTGTGCAATTTTATGAACTGATAGAAATTATAAAAATATTAAAAGCAATTATTTTTGACAGAAAATTGGTTGACATGTTATGAGCTACAAGATACTGAGCCACCGCCACAGCATGTTGTGAGATTGTGGAGGGCCAACAAAATTTCCTCACTATGTGTTCACCAGTCTTGGCGGCGTATACGGGAGTAACAAGTATTCCACTGCCATGGTAGGTCGCGGAATATGAAAGGTCCTGAGCCATGCTACGGCATGATCTCTCTTAACCTAATTTTTTTTTTTTTTCCTATTGCTTTTCTAGCAGTACACGTTTTTGCAAAACCCGTTTTATTTTCTTCTTTCTTTATGATCTTTCCTTGTTTCCAGTCGGAACACCACATTTGTGTTAATGTGTAAAAAAAGTACTTTTTTTTTTTTATTGTTTCATTGTGCAAACCAAAAAAATAAATGTGTTAAGGTTATTGGCATTTATAACCTTTATCTCTGACAATAAAAATATTGTTTTCATTTCACTCTCGTTTGCCAATTAGTAAAGTCATAATATACTATATTATGTATTTATTTGCTGCTTCTCACTTCAGAGGGCAGCGTCTATAACATATAACAAATATTGTCGTTACGCTCATTTGGCAATTTGTTCAAATCACTCATTTTACACCTGTGTTAAGTGTGTACACTGTATTTTATTGTCTTTTCTTAATGTTACTCTACACTTTGTGATAATTCTGAATCATACTGGATAATATAGTTCATGTTCATTTGCCATAAACAGAGCAAAAAAAAACTGTCATCGTAACATGTAATATAACATTATTTTGTGTCCTATGATTGTGTCTGTCTGCCGCTAGGATAGGTGGCAGCACCAGTACTGTAATAGCATAAAATATTTGTATCAAAGTTATTATTTTCCTGGTTGTAATGTGCTAAACTTGTTTGCTACCATTATTGTAATATATTTAATGTCAAAAATTTTATTTGTTTTGTTGTAACGTTAATTATGTTTAAATGCAATATGTAATTTTCTATTATATTTAACTCTGCAATATGGCAATATTATCACTTCTCCGTACACAGGCTTTTAATTTAAAATCTGTGTGACATATAGCTGCTCATCTTTCCCATTTTATGCAATGCAATGAACCAATAAAACCCAATAACAGTGAACCACAAATACCCACTCCACTCTCGAACTTCTCTAGTCTCTTCTCCAACTCAAAATAATAAACCTAACTGTCTGTTCCCTCATCTTTGCAGACCTCTTTTACCAATCAAAGGAATGCTTGCCGATGTGCCACTTCCTATCCTTTCACCGCCGTTCACGACGAGGCTTGGACATGAAACATTTGACATGTTATGTCCTGTGGGCAACGAGGATATGTTACAATGCCAAATGCTTTTGGTGGGTTTGAGGGCAGACGCATAGTGCATCTAGAATACAAGGCCGGCCATGTGGCCTTCTGGCAGGCTACAAAATCTAGAACGCCTAGTACTATTTTACACTTTGGTGACATCACTCTCTGGGTTGCTTGGAAGATGACCTGCGGAAGCTGCTGGACTTGCTGTGGTTCAGACCACGGAGCGGTAGGGTTGGCACCTGATTTTGGTGATGTGCTGGCTGGTGAAGGTTTGCAGTACTGGTTCACGATGGGTTTGGCTGACTGATCGGTGTCCCCCAAAACCACAAGTTACGAGGCCAAGAGATTGTCTGCTCAGGTGGCCAAGAAAACTGGGTGTGTTGTGCCGTACACACTGGTAGTTGTCGTGAAGAGATGTAGTTCACAGGCTGGTGAGATGGGTCTCTCCAAGCGGTGGATGGCTTGCGCTTGTTCCCGAGTACCAAAGTGCTCGAGTCTGGTGGGGATGTGACTAAGCTCCTGCTAGTACTTATAAATAGCCTCAGCCCTTTTTTACCCACTTATGGATACCACTATGGCAAGAGAAGGGCATGAGGAAAGAATATCTACGATCAGACCTCACGGAGGTGGACTAGGTAAAGCTGTTCCTACTCTGGTGTACTTTCCCATACCGTCTCTGCCAACCCAATGCGGTATCCCTATCTCAGTACCCAACACTAGAAGTGCAGTGAGCACCGAGAGTCAGATTTCACTGGCTCACTGTCCCAATACGTGGGTGAATTCCTCTTGAGGATCAGACTCCTCAGACCCAGGGAAGTACAGTACTCCTTCTGGTACCAGAAGTGTGGTGGAAAGTGGAAAGAGCAAACCCCAGACTGACAAACTAACCCCAAATGGAGGAGTACCTAGTGTCGAGGCTCCACCATTCTGTACACCGTGGTGCACAGAAAGGATGGCTGTCCAAGGTGAGTGTGTGTTCAGTGGTTTAAGAAAATTTTCCGGTCACCTGCTGTCCCTCTGATGGGGTTGATTTCTACAGGGAAGGGTACTATGGCTACAGGAAAGATACCCTTAAGTGGATTGAAAGCTTGTTTATTCTATTTAAGGAAATAAACAAGGTGGTGTTGCACTACCTCATCAACAGGAGCTTAATGGAAGCCGACTACACGTTGACAGGTGAAGGCGACCTGTTCCTAGGTTAACAGGGTAGGTAGACGAAGTACCATGAAAATAACTTAAATTTGGCTATACTACAGTGTTGCCCTGAAGAGGCCGGAAGCTAAGTGTTTGGCGACAGTGGATGAAGGAAACTTCAGCACCAAGAATGTGGTGAAGACAAGGGTAGAGGAGGGTCTCTGGAACCAGGAGAGCTGATGGTTTCTTCGGCACCAGGAGTGGGGTGAAGGAACAGAACAGACTGTGTTCCAAGAGCCGGGCTTGCCCTTGGTAAGATGTGGAGGAGGGTGACGGCTCTTGTTCCTCTGGCGTGTGACATCGCCAACCAGCGCTGGATCCAGGGCTGCATGTGGCAATCGTACTAGCGGTGCCATCCAGCGGTGCACTATAGTGCTTGGATGATCTTGATGCATAGACTCAGTAAACAATAAAAGTTTCTGGTGTGGAGCATGCATCTTTACCCGTGGGTAAACAGTACAGGTTTTGATGTCTTGTATAATGCACTGCCAATCAAACTTCTTGGTAATGTGTGGCTGAGTAATGACCATTGATTATTAGAAATCAATTTAATAATGTTGAAAAAGATGTCACACGTCACATTACTGTATCTGTTTGTAAAAGCCAGGTAGAGGGAGGAATGTCACCCTGTCTACTGAAGAGGATAGTAGTCTGAGGTTGGCAGAATAGCATTTCCAGAAACATGTTTAAATTATGGAAATTTCACATGTTATTGATATCTTAGGAAAGGACTTCTATTGTAATATAATAATTTAATAACAGAAGTCTTTATCTGGATAAACGTAAATTTGGAGGAATATAAATTTAATCTACTGGTGCATGCAAGGGTAATTTAGTTATTTGTCCATTAAAGAGTAAGATAAAACATCTATAGTAAACAATTTACTCCGTTTTAAGTTAATTGTATCATCACAGGATCAGCCAATCTGTAATAGTGATATCAGCAGATGGGTGGATAGACACAGCTCTATTTAAAATCTTTTTGTATACAATTACCAGTCAATTTAGTATACAGTAATGTGTATTAAAGTAAATATTAATGTTTTTGTGTCTCACATTTTTTAAAAAAAGTGGTAAACTTGTTATTCACAGGTTTATTATCACTTAAGCTATTAAACGTTCATCTTTAATTTTGTTTTTTCCTCTTTAGTACAGTTAAATTCAATGTACTCTCATATCATAGGATTAACTCAACAATGTTTACTATAGGATTCTTTCCCGAATGTTAGGTTAACCTTTATGTTTGTATGTGTCAGCTTTTACAATAAGTCGTTAAGTCTAAGGAAGGGCTAAACACACTAAAATTCAAATAATACCTTAGTGCAATTTTAAAAATTAAAGAGAAATACGTGAACAATTTTTTGAATGCACTTGTAAATTGGTTTATTTTATCATGGTTAATGCAAAGCTTATCGGCGTTTTTAATATTAATTACATAATCTAAAATCTTGCTCATGATACCTATTTTTAACTTTCCCCAAGTCACAAAAGTGAAAAAAAATCTATTTATATAGAATGAGCACTGTATTCGTAACTACCTTAATGTGATGCTGTAGAATGTCATGAATGGGATCAGTTTCAGAAAGAGAATTATGCAAATAAAACAATACAATGATAATTGAAAAGTCTTTTAAAAAATTTAAAACTAATTTGTGTGTTAATATTGAGAATGATTTCATGTTATTTCAATTTAAAAAAATTTCACTCCATCATGTGGTATTTTATGACATGTCTATTAAAGATGACCGCATGCATGCAACCCACATTAAATACACCAAGTTTGGCAGTAAAGACAGTGAACTTGACAAAACAAAGAATACAATGTGATATATAAAATTTTGTGTGTGGTGGTGAGAAAACCACAGATGGGTGCCAAAATAGGTAAAAGTGTTGTTTTAGTGCGATTGGTGTGAGCAGAGAAATATTCCCAGAGTAACTTACTTCAAAGAAAATTTCTTCCATGCATGCCTTCTTTCTTACATTTTACTTTAACATTTTAACCCTAAATTGCAAAATAAATACAGAGCTGTAATCTAGCAACCACACCCATCAGTAATCACAGTTATATTCAAAAATATGCATAAATCATGAGTGATAAAATTTCTCACCAAAATACAGTTATGCGCACAACACATGGGTGAACCAGAAAACTGATTTAAACAATTTAATAATCGCCAGGATATGTTAAAAACATAAATAAGACACAACCATACCTTCTTACTTATCACTTGCCAGGAAACTTACAGTAACGTGGTTTTAAAATTGTAGTGGTTTTATTGGAATTATGCGAGTTCTATAAGTGTTTTACATTATTCAAACTTGTAATACAGTCCACTTACGTATGCAACTAAACGTTACACCACCTATAGTTTTTGCACAACCAGCTATTGTCCATTTCATGTAAGTGGGGTAAATTTTAACAGTTCTAGAAAAAGTAGTGCGGCCACAATGCATCCTTTCACCATAGCTGTTTTGTTACAGAAGAAAAAGACATTTGTGAACAAATGTTGAGTCTAGTGCACACTTGCATTTTCCTCTTTCCTCGTGTTTCCGGTCATAACAGGCACTGAAAGACTGACGTTAGCTAACTTCCGTCCAGTAATCAATGTATGATATTATAGCTAAGTTAGCATTCCAACCTGTTTTATTTTTGTAATTGCCAAGTTAAGTTTGGATTCTGTTTATTTTATTTTGAGGGGGGCAGGCTTTAGTTTATCGTCTTTCATGAGACTGCATTGTTTTGGTGTTCCTAAGAGGGTATGGCATTTTCAGTTGCATATTGTTTTGCTAGAGATGTGTAAAATTAGCTTGAACGGAAATACTATTCAAATTATTGTAACTTCAAAAATTTTAACTTCAATAAAAAATCAAAACGCAATAAATAGTTACGTCGCTGTTCGTATTCATACAGATGCAGCAACACACACACTTTGACCAAAGTTAACCTTACACTCGAATTTACAATATGGCTGCCTGCTAGTTTAATTTACATACTGGAAAAACCTACTATCTTTTTCTTTACTCTGCCCTTTTCTCCCGCTGGAGTTTACCCTTGGCAGTTAATTACTAGCCAGCTAAGAATGTCTTATTTCATAATGTTTAGCTCTTAGCTTTCAAAAATGTCTTTCATCTGTAAGAGAAACATAGCACTGGAAAAATAAATACAATACTGATCATTTACTCTGCTTCTTCACACAGCCCGCTCTCAAGAGGCACTGCAAGTCCATGGTTGCTATTAGCCTCTCCTATTAATTTTTAGCATACTTTAACATCATGTTCTTTCAGCAACAAAATAAAAAAGCTAAAATATATGTTTACGCACAGGTTGACCTAGGGTGTGAGATGCCTACTGTCTTTACCACTTCTTGGTGTCGCTCAATACATCAACCTGTATAAAAACACCACATGTGAGAGCTCTTGACTGTTACTTAGTTTCTTTTACTGGCTCTTAACGAGCCCAAACCCTAACTAAGGACAATTTCAACTTTTCACACACACACACAAACACACATCACGGTGGGAGGGGCGCCTATCAACACTTAGGACAATCACTGCACGTTGCCATCTACTTGTCTGCAAGGAGTGTTGGCCGGATCAGGCATCCTGGGGCGTAGAGTTTGCCCTCTCTACTTGGGTGCCTCCGTTTCTTTGGAGAACCGTGCAGGGAGCGCGACCACTGATATAACGTAGATGGCCTCCAGGGCGTCTCTTTGTAGTGACCTGGTGCAATGTGGGCTCGGCAGGCACGTGTAGGCCTGCTGTCTGAGCTGTTGTGGTCTGCAGATGTTAGTAACCAACTGGCAGGTCAGACTACCGGCTGCTGGCTTTAGCATGTGGGTGGCTCGGCCAGAAGGAGTGGACCATACCACCATACCAGGCTGAGTTGGCTGGCTGCAGGACATGGAGCAGTGTTGCCCCACCAGCTGACGTCGGGCTCTGGGTGACGGCAGGGTCGGCAGTCTCCTCTCAGGCTGTAGGTGTAGACTGCATTGCAAGGTTGCCTGTTGTAGCTGTAGGCTCAGGATCTCGTCCTCACTGTTGTAGTGTCGTCTCGGACTCTCTGACCGTATGGGTAGGTTTTCGACTGCAGTTCTGTAGGAGGGAAGCGGCGCATCCTCCGGCAGAGTCCCCATGACACTCATCACAGCTGACTTCTTCAGATCTGTCGGAACCACACAAACTCTGGTTATTTACAAGTACACTTTGACTAACTTCAGTAACATTGATAACGAAATCCCCAAGTGTTTCCCCCTCTGGTTTACCTAATTCCACACATGGAACGATACCATCTACCTGTGGTATATCCGGGCACTTGAACAGTACAGCCTCCTCTCTAGGTGCAGGCTGCGTTGTTGGAAAGGCGGCAGGTCCTCGTGGGCATTGGCTGCTCTGGGTGTCGTCCTGGACTGGGACGGCGGTCGCTTTGCAAATGTTGATTTGTCTATGTCTTTTGTTGAATATTCCTTGCAGACGTTGGTTACTGGAGCTGGCGTAGCAGTCCTTCGTGATGCAGGCATAGGTGTTGATCGGGCAGAACTTGCTAGCACAAAGTTCTTGGTGCCGGTGATCAATTGCAGTAGCTGCTGGATGATCCTCCTGTCTTCTGGGCTTCTTCAAGACACTTCCATTGACGAAAGTGTCCTCTTGTTCGTAGGGCGAAAAAACTTTATTCGGAACTCAATGGGCATGGACGGTACTGTCCGTATCAAAGTTCCTCGTATAGCACAAGGGGTTGCCCTCTTCCCAATTGATTCAAAGGAGTAATCCTGAGTTACCGGCGGTTCACCTTCGACTCCACTGGCTGCAGGGCGTTATCGGGGTACGGACGTAGTTGGCTTCTGGTGGCTTTCCTTATACCTCATACAGCTTCGACCCAGTATAAGTGTTCTTGACGTCTGATAACTTTATATGGGCCTTTCTACTTGCCCGCCAATCCTGCACTGAACTTGTGTCCACCTTTGCTCAGTGGACGGCTTTGTAGCAGGACGGTTTCTCCCATTGTAAAGGCTTGTACGCCAGTACGAAGGGGAGGATATTTCCGTTTAATGTAGGCATCCTTTTCCTCTCTTGCTTTGTTGAAGCGTCTTTCTGCGACTTGACGAATTTCTTTGGGCGTTAGAATTGTTGAGTTAGACTCGCGAAGTAGCCTCGTAAGTTGCCTTGCACCTCGGGCTTGACTCTTGGTCTTCCTAATAATTGAACTTGGGGATGGTTGTTCACGCTCTCTACTGAGCTTTAACAGCTGTCGCGGCTTTGGGGATCTCCATGGTGCGGGTGGATGATGAAGGGTGAGTATCTTGACATCCGGACTGACTCGTGTTTCACCCTGTGGGGTGGCCTTTGTCTGCTTCAGCTAGACTGTGGTGGGTTGTGGACCACGAGTTGCACTCCCTTTTTCCGTTTGCTTTAACACGTTCATAGTGGAAAGGCGAGGCAGCTGGATGTCAAGGGCGGAGGGCGCACTGCCTGTCTCTCTCTGCTCTCCCTTCCCCCTTCCCTGTTGCTATCTATCGATTACTGCTTGCTCTGCAAAATTCCATTCTATTTCCTTGCTTCAGTAAACAAATTCTTCCACAAATGTGGGCTTCAGCGTGATCAGGAAGTTGCGGATGCGTAATAGCAACCTGGTGATCTGACAAATGCCGTTTCCTTAATTTCCGTGTGGAAAGATCTGTCTGTACATCTGCTCCAGCGGGAGGAGTCACGCACCTCTTAGCCACTGGGAGTCGGAAGGGTCTGTCAGTAGCATACACAACCAGCCTGTAAAGGGTGTAAGATGTGGGGGCACATGTCGTTGGTCAGCACTGGATGGAGAGCTAGCCTGTTATGGTTGTAAGGCTATGCCTGGTGGGGGTGGTGTTAACTACGGGAAGCACCCTCCCTCTCTGACCATGTTCGGCGATCAATTGTCACTCACTAAGGTCTGATTGGGATTTGGTTGACAACTGGAAGCCAATCTCTTGTCCGACCTTGCTCCAGGAGGGCCATCGGATGAGCTTTAGGCCTGGTGGTGACTAGGTTGACCGTAAGGGAAGCCTACTCCCTCTGTCGGCCAGGCTGGCGACCGGTGGGACTGAGAGTCTGCTGATCTGAAATGTGTCGGAGCTATTGCCAGCTCTAGTAATGGAGAGCAAGCCAAGTGTGAAACCAGAAAGTGCTGGTAAAGCATCTCTTATCTCTCCTAGCCGAAGGCAACCCACTACCTCCTTGTTATAACCTCTTTATAGAGGTTAGCAAATGTGGGAAACACCCGGGCCTTCCCTATGCCTTGTTTACTGAAAGGGGTAACTGCCTCCCACAATAAACTTGAAACATGAGCAATCATGTTCGTGGTTCATACTGGTGGGCCAGTCGACTTCTTGATGGTCGTCAGAGGGGCCCAAAAGTCAAATTTCAATGTGAATAAATTCAAGCTATTGAAATGGATCACTTTTGGGTTGGGGTAATAGCCCACTTGGGTGGAGAACCCTTGAGAGAAGTAAGGAGGTGCACGGGCTGACCTCGCTTTTCCCATAGAGGCTTCTTCAGCTAGCGAGGGCATGGGATGTAATCCTGAAGAAAGGGGTTGCGTCCATAACCACGTGCGTCGTCTAGTGCCCTGATGTCAGATTGAGAAAGGACTCATGCTGGCAGTGGGGAGTGTCGTAGCTATTTGCCTAGGCATCCACTAAGTAGTAGGTTCTCCCGAACACAGGGTAATTGGGAAGACCAGGTGACAGCTGGCCACAACTGAAAATGTGCCTGAGTGGTGGGAGGGGAGTAGGGGCCCCGAGGACGGGTTTACCTGATTTGCTCGTCCAAGGGGCCTGCAACCCCAAACCCGAAAAATTGCTTCACCACCTGACAAAGCAAAAACCCCGAGATGGCTAATACTAAGAGGGGTAGACATATGCTTAATTTGTATTTGTACGTATGCTCCTTCCTTCATACAAAGATCTCGACCTCGTTTCTGGACTACTCTAGAAATCAGTGGTTAGGTGCGTGACGACTTTGTCTCCTGTAAACGTTTACTGCAGCCTTGCACTAATCTGTTGCCAGTTTGCTACAAACTCTTTGTACACGGTCCAACATCCTGCTGCTTTGCCCTTAAGCTTGTGTTGAGCTTTAGCCACCCAATGCTTTTCCGGAATGTCGTGGAGTCTGAATCCCCGTTCGCATTCGTTGACGAAGGTGCTGGGATCCTCAGGTGGCCGTGTGGCGAACTCCAGGAGTTACAGCTCTCCTGTACGATTAGAGTAGCTGTGCGCTGAGGTAGCTCCTGTTACTTGGTCGATACTCTGCTCTACTGGAAAACCATTCGTACGGAATAAAATAATAGCCTTCCATTTGAAGACTCACATAGCTGATTTCCCACACAACCCTAAGTAACACACTAAATGTGGATCACCATCTGTCTCCCACCTAGCTTATGCCCTCTCTTCCCTAATTAACACATATGCATGCACACTCAAAACAGAATACTGATAAATATTGCAATAACAAGAAGGAACACCACCTCTGGACATTTTACTTATCTAAATTTATGAATGATATGACTGGCTCCTGCTTCATACAATATGACATTAGGCCATGAGCATGACAGCTGATTTTAAGTAGGAAGTCGAATGAACATTTGAATATTCAATATTTACATATTTTCTCTTGAATTTACATCTGCCTTAGGGAGAGCTCGCACGAACCTCATACTGAGACTAGTATCACAAATTCGGCAATATGTTAAGAAACATCCATCATTGTTTAGCAAAATGTGACACCCAGATGTGAGACTATGAAAGGCTTGTGCGCACACTGATATTGAGCCATGTCAACCACTTATATTATACTGTTGGTATAAGGTAGACTAGCTTATAAAGGAAAGCACTAATTAATTTGACCACATTTATTTACTAAAATCACCGCAAGTCAATCAAAGATATATCCATTTAACAATGTAGAATTTAGTTTCCCATCTATATTAAGCTGTCTCACTCCATGCAATTTATTAGTCGTCAGGCTACTTCTAAAGGCACACTACTTGAAGTTAACGTCAAGCATTAAATTGAAATTCCATCACCTGGAAGTTATCTGGAACACACTCGTTCTCAAATTAAACCATTATTTTACACACACCACCTAGATGATCAGCAGTGCCAATGGAGTCGACTATCTACTTCTTCCTAATTTAGGACGCACAACAAAATTTTCAAAAATACCAAAATAAATTACTCTCCATCTGAACGCTGTTTCCCACAATTCATGTGGTGCCTGTTAAGTTCTCACAAACATTCTCTAGGTTGGTCGCTCCCGCAAAACACTTCTCACTAGCACACGATGTACTCGCTTCGAGAGTTCAGGAAAGAGCCCTTGTTTCTTCCGCCCGAGTGGCTAATATCCAACAGCCCACATGCCACTGTCTTCCTCCGCCGGCACTATTTCTCCTCCGCCCACACTCGTCCGCATCGCGGCGTGTGTCAATTAACGAGCCACCTGGCATCCCGTGATGTACAGGGGTCTGCCAGGCTGCCCGCCCTCGAAGTGGCCCGCTCAGTTAACATTACACAAAATAAAATATTTATAAATTGACAATCGGAACTATATCTGAGCAGCATCGAGAATGTTGGCACAACATTCCCAACTAATTTCACAGTTACCAATGTATCTTGAACAATGGTTTCAAATCAATTTATATTTAAACAAATGAATGTTGTACAAGATCGATAGAAAATCTCAGAAGACATAAAATCAGAACAATTTCAATGAATACCTGTTTAATAATAAATACATTCATTAAGAGAGAGTGTCACAGCACAACGGATCTTTGTGTAATAATTTAAACAGTAAATTTCAGAGCTTAGTTTGGAGGCTGTCTGACAGCCCCCTTCCTAAATAATAGCATTACCCTTAGATGGCTGAGGTATTGCAATAAAATTCCAAGTTCTCTAGGATAGAGAGAAGCAGTAGGCCAACAGCTAGAACATTCAACCTTACTTGAAATAAACAAATTATACGACTAGGAATAGTGTGGTAAGTTGTTCAATATGTCTGTGTGTAAAACCTTTCTCTGGGTCCCAAAAATATCTCTCATATTATCGTAGATATGCCAATAACCATACCATCCCGAGCAATACCTTGTTGCAAGGCTACCTAATACCACTTTCTTTTCACCTAATACAAGCCTCTTGGACTTCACAATATAGAATGTACCTAGGGTACGCAACACCTAGCAACATCCTACTAAGGTCACTGGAGCTGCATTCTAACATCTCCATCACTGGGCGTGGAGGAAACCCATACTGGAGGGTGGAAAAGTACTAGGGAGCCTTATGCTTTCCCCTCAAATATGTTGTTCAAGTTCGTAATAACGTAGATGGCACTGTAGGTAGTAAGCGTGGAGTGATATATTCCAGTCATAATTATACACATATGACACATGCTACTCAACCTACTAAATAACAATGATTACGACTCATTGCTAATGTTCCTACTTTTATCACTGCAGAAGGGGAGAGAATATTCCACATGAATTCTCATCCGCCTACTCTATCAAGCAACAGAAACCTATGAGCAGATTCTCTTCGCCTTACAGTTATGCAATCCAATGGCACACCCCCAATTCCCCTCGCTGAGATCCTACAAGCTGCCCGCCGGAAAGTGCTGGTCAGTGTTTCTGCTTCGTTTCTCGTCGGCGCCACAAGTGCCACAGAAATTAAGTGGTAGCACGGGGCGATCGGTTGGCCCCACGAGGTTCCCTCTGATGACTAATCATTGGGTTGAACTCTTGCTGGCAGTGGTTAACTCCATATGCTGGATGAGGTCTGGAGAGATTCCCACTCTCTTTGACAGGCCAGGTGGTGAGCTACAACCAGTTCCTGTTGTGCCCTGGAGAGGCACTAGGGGTATAGGTAGAACCCGGCCAGACCACATGTTTGATTTCTGAGTGCGAGAGTCTCAGAACATCTGTGGTAGAAAGGACAGGGATGTGCGGACGTGCCGGGCTTGGGCTTGTGTCTGGCCAATGGTCGCATTAATCCTGATTTCTTTGTGGTGAGAGGACATTATTTCTCTTACCCACCTATTGGGAGACCGAGGCATGGTAAGGCAGCATGTCTAAGATGTCTAAGATACATGACCGAGAGGTCCACTGTAACTGTCCCCAACCCTGTCCAAATCGATCATACTAGAGTGTCCATGGCTTATCCGCAATCACTGTATTCAAGATCTTGGACAACGTAGAGCCCATCAAGGAGAAACCAACCAGATCACAGTTAACTGGTATCAAAATCCCGATGACCTTCCACCGATGCCCATCGACCCGATGTGCATTAATCACATATTAGAAGAACCAGAATTCTACCAACTAAAAGCAGTACTACACGAGCACGCCAGAGCATTCGGACAAGGAGGGCTGTTACAACAAACACGCTCTATTCAGCACGAAATATGGCCGACCACCTACGTACTGGTCTACAACCGACCTTACAGAGTGTTAGCCCACCGGGGTGGCCTCATTATGGAACATGTCAACTACATGAAGGACCAGGGAATCATAGAGCCTTCGAATTCCACATACAACTCACATGTAGTCCTTGTACTTAAAAAAGACAGGAAATTGCAATTTTGCATAAATTACAAATCGTTAAATGAAGTCACCCACCTGATCGCTCCCCCAGTTATAGACTTGTCTCATACCCTACAAGACATTGGCAAGGCCAAAATATTCAATACTCTTGACATGAAGTCAGACTGGCAGATTGCGGTCCACCTGGACAGTTGCAAATATATGGCCTTTACAACACCGGAAGGTGAAACCCTGCAATTTCGAGTCATGCCATTCGGCGTGAAAAACGCGCCAGCAATGTTCCCGTGACTAATGTCTGCAGAAGTGTTAACAGGATACACTGTAGAGTTCTGCTTTGCCTATCTCGACGACGTAATAATATATTCCAATAGTTGGGAGGAGCACCTAAGCCATCTGCAAAGAGTGTTGGAAAGGCTCGAGGAGTTACACGGAATGACTTGTAAGCTGTCGAAAAGCTTCTTCGGTAAGTCCTCGATAGATTATCTGGGACATGTCATCTCACCGGAAGGAAACCTCCAACAACATAGTTCAATATGAGTGATTGAAGACGCGGAAGAACCTACGAATACGCTGCAACTGGGACGGTACCTGGGTCTGTGTAATTGGTTACGAGACTTTGTTCCAAATATCGAAAAATACATGGCACCATTACACCCCCTCCTAGAGAAAGACACACAATGGCTATGGGGCCCGGAACAACAAGCATTTTCCGACTTGAACAGCTTCACAAATATTCACCAACCACAAGGAGACAAGCCATTAATACTGCAAACGGACGCATGTCAGAACGGCCTGGGGGCAGTACTGTACCAGCAAGATGAAGGACATCCACATGTGATAGTGTATGCAATCAACTCACTTAAACAAAACCAAGCAGCGCCATCACATCAATGAGCAGGATTGTCTGTCCGTTATTTGGGCCATGTTGAAATACAAGTGTTATCTCGAAGGGCAACACTTCATTCTCCGGTCCGACTCCAAAGCTCTCCACTGGCTACAAGAGTCCCGGAATTCGAAGGTCAAGCTCAGCCGGTGGGGCATGTTCCTTACAGAGGTTGATTTCGAGGTCCAACATTGCCCCTGCAAACTGAATAACTTACCAGACGTCCTGTCTCGTCTCCCGACGTGGGAATAAAATCCTGAAGAGGAGGAGAAGATGTCTCGGCCACCGCAGGTTGCAAAAAGTCTAGAGGAGCAATTCAGACTTTTTCTACTACAAATAACATGCCAGCAAATAGCCTTAAGTCAGTAGTAGGACCCCGACGTTCAATGCCCACTACGGAAACAGTCCCAAAGATTCTAACTATGGGATGACGCGTGAATGCGCAGTGGACACCCAGATGCACCTTGGAAGATCTGGGTCCCACCGCAACTAAGCGCCCATATATATGCCGGCACCGTTATGATAATCCCCAAGCTGGTTATCCAGGCACAAGGGAAACCCTGCTCAACATTAAAACACGTTATAATTGGGACGGGATAAGCCACGATGTCCGGCAGAATGGTAGCAACTGTGTCACGTGCTGCCAGGGTAAAGCCTACCGGTCTACCCCTCCCCCCCCCCATCAAAATGCAAAACCAAGGAAACCTAAGACAGCCTGGACCCACATCACCGCCGATTTGATGGGCCCATATCCATGTAGCACAAGGAAACCACTACCTCCTCGTGGTAACAGATCAATTCCCACGATGGGTAGAGGCTTTTCCTCTACCCAGCCAAGAAACCACCTCTAATCATATGAAAAATGGTGACCAGAGATTTTAGCACAATGGGATTATCCGAAGGCCATATTGACAGATAGTGGCACCCAGTTTACAAGCTGTCAATGGCAAACCGCATATCAAGGATGGGGAGTGGAAATCTGGACTACCCCTCCTTATCACCCCCCAGCCAGCCCCACTGAACGGAGGAATGAGGAGATCAAGAAGTACCTCTGTATCAGTGTGGGAAATGATCATAAGCATTATGATGAACATATCCCTACCATACTGTTTGCCCTCCAACGCCGAACGAACAAAGACATTGACACCAGTCCGAGCGTCCTCTTTCTGGGGAAAACACTACGCCGACCAGGCGACTGGCAATGGAAGAGTGAGCCCACCAACATGCCTCAACCTGAGGACATTTGACTAATAGCCTTGGCACACACCACGCACTCCCAGGAAGCCTATATTCAAAAGAAATACCCTCAACAAAGAACTGGGGTGAGAGTACTCAACATGGGGAAAGCCGTCCTGTGAAATCATCTCAGCATAGCCAGCAACCAATTCAGTGCTGACCTTGCTGACAAGTGGGATGAACCATACCATATAGTAGGCAAATAGGACTACGTCTAGTGGGCTGAAGATATACAAGGGCGGATCCGCAAGGACACCCGATGCCAGATCCGACCCTGCCCAGCGGAAATGCCGATGTGGGGTAACGACGCCGAAGAAGAAACCCCAGGACAAGCCGAAGATGAAGGTGAACCTCTTGCCGAACAGATATTCCCAGATACTGCGCCGTGGAAGCTTGAGATAGAAAAAACACCAAGGTACATTCTCCGTCAGATGAATGCCCTCAACACCACGCAGCTATGCTGAGAAAATCGCAGCCACACATGATCCAGCAAGAACCAGCTGCTCCGAATTGTCATAGCGAAGTCCATGTGATAGAGAACCCCGTCAGACACCCCGCCGCTCAAGCCACATTAGCAAACAGTCGGAAACACCTTCGATGAGAGGGGTATGAATCACTTCAGCGCCTACCTCTCCACCCAGTTCAACTCCGGCAATGAAAAACCATAAACCACTAGTCCAGCAGACACTGAGCTCTGGACAAGCACAGGAAAGGCAGGCGAGGAAGAAGTGCAAAGGGCAGTGGCCAAAGACATGCCAGCATCTGTGACATGGACCACAGCACCCACCAATGCAGAACTCCCGCTGTCAAGATGAAAGTACTCCGCTCCAAGAACCTGCCACACAGGAAACTATACCCACCCGGTCGTCAAGCTGTCAAGATGAAAGTGCTCTGCCCTAAGATCTTCTGCCACCCAGGACATCAAGCTGCCGACGTGGAAGTGCTCCACCCCATCATCTTGCTATGTGAAAACTCCCTCTAACAAGGACGTTGAGCTGCCAACATCCCCCCCCTTTCCCATCGGGCTACGCAAGATACTGCAGTCGAGACCGTCGACGCTGCCAACTACCCCTCATCTGGCACACCACCTGCAGTGAAGGTCGAGGAGATCCGCCCTCCCACTGCCTTGCCCAAGGACCCAGCTACCAAAACAGTTGATGCCACCCACGACGAACTGTGCCACCAGCAGTCGAGGTCAAGGCCTTCTCTCACTGCCCTGTCAGAGCAACATCCTGCTCTAAGGGTAGGAACCCGTGCAGTCGGGTTGGAGGGCCTGTCACTTCCCCGCACTGCCTCAACATCCCTGGAACGAGTGTCCTCCCAATCTGGTGTGGAAGAAGCAGATGCCACGACTTCCCGAGCTACTCCACAAAGCCTGATATTCCAGCGTACCACCAAGACCACTCATTCGCCTGGCTGGTACTAGGAATCGCCATGGAGACCCACAGCAAGTTACATGTGGCCGTACCATCTACACGCTGCCGTTCGTCCTAGGGGGTGACCCGCAAGAAATAAGGAAGAAGATTGCCAGTAAGTGCGCAGTTGTTGCAGACAGTGCACTAGCTGTTAACTGCTACTTAGTGTGTGTGTGACCAAGGACTTATTATAGACCTGTCACGTGCGGTACCTTGCATTTAGCCGCAAACAAAGAATAGTGACATAAGCAGAACTATTACATTTAGGCTAAATTAAAACTATCCCATAAAAGTGACTCGTCCCACTGTCAACAAGAGGTAAATGCAACCATAATTAGTCACTCGACTAGGTGCTAATCAACTTATAATTACAGCAGTTAACCACTGTACGTCAAACAGAAACTTTTTATCGCAGTGCAATATAGACATTAGACACCTTAAGGTTCCTTAATTGTCTGTGGCCGACAGCCCACTAAAGTAGGTAACATTTCCAAAAGATGCTCGCCACATTGACAGTAATGGCTACCATAAGTGCATCACGTAAAGCCACTTACCACAGTGCCAGTGATAACTGGAAGACAGAGACTTTATAATTTTTCATCACTTAAATCTGACTTAATGTGTAGGTAAACCTCTAAATATTACTATACGTTTTTACAATGTACAATGTACAATGTACAATGTAACACCTATATGAAGAATGCTGTCGTGTAGGACTGTATTTTCAGCACCTGTTGATGTTGACATATGTTGAGAACTTACCTGAACACTTTCAACGAAGATACACAGTGAACACATTAGCTGTTTAGAACTATGTGATAAAATGGACTCCCGCAAGGGATAGCCAGATTAGTTTTTTCTCTCAGCATTTAAATCTGAATTGATGTGTAGGAACAAAATTATATATAACTGTATATTTTGAAAGGGTCTTATGTGAAGAATCTGTACCAAAAAGAATTTCTTTTAAATGTGCTTAAAAATTCAAATCTTAAATTACTCCTGTGTTCTTAAAGTGTATATGTTTGCAATATCCAAAGACTCTAAGCCTTAGAGCTCTCAAAACCAGGTGCCAGATATTTTCACTTCTATTTATTTTAACCAGTGCTTATGTATGTATTAAGTGACTAATGTGCGCATAATTTGCTGCATTATTCATACCTGTAGTGTACTTGCTTTGTATTTGTTTAGCCGGTCAACCCAGGTTTTGAAGGGCCTGTGGTTGTCCACCTAGTACCATGTCACACGTAACTATTTAGCTTGCTGACAGCCACAAAGTTTCCCTGGAAAAATTTCCCTTTTCTTTCTTAAATCACTGCAGCAAGCTCCAGGATAGTAGTGACATTTCCCCACCTTCCATGAGTAAGGCTTGTACACATTTTTATTACTATTACATTTATTCCCCTCATTTTGTCGTACCAGTGTTTTAAATTATTTTTCTTTCAGGTTTTGATGTATGATTCCCTTGTAGTATCCACTAGCGATATGCTGGATTTTATCAATGGCACGTGTAAAAATGTAGGCCGATGGGACACCCGACACGCGGCTTCCTAACCCAGCAATCTTTGCTACACTATGGGAATGCACATTTCTCCACATCAGTGAAGCCCCATCACAAGGGCGAGGGGCAGAGAAAGACGCCCGCCCAAAAGAGAGATAACTAAGGTTGCCAGTCAGCCGGCCGCCACCATTCCATGTGTCACACGTTTTGTCGGCCAAGCGACTGGAGCGCACAGAACAAGTGCCGCTACAGCGGTCAAGCCACTCAAACTTAAGGATCCCGCTTACCTGACCGGAGAAATTTTTTTCCGTGCTATCTACCTCACCACGTCTACTGACATTTACCTAGACCTTCCAGAGAGGGGGCTTACGCCTTTCTCCACCACCTGTTCCAGGATGTCTCTTCACTGCAACGGAGGGAAGCGAATCGACACATGCCGCTCAACCTATTAAATAATGACAACTATGACTCATCGCTAAATGTTCCTACTTTCATCAATGCAGAAGGGAGAGAATATTCCACATGAAGCAGAAACGCTGACCAGCCAGGATGCTCTGCTCGCCCACCATGCAGCCAGCACCGGCAGACTACAGGCTTCAGCTATATAAGACCAGACGCTGCCAGGCTCGGGCAGTTCATTCTTTGCAAACTCTCTTGTGACATCCTAGAGCACTAATTCAGTGCTGGGACCTCTGGGAACTTCAGAAGCTACGAGTATGTCCCCAGTGGCTGCTCACCATGCATTGATATCCATCGAACATGTACACATATATTTAACTTCACTTTGTCTCCTCCAGACACCCTTTTCTTAGCCAGTTTAACTTTAAATACTTTTGCATCAATTTAGAACCAGTTACTCCCCCTTACTTTTATTTAGAACCAGGTCGTCTACACCTGAAACCGCTGTTACCATCAGCTATCCAAGGTCTGATAAGAGTAGCACAAGGTAACGGGTTTATTGCACGTACAATAAACACCCATTGTTAACTACCCTTCTGCTTTTCATTTACAAGGTACTTGTCTGTGTGACAGTCAGGAACAGAATACATTGTGCACCACCAACAGGAACCAAGAGTACCAACATCCACATTAGACTGCTACATGTTTCTTCCCAACCCCCAAGCACTAATACAGTGCTGGTGGGGAGAAACAGTAATGCCCCAACCACTAGGAACACCTTCGTGTAGGGGCGGGCTTTAAGCCCAGGTTATCTCTCGCTTTGAGCACTAAGTTAGTGCTGAAGTGACTTTAGCCTGGAGGTTGCCGCCCAACCCGTCATGAACGCATAACCAGTAGAGGCTTGGTCCACACGGCTCCACGTCCCTGATCAGCCCGCATGCGCGGGGGATCAGTGGGGACACCTATCGAGCTCGTGCCAGTAAAACTCTATTGGGCTGCACTTTAATTATCGTTTGTGTTTAAGTTCACTGCGTAGGCTGTCAGACCGGTGTGCCCTATGCCTTACAAGGTGAGTGGCAAGAGGCATAAACTATTGAACTAGGTAAACATTTAGTTTCACAATGTGTAAGGAAATTTAAGAGTAAAACTCAGATATATTTACTTTCCTTAAGAAAATTAGTCAACGTGTAGAAGTTGTTACCAATGGATGTAAAATGCCTTCTCATATTTCCTCAGACAATGATAGAATTTTCAAAACGCAAATAACTCAGATCGAGCGTGATTTAAACATTTTGCAACTACACTTGCTTCAGTGCTCATTATAGGAGAGTAGATTATAAAACATACCCAACTAATGTTACAAAGTAATTGAATCAATATAATCTCAAGACATGAAGTTAAGAAATCAGTAAAGTTTTTGTGTTTCAAGATCTCGGTGTCAAATAGAGAAAGTGTCTTAGTAATTCCTTGCTCACAAGTCAATTTTATCATTGCTTAAAGTCACGTTAATTAGTTTGCAAACAAAATTCTTTATCCCTTGTAGCAGAAAAAATTCTTACTTTAATTGTAATATGTCACAAACATAAGTTATAACTTGTTAGTTTGATAATCATTCTTGAATAAATTCTGAATTCAATATCGAGGTGTGGAGCATTACAGTGCATATTCTTGCAAGTTTCTCATGGATCAATAGTACTAGCTCTTGTTCAATTTTAAAATCAGAGGAGGCATGACATATTCAACAATGTATTTACAGAGAATAAAATTACTTTGAAAAGTATCATAATTATGTATTCACAAAATTTATTGATTTCAATATTACTTGTGCTGTGACTTTAAAAGATTTCTTAATATTTGTGAAGCTAGCAAAATTTTAGTGTTAAAAACTCAAAATAAATGGAATTTTGCAAATTTGAAAAGAAAAAAGTTATTTGTGAGTTTTATTTTATAGGAAAATCTTTGAGTAGTTACTGTGCAGAAAATAGCGAATGTACATCAGATATTAAGCATACTGCCTTTTGTTTTATAGATAATAAATTATTAGATTTGGACATATGAGCCCTAATTTTACTGTAGACAATTTATTGGGCTGATTTGCACACAATTTATATTTGTAGAATGGTTCAACACAATGATTCGTCTAAGTTACAATATTGGTTTGTGATGTTGACAAACTTGAGTAATTAAGAAAATTATTTGCTTTCAGATTCATAATTAAAAATTTGAAGGCACCAAGCCAACTATTTTAATAAAATTTTAATTTGAGTTTTAACTTTTTTTGATGAAAACGTTAGAATGATTTTCAGAAAATTAATTCTTCTTCACACTCGAAAGTGTCACTTTCAATTTGTATGCTTGAATTTATCATCACTCGCACTGTAGAACGATTAGGTAGGGTTAGGTGAATGAAGCAGTTCTCAGGAACTGTTCTCAGTCGTCGGGATTTGTATGGGTGGAATTACTCTGTTACAAGCCACAACAGATAATGCGCTGCCCCCTTCCAGGACAAGGGTTGCAGGAACAGCAACTACCTTTGGTGCCATCTTCACGCACCGAACCAGGAATCAGAGGGTCTCTCGTTCAGGTCTTGCCCCATACCTCAGTACGCAGCTACTCTGGTAGGATTTTTTTTTTTTTTAATACAGTATTAAATGCAAAACAGCTGCTGCACTTATGTATGAGTCACATCATCATACATAATCCTTCAGAAAGTCTCTATTTTTTACCATACAAGAAACATAATTAGTTAAAATAATAAAAAAAATATATGGTTACATAAATTTTACAGCTGAATGCCGTATAAACAATATGGCAAAAAGGCTTCGCCATGTTTTCCATCTCTGTCTCACTCAAACTCGCTTACCATATTTTATCGCATGTTGAAATAGTGTACTGTAAGTCTCATCTGCAGACAAACTATTTTGCTTCTCGTTAGTTTTGCCATTTACTTTTTTTATTGACATATCGATAAATATATCTTTTTGCCTGGGGTTATATGACAGGCGAGACAGATGATAAGTTCACAAATCACGTTTTCAATAAACAGCCAAATGGGAAACCTAGAACTAGTGATCAATGCAGTATTTCCAGGTTTTTAAATAATAAACCCAGCAATTTTGAAGAACTTTGTACCAGTAATGTGACTGAAAATGATTTGCCTTGCAATAGTAGCTGCTAACCTTAAGAGAACTTGATGATAGGCCTATCATCCAATTTGATGGGAAACAGTAGGGAATTACCAGTCGCATCTTATGTACAGGATAATGACGACACATAGGATGATGATGGCGGTGCCAAAGAGTCTGCCAAGATCAACAAACAGTTTTCAACCATATCCTGACATTAGCTAGCCTTAACAATAACGTTGATGAGTTGTTGAAATAAAATCAATAAGCGATGAAGGCAAAAGTTGTTACCCTCACTTTAACACACAATAATGAAAAGTTTGAAACAAAAAATAACTTAATTATTAGACTCTGCAAATTGGTTCCAGAAGTTTGTCAAATGATGTCATGTTTAGGAGGAATAGCAACAATTCAAGGTTCTTCATGTGCAGAAAATTATAAAAACATTTCTAAGGAGGTAGCCATTCTTAAAATCGGCACATTTAGAATTTTTTCTTTTCTAAGTGAAAAGCAGTTAATGCAACCCACTCAGAGAATTGAGTTTAAAAATTTGAAGACCCATCTAATTGATCATTTACAATCAAATGCACAAAAATGGTGTATAAATTTTCTGAAACAATGGAAAAGAAAGATTTGATGGTAAAAAAAAGTACACGAAAGGGTCGACTCAAGGTTGTCAGGACTGCGTATAGTGCAATTAAAGAAGGAAATCATTACAAGTATTTTGAAAGTTCATTGAGTTTAAATGTTCTACATGATGCTGACGTTGGTGAGCTTAAACACTCAACCATTTTTTACTACGAATGCCAAAATTTGAGAATTTATAAGTAAAATTAATCCAGTGACAAATTATCTACCTCATGTCAGTCACAGCAGACAAAATCACAAAACTACACCGGATATGCCAAATAGCTTGCGTGGTTACACTTGTAGAGGGGGTTCAGACATGTATTGTGATTGACATCTCACCATGTGGTACCTCACAGAAAGGTGATGTTCTTGTCAATAACCTACAATATGCCCTAGAATATTGTAAAATTAAGTTAAATGAATAACTTAATGGAATGGCATTTGATGGACAATATTTTGATTTTGGTGGGGATAAATATTTGGTAAGCCTTTAAAATATTTCAATCATGACTTGTTACTTCATATGTGAGACTTGGCTCATAGATTAGAGTGTGTTTTAAATGATGTTCATTAAGTTCAGTCATTACCACACCTTAACAATCAAGCTCAAACCGTAGGCCATCTAATGAAGCGCTACAATTGTGGTATTGGCTATGAAGATCTAATTGGTGTAGGCAATGAATTACAAGTGGGTGTGTTGAATCCAAAATCATTCTGAGAAACACATTTTGTTCACAGTAAACTAAGAGTATGCAAAACATTCCAAGTTGTTCTTTATTTACTTACAAAAGAAGTGCAATAAATGCATCCAGAAAGGCACCAACACTCATGTTAAGGATTACTCATTAGAACTAGGGATGTGCGGGATCCCGAACCTTTGGGGGAAAATTTGGGAAAATTGCTTACCCGAAATGTCGGGCAAGAATTAGCTGACTCCCAAAATTTTCGGGAAAATGGTGTTTAATGCACATTCCTAATGATAATGTTTCCTATGAGCAGAAAAAACAATATTGCTCTTCGTATAAAGCTTAAACAAATTCTGGTGTATATTCTCAGAAACTTTAATTCGTATTTTCCATTGCATTACTATCCTATAAACTCATTATTTACCTAACTGCAGATTTACATTTTTTTCTGAAAAATCTTTATTCTAAATCGTTTGCACATTTATGTAAACACCATTAACGTATGCTATTTGTTTTCCGTCATTATATTTATATACACTTTACATAATTTTTTTTGTTCACACGCATGCTAACCGAAAGTCAGTATTATGATTGGTAATTTAACATTGATGAATGATCATATAAGTGATAAAAAACACGAAGGAATTCTCCACTTTATCAAATCAATTACACACACACGTATTAAATACAATGCTAAATAAATAATTTTTGCTCTTGTCAAAATTGAATACAACCTTAAAATAAATGCCATTAATGCAATATTTATGTTATGGTTAGTCAAAGATGTTAGACATACTGAGTGTTGCACCCCATGATGTACGTTGCAACTATGGCTATCCAGAAAAACCATAGAATAAATTAAAGACATCCTTACTCTTTGAGGCGCAAACTTTTTTCACTTATCTCCAAGCGAAGCATACTTGTTTAACTTATCTATGGCAAGAAAATTGTTTACTTTTTTTTTTTTTCCGCATATTGTTTACTTGAACTTACATTCTTTATGTTGTTATTGTAGTAGTTCAGTTCAAATGTAAAACTCAGATAAGTTGGTAAACATTAAAAAATTAGGCATGTGGAAATTATATGAACGTCTGCCAGAGAACAAATCATTGGCTATATGTGTATCTTGCAGGAAGGTGTTAAAATGTGAGCATGGGAGCACGTCTGGGCTGCTGAGACACTTGAACCAACATCCTGCATTAAAAAAAGATTTTGATGAAGCAAAGAAGGCTTCCATTGCAAAAGTGACAACAGCAGAGTTGGGGACGAAATCTGGCAGCAGCAAACAACTAACAATACAAGAAACTACCAAATGGCCTTCTGATCATCCACCTGCTGTCAAACTCATAAATACTATTGGTGAATGGATTGCAGATAGTTTTTTGCCGTACAATGTAGCAGAAACCCAAAAGTTTAAGAATCTTATGGGTACTGCTCAGCCTCTGTACAAAGTACCTTCACGTCTGATTTGTACAATAATACTAAAAGCAAACTGAGTGAAGCAATGTCACAAGCACTTGCAGCATGTGATTGTTTTGTTGATGTCATTCACCTTTGATATGTGGACATCAGGCAGCAATGCTGCCTACATGTCTAGCACTTGTCATTTTCCCTTAAGAAGTATTGCTTGAGTGGACACAACTTTCCTGGTGGCCACACTGGAGCTGCAATTGGAGAAAGGATAACCGACATATTACAAGAGTGGAAACTAAATAATTTATCCATTCCATTTTATGCTGTCACTGATAATGGGAGGAACATTTTACTCTGCGTATCCTTGCGTGCCATAAAGTTTGAACAGTTACATTGTTTTGCCCATACAATGCAACTTGCACTAAATGATGCAAAGCAAAATACTACTGCAATGGCTCCCATGTTTAAAAAAGTTAATTCCCTTATAGGACACTATAAGCATAGTGCTAGAGCTTTTGGGGAGTTGCACAAGATCAAAGAATCTTTAGGTCAGCCTGTGCTTCAACTCATTCAAGACTGTGAAGCATGGTGGAATTCCAAATATATTATGCTTGAACAACTACTTGCTTGCAAGGATTCAATATCTGGTCATATTTCTGTCCCAAAATAAATTAATAACTTGACAGTTTCAGAATGGCAACTAGTTGAAGGATATGTTAACATTTTACAACCCATGCATCAAGCTACAACAGAGTTGTGTGGTGACAAAACACCAACAATTTCAATGGTTATCCCAGTGCTGTTCTTACTGAAGTCTTCACTGGAGAGGCACATTGCTAACCACTCCAAATTGCCTGCTTCAGATGTTGAGTTTGCCAAACAACTTTTGCTTTCCATTAAAGCAAGATTTCCTGTGTATGAACGTAAAGAACCATACTTCTCTGGCATGTTGCTGGATCCACGTTTTAAAAGTGTTGTTGTACCACAAGACCAAAAACAGCTGGCAGTGGTAAGTTATTTTGAAAACAAATAACACTTTTATTGACGTACATAATTAGGCAATTTTTTCAAAATCATAAATTTTGCAATACCACGTGTGGATGCACGCTGCAAATATTTCAGTGAAGTTTCTATTTTTCGCAGTCCATCTTTTTCATACATATCTCCATAGCATTTTAAAAATAATTTATAAATGTAATATGCTGCAAAAAGGTTATATTTGAATAAAAGTTTATTTAGGCCCTAATCGTAATAAGTACATTTTATTTTCAATTGTTCCCAGAACACATTCCTGATTTGGAATCTGCCAGTACCAGTACATCATTTTGGTCAGAATTTGAGGAAATGGCTTCATTGCAACAGCCTACAGTAAATCAAGAAGTAGAAGAGTACCTTAAAAGCCCAACAATATTAAGAACACACTGTCCATCCAAGTGGTGGAACGAAAAAGGCCAGTCACCAATCCCACTTTTGGCCAAGATTGGCTCGACAGTACTTGTGAATCCCTGCTACTAAAGTCACCAGCGAGAGGGTGTTCTCTTCTGCAGGCAACATTGTCACAGAGCACAGAGAAAGGCTCACAACAAACCATGTTGAAGAACTAAAATTTCTTCATCAAAACAGGGAAGAAATATAAAGAGCTAGTTATAAAATAAATACATAGTACCTATGGTTGTATAGGTGGCCTACTGGTACATTTAACAAACTTAATTTGCTATTTTTTTTAATGAATTGCCAATATACCTAGTTATCATTTTGACACACGTGATATTTTTCCCGATCCCGTCCGTTTCCAGAGAGAAAATATTTTTCCCTCCCGAAAATTCCCAAAAACAAAATATCCATTTCCACACACCCCTAATTAGAACAAAACTATTTTTCTGAGCCCTTTTTTATGTATCAACTACTTAGGATGACTGACATAAGAGTTGTTCACAATATTCAGCTGTACCTCTCAGTATGTAAACATATGTATTTGAACATTCTTTGATAGTTATGATTGTATGAAAAGCAAAATTCACAACATGATAATGGAACTGAAGTAAGGGAGCTTAACTGGAAAAAAAAAACTTACCTTCAGTTTTTAGGAAATTGAGTCTTTAAAAAATTATTTTTACCAAGACTCCAATAGTATAAAATAAGCAGGAGCCCTCCAGATACAACAACTGAGCACACAATTAAGGAATCTCCAAAAACACTTGTTATATGGGTTAATGGAAACTGAGGATGCAAATATACAATAAAGTAATTTTTTCCAAATTGAATGTTATGAAAACCAACCTTTTAAACATGCCATTCTTCAAAAAAGTACTTGATTCTTCAGAATAAAATCTGAAACCAAAATTTATCATCCAGGTAAACACAGTAATAAAATAAGCATTTACTAACCCTGAAATGTATGCCCACTTCCCTGAAATAATTTATCTGCTTGAAAACTGTTTAAAAATCTATAGTTAAGTGATTCGTGAATCAGATGGATCAGTAATTGGCAACCACCTTCACAAATCGGAACATACAGATAGACACCTTTTTTAATGAAGTCTTCATTTCTTGAAATGAACCTCCTGTTCACAGCACTTCACTGCTTTTATAAGAATCTTTGGACAGGCATTTTGTAACAGGCTACTGTCCTGTTCTCTCGTCTCAGTAAACACCAATGGACTAGCTCAGCGTGAGTTGGAGATTTCGACTACGTAATAATAAAAGTTTCTTGATACCAGGATTGCCAATAAATAAAAGAAGAAGTTAAATGTTTACTGGAGATTTATTGTCGTCTCGGCAAAACAATTGACACTCGCAACTGACAAACAAAAAAAGACAAAATTTCAGCCTTTACAAAACAAAACTTCTCATTTCGAGAGTTACAAAGACGAGAGAGAATCGTTACTTTTCTCTCCCGGCGCCCTATTGACTCCTCGCACCGACGGAAAATAAATTTAATAGTTATTTGAAATGTCTGAATTAAAAAAAAGGTTAAAGTCGTGGGCGCTGGTCGTTGCGAGTCACGTGATCACACGTTGCAGGCTGTCCAACAGACAGCTGACAAACGATCGTGCTGCGACGAACTGTTGTGATACCTGAGAAAGGTCACACTTCCTTATATATTGATAGAAAGTTTCCTCATTGAAAACATATTGTTTTCGAGCAGTCGGTCATGTCAGCCAAAGGTGACCTCTGTTATTTTCCTAGTTTCGCCATGTTGTGCCTTGCGGTGGCGATGTTTTTAGTTTACTAACCCAGTGAAAAGGAAAAGATTTTTCTCAATTTTATAAATTCGCATAACACATCAGCCTTATCCAGCGACGTGTTGTTAGGCTTGAGTATTACTGGACGCCAAGTTCCTAGTCGTAGGGGAATGGCAAAAAAATAATTTGCTTACTGGTGCCATGTCGTACCTTTCATATCTATAATCACTTACATAACACGGTCGTTCCCTCACAGAGCGAATGCGTGACTAACTTGGAATAGAAGTAAACGAAAAACACACATAATTAACCTAATAACAGCTTAAGCATTAGAACGATACAAGTCACTCCTTCCAATCTTTAAAGCAACTATAAGCACATTGGCTCATGCAATTAAATATCACAATTAAATAACACACATAAAATATGAATCACGTTTAAACATAGCGCAAGGTTGACACAACCAACACAAGAAAATTTTTCTATTTACGTAATGAAACTTGGTTAAAACATGTATATCTCTTACTTGATTAATTCACTAAACTTGCAAGGTAACCTTTTTCACTCATTTAAAAAGGAAAGACAATATTAACCACAAAGATTTCTCTGACCATAACTACACCCTTAATTCCACATAATCAACACAATTTCAAAACACGCCCCAAAGAGGTGGCTTACTTACACGGGTAGTGTAAGAACACGCAGTAAAAATACACTAAATATCTTTAAAATTATCAGTCAAAATTTCCATTTTAACGTAATTACCTTACACTTCTACATTCTTAGGGTTGCCCTTACTTCTAACTTAAATAACTAACACACCTTATACAATAATTGCTGGTGTCAAGGCATGACCCAGAGCAAGTCAGTCACAGGACCTCTGGAATGGAGCTGGAAAAGCTCTCGCTCAACCAATGGTTCTGGAGGTACCGGTTCTGTATTTACAGGGACTATTTCGTTGGGAGCCTACAATTCTTCCCCGTTCTCGTCCCCTTCTTCTGGAAGTACTCCTAAATTATCATACTGAACAGGCACATTATCATCATTATCCAAAACAGGGTCGTTTGAATCCACATTATTATCAACTATTTCTCTGTGCCCACGTGAACGTGTCATCACGGCCCTTACATTTTTTCAAACGATTGCAATAGACAAGCTGAGTTTTCCTTCCGTAGATTTCTCTAATTTTAAAGTTAACAGGGGATGTAGCTTCAATAACTCTGTATAGGCCTATCCATTTCCTGAAAAATTTCTTATTCAATCCCCTCGGTACTTGTTCATTCTTTAAAAATACTCTCCCTCCTACTGAAATTTCTATGCTTTTAGCATGCTTATTGAACTGATGTTCCATTCTTTCTCTATTTTCAAAAAAGGCATTTTGCACAACCTTGAAGGAGGTTTGGAGGCGGAGCAGGAGCTCCTCAATGTAGTTACTGTCTACAGCGTAGTTCACTAAACGGGGCTTTTTTAGACCACCAAAAGGTAACAGAGGGTCACAGCCGTGAACCAGGAAGAATAGAGACTCCCTCATGCAGCTGTATGGGGTACACCTATATGCTAAAAGGACATATGGGAATCAGTCATCCCAATCACTTTGATTTCGGTCTACAAAATGTGACATCATGTTAACAAATGTTTGGTGACTATGTTCAATTTGACCATTTGAAGCTGGGTGGTAAGGGGTAGTTAACAATTTATTTACTTGCAACAGTGAACACACTTCTTTCATGAGTTGTGAAGTAAAATTAGTACCTCGGTCAGACAGTGATTGTTCGGGAGTGCCGTGCCTCGCAACTACTTCCGTAACAAAAGCTTTAGCTACGGTTTCAACCTTCTGGTCTGGCAAACAAAATGGTTTCTGGATATTTGGAAAAAGCAGCTTCGAAATTTAAAATATATTTATTACCTTTATTGCAGGTAGGCAGAAGGCCTACTATATCCATGCTTACTCTTTGAAAAGGCACTGTGACCTCCGGGGATTTCTACAGGGGAGCTGGTTTATTATTTGGCGCTCGTTTGTGAATAGTGCAAGACTCACAGTTAAACACAAAACTCTGTTACATCTCGGTACATCCCATCCCAGAAAAACACAGATTTTATCAACTCGTAAGTGCGCCTAACGCCTTGATGTCCCACAAAGGGTAAGTTATAAGTAATCAAGACCTTGTTTTGCATCGCTACAGGAACTACTAGCACGTCAGTTCTATTTTCCCCACTAAACTTGTATAGTAACCCGTCTTGATCAATGTTTTTCAAAGAAAAAACAACACAAAGGCATTCCCGTTCGGTGGTGGAATAGTTTATCTCGGCTTTGTTGAGTTGCAGGGAAATATAATACACAGGATGTTCAGAACCATTTATTTTCTGGGACAGCACTGCACCCATCGCAGTACTGGAATTATTGCACATCACGAAGAAAGGAAGAGAGAAGTCTGGATATTTCAGAACAGGTTTATCGCACAAGGCTTCATGCAGTTCCGCAAAGGTGTTTTCTCTTAACTCGTTCCATTTGAACGCGACATCTTTCTTTGTAAGTTATGTCAATGGCTGAACAATCTTTGAAAAGCTGGTAATAAATCTACGGTAGTATCCAACTAACCCTACGAACTGACGAATATTCTTAACTGTTTTAAGAGCCGGATACTCCTTAATAACAGCTATCTTATCCTCATCGGGGCACATCCTGTCCTCTGAAATTACATGCCCTAGATAGTTTACAGCTCTCAACATAAAATTACATTTTTCCAGATTCAACTTCAAATTTGCCACTCACAGTGTGTAAAACACTAACCTTAAATTGCTAATATGTCCTTCAGTCTTAGAGAAAACAATATCATCTAGATAAACAAAGCAAACCTAACCAATGAGTCCCGCAAGAGTGTCATTCATTAATTTTGCAAAAGTACTGGGAGCGTTGATCAACCCAAAGGGCATCATTAAACAATGTTAGTGACCATCTGAAGTAGAAAAGCCTATTTGCTCTTGGTACTCAGGATTTACCTTAACCTTCCAGAAACCGCTGATGCAATCCATCATAGTGAAATACTTGGCCCCTCCCAACATGTCCAACCTATCGTTACTGAGTGGCAATGGGTAAACAAATTGCTTAGTCACTTGATTCACTGCACGGAAATATATCACTGACCGAATTTTAATGCCATTCACAGTTTTCTATGTCACGAGAATCATAGGTGCTGACCAAGGGCTGCTGGAGTGAACAATAACTTCTGTATCTAACATAATGTTACGTGCTGCAGCTGGCGCCAACTCAGCTGCCCCGTGCCGTAATTGGAGACCCACCTCACCCTCCCCTCTTCCTGGAATGATGCGCTCATGGCTGGCTGCTCCCCTTCTGGGAATCCCGTGAATACCGACAGCGGAGAGACTTGCTGACATCACAGACCTCATCTCCCCTGTTAGAGTTTCCAATATGTTTAGCGACGACACAAGAGTGTTCTGGTGAGACTGGCTCAGCCCTCCGTGACGCATCACGCAAGTTGGGGAAGATTCTAGGTGGCGGCCTAAGACACTATATATATTGCCGCAAACCTAGCGGTTGGCAGTCTTTGATGGAGTCCACCTAGCCAAGTGTGCGCGAGCGATGTGAAGCGTGGATGACGACAGGAAATTGCGGGACGACATCCGGCGAGGTGTTCGTGGTGTGAAGGGACAACAGGGTGTGAAACCAACGAGTGAAGCCTAGTGTGCGTGAGGGTGCTTGGAGGACTTTAAAACATTGCGACTGGCGGGACATGGACTGAACTGAAGTGGGACTGAATGGAAGTGTAATACTGATTTTATTGTAAATATTCAAACTGTCAAATATGGATGCATAAATTATAAAATAATTGAATAGGTTGATACACTGTCTATTGGGACTGATCTTTAATTTTTTTAATTTCATTGATTTCTTTGTCGTAATTATAAATTTTATTAATTGGTGTCAATTGTGAACAGTAAGTGATTTCAGTTTATTGTGAGAATTTGAGTTCAGAGAATTTTGCTGTAGTTATTGTAAATAAAATAAAGAAATTATAATTAATTATTTTATTTCATTAAGACCTCCATCCCTTAATGAACTTGGTATAACCCACTTAATTTCCAGAGAGAGAAATTGCAACACTGGTGTCAGAAGTGGGATGGAGGCATTTTATAAAAATAAAATAATTTTAATTAGTATTACAGTAGGTTATTAACTTGCAAGAGAAATTTGTCAGAAAAATGTCGGCCGACATGAAAGCACTTTGTGCCTTGATCGAAGGACTGAGTAGCCAAATAAGTAGTGTCAGAGAATCTGTAAATAGTCGAATTAGTAGTGTAAAAAGTCAAATTAGTGGTGTTAATAAAAATGTAAATAGTAAAATTGATAGCGTTAGTGAATCTGTTAATAGTGTTAGTGAGCTAGTAGATAGGAAAATAGACAGTGTAAACGAAAATATAGATAGAAAAATTGCATAGATAGGAAAAATAACAGTGTGAATGAGAATGTGGACAGAAAGACAGAAGGTGTGAGCGAGTTGGTGAACAATAAAATAGACTGTGTGGACAAGAAGATCTGACAGTGTGAGCGAGAGAATGGACAGTGTGAATGATAGGATGGACAGTGTTGAGCAAGAAATGAAATATGAAGTGAGCGCCCTCAAGGAGTGGCAGGAGTTCTTGCAGCAGCAGGAGACGACATGCAGGGGCCTCATCTGGTGCAAACATGGCAAATTCTGAGGAGGTACATTTTTATGACATTTCTTCTTGCTACCAAATTTTGACAATCAAACAAATCTAAGTAGTGTGAGAATTACTTCTTAGAACTGCTACTTGACTAATTGCAGTGTTACCAAATTGTATAGAATTTTTGCCATCCTTTATTTTAATTCTAGATTTCTCCTGGTAAAAATCTCTGGATGAGATTATAGCTTTTACAACATAATTAAAAATAATATATTTTATGATACTAAGATTTTGCATAATTTCTCCATATTCATTTTATAGATACCCACCACCTATTTCTTTGCATAAAAAGGGTTGCAGTCAAACACACTATCTAAATATTTTACTTTGTGTGCATGTGATCTTAATGTTACGGTATTGTAAGTGGTGAACGTTGTATGTTATGTTTGATATAATCTGCAATTTCACATGAACACAACAGGTCTTAAAATGCATTGCTCACAAGATACTGGTACTACTGTATTTTAAAATGCCACGAGGAAAATAAAAGCAAAAATTATAAAGTAACAAAGGCCTTTAATTCTGAATTACAAAAATATATATCCAATGCACAGATCTTCATCAAATATCAAACTTTTTTTAAGAGCTGTCGTGTGGGAACTCAGATCTGCTATAGTTGTGGTCATGGTGTATTTGTATTTGTCCAGTCTATATAGTAGCATTTCTGATTGCCTTATCAGCCTTCTTAAGAGAAAGGAAACTGTTGAGTTTTCTCACTCTGAGTCGTGACCAGATAATATGATCATTGAGCGCATGGATGTGAGCAGCTGCCAACGCTGCCCCTTCTGGATACACAACTGTGGTGCAACCCAGACCTGTAATACATTCATACCAATTTAATTAGCAACAAAGATTTGACTAGTACCTACTATGTCAAAATAACTCCAGTTTAGAAATACGCAAAATAAAATATGAACCACTATAAAATACATTGAAAAAATTGCCCATTCTGATTTTTATAGAAAACTTAAGTTCAAGTCATTAATTGCTATAGTCACTTTTGTAATTTACCTGATGGTAAATTGAGGGATGACCAGATGTCCTGTGCTACAGTATCACTCTTGACAGGAGGACAGTTAATAACTGGAAAAGTCAAGTTTCCTGCCAGCACTGGTCCCAGACCATTGCTTCGACCAGCCACTGCAATGAACACCACCTTCTGATCTGTGCCTGCAACCCACACAATAGGAAGTGTCATACTGCAACATGGGCAGGACATGTTACTAGACATTTCTTCCCTCCTTTTCCCTCCCTGGCCATGCCTAATCGGGCAATATGAAGGAAATTATACGAAGCTTGTCAGCATCACTTATTGCATTTTCAGGTTATGAGCCTCTCTAACTTAAATCAGAAATTCAATATAAAAGTTGTGAAATATCTTGAACACCCCTGGGAGGCTGCATAAAGCAAAACCAAGCATTCCAGTTGAGTCTGGGAATTCTCATAATAATTCTATCGGAGATCTCGGAATTCTTCAGGTGAATGTTGGGGACTGTTCCAGTCCAAATGAAATGTGTACAGCAAAGTAAAATACAACCAAGTATTGTGCTGAGTAGGGTAAAGTGGGTGGTAACTTGACTTATCCTCAACAAAAGTAAGTGTTTACTTCATCAATGTTTGTTTGATACCTTTATGTAGTGTAAATGAATTGTAGCACATTAATAATTATTACTTGATTTTCAAAAAGTCATTAACAATATTGCCCACATTAAGAATTATACATTATTATTCAAAGATATATTTTGCATTTAAGATGCTCATGCCCACATTTTGCTACATGTGAATATTATTTATTTAGAATTTATGTACAATTTGAGATGGAACCCAATTTACAATAATTACAGTACTACTAAATTTAATTCTTTGAAGCTGAAATCTATAGTTGTGTGCAAAAACAACTTCATGATATATTATCATAGCAATGCTTGAGAATCAAGTCCTGAAGTTTAAGCTATAATGAGTAGAGAGGGTGAAAAATAGCATTTCTGCGTGAGATTTACAGCTTTTAAACTTTTACTTGTAGCATTTATTATCAATGTTATAGATTTTTATATGTACTAATTATGATACAGAAAAAAATTGAACTTAACACCTAAAACATTCATTAGTTATAAAAACAAACTTTACTGACATAGCAACAAAACCGCTAAAAAAATTTTGTCAGTCAGTTATGAAAACTTGGTCCATCCCATTTTCACGTAAACACAATGGAATCAGTTACTGTAGCCGTTAAAATACAACCACTTTGTCTAAAATCCATGTACATGGTGATAAACACAGCACGAAAACAAAGCATAGATGATGAAGATAGCCACATATACCACACTGTACGTGTAGCATATTGCACTATGAATGGTTGATTATATATATATATATAAAACCATAGTAACGCACTTTCTAATTTGATTATTCCATGGAGAAAATATACACTGGCCATATATTCTTTGTCTCGTATTGTGTATAGACATTTTTGACACTGGCAAAAGCAGTGGCTGCAATTCAATGAATAGATGAGTAATACGTTGCTGCAATATGGCACGGTCTGCTGTTTTTATGCGGTAAATTAAATTTTAAACTTTTTCATGCCACTTCACTATAAAATGGGATTTTTTGTGTTTAGTCACAGGTAAATAGTGTATCACATTTATTTGCGGCAATATAGTTTTTATGATTTTTCACCCTCTCTAATAACGAGACTTCTGACAGTGACAAAAATCACTCAGCAATGCTACATGCAGTCATTTATTTATTGTGGTATCTGTACTGTTGCAACTTCAATAAATGTACATCTGTGGAAATTCATTTAAAAACATCCCTTAGGAATACACGCATCTACACCAAGAGTTGGTACACAAAAAAAGGGAGATGGTATGTGGAACATCCAGAACATTAAATGCAATGCATAATGCAGACACCTTAATAAAGAGTGTAACCAAACCAAACAGCCACACATGCAGCAATTCTGACATGTAACCTGTCATAAAAATGCTGAATAACTCTAGGGCATGGTATCATATACTCGCTGTACTTCTTGATTCCCAGGGCTGGGCTGGTTGTCAGGTGCCATTTCCATCATGTCCCACATTTGCTAGATGGGATCTGAAGATCTAGTGGGTCAAGGTAGCATGCATACACAGTATAGAGCATGCTGTGTTGCCCTAGCAATGTGCGGATGCACGTTAGCATGCTGAAAAATTGGTTTTTGCAGTGTCTGAGATATGGTGGGAGGATACGCTTGTCATACTCCCATAAATGAATTCCAAAGACGACAGGATGTGTGGTTTACGGTCCCTCCATACCATAATTCAAAGTGTGGGTCCAGTATGGCAAGTGCAAATATAGGATGGATTGTCCAATCATCTGCATACTTGTAAATACAAACATGGCCATTGCTTTGTCCAAGGCTAAAACGACTCTCGTCACTATACACCACTGCTCTCCAACACACACACTCTCTCTATACTACCAAAGATGTTCATGATGATGAGCAGGTGTCAGGAGTAAATTATCCAGAGGAATCACAAGAATGTAAACCTACCTCCAACAATCATCTGTAATGATCATGTGTAATGATCTTGTGTCCATGATGTCAACTGCGATGGTGCTGGTCTACAGGAAGTCTAGTACTCAGGATTGCAGCAAAACACACGTTTTATTTTTTTGTTAGGAAAATAACCACTGATGACAAACTACCTCCTATGCCAGCAAGAGTATCTGCCGGGAAGCTATCTACGCCAATACCGGTAGAGGCGACCGGTGCTAACAATAGGGACGGGGTAGGCTGGCATTGTGAAAACAACTTAAAACTAGCTATCACAGCTATCTTGTTGCCCTGAGGGGGCCGCTGCGTCTAGCGCATAGACGAAGGAAGTTATTAATGAAATGTTATTTTAATTCAAAGTGTAGCTGTCTTCTGGATAAAATGATACTTCATAAGGATATACACAATGTAAAAATATATAAACAGAGCACCGTACATCTACTATGAAATCAGCCGGCCATTTTATAGCCAGCCAAAGTTCATTTTCTCATATCTATCACGTTAAAAAAAAAACATTGCTCACATAGATGTGTTTCTTCTATTAACTTTTTTTTTTTTCAATAGCACAAAACCAAAACTGTAAATAAAATCGTAATTCAATAAAATTTTGCACAAAGGTTAATAATGAGTCCAGTCAGTTCCAAATGCAATCCAAAGTCAAAATTCAAAAAGAAAAGCCAAAATTCATTGTTAAAATAGCAATATCACAAGAGGTATCCAACAGCCAAACACTGCACAAACTGACTAAAATGGCTGGGTCACAAAGACTGCAGGTGTGGAACAGAGGAACTGCCAAGAAATGAAACTTGTCCTACTGCTGTCTGTCCCTGTTGCTAATTACGAGAGAGAGGGTTTGGTTGTGAAACGTAAGGTACTATTGGCTACCACTGTAGATATGCGCACAGCATTTAGAAAGCTACACACAGATTAAGACGTGCAGCATGTGGGAAAGAGAGGACAGCATGAGTCACCACTTCTATTAATGTGTGCATGCATTGCACGTGCAGCCTAACTCACCAGGCACACGCCGTGTTCCAGTTTTTGAAGTTTTTCACTGATTTTTTTTGTTTGTTTTACAGCTGTGGCCTACCAATTGACGGTAGCAACACAACCTCATGTATGTTACTGCTACGTGCTAACGAACCTTTAATTAAAACTTCCTGCCTTTTGCCTTTTTTTATGGTTCCCGAGAAGGTTGTCGTAATATTGTTGTACTCCCTAGATCCATGCTCGTTAGATAGGGGTTTTACTGTACTAACATAACAACAGAACAAAGTCAAATAAGTTTTAAAAAAAAATTGTCATTTATTAAGCTTTGCACTGAAAAATGATGTTCCATGATAGACTTCATCACTAGAGATGTGCTTCACATTGGGGTCTTTAGTGCTAGCGGAAGTGAAGAACATAGAGATGTAGTAGTAACAGAATGCATGCTGATGCATAATGCTTTAGGCATCTTTGACATGCACTCTACATTCAACTTTGCCCCATCTTGAATGCAATGTTCAAACCTTTGGGCAAGTAATCTCAAACAGAACTGAAGAGGCTGGACACGTGGCTACAGAATACGACGGCGCAATGTTGGGAAGCTATTACAGACACGTCAGTCCAGCTTGTACTGTTCACCCAGATTATCCAAGTGAACTTCACCATCAACATCACCCAAAGTGAGATTGTACTGCCTGACTGAGATACCGAACCTGCTGCCACTGCCACAGATGGTTCCTCTAAATGCTAGGAAAGCGCACCACCAGTGATAAGTGATGATAGCGCCTCATCAGCATATTGCAACCCTGGGTTCCTGCATCCGAGGCTATCACCCCTACACCCCTCGCCAATGAGTGTCCTACAGAGATTAGTATAAAAGGGCTGGTGCATCCATCAAAATACAGTCTCTGATCCTCCACCACTCTCGTACAGGGCCGGAGGAAACCATTGGCGGTTCGTGCTTACTGGTACGCCTGCAGATTCCATCACTCTCAAATGGACCAGAATCTGACTACAAGCAAAGACATCCCAACCAGAAGCTTTCTGCAAGCATTTTTGACTCCAACAGCTTCTGGGAGACTGGACTTCCTGCGGCTCCTGAAGATGTCTGCTCCTTTCTTACCATCCCCTGGTATCGACCCCAGAACTGGTAACAGTCACAACTGTCTCTTCAGGACCACACTGCCCACCAGACGGTGACTACATTGTTGACACTATCCCTCTGGTAGATGTCCCTCTTCTTGGTTCCTTCAGAACACCAGTTAGAAAGTTAGAAGCAAGTTGTAAATTACGTATTCTAACAGTATCTATCGCCTTTCCCAGACAGATTAGACCAGGTCGCCTCCACCTGAAATTGCGTAGAAAGACTTCCGTGTCAAAGCAAGGCTGTTCATGATAAAGTGAGCACTTTTAAAATCAACCTTAGAAAAAAGTCACCGCCCCTACCTGCATATATTTTAATGGGCACAATTAGTGACATGTGCAGAGTAAAGTTGGTAACGATGACGAGGAAAGTCGTTCCATATATTTAGGTCAAACAAAAAGTGTTGGGTAACTTTTTGTGATAACTTAAATTATTTCTCTCGCTTTCCATATTTTTTAATGTATCGAAGTGTAAAAATGAGCATATTTGTACAATATTTACTTTTCTAATAGTTTCACAGTTTCTCTCGACCGACGCATGAATAAAGTGATGAGGCCCATGGCAATGTTAATTTTACATAAGGCGGAAGAACACACAATGTGTATAAAAGTAGGTCTTAAGCAGGGGTTTTAAAAGTGCTCTCACTTTATCGTGAACAGTCTATAGTATAGGAGGTAGTACAGGGCCACAGTGTTATATTGCTCAGTCAATATGAAACGTGATTCAAAACTATTCTCTGTGTGCTGATTTTCTTGAGTGTTATTGTGTCGTCTCCTACGTAGTTTCAGCCCACTGAAGTGAAGACGGCAGACCCCCCAACTCTTAAGCTAAATACTCACACATTAGATGGCCACCTGAGCTCTGCCACTTGGTAGAATTTGGTAAAGCCTGTATCACTAGGTGAATCAGCGAATCGGGTTATTCCATACTCCACCACCGCTCTTTATAAGGCCAGAATGGTGCTGGAATTAACACTGATCATCTGACCCCCTGCGGATACCACTCCTGGGTATTCCTGTCAAGCAACTTGAACACTACCTGCTACTCTGTCCACTGCTCTTTATAGGGCCAGGCAAAAGGAACAAGAGGTACAGTACCTGCCTGTGTGGCTGCGAATATTCAGAAGTACACAGTAGGGAATTGTGGCACCGGCTCTGCTTTTGCAAGGTATTACAGTAGACTCTAAATGCATCATTATCACATGTATCGATAAACCACATCCACCAACAATTTTTGTAGACCCGGAGAAATTCCTACGTAAATAATGTTAACATAAACAGCTGGAATCGTTTATCACATGGTGCGTCGATCAAAGTATATTTTGGGTCCCCTCACCTAAGATTTCCTGCAACTATCATTTTTAATGGTTGTCAATGCATACGTCTAGTAACTGGATGTGAAATACGTCACATGCGCCACCGTTTACAACTGCTCTGCGGCACTTTGTCTAGTGTCTTGTCTTCCCAACACGTTTGTCAACACTGCGGCATGGTGTGGCATGCAAGACAGGCTTGTTACATCCCCTTGCACATTGTTACATCACCTTACACGCCTCCAAGAGGAGAAGTGGTTACCTATATAAATGAGAGTGGCGACCTAGCATCCTCTCTCTCACCTTTCTGTCTCTCTCAGCCGCGCACCTTCCTTCCTCCCCTCACAAGCCAACAAGAGAAGCCGGAGTCTAGCAAAAGGAAAAAAAAAACAAGTCTCTCGGCTGCACAGGCTTGCCTTCACATGCCGGCCTAAAGCAAATGCTTGCCTGGCAAACGTAGATATTTTATCAAGATTATGCATCACTCAAAATAGTTTCGACTATCATCACTTGTATTTCAAAGCAAATGGGTCCGTTTGAAAATTTTACGCAAAAAATTTTTATGAGGAATTATTATTTGCAAAGATGTTTTCTTTCGCGATTAAAGGTCTTTTTTCCTATAAGCTCGGTGTTTCATTGTATCTGGGGTAAAATCAACATGATTTTAAAATGTAATATTTATTTAACTCAAAGGGCAGCATCTTTGCGAATAAAATTATATGCCCAGAAGTAAATACTTGACCTCCCCTTGTCACCAAAAATTGTTTGAACATCCGCGACTTGTATTATAAGTGTGAAGTTCTTTTTCAGTAACTTCTTACAGGGAAATCAAAGGATTTATATTAATTTATTTCAACAGTCGCGTCTTTTGAATAATCTGATAATCTAAGGGCCTATTTGACACCTTTGGCAGTCTAATAATGAGTAGGTAAGAACCAAGCCGAGTGCAGTGTAACTCACGACAGGGAAAATAGAAGATGTGGTATTAAATAATTAATTACAAAAGGCAGTGAAGAATTCAATTATAATCGCCTTTTTATTCAGTGCTGTCTCAAAATTACAAGTTTTCTTTGCAGTAAAATATAATTAATTACTTTAAAAGACAGACATTTGCCACAGGCGCAAGGTGCTGCCACTCAGCAAGCAGTAGTGATGTGAAGGGGTAACCCTCCCACCGCCACCCCTTCACCACCAGCAGCTGTGAACTCACTACCCAATCGATAACTTCTCCATGCGCTCTTAGCTGAATGAGTGCGCGCGGCATATTCCAAATTTCACTTGCATTCTGTGTCATATTGTTTTCATTTTCAGAGGGTTCGAAAGTTTTAGGTCAGCTTGCATTTGGTGTCGGATTACAATCAATTATATACAGTATTTTGAGACATTATTTTCTTTATTTAAACAAGTTTAGGTAAACTGTTTTTTTGATGTATTATTTACAATAATACTTTTTCGAAAATTCCCATTTTGATTGTGTTTATTAGCTAAACTTTATTCACAGATAATGTACAGAACTTACTATACTCAACATACAGTTTTATAAGGTTAGAAGTTGTATTTTATTGATGTACACGTCAGAATCCTCATCTACTGATTTCCACATTTATGGACAGTCCCTTGAATAACGATAGATTGAGAGTCGACTGTAGTTTGCACCCTTTAATTTCCCATGCCGTACACCCGGAAGGGAGGCAGACAGAGAAAGTTACGAAGGGCATCTTACACGTCCAAAACTAGCTTGCCTTGAAACCCTAATCCTCAGTTGCACTTTGCACCTTCACAACGCAGGACAGAGTTCATACTACCTGTACTACTGAGAGGCCTCACCCCTCAGCTCTCCCCCAACCCTTATTTCCACCATTAGTCAAGATTCCTGGGAACCCTCACCCGGTAGTAGAGGTAATACTACGGGGATAAGAGCAGCCCCTAGGACTAGCCTGTCCTTGATTCAGGGCTAACCAGCAGACCACCCAGCACTCAGCAGTCACAAACAAAGGTCACCGCAACAGCACTTTATGTCCCAAGGAGAATGCTAGCGACCAGCAGCCTGCCAGTCACCGGGAGCAGACACCTTGGAAAATCTTTAAGACTCCACGTAAACCAGTGATAAAAGGCCAGCCCGATCGCAGGATCGTGAATGTAGCTGTTAACTTTGTGTCAACAAAACAGGCCACAAGACCAGTCTTGTATACTGGCCGGGTACTTCAGAAACATTGAGGCTCCCTTTTCTCCCATATGTTTCTCGTGATTCTGGCATCACTGTCTAAAACTGTCAAATTGACCTCGACTAAAGGCTCATTCCCAAAAAATTACCAGACTAATTTTTGTATGGCACTTAACCTCCCAAATCATTGGTCAAAGTTTGCTGCAAACAGCCCCAACAAATAGAACCCTACCCTAGTCCAGACGTACACCAATTCGCAGGGGAAAAATGGGTACCCTTAAAAAAAAGTGCTGACCACTGATCAATTGCAATGTCTACCACATTTCCTACAAGTGAAATCAGTAGTGATTCTTCTGTGAATAAAACCCAGATAACTTCAGTGGGAGGCTGGTGCAATAGCCATGCAAACACTACAAATCCCTAGAGATGTACTTGAGGTTACAAATTGTTCACTAGAATCTAGTTTAAACATCCACACACAGCAAGTCATATCTGGTGCTATACTTTGCAATCAAAGTAAAATTTAACCTCAGAGTGATGTACCTGGTCAATGAATATAATAAAAAAAAGTGAGCACAATTACTAAAATCATAACCTCACAATTACTTGAGAACTTTAAATGTGTACCTTCATATTCAGCAGCTATCTTCAATGTTGCTTCAGTTCCTTTATGTGCAGATGTTACTCTGAGTTCATATGGGAGAGCCAGTGATTTCAGATGAAAAACAATCTTCCTACAATGCTCCTCATCTGATGGTGATCCCATCAGGATAACCACCTGCAGAAAATAAAAATAAATGTTTATATGACTTCCAATAGCAGAATCATCACTGCCCTGTTATGAGAAGAAATTTATTGCTTGTAGCAGCATTTTTATCATCATTGTGCAGTTTCCAAAATGCAAACTTACATATGCGAAACTTTCAGAAATGCTTTTGCAGTGTCTTCTTAGCAGTTCTACCAGCAAATCCGACTCCAATATCCTTCTTACTATTTAGCACTACACTCTTCGGAGTGCAGCAGATGAGATAGGCTGAGAAGTACCCAGCAACTTAAAACAGTGCTCCTCAATTATTCTGCTTATCCTATTAATACTCATAATTGAGCAAATGATCAGACTAATCTTTGTTTGATGACTAATGCAATAGAAAGTACTAAAATCAAAGAAATGAAACAAATGTTGAAAACAACCACCTGGAACATAAGAGGGTCTCAGATGCAACGAAAGAAAATTATAAAAAGGACGGAAGTCTGCAAACAATGGAACGTGTCCCACAAAGCTATTATATATTTATGTGGCTGTGTATCATGGTATTTATTGTTGTTCTTTTGTCACACACTAGGTTGAAAACAAGCATCTAGTAATTATGGCACTGAGGGCAAAGTACTTTCATTTGGCACAATAGTAAGTTGTGGCTGCCCTTTGACTACATGGAGAACTCAACACAGTCTATAAGTTGGGCTGTCTTCAGAGTGTGGAGTCACTAGAATGGGCGAGATCTATGCCAGGGGCATGCTGTAGCACCCGCCAGGCTGGTTCAAGGAAGGAGTAGGGGGAGGAAGTGACTTGGGCTGGTAGTACCTTCTCTTCACTCTTCATTTGCCTTTCTTCCTTTGTTGCAGGGATATGAGCTGATGTACAACATGGAAATAAACTCTAGACCAGATGTAACAACATGAAAACATACCCAAGAACCAATGTGTCAAACTGGTAGTCTATAGACAGCATGTGGCTTGCAAGGGCATTTCTTTATTGCCCTTGCCTCCAAATGAAAATAAGCAAATAAGTAAAACAAAAGAAAAATTTGTAAAAATTTTCATTAATTAATTTTATTGCAAAAACTTTAATGATCAATCTGTTGAAGTGATGGTGATGTCACTACTCTCACTGTACGTAAGTGTTGCTGCATCAGCCATATGTTAAACCGCATGCCTACAACAATTGCTTTGCAAAGTCTTACATCATATTGTAGCATTTGCCATCTGTTGTAAAGCAGGTCAACTATAGCTGTCTGCTTGTTCCGGTAAATGTGCTACTTCCAATCTTTTTCCATGCATATTTATGCAGTCATTTTGCATGCCAACAGATACTTACAATTCTACAACAGAGTTCATACTATTTAAGTGAGTCGATGCGAGTAATCAAATATTTGTGTCATTTTTTATATTTAACAAAAGTCATTAAGAAAATAGTTTTGTGTTGCGAATGTAAATGTGGTTTTTGCATGATGTCACTTTCCAAGCCAAACAGAAAAAGAAATGTGGGCGAAGAAAGAAGACAATTTCAAGAAAAATGGGAACTCAGTTACTTTTGCACCCAATTAAAAGGTTAAACTGTGTGTCCTGAAAATGTGAAAGTGTTCCAACGAACAGCTTTATCAACAGAGTGGCTGAAAGGGTAACGGAGACAGCAGACAATTTGCGTGAACACCTAGTTGAAACTTCAACAACATTGCAATGTTTTTCAATTACACTTGATGAAAGTAACAATATTAAAGATAGTGGCACTCTTTCTTTGAGCCTGCTATGAAAATTTGGGAGTAACGGAAGAGTTTTTGGAATTAATTCCCATCTATCGAACTACTACTAAGGAAGACATTTGTAATACTGTGTGGAACATCCTAGTGAAATACAAACTTCCTCTGAAGAGACTAATCGCTGTGACTACTGATGGTGTTCCAGCAATGACAGACAACGCAACTTTAAAGGTGGAGTTTCCAGACATACCAAAACTGCAATCGTTACACTACATTATTCATCAGCAAGTTCTGCATTCAAAAACACTGAGGGTGGACATGTCCTCTAGACTGTGTCAAAAAATTTAAACTTCATCAGATCCAGAGGACTTCATCACTGCCAGCTTTTTCTCCTTCTTCAGGACTTGGAAAGTAATTTGAAGGGCTATCGTGCAACACAGAGGTTCGTTGGTTGTCTTGCCATAATATACTTAAGACGTGGATGGCAGAACCAGTGGGTCAGAAGGGTCATACGACCCCCCCCCCCCCTAATAATCTGCTGTAAGTGTCAAATTCTCAGAAGGAATAATAAACCTGCAGTCCACAGCAGCTGGCAAACCTGTAACTGGCAACACTGCACTGTGAGTCTGCACCAGCCATCAGTGTCTGATTGTTACTTTTTGTTATGTTTTCTTCCTTGTCTTAGAACATAGCTTCATTCAACAATGACTCAAGGATGCATTACATCATTTGGCTCTATTGGTTGTAAATTGAGATCTGGCAAACAACCAACCTTTCCAACTTGGATATTGCCAAAAATTCATTTCTTCAAAAGAATCCAAAAAATTAGTTACTGGCCGCATCCACATATAACCTGTCTTTGATTCACAAAAACTATGACTTTCGTTGAGAATAATACCTAGTCAAATTTTATTTTAATTTCCAAATAAAATTTCTTCAAATTTTAAAAGCTTCTAATTGAACAGTGCAGTAATTCTGGAATCTATATGACCTTGACGTTTGCTTTTTAAATTATATCACTTATCACATTAAAATAAAAAAGTGTATATGTATTATGTAAGTTTTGAGTAAGCTTTAATATTAAACATGTAAGAATTTTCTTTGATATTGTAATATTTTCTAGTGTTGTGTTTGTTTCATTTAAAAAACATGCAAAGTACGCAAAAAAAAAAAAATTTTCAATAGAAATCTTTACTCTTGATCCCCTTATGACGAATACCTTCTGCTGCCCCTGACTTAAAAGGATTTCTTTACTTTTGGAAGAAATAACATTGTTTCTAGAAATAAAATGAGAGGTATCACTTCTAATGCATCAGACTTGGGGTACAAGATCTGGCATTCTTAGTAGATATTACAAGTAAAAATCTAAACATTAAACTGGGTGAAAGATCAGTTGATTACACACATGCATGATACATTGACTAGTTTTAAGAAAAAAATGATTCTGTGGCAAAATTATTTAAAAGAGGGTAATCTGGCATGAACAGTTGAAAAATCGGAGTCAAAGATATGATTTTTTTAATATTGTGACAGAATAGAAAACATAAAAGAAAGTGAAGTACTTTAAAGATTTGAAGGCACACAAAGATGAGTTTTATCTTTTCATGGGACCATTTTCTATTGATGTATAAAGAGGCCCCATTTTTGTACAAATAGAGCTAATTTATTTGCCAAATTACAATTTTAAAAGAGAAATACCAAGAAGTTGGAATCCCAAAAAAAAACTTGTATTTAGGGCCAACATGTCAAAGTGATATAAAAGTTTAATGCATAAATAGTGTGTTACTTTGAGAACACACATTTATGCGAACAAGTGGTTTTTTCATATGAAAGTTAATAAAACAGCCCACATATAAAGGCTAACCGAAGCCAATATTTCTTTGATAATCTTTGACTCCAAATCTAATAAAGCTTGTTGCAAAAAAACAGTGCCAAGTATTAGGCAAGAAAACACGGTTTACTCAAAATAATGAAATCACTGTTGAAATATTGTATTTTCACAAACTGGCTTCCTTTATTTGTTCAGTTGTTTATTGAAATACTCTTTCATCTTAAAATTTTAAATAAAGTATTGACGCATGAAACTTACTCTTCCATGCAATCACAACTTTTTTTCATCTGTGCATAATCTCCCAGGCGCACGAGACGGAGTCCAAATCAGTGTAATATCTACCAGAGTGCCTACAGGTTACTCTCTTGTTGCGGGGAGTAATACATATGCGTCAGTGTTATATTATTCATCACCTCCGGTTAGAAAGCTATGTCACACCACCCCCTCAAGAAGACTTAGTATGAGTGAGCCAGTGGTCAAGCGGCTGCTACCACCCCCGAGTGGTCAAGTTGTTCAAGGGCGCACTGACAGCGCCAACTACACTAAAGCCGGCAGCAGATGCCCAACAGACAGCCCTTAGCTGCAGCCAAGAACAAATGACTGACCACTCCCATAATGTAGTCCTGGCAAGGGCCGGCCAGACGGTATAAGCAGCTGTGCGCAGCAGAAGATCACCAGTTGTTCGTCAGCTCTCGTAAAAGAGACAGCCCTGGCAGCTCGTTCCACCGCCTTGGGCACTGGATCTCTCTGACCACTCTTTGTCGCCTAGACAACACAGAAGCTCTTCAGCACCCTCGTCAGCATCTACCAGACCTTCCACAGAATCTGCCTCTGCAGTCCTTGGAGAAATCATCACTCCCCTTGTCGATTATCCCTGGTAACGGCCAACCCACAACCCTTCAGGAAGTAGGCCCCATAAGTCCCACAAGGACATGGCACAAGGTAGATAGGGAAAGTTAATAGCTACCTTGTCAAATCTGCCACCCCCTAGTTTAGAACCAGATTCCCTTCACCTGGAATCTTCATAGTTTATACTTCCGGTCAGCTCAAGATAGTTAGGAGGTAGTACGGGCTACCGTGTTTATTCCTCCCCGGAATAAAACACAAGTTCTCACCTCGCCTCACTCGGAGGCACAGAGGCGTAACCACCAACCCCACAGGTACGAGAGGATGAGCCCAGCAACTCTGCAGGCCTTGGGGCCCGGAGGCGCAGAGGCCAGCCCAACAGGAATAAGAGGAGGAGCCCAGCTGCCCGGCATTCGAGGAACAAGAGGAGGAGTCCAGCCGCCCGGCATTCGAGGAGCCTCAGCCTCTGCTGGCCACTCCGGCCATATCCAGCCTGAACGACATGGTCCACCGCACCTCGGCATTGGCAAGATCTGGGGTAACCTGAATTCATCGCCTGGAACGAGAGGATGAGCAGAGCAGTCCAACTGGAGAGGCGTCAGGGCATCCTGTGCCCCAGCCTCTGTTGGCCACCCAGCCACCGCCCCTCCCAGAGGAGAGGGCAGATGATCGTCCCCCAGTGCCCCCAGCTGGCAACTGCCGGGGACAATGCCAGGTGAGATGAGAAGAGAGCAGCTAGTACATGCCTGCTGCTGCACTCCCCAGCCTGGTAAGGAATTGCCACGGAGGCCTACCACGAGGTTTACGTAGCTCTGAGGAAGAAGGACCCACCCCTGAAGAACAGAACCTAGCACCCGTAAGTGAAGTGCTTCAACAAACTCTTATTTTATCAGCCGTAAATTTACTGAGATTAGAAACGTGTGAAGATAAACTTTGGAAGCAGCCATAAATTACTGCCAATAAACTTTTAACCAGTAAGCAGTCTTAATTGCTGCATTAAATTTTAAATAAGTGAACAAGTACGTAAAAATAAAAACTCAGTCGCAACTGTAAATTGTTGCTTTTGCTAGTTCCTATAAATAAAGTGAAAGAGACTTCCCAAACTGAGAAGAATATGGCATCCACTTGAAACTCTAATGCCCCTTTAGTGTGATGCATGACGCCTTGACTAACTGGACGCTCCCTATGTCAAGAATGTGCAAGTTTTGTGGGGTGCTAGGTAAGGCGCAAACCCCTGGCAGGGTTTACAGGTTTTTACTTAGACCCTATGTGATACTGGTGCATGTCCAGTGTAGAGGACTGGCCTAGTAGCTTTGCGGCAGGGCACAAAGTTGGGTTTGGATAATGTGATCTTTCGCTTCAGATTGTTAACTTTTGGCCGGATACCTGGGCAACGCGTAACCTAGGATGGCTTGACCTAATTCGTCTCTGCCAGATGTATGGTTGCAACCGGTATGTTAATTGCCCAGTACTCTAAACTTGTGTGAGCTGTTGGAGTTGGAGTGGTTAAAGTTAGTCTGAAGCTGGAGGTTGGGACTTCGAAGGGCTTGTCGGGCTGGCTTGAACATTTGGCGATCCAGGGGTGTGTTTCCCCATTCAGATGCATTGGTACCTCGAAAAGGTCCTTGGGGATCTCTGGTATGATGGGGATCAGTAGACGGCACAATGCCTGGGCTTGACTTTGGCGAGAGCTGGTTGATCGTAGCGATAAGAGAGGGGGTATGCTCTTGCAATCACCCGGAGGCAGTTAGCACCTGTTTTACCTTCTCACAGATACCACATTGGTGGGAGAAAGGCATCTGGATAAGATCACACACTCTCACATACGTGAAGTGGTCACAGGTAATGTGGATCCCTGGTTAGTCTAGAACCACGTGGAACATCTGCCAACTCAACAGACACCTTATCACAGTGCTAAGGGCCTAAACACAGTGAGCACTGGGGTGTCAGGCTTCGCCGTTGACAGTCCTGACATGTGGGTGTGATGCTCAAAAGCGCACAATCTTCCCAACTCAGGGAACAACCCCTCTGGTGCCTAAACGCAGTGGAGAGGGTGAGCATCGAGCCGACCAGCTGGACTAGAGAGGCAAAGTACCTAGGTGTGGGCGGCTACTGTGATATGCAGAAAGGTTGGCCAGCACTAGTGCGTGTAGGTTTGTGATAGAGTATTGGCTCATATGAATAATTTTCCCGTGGTTACCTGCAATCCCTTGCTTGGTGTGAGGTAAACTCGGAGAGATGCTAAGTCTACATGAAAAGATACCCTTGAGTCAGAAAAAATATTGTTTATTCCTTTTAACGGGAAATAAACAAGCAGTGTCACACTATGGTCTAATACTGGCAAGAGTTTATCGATACTTAAACCTACATTATCCAGGCAGAGGTGACCTGGTCCTGAGCTAACAATGGTAGGGTAGATGAGCACTATTAAAATAACATAAACTGGTACTACTCCCTACGCATGTGTTGCCCAGAAGGGGCCGCAGTGTCTCGGTGTGTAGATGACATGTGGCATAGATTCTTCGGCATGCAATGCTGTGAAGACTAAGCAGGTTGAGAAGGATGGCACCGGCAACGAGGCATGGTGGAGACCAAGGAGCGGGGTATTCCTTCGGCACGAATGCGGTGAAGGAAAGGTAGGTAGAGCTAGGATTGAAGCGAGCAAGGTAGCTTTAGTGGACCGTGATGGCTGAAGCAGGCTGGTCAGTTCTCCGGCAGCTAGTACAATGGAGAAATGAAGACTGGTCACGGCAGTGTGACACAAGACTCTTTCATTAATGTGTGCCATCCTACAAAAACAGCGTTATGGCTCGGGTACTTACAATCAGTAAATTTAGCACAGTGGAGCTGTGAAAAAGGGGATAAGAAAATACATGGCAGGCAGCACGTGGAATAATAACGACCCTTGGGGAATAAAAGTATGATTGATAGAGCAGTTAAATATTAAGTGAATAATAAAAATTGCCAAATTCCCCACTCTTTAGGCAGTGTCATATAGGCTCTGCTGTGGCCCCCTGTGCGGAAGTAAAAAGAGTGGCTTCTAACCTGAGCCTCCTACGTGTCGCACAGCAGGCAAACAATTTGTGTAATGGTAAATGGTTTAGTCAAGTTGGGCGCTTCCACACTCAACTGACTGCTAAGTTTGCAAAACGAGTGTTGTGGCGTGAAGTTGACTAATATTAAAAGAATAGACACAAAGAAACACTTAAAACATATGCACTGTAACATTTACATTTTGCGTTTATCTCGCAAACTTTTTCACTTTGTTTTTAGAATGTCTTTTTAGGGTTGTGTTTCTTGAGGTTATGACTCGATACAATTCAACATGTATTTATAGAAAAAGCTTGGATTATCAATGACATAATTAGCTTCAGGTTTCTTGAAGAGACTCGACAATATTAAATATAAAATTATTAAAAATGCAATATTAAAATAGATTTTTTTTTAAAATGAAAATGGAATATTTATGGAGTACAACAATGATTCTATACAAAGCAAGAAATACTTACAACTTCTCGTCGTGATTCTATATAAACCAAAGTATGTTGAAAGCTTTAAAGTTTCTCCAAAATAAGTCAACATACTCAACAATTGTTTTATTTTCCTGTCTTTGTTCATATGCTTGTCAACAAGAATTACTTTGGCATCTCAATGTTTTTACACATTGACGTCTTCTTATCACTTACAACTTACGTGGCACTGATCTAACATGTCCAAGTATTCACATAATATTTACACAGTTCACATGGCAATTAACAAGCCATTCTCACATGGTCAGGTTACATAATAAGAGAGATAAGAGCAGCTGATACAGCTGCAAAAAAGGTGGGTTACCTTAGAAAACTAGCTTGATGCGAACAATGCGCTTAAGTTAAACATTCAGAATAATGTCTGTAATTACGTAACTGGCACTGACCATTGACAACGTATGTAGACTATATGTGTCAATTGATTGGAATTGGGGATAGCATAATAACACCTATCACTATAAGTTTTTGGGTGCATAGCACTGACACTCACTGTTTGGCATTCTTCATAGTCGGTGGCCACCCTCGCCTACGTGGCATGTGTAGGGCGGGTTCGGCCAGGTTAAGCATGCGGGTGGCCTCCAGGACATCTCAGTAACAGCTCGTTACCAAGTTGGACCGGCAGGCATGGGGCGGCTGGATCCGACATGGAGGGATGACCATAGTGGAGTGGCCGTAGTACTGCATGGAGATCTCCGTTGCCATCACGGGTAGTTCGGTGACCCTACGCCTACTTGTTTTTCTCCCACAGTAAGTCGTAGGCTTTTCTTGAGTTCCTGGTTTCTTCACTCAGTGGGGTTGGCTTGAGGGTGGTATGGCGGAGTGGTTCAGGTCTCAACTCTCCATTCTTGGCATACTAGCAGCCACTTCTTGCTAGCGAACTGGGTCCCATTGTCCGTCAGAATGTTCTGTGGGTATCTCTAGTGAGGGAAAATTTCATTGTTGAACTTCCGTATGATGTGGTGGGTCTCTTAGCTCGGCAGCAGAAAGGCTTCTACCCACAAGGACAACAAATCCGTCACAATAAATGGGTACCTATTTCCCTTCGTGCTGCGGGGATAGGGACCCATCAAGTTGGTGGCTATCAGTATCCATGGGGTGTGCTGCTTTCGAGGTTTGGCTGCAGGCTGCTGTACAGGGTAGGCCTTATTTTTGAAACACATGGTACAACCGTGGACGTACCGGCGGACGTCCTGGCTCATGCCATCCCAGATATATCTTACACTGATGTCAGTGAAAGTTTACCGGGTACCAGGGTGTCTGCATCAGGATGGTCGTGAAAATGCCAACAGATGTCAGCGTGCAAGTCCTTCGGTATCCAGATTCTCCACTTGGCTCCCGGCTGATTGTTGCATGACCAGACAATGTCGTCTCGTAACGTAAATCATTGCGTTTGCTTCTGCAGAAATTCCTTCACGTCAGGGTCTTGCTGTTGATGCTACTCAATCTGTCTTCGGCTTATCTTGAGCTAGAGAAGCCTGAGTTGCTCTTCTGGGCTGGTTCCTGGAAGTTGAGGAAGCAAGATGCGGTCCACATCTTCATTTGGCTTGGTCTGTTCGTCCAAGTCTGGCTGTTGGGAATAGGCGTCGGGCAGGTCGTTGCCCTTACCTGGGCAATGCTGGACTTCGAAATCAAACTCAGAGAGAAAGAGGTCCTATCTTCCAAGTCTGGCCTTGTTGTTTCGTGAATCCCTTAGCCACTTGAGTGTTTTGCTGTCTGTCTTAAAATGAAGTGAATTCCCTCCAGGTGATAGCAATATTTCCAGATGGCCCAAATGATGGCGAGGCCTTCTTGCTTGTTGATATGGTATTTTTGCTCTGTGGCGTTGAGCCTGGTGCTTGCGTATGCTATCACATGAGGTTTGCCGTCCGGATCCTCTCGATATAGGACAGCATCCTAGACCCTTCTGGCACGTATCTGTCTGCAGGATCGGGGGTCCCTCTCCTTGTGGCTGATGCAGATGTCTGATGTCTTGGAAGCTGGTTTTGAACGCCCCCAAAAGCAGCGCGATATTCAGGTGTCCACCGCCACTGTGCTTCCTTATCCAACAATGGGTGAAGGGGTGCCATGAGGTCGGCTATGTTGGGCACAAAGTTTCGGAGCCAGGTACACAATCCACGAAAATGACGGAGTTGCTTCTTGGTGCGAGGTTTTTCAGCTTCTTGTATAGCCCTGATAGATTTTGCTTGAGGGTAGTTGCCTTCAGTGGAAACGACGTGGGCCAGGTACTTGATGGAACTCTTTTCGAAGTGGCTCTTCAAAAGTTTTGCCGTCATACATGGAATTCCAGTCACTCCAATACCCGTTGCAAGTGTGTGAGGTGTTCCTCCCAAGACTGGAGTACATGATCATGTCATCAAGGTACGCAAAACAAAACTGTCCAATATAGCTAATCAAAACTTCAGCCGACATTATTTGTCGAAAGGTTGTGGGTGCATTCTTGAGTCGAAGGATATGACTCAGAATTGAAGTGTCTCTCCTTCTCACAACGTTAACGCAGTATTCTTGTGAGTGTTGGGGTGCACAGCTATTTGCCAATAACCAGACTGCATGTCCAAGGTGCTGAAGATCTTTGCCTTGTCTACGTCTCATAAAGTGTGTGCTAGGTCGAAGGCGGGTGGAGGAATAGGGAGAGTGTCATCATTCAGAGCCTTATAGTTCACATATAACCGTAGTTGCCCATCCTTCTTGGGGACAAACACAATGTGAGAGTTGTATGGTGACCCTGACGGCTCGACAATCCCTTGCAGTTTCGTATCTTCCAGCAGTGACACTGGACAGAAAACTTGAATGGTCGGTTGTAGATGGGTGCTGACGTGTTCAGCAATATCTTGTACTCTTATGTTAAACAATGAGGGTGGTATACCCATCAATGGTGAGCATGCATTCCGGTTTTACCATTCTCACGGTTTTGGTTTGGGGACTTGAGAGTTGCCCGTTGGTCTTCGGTGAGGATGTCTCACCTGACAAAATGTCCAGATGCGGCTGAGTTGAGCAGTGCCAGCACAGGTTTTCCATTGACTTGAACTTCTATGATTGGGGCTTCCTGTACTTCAGTTTCCTCAACCAAAATAGTGTCCAGTAAAAATAGTGTCCAGTGCACTACAAAAATAATACAGGCCAAAAATAATTTCAGCCTACTAGTAATACCAATATCAACAATTATACGAAGTTAACAATGACAATAAAATTTTCTGAACAGAACTTTGGCAATAAAACACATACCAGACTAAAAAAAAAAAAAAAGAAAAAGTACACAAAGAAAACTCATTAATAAACATATCAAAAAGTTACTTGACACAATATTTGACACACACTGAAAATTAGTAAAATGAAGCTAAATTCAATTCCACAGAGACTCAACTTTTGCATCTATAGCACTTTCGCATCACCTCCAACACTCGAGCCTCTTTCTTCTGTAACTCTTTGATTTTCTCTTGAAGTCTTGATTTTTTTCTGCCTTCCTTTTAGCTGCCTCTTCCTTTTCTGTTTGCAAAGCATCTTTATGTCTGCCTACAACTGACATTTCTTACATACTGCAACATGGACTTAGTGATATCAACATGCTCTACACCTCCACAATGATGAACATAGTCGTACACTTGTCTCTGTGCAATCAAGGATTGTTCATGCAAGTTTTCAGTCAAGGGGGACTCTTGTCTTTAAGTTTTATTACAATCACCTTTAGACATCTCCAAACATCATTTTAATAGCATGACAGCCTTTTTTGGTAGTTTTTCTTTCTTATGACATTGCATACTATATAACCTAACCTAGTGTTGTTTGCTGTCAGTAAGTTATCCTGCTGATCTAACTCTAATCGAGACACATTCAGTTTCTCTTTAAAGCTCTGCTGTACCTCTGATGTCACAGATTTTTTCCTACCAGGGCAATAAAATGTCTTCCAGTGAATCATACAGAAAGACGCAAAGGGTGCTTCACTTTGAAATATTGTAAGAAACAATTCCAGCTCTGATGCTAAAGAGTAAAAGAAAGTCAATTTTACCTCCAGAAGATTGTCTACAAGAGAACTTTTCACAATGTTAAAAGACACAGAAGAAACAGACATCTTTAACAAATTTTTTTAAGGTGAGGCAAGATATTCATGGCATGTTCAGCAACTTCCACATTTTCTAGCCATCTGATTGATTGCATAAAATTTCTTGGGAAAAGTTCTGACCTTGTGATTTGAATGTGATCTGCCATCCTTGCAGGTACATTCTTAAACAAATAGTAACAATGTCTCAAAAAACTTATAATTTCCTATTTAGTCTCCCTAGGATCAAATTTCTGTACACTACTGAAACAAACATAAATAACACGCATTTGCGAAAACTAACCTGATAGCATTAACAGAGTTAACTTGCTCACGTGATGAGGTTAACTCAATCACCATAGGGTTACCAGATAATTGGTGAATGCTTTAGAGTTGTTTTGATAGCAGTAAAAGACCAATGTTTAAATTTACATTCCATGAATGACTGTGAACATTAACAAAAGGCGGAATAGTGACACAATCACTTCGAAAACACCTATCATATTTTAATTGAGAAAACAGGATAGGTTATCGTACACACCCACGTAATAACTCACTGCCAACTTCTGTGTTACTACCTGAAGTTTTATGGTCATGTTTTTTTTCACTGCTGAGGAATGATCTGCTTGCTTGATCATAGTCTTCAAAAACACTACCACTGATATCCATTTTTGGTAAAAACTATTTTAGGCCTACATAAAATTAATACAAAATGATTCACAGTTAGTTTCCAATACTCTTACAAGTAATAACTAAGTGGTATTGCAACAAACTTTGGTTACTTTAGTAATGGCACAAAAATTAAGTACCATACACTTTATCTGAAAATACAAACAACTGTCATTAATTACTACCACATTACTTGGCTTTTGGTTTGTTCTTTTGGCAATCATTATATTCTAGACATTGAGAAACTCTTTTCAGTGTCTACATTACTGACTGTAATCCATGCTAATTTCACTGATTTTAATGTAGTTCATAAAAAACCCCAATTATTTTCAACTTTACTGAAAATTATTGTGTAATTCTCGCTTCAGTACGAATAATGTCACATTTATCACGTTTTGTTATTTTGGTGACATTACAGCTTTTGAATTATAGTAATTTGAATGTTAGTTCAATATGAGCAAAATTTTCCACTGCATCATTAAAACAATTGCATTAGTAATAGCTACTTTCTCATAAGAGGTGCAAAACAATCTCATCTAGCGAAAGACAATAAATATGATAAACTAAAGTCCCTTGCCCCACCAATAAAATAAACAGAACGTTAAATAATATACAACTTGGTCCAAACAAAAATAAAACGGCGCCAGATACAAGTCATCCTCAAATAACCCTGATAATCTTTAAAATATGTTTACATAAAACATAATAAAAAAAAATTTGGTAAACCATAGATATACGAATCTATGGAGCATACTATGTGCCTTCGCCGAATAAATGTGCGGCCAGCACAAAGTGACAACGGAAAATTTTGTTACCATTTTTGAGATAAGTTTTCGGTAATTTTTCTATTTATCACATTTGTATACTACCAATGAAATTACTTTAATTATGCAACAAAAAGTGAAAAAAGACCAAATAAAAACAAAATTAGCTTATTTTAGAAAGTTTATTTCTGAAACATAATGGTATCGCCCGTAGGAGTATATACTCGTTTGCGATATCGCTTCGGCGGTGTAAATTCAATACATTGATTGTGTTGACTTTCCGATCCAGAGTACATATTAAAATGATTTATCAAATTAGAGTAGTAAACATGAGGATTCACAACAGAAATGTATTCTTTTTGCATATTTTTCATGTGTTTTGTTGTTTTTTGCAAGGTATGTCATTTTTTGTGAGAAACAGGTGTGTCTATGGATGAATATTGGAAGAAATGTTGGCTCAATATTTTCGGGCAGACACAATACTTATCCGGTATTTTGGCATTTCCATTACCCGAAATACTGCCTAAAATTTCTGGTACCTGACCACCCCTATTTATATAGGAGTTTTGGCGGGACCACTGAAAATAACTATGGATACACTTACTATTCATTTTTGGTATAACGAGAGTCACTGTAAATAACTTTAAACTTCATTTTAATTTTAATTTTTAAAGGTTCTGCCAACATACGTTGTGGATGTCGCCATTCTTCTCTCTGCAGAAATTTCACACCTCTTGAAGCACATGTACATATGAGGCAGTCATGTGGCTAATAGTACTACCTATGTTATCAAATGTCAACAGCTAAGGTATCTCATAAATGTCAAAGAGTGGCCTTCATAACAGAGACAAAATATAAAAATGAACGGCAAAGCTTATAATTAAGCACATTAGTTACCAAGCAGTTGCAAGGAGGCATCAGATGGTGCAGTTGCTCCGCCACCCACAAGAAGTTCCTCTTGACTGTGTCCAAATCAGCCTGTGTGACAGTTGCCAAGTTGCGATATACCTGCTTGTCTTTCATCAGCCTCTTGTCTCCAGAAGGCCAAAGCCTCCACGAGTCGCTGTCAATCACATCTGACACAAGTATCTCACCTGAAACATAACACAACTGCCCTGGTAAAGTTTTTTCCCAGATGCTTTTAACAGTGGCAACAGTTTTGTCAAATCCAACCTTTGAGACATAGATGGTTGTTTGAGGGATTGTAGGTTATGTATGCATCATCTTTAGTGATAAAGGCTGTTCAGTGTAATTTTAAAAAAAATCACTGGCCTTTACTAAAATATATGCTGCATTACAAACATACTGGCTTTCACACTCCTAGTTAAGTTGACAGTGAATTAATTAAAAATTATAACACTTGCCATCTATTGCAAGTATAATGTATAAATTTATGGCCACTGAAATGAGTTTTCTTGTTTTATACATGTTTGCATAATAGTAACACATTCACATTCCTAAACAATTGCACACATTCACTTGTATATAAAGGCCCCTGGTAATGTTATTCTTACGTACGTACAGCTATGGTTACCAAATATGTAGGTGGTACTCAAAAAGAGGACATGTTCAAGTAATTGGCATTAACAAAGAGGACACTTGCGAGAAGTGGCAGCGGTGGTGTAGTGTTTAGACTACTCGCCTCCCACCAAGGCAAACCAGACTTGATTCCCAGCGAGGCCACCCCTGAATTTTTGCATGTAGGAATCGTGCTGGACGATGCTGCTAGTTGGCTGGTTTTCTCGGCGCTGCTCCATACTCGCCTCACTTCACCCTCATTGGCACTCAACCAAAACCTTGATGTTAAGAGTCGCACAAATCTCGCCCAAAACTCTTCACTTACTCACTCGAAAGAAAATGACACAAGTAATGCGGACACACAATTTTACAATGGAAACATACAAATTAGTATATTCTGTTACCACTTAGTTAAAAATATATTACAATGTTGCAAAATTGTGACAAAAAATTTGTTCCATATAGCTTTTAAGTAATACAAAATTTTTTTACGACCAGATAAAGTGATAATTATGTTCACGCTGAATATGAAAGACAATTCCATTTAGTTTGTAGGTACCAGAATATTTTGCCGGCAAATAAAATAGAAGCAACACAAAACACAGTTGTACATAAGCACTGGACACAATTTTTCAAATTGACTGTTAATCTCACTCGCACAGCTCGGGTTCAGATAGATTTCAATTATATTTCTTGACAGTTTTATTTGTTCTAACAGGTTTCTATTTCCTAGCAAATAATCATGAAATTCTGAATAGATTAGGCACGTCTCAACTTGGACCTAAAAAAAACAGCCAGGGAAAAATATGAGTGTTGATAAACACAAAATGTGTATGTTATATTCTCTTAAAAGTTTGTACTTTAGCAGGAAGTTCATTGGCATTGTTACTAAATGTTTAATGACATAAAAAACCCACAAAAAAGTAATGCTTTGCTCTTTCACTCGTATGGAAAAGGGAAATTTTGATTTTTTCTTTTGTAAAACCAAGCCAAACAGTTTACAAGGCCTCAAAAGAAGAAATTTATGGGTATAAGAGGATGTCTGGTAACTCTATTTACACCTTATTTCAATATAGAATGACCAGTCTTTCCTGTTTGGAATGTTCTAGACTGACCTGAGCCCTCCTTACACATGCTCACACTACTCGTCAAGTAACTCATTCCCCACAGCATGCATGCTTCACTCTTTCCCATTGAACACACACACACATCTGCAGCATTACCTCTCGCATCCGCCATCAGTTCTCTTCTTCGTTCACCACTCGCAGCACTTCGCAAGGTGGCTTCTACAAACTACCACCCCCATCTAAAGTGTAACACCATCTGTAGGGGCCGTACTCCATCAAGAACAACCTTCACACATCGGATCATGCCAAGGGGGAAGATATCCAGAAAGTTCACGCAACAGCCATGGCCACCAATCGCACCAGCAGGAAGAATGAGTGATCGCACCACCCCTCTTGTGATGTAGCAGGTCCAGCCAGGGGAGGGGCCAGGAAGGGTGGATCAAGCGTTGCAACCCCCAAAGCAGTGAGGAGTAACACACTTCTGGTGCAAGGAACGGGTAAGGGCCCACGCACAACACTGCCCCTCCTGTTCATCACAAACAGACTCTCCAACTTCTGGACCTACACACAGTCGATGAGGACATCTTTGGCTTCATCTGAGAGCCCCTCGACAATTCTGGCAGACATCATTGATCTGCACCAGGACACAGCATGGACCTTCCCAACATTTCTGTAGCGTCTAACAATATCCCTTCCGCCTCTGGGGGTTGTACAGCCATGTCAGTTGTTTTTCTTGAAAAACCTCTCCAGGCATTCTCTGGTTATATCGTATTTTCATAGTGTAGTGGGTTCCAGGGGGCCCGAACACCAGAACTTAGAAGTTAACCTTGCATGTACTATGGATTTCAATGGCGGTCCCCTGTTTTAATATCACTCTGAGTGACCTACTGACGAGAGAGTATAAAAGCGAGAACCACGCTCCATCCTGCCCCCACTGTCAGACGACGTGTGAGGCGACGTTAGCCCCAGTGAGACACAGAAGAACATAGAAGTCCGGGGAGCTCTAGGCCATCTACAAGATACGTCTTACTGGTGAGCATAAGTCTGGCTAGGCGGTAGGGTGGCATTCCCTTTATCGAGATCCCGTATTAAAGAGTAATATCATGTGGCAAGCTAAGAGTCTGTTGCGAAGCTATATTCTTGTATCCGTTTAATTACTTGTTAATATGTTGTTCGTGTAGCTCTATATCCTGTATTATATCAGTAAGGCAGTTCACCGTTTTGTATAATTGTAACCTCTTGTGTTAAAGTATAATATTGTCAGATGGAGTAAAGTAAAGTTAGTGGATTGTGGACAGAGATATTGTAGTAGTGCTTCAAGTATTGTGTTATGTTCAGTTAAAGAGTTGTAATAAATGTGATTGGTAAAATACCCTCTTTCATTAATAGTCACTAGCAGTTATTAGTCCCCTGTACGATGCCTACTGGAGAAACAACACCCGGAACAGAGCACACTAGCAAACATTGAAAACTTGACATTTTATAAAAAGAAATGTGACACACAAGTCTCAGAGTCAGAATTTGTGAACATTATTTGGGCCTCACTGACACCCGCCATTGCAGATAAACTCATCCTACTAGCAACCGATACCCTCCACCAGCGGATCGACGTCAACAACATTGAAGTGGGCATGTACCAACGCCAACAAATTATACAAGAGGATTCACGGATTGCCTATTATAACAAACTCCAAACAGAAATACAGTCACTAAAACACCAAATACACGCTCTCAAAAACGACCACACCTACACAGTACCACCCCCACATCCTGTCATGGACCCTCACACAACATCCACCCCCTCACCAGACACGATACAATAGGCCACCAGTAACACAGTGGACACAGCATAGGGAACCTTACAGCCACACGACACACAAAGGGCCTTATAAACAACACACACACAGACAATACGGTCCAGTACAGAACCTCGCCGCACTCTGTCCAACAAAAAATTTGTGGAGCTTGTAACGCCATTTTTAATTAAGTTACACCCAATAGGACATATACGGAAATTACAAAGTTCAATTCCTTCAGTAACATTCCGCCCCAAAAGCCACCACCGCCAGAAACCGCAAACAAATTACAACACCCACACATGTAATTTGGCAATAACACGAAACGGCTGACAGGCGTAAGTAATCCATATCAAACGCTGCACTACTCAAAAAATCGTCACCACGCTGCATCCCAAAAACAATGTTGCATTGTCTGTGCAATCGCGGTCAGAAACTAGGCCACACGAGTGGATACCTAAACACAAAGCACGAAAACTACAGCAGTTTACAACTACATGTAACATTCCGCAACCTCAGACCATATTCACGCTGCCGGCACAGCCTCTCTGTAACCCCAATAAGACAAATGTTTCTAAACATCACACCGCGCGAGCGCAGCTGGCCCTGCGCGACACCCCCACCCCCTCCGCATGCAAACCACAGACATCGCCAAACTGCAGCACCAGCACAACCTTCACAACACTGTTGCCATACCTGCACCGACACACACCCACACGCACACAGTTATTGGGCCACGCAGCCTTGAGCAAACTACGTGTACCCTCAGTTTCTACGCCGGGCACAAAGCCAACTGCTGTCCTCTCTTCCCTCAACGAGAGTTCCAGTTTCATACCAATATTGGGGAGCGTTTCAACCAATTTAAGCGTAAATTTAGCCTTACGCATAGAGTTGTGAAATTGCCCTCCCAAAACCAGCTCTATCCCACCTCCACAAATCACTCACTTCATGACACAAAGCGTTCAGTCTGCAATTATGAAAATGTGTAACAGCATTCACGGAAGCGTAACACGCTGAGCAAACTGTCGTACGTCACACATACACCTCATCTCACCCCACACCAACAAGCGGGTAATTCATCCACAACGCCCTGAATCCTGGTCAAAGTAAATGGTATAGAGTACTAGGCTCTCCTTGATACAAGGTGCTCACGTAGTAGCATTGCAAGCACTCTAGTGCCAGACCGAAACCTTTCCCCTTTTAGGGAGTAAATTTCTTTAGTCGGGGCGACCAGTGTACTTGTGGCCCCTAAATTTGAAACCCATATGCATTTAAATATTTCAGGGCATACCTACACTCAATGCTTTTTGGTTGTAGATAATCTGCAACAAAACATTATCTTAGGGGTGGATTTTATTAAACGTTATGAAGTCATCCCCATTCTGAAATATGACATCCTGCTCATACACGGTCATAACCCTCTTAAAACCATACAAGTCCCACTACACCTCCACCCGCTAAACACTGAAGTAATTACACCCCTTGAGCATCACAGCAACACATTGGACTCCTTTGATAATGGTGATACCACATCTCCCCACATCAATACTAATCTTACACATGAACAAACATCAGCAATTCAGAGTATAATACACAAGTACCAAGACAGAGTTGCCAATATAATTTTGGAGCTCACAGAAGCCAACAATTTCAAAATAAAACTGGACCTTACTACAGATAAACCTGTCACAACACTCCCATATAGAATCAGTCCCAAGGTACGAAACGACCTCCTAAAACAAGTTAAGGACATGGTAGATGCGGGCATTATAGAACAAGCCGATTCCCCTTATTCCGCACCCTCTCTCGTTATTGCTAAAAAGTCCGGCGGATTGCGGTTTTTAATGGACTTTAGGAAGCTCAACCAATACCTGACTACAGTACAATACCCGCTGCCATGTACAGAAGATATTCTGAACATTCTCCTAAATTCAGCTTTCATAACTAGCCTAGATTTATTGTCGGGATTATATAGCATCCCTGTTAAACCTGAGGATAGGCACAAATTAGCTTTTACAATCAATGGCGTGGAACTTTTCCAGCATCAAAGAATGCCAATGGGGTTAAGCAGAAGTCCACAATATTTACAAATGTTAATCAACAAACTCCTAGGCTCCCTCAGATGGACGCGGCAATCGCATACATCAACGACATTTCCATTCTCAGCAATACCTTCGAAGAGCATATTGAAAATATCACTAAAATTTTTGAGAGACAGCTTATTTAATGTAAAGGTAAACTCCAAGAAGTGTACTTTTGCGGGACAGACAGTTAAGGTCCTCGGACATATCATCACGCCTGAAGGCATAACTACTGACCCCGAGAAAGTGGAAGCCATTTTCAAAATGTCACCCCCCCCCCCCCCCTCAACATCAAACAATTACGAAACTTTCTAGGCAAGACGTCCTACTACTTATGTCTATACATTTGTAATTATGCCTCCATAGCACAACCCCTCATAGATCTTACAAAACACACCATTCAAATGGACAAATAACCATGACACCGGGTTCACTCAGTTGAAAACCACGATTTCCCAAGCCCCTATTCTCCATAAATTTCATGACAATCCTGAAATTATAGTAGCATGCGATCCTAGTAACGAGGTGGCAGGCGGAGCCCTCCAACAAATAGATCCCCAAACCACGGAGCGACACATCATTGCGTTCGCGTCCAAGAAATTTTCCCCTCAGGAAGAAAATTGGAGTACCACCGAACGAGAACTTGGGGCAATCGGTTATTTATGTACCCACTTCCGACAATATCTATACAGACGCCATTTCAATATAGAGACTGACCACGCTAGTTTAAGGTACCTACGATCCATGGCCGAGCATAACGTCCACATACAAAAGATGGCCACTGCTCTCAGTGAATATGACTTCAAGGCTCAGATTATAAAAGGTAAATTAAACACCCTTCTGGATGCCCTTAGTCGAATGCCTACGTCACCCCCCTACCCCGTCCACCATATTGTTCTTAACGACAAGATATACCAAATTAAAGAAACAATGCTCACCTGCACTTCATTATTTAAAGCATTTGCTGAAGCCATCCTGCAAAATCCCGATAAAGCACAAGAAATCCAAACCGCAGTAGTGAAGTATGTAAAGAACCATTGGGACGAAATCAAGGCTAATTTTAGTCAACAAGACACAAAAGAAAGGGATAGAATCGCCTCTGACATAATTCACGAACTCATGGCCGTCATTTCCAAAATTATTACCTCCCTATTTAAAGTTAATGTTCAAATTGTTCCTATGGCCATCATTTCCAAAATTATTACCTCCTTATTTAAAGTTAATATTCAAATTGTTAAACAAAATTGTGATACCCCTTAGAAAGTAATTGTATTGATGCTGTCTCAAAATTTACCATCCTCATTGTTTTACGTTCTAACACATTACATTACCTCCCAATTCACACCCACGCACAAGAGTACATAAAAATAGATGATGCCATATTTTTGTTATGCCCCATTACTGTCAATACCTCCCCTTTCACCGGTGATTACGATCATAACCCCCATATTGCTAAACTCAAACATGCCCTACAAAACCCTACCCAAGCCAACACCAAGTACCGCAGCCTCAGTCACCGTTTGAGCTCACAGCCAACTGCAAAATACTTTTCAAAATTAACACACCCCAAGGTCCATCCAAATTAACTCTTGTGCTACAGACATATGTTCACGAAATCATCCAAGCCCACCACGACACCATTTTCGGAGGCGGTCATTTCGACAAACTCAAAACCCTTGCAAAAATTAAACAGTCATATTACTGGGATAATGTGATCAATGACGTAAAAAATTATGTTAAATATTGTTCCACGTGTCAGAAAACTAAGACCAGTAATTCCCAACCCACTGGGCATTTACGTTGATCCCCCACCCCAGCCCCTCCTCATGACTTGGGATCTTGATGCGAAAGGTCCCCTCCACTCTACCCCCCATAAGAACAAATACATTATTGTCATGACAGAATATGCAACTCGTTACGTTTTCTCAAAACCTGTACAATCCATTGACGCGGGCACATGCGCCGAGTTTATCAAAGAAGTAAAGAAGTAATTTTGCAATTTGGTTGTCCGCAGCAAATACCTACGGATAGGGGAACGAGCTTCCAAAATGAATTGGTCAATCGCTTGTTACAATCCCTTAACATCAAAAAACTCACCACTACAGCATACAATACATGATGCAATGGTCTTGTGGAAGCCTCAAATAAAATTCTTGGTGACCAGCTGACCGCCTGTGCCAATGCTGATCAGGTAAACAGGGGCCTTTATGTCCAATTCATTTGTTTCAATTTTAATACCAGTGTAAACACTACCACAAAATTCACCCCTTTTTATATTATGCATGGCGTAGACGCTACCCTCCTGGCTCAGGTGGTTAGCCAACAGCATTCCCCCAGAGCTCACGATTGATGCGAAACTCTTCAACATAATTGGGAAACCACCCGTTTAAATTTAATACATGCACAAAAACATCAAAACCAAGTTGTTTAATAAAACCCATAAGAAGAGCACCATAAAAGTCAATGATCTTGTCTGGGTAACGAACAGGGGACGTCAAAAGGCGTTGACACATTGGTATCGTGGTCCCTACAGAGTAGTTGAAGTCATGGGAAAATTCCGGATAAGAATAGAAATCAATAAAACGGGACCGCCAAACACAGATGTAATTTGTACACGCCACACGAAGCTGGCGTATATTCGCTAGAACTGTTCAGTATTAAACGTGTTAGTTTTAAGCTTGTAATTCTAGTTATTAATATGCAATGAAAGAGTGTTACAGGAACCCCACAATACAGAGTGCACGTGTAAACAACGTAAGCCCACTACTTGGAATTTGCTGAGTCCCGCTGCATCCAGCAACAAGTGTGTCAGCGAGCGATACGAGACACAGCCAGCCTTCACGCCACCGCATATCACTCCACGCCCGCAGCAAGGAAGTGAGCCGAGCCCGACAGCGCAGCTGCCAACCTCATAATGAGTCCACAGTACCGCTTAACGCGACGTGAACCTGTTGGAGCGGCCCACTACAGTTGGCACCAAGTCACACTCTCCACGCACCGCCTTGCGCACGGGCAAGCTGGTTGTCACGGCAACGGCGGGCTGAACCCGCCCACACAAGAAAGAGAGGGGACGACTCACCAATCCCCTGGCGGTCACGGCTGTGGCGGCCATGTGTGTGATCCTCGTACCAGTTTTAATCTCACAGCCAGCCACGTACAGAGTCCAAGCCGGGGTTTACTGGCGATCACGCCAGTCGACTTTGATTATGAAGATAGTTATCAATTAATTCCCATGGTTGTATAAATTATAAGCCACATCTACACCCAACTTGTTATATTTAATCCCTAACAGTTACTCTATGCTTCATTAATTATAATTAATCATTTTTCACATTCCAATGTCACATGATAATTCCTTTTTATTGACACGCTCACAGAAGGCAGGCATTTAACACAATCTGATTATAGTAATAATAATAGCTATTCTAAGGTTACACAATGTTTACTGCCAGCCTAATTATCATCTATTTCAAATAATTTTAATATATTATATTTAACTGTTTTGCAACTATAATGAAAGCCTATTGACATAAATGCATAAAATAGATTTCTGTACAGTCATAATCTCTCTCTGATGGCGTACAAGTCACAACTAGTGAGAACTACGGCAGTTGATAGTTTATGTAAACAAAGTTCAGCCACACAATTCATAAAATTCTACTTGTTATGACTTTTTCTGTAGTAGCGCACATCAACACTTGACATCTTAATAATTTTCAAATTATACCCACACTTTTATCCACGACCATATTACACCTTCTATATAACAGGATTGCAGTGTAAGTGTTAATCTATGTAAATTCCCCTCCCTTTTCTCCCCCATTTTTTTCGCAGCAGAAGACGAGAGTGCAGATGCAGGTAGTGGACAAAGGTGGCTAGGTAATCACAAACAGACATATGTTCCCAACAACCACAGTTGCATGCATTTTCCTTCAATACAGTTTTAAACAATTTCTTACACAAAATGCTAATCCAGTCAAGTATTTGAGCTATGCTAACGTTCAGGGGACTTTAAGATAGTCTACTGGTAATAATTCAATAATTTTTATTTATATCTTGAGGACTGGATATACATAGAAATTAGTTCACAATTATATTCTACAGCAGTTCCAGTGTCAACAATTAGGCCATTTCAATTATCTTATGAATATTTTCCACAATTATATTCCAGGTTCAATGCAACAAACAAGAGCTGCCAGCCAGTGTATCCACCTGTAAGTTACTAGGAACTTGATATATGGTACAACACAATTTTTCAGAGGCTTACAAGACCTCATAATGGTTATAGTCCTGCTCTTCTAGACGAGCTATATAAGTAATTGACCAAAAGACTCATTAATAATTTCTAAATTTACTGGAAAAAATTTTTCAACACTCCAGATTATGAATTTTGTTTTCACTTTATACATAAGCTAGTAACTAACTCACTATACGTAAAGATAAAATCGACCAACATAATAAATTAAGCTGGTGGATCAGAACAATGCCTTTTTCTGTAAAGTTGGCCTTGAAATAAATTGGATGCCAGGTAACCATAAAGTAGACTAAGCCACAACAATTTGAACTACTATTTTCTAGCATTATGCTTTTGAAATAAGTACTAATGAAACCTAGTTATAATAATTGCTAAGGGATTTCCCCTACCTAGTCATTATATATTATAATATATATATATATATATATATATAATGACTAGGTAGGGAAATCCTTAGCATTATTATAACTAGGTTTCATTAGTACTTATTTCAAAAGCATAAATTTCAAAAGCATATATATATATATAATGGAGCCAATTAAGGCTGTGAAAATCAAGTAATACAATTTTATCGGTTTTAACTTCAGAGGAAAAACAAGCAAACAGTATATTATGTCAGATTAATTCATATATTACTAATCAGGTGTTGTTGGTATATCTTCACAGTTTCTTTTAAGTTTTTCAACAACTAAAACCTACTCCTATGAGGATGAAGGAACAGAAATAGTTTATTCCATAGATATTTGCAGTACCATACATCCAATTACTATTGGGTGCAATAATATAAAGTAAAGGCAAGTAAGAGAATTTTAAGCTAGTTCAACTAAAACAAGGTGTTATTTCACAAAAAAAAAAAAAAAAAAAAAAAAAAAAAAGTACAAACTCTGTTATTAATGGTTCAAAATGCAAACAGCAAATTTCCTTCAGTAAGCTGTGGTTGTGTTCCATTTTTTCCTTATCCTTAGTAACTTACGTGTTATTTCATTCCAATAAAATATTAAGGTGTCATAGCAGTCCATTGGACATATATGTTTAATTGTTTTCAACTCTGCAAAGTACAAATGCAATAAAATATTTTCACAATTGTAGGTTAAGTGAAACCGGCAGGTAATGTACATAACATGTATTAGATATATTTGATATTTTTTCTTTAAAGTGTAATTTCAATTCATATAACTTGCACAGTGACACATATAACTTCTTATAAAATGTAATGCAGTTCACAAAGATACAACGCAATGTGTAACTGTGACATATGAGACATGGACACCCAGTGTACATTAGTGCCAATAAACTCAAAGTTCACACAATATAAATGGTAAAGTGAATTTTCCAATATGCACAAACACTGTACCCAGAAACTAGTGCAAATACTGAGTGAATTCCAGAATATTATGACAGCTTACAAAAGAAAGTTCTAAATGAAATCATTACCCACGTGGTAATATTTGAAATATATTTATCTGTGCAAGTAATTGTTACTCGTATATAAATGTGTTATGTAACATCTAATAATTTAAATTTTGTATTGTTCAACCTTGTAAAAACAGTAACTTCACTCTATGTAATTCTAGATAGTATCAGTACAAATATGTATAGGTTAATGTTGCCAATGGGATCATACAAAACATCACTAGATTTTTTATATGTCAGCTATGATTAATACGATACTTAGCTCAAATGTTAGTACATATTCCATTAAGATGTATAACGTAAGGTATTATTCACTTCACAAAAATGAAATGTGCTATTTAACCATAAAACTAAAAGCTACTTGCAATATGATGCGCACACTGTCAAGGTGCAGGTTCACCAACAGTTACATATAAAAATTCCTTTCAACCCGAAAATTAACGCTAGATGCAAACATACTCCTTTATTTCAAACTATTTAATTTTATCTTTAATTGTAATGGTAAACTCGTAACTACAGCCAGAAGGCGCTATCCATGAATTAAGTGGCATTATAAGGTATTCTTTTAATTAACTCCTACCGTAGGATGTGTGAAAATACCACACGTGCACAAACTTTCCCATTCCCACTTACCCACGTCCATACGCCTAGAAATTAAGGGGCCCTTTTAAACTTTGAATGTTAAATGTGGCGATGGATGTACCCCACATCATCCATGGTTTTACACTATCATGTGCATAGGTATTCACCTAAATTTTCTTACAAAATTATAAACCTTGTAAATGTACCTTCCTGCCTTGCGACAACAAAATTTCTCAAAAATCAACCTCTATTCTTGTTTAGTTAAATATCACGGGATCTCGAATTGGGTACTCCACCCTTGATACAGCCACAAATACAAATTGTGAATGCCACCACCCATCTTCAGGATACTGGTACCCTATGAAATACAGCAAGACTTATATAACGTCCTGGACCCCAACTTGAACACCTAACCTCAATCCTGGACCTTCTAACCTACAGCAGCCGGGGCGGACTGCTTATTCAACCGAGTAGATATTGTAGCAGGCTCCAGGGGACCCGAAAACACCAGAACTTAGAAGTTAACCCTGCATGTACTATGAATTTCAACAGCGGCCCCCTGTTTTAATAACACCTCTGAGTGGCCTAGTGACGAGAGAGTATAAAAGCGAGAGCCATGCTCCCTCCTGCCCCCACTGTCAGACGACATGTGAGGCGACAACTTTAGTGTCAGTGAGACACAGAAGAACGCAGAGGTCCGGGGAGCTCTGAGCCATCTACGAGATACATCTTACTGGTGAGCATACGTCCGGCTAGGCGGTAGGGTGGCATTCCCTTTATCGAGACCCCGTATTAAAGAGTAATATCATGTGACAAGCTAGAGTCTATTGCAAAGCTATATTCTTGTATCCGATTAATTACTTGTCAACTTGTTGTTCGTGTAGTTCTATATCCTGTATTATATCAGTAAGGCAGTTCACCGTTTTGTATAATTGTAACCACTCGTGTTAAAGTATAATATTGTCAGACGGATTAAGTGAAGTTAGTGGATTGTGGAGAGAGATATTGTAGTAGTGTTTCAAGTATTGAGTCATGTTCAGTTAAAGAGTTGTAATAAATATATTTGGTAGAATCCCCTTTTTCATTAATAGTCACTAGCAGTTATTAGTTCCACGTACGATCCTGGCCCACTGGAGAAAATTTTGTGAGGAGAGAAGGATTGAGAGTAGCAGGAATAGTAGTATATTATTAGTGATGGGTAGGCAGAAGCATAACAACAGTTTACAAGCATATTCTGGGGTAGCCGCTTCTTCTTCAACTGAACATCTGAACAGCAGGTCACCAGGGAGATGGAGCTCTCCCCCTAACAGCAATCTTGTAGGCATTACCCTTTTTGCCTTGTGGACAGCAGAACAATATGCCAGAAGAAATAAGAGTACCTTGAAGTCCCAACCCTTTTGGTTGTAGTCCACCAAGATCACCAGATACTGTTCCAAGATACTGCTGAACCTCTCCACCATCCTATTTGATTGGTGATGTAATGCTGTGGTTCGAAATCCTTGCTACCTCATCAAAAAGAGTGGATTAAAAAAAATGCTGCCCTTCATATGAATGAAGCTCAAGTAAACCTGCAGAAAACATGCTCTAAAAGTGCATTAGCTACAGTGCCAGCCTCTTGGTTTGGAACTAATATGACCTGAAACCACTTGGAGTAATAATCTTGCACTACCATAACCATAAGGTACCAAATCACACTCTCAATGATTGGTAATTGTCTGATAATGTACACTGCCATCCTCTCAAATAACACCTCAGACATTGTATTTCTGAAGTGGACCTTGTCACTTAATCCTTGGTCCTTTCCTTGCAGTATAGGCATCTCACTTCTGACACCATCTGGTAGAAGCCACCTTTATGGGCTGACTCGAAACTGTCTAACAAAATTGCCTGGTATCTGCCTACAGAATAATTTTGCTAAATGCAGGGAGCACAGTGTACCACACACAACTGAGCAGCTAAGCCATTGGTCTTTTATTTCTGTTACGTAAATATTGCGCTCTATACTGAAGTTACCAAGCTTCAACTGTACCCTTCTCTTACCTCAAACTGGTGTGGTCTCACCTGTTATTTAGTCAAATAGCAGTATTCCATGTTGTCATCAGATAAGTGCTGGGGTGAAGGCCCAAGGACATCCAGTCTTACCACAGTTACGGTAGTCCTGTATCAACAACCATCTAGCAAGAAGCCTCATTCCAGCTCCCCTCCACCAATATGGCATTACAGCCCTATTTCACCAAACGCACCTGCAAGAACATTGGTGCCTCCCTTCCGGAAATCACCAACCTTTGCCCCTCAAGATTGACGTGTGTAAGTTGCCTAAAGATATTACCTCCAAGAACATTGGGGCCTCCCTTCCGGCAATCAACAACCTTTGCCCCTCAAGATCAGTGTGTACAAGTTGCCTGAAGATGTTGCACACTCACCTGCCCCTCGCTGCATGCTTTCCAATTGTTTGTTGCTGTTGCTGCTGATCAAGGCAGATGGGTTCCCTGGCTATTCAAATGACCAACACTCAAGTATTTTGGGTGGGAGGCAGCGAGGCTCTGCAGCATGGACCCTGAAAACCATGTCCCTCGTGGTCGCCTGCAACTCTTTCAATGTCTTCTTGATACTGTCGTCCCCATTTTTGCTTAGCATCACTGCCCATGCTGGATGTTGGGGCACTGATGTATGTCTTGCTTATTCCACCCCCAGTGGCATCCTGTGGCCAGGGCATCCTGTGATGTGCAAAACACAGTTAAGCGTACCGCTTACCACACCTCTGCATCAACAATAGCATCAACGAAGTAGCAGACTGTGATGACATTGCATGCCTCCTCGGAGCACCTCTCCAGAGACAGGTGGGTTAGCCGTACAATATCCTTCCACAGCTCTCGCAGTGGTTCCTCTGGTTGGTTGGTATGGCTTTGCAGTTGGGCATAATGGGCGTGTCGTAGGTATTAGTTGCCAATACGCAGCTCTGAAGCCGACATCAGTGTGGAGTAATCCAGTCAATGTATTTCTGGCAGGGACTACAGTATGCTCAGTGCACAGCCCCTCAGTACAACCATGAGGTAGTACACCTGTTGCTCGTCAGTCCAACCATTCAGGGCAGCGACGATCACAAACTGATGCCAGTATTCGCACAAAGGTGTCTATCAATCATAGAGGGCAGGATTAACTGGGCACCTTTACCACACAACACCAACTAGATAATGATGCATGCGCTGTCAAATTCAGAGCACATAACGTCATGCATGTTAGGCCAAAGGCAGCCAGATGAATTCACTATACTAGCAGTTGCAGAAAGTATATTTGTTTGTATAAATGCATTATTGTATGATATTATTATTATTGGTAGTTTAAAAAAGGTTTAGTAGGATACAATATACCAGTAACGTACATTTTTATATTGAAATGGTTTTTAAGTGTCGTGTTCCACACTGCACTGATAATTACAAGAACAGCCCAAAAGTGCATGTTTTAGCCTACTTTCCGAAGGACATAAAGACTTAAGAATCACTTTCTGCTTCTGTGTATGCATATGAATGTGTGTCTGTGTGTGCGTGTGTGTCCACCTTTCAATTTTCGAATGTATGAACTGAATTTCACCAAACTTGGTACAATTGTAGTACTAAGTAAGGAACCTGACTTTTATAGTCTTGTATAGTCTTGTACCATGCTGGGCGCTTACTTTCAAAATAATTGCCATTTTAAAATTTAGGGTGATATGTCATATCTCTGAAACTGAACCTATTTAAACCAAATTTTGTATGTTGACAGCAGAAGGTATAAGCATTGAATTCAGAGGTAGATATTGTTGTTAGTCCACCATTTTAGAAGATAGCTCCACATGAAAAAATTAAAGCTTTTATGTTATATCTTGAAAACTACTGAACCAATTTTTGCCCAATTTGGCACATACATAGTACTATTGTAGGTCATGTAAATTTATACAATTAAATTTGATGAATCACTGATTTTCAAAATGGCGGCCATACACACATTTTAGGCTTATTTGGTACAACTACCATACCATTTGACCAATTTCAACCAAATTTTGTTTGCCGACAATATCTAGTCAAAGCATCATATAGCGTGCTGAGAAACATAGTGGGGTAAGTCAAAAGATTTGAGGATTGGACTTATTCACAGAATGACTCTCAAAAAATGCATTCTCTTTGAATACATAGTGAAGTAAGTAATAGTTGAAATGGTTTCCAAGAGGTAGCACCACTAATTTTTATGTATAAGCAAACAAGGTGAACTGTTTAGAATCATTGTGGTGTAAGTCTGACTTACCACTCTGTACTTAAATAGTATATTGCGATTGTTTTGTTTGCGACTGTTGATGTGGGTGTTTGTGTTCGTAAACAATGAGTGGTTGCGAATTGTTGGATAACTTATTAAACAGTGACGATAATGTTGTTGATCCAGAATTTTATCCACTGGACAATGACTGTGATTCATCAGATGAGCTCATTTATTATTATAATTTTTAATAGTTATGTTTCTTTAAAATCCCTTAACCTACGTCCTATGGAATGTGGGGTGTTATATAGTATGACAGGATGGATCGGTCAGTAATGTTTCTCTGTACTATGTTGTTGTTAACGTAGTAGTTAACATTAATTACTAATGCAAAGGGATGAATCTGTAACAAATACTATTTGTTTCAAACGCACATTTGGAGAATGGCAGAAATAGGTAAAAAGGCTAATAAGACTGATGTGGAAACTAAAGATGCTGCATGTAAGAATAACCCATTAAAGCCTCGAAAACGACAGAGAAATGCTTCCAAAAGAGCAACAGCGAATAAACTGCGTGCTTCAGGTAAATGCTATGTTAATACAGAGGGTAAAACTGTAGATGCAAAAATATTCTGAAGCAAAGACTCTGGATGCATGGAATTAATCACAGAAGACGAGAAACGCAAACAGTTTGACAATTTTCACAATATGTGTGACTTTGGTAAACAAAATGCATATTTATGTGGTCTTGTTCATCACATGCCTATCAAACAATGACGGCCTCAGGATGGGACCAAAGGAAGTAAACAATGCACCAACACATTTAGTATTCAGAAGGAAGGTAGCACAGTTCATGCATGTAAAAAAATATTTTCTAGATACGTTGCAAGTTAGTGATGGAAGAATTACTAGGGCTTTGGAAAAAGTGAGATGCAGAAAGACGCCAAGTGAAGATCTACAAGGGAAACATGTAGCAGCACGAAAAATAACACCTGAGCAAAAACACTCAGTACATGACCACATTAACTTGTTCCCTGCCTCTCAGAGTCTGGAAAGACAATAGCAACAAGAAGTACCTTAGTCCTGAATTAAATATTAGGCAGATGTACACAATGTATAAGGAATGGTGCAATGAAAAATTCATACCCATGGAAGAATATTTTTACAGGGCCGTGTTTACCAATGAATTCCATTTACATTTCCATATCTAACGCAAGGACACCTGTAAGGTATGTGATAGATACTGACGCTGGCTGTTAGCCAGCGGCGCTACAGCCCATGACGGCGCTCACGTGTCACGTGTTCTGCACGTGCGCAAAGAGGCCGATAATTTTGAACCTTCCTATAAATGTTAATTTCAGTGTAAAATGTGTTATATTGTTTTTACAGTGTTTAATATATCTTAAAATGTTTTAAAGTGTTTGTACTAATGTTAATTGTTTGGTTATGAAAATTCAAAGTGCCTGTGGCACCGAGATTAAGAACACTTAATATTCTGGCATGAACGCCATCACAAAGAGACATTAAAATAATATTGAAATTCGTGATGAAATTATAGCATTGTAAAACAATATTTTATTTAATTTGTGCCATTTTATTTTCAATATAAAATTTTCACTCGCCTTGCATAGCACTTCCGCTTATGTGAACCCCGTAGGCAGCCATGATAAGTCCATGTGACGCTTGTATCTGGGCAGTCTGTCGAGGAGAGATGGCGAGGTAAGACACTGTCACGTGCGCACTACAACTTTTGTTCAATGATGTAGGTTTCCATAGTCCATGTAGTTTACCGGTTAATCTTTGCTTGCGTACTTTTTGCCAGACATTTTCCATTTTCCCCAGCATTATGCTTCCGCTTTACAAATTCTTACGCCCTTTCTGCATTTTTAACTTAATAAATTGTCCCATTTAAAGTCTATTATCTCACTTCACTAATTTTTATATTGGCTTTCCAGTGTTTATTACCAAAGTTCTCACATTTGCCGCTTTAATACATTTGTCGTAAAAGTATGGTTAGAAAACCTGCATGGTCAATGTTAACGTTATGTTGCGAGTGTTCATGACAACATAACCTCACAACACTGGTTCGCCACTGGCATAGTACTGTTACAATTTCTCTCTCTAGAAATTAAGTAGGCTATAACAAGTTTGTTAACAAATGGAGGTCTTAATAAAATAAAATAATTAATTATAATTTCCTTATTTTATTACAGCAAAATTTTCTGAACTCAAAATCTCACAATAAATTGATATCACTTACTGATCACAACTAATTATTCCAATTTAATACAATTTATAATTACTACAAAGAAATCAATTAAATAAAATATTTAAAGATCAGTCCCAATAGACAGTGTATCAACCTATTCAGATATTCTGTAAAATATGTGTCCAAATGGATAGTTTGAATATTTACAATAAAATCCGTATTACACTTTGATTCAGTCCCACCTCAGTTCAGTCCATGTCCTGCCAGTCGCAATGTTCTAGAGTCCTCCAAGCGCCCTCACATACAGTAGGCTTCACTCGTCGGTTTCACACCCTCTCATCCATTCAAGCCACGAACACCTCACTCGCCGTCATCCCACAATCTCCAGTCGTCGTCCACACTTCTGTTCGCTCGCGCAAAATTGGCCAGGCGGCCTCCATCAAAGACTCCTGGCCGCTGGGTTGCGGCAGTATATATAGTATCTTACGCTGCCACCTAGAATCTTCCCCAACACCTGTGATGCATCGCTGAGTGTCGAGGCACTAAACATATCTGAAACTATAGCAGGTGAGAGGAGGTCTGTGACACCAGCAAGTCTCGCCGCTATTGGTATGACGGGATTCCCAGAAGGGGGACAGCCAGCCACGAACACATCGTTCCAGGAAGAGGAGGGCGAGGTTGGTCTCCGATTACGGCGTGGGGCAGCTAAGTCAGCGCCGGCTGCGGCACGTAACAGTACTGTCCAATACTTACTCTCTCTCATATATAAAAACTTATTTAATAAATTAGCAATAGTCGTTTGTGATATTTATATTGAAAAATTACACCACCTCAGTGCTTTATTGCAGATGGGCATGGCTGCCGCTCCTCATGCCAGTCCTGTGCGCTGGACAGAGCCACAAATAAACACAGGAATCTCTCCCGTATCGGCAGTTCCTTCAGATGCACACAGCTCCTGCACATGGGCAGGAAACTCAACAGCACTTCATGCACTTCACTTTGCCTTGAAACAGAAACATTTTTTATGTATTTTCTTTAATTTTTAATGTTCAGGCTCACAACGCTTTGGAGGCCCGTAACTCAGTTGGGTGCCGTCGTGAAAGTCATGCTTGCCAGATTTTTAATGCACTAAATTTTAACGTGTAGCATTTTATGGTGAATGCCCTTTGATGGGCCTGTAGGCTACGGTGTTTGCCATGGTTTTAAAATTAAATCATATTTGGAGCAAGTTAGTTATTGCAATTATGTGTATGCTCCATTCTTAAACTAAGTATCTCACGTACGTGTTAATGGTTTGCATAAAAATGAGCAGCAATTTTAAATAATTTTTTAATAGTAGAGAATATTGGCATTTTAAAGAAATTGTGATTTCCCTGATTGTGAATTTTATTAACATTTGTCCACAACTGTTGACGAAGTTGTCTGAGGTATATTTTAATGATAAAGGCAACCAGGTGAGAACACTAGCGACCTTATAGTGTCAGCTATAGCAAACACGCTGGTAATTACTGCTTCTGTCACAATTAAATTCAGTAATTCCCGAGTTGGTGACATTTAAAAAATTGTACTTTGCCTGTCATTGAGATTTTATGGGCACTGCGTGCCATTCTATAAATGAGGCGTGTTCTTGGGATTTTGTTTTTTTTTTCTTATAGTGAATATGGTATACTGTTAGAGTATTCTCATGAATCCAAGCTACATAAGCTTGTGTTTTCATATTTTTATACCAGTGTTAATTGATTTAAATTATAATACTCACCTTTTATTATGGGCTATGTTGTTAAAGGGAAATAAATGCTCTTTGTGTATTTTTGAGACTGCTCAAGCAATAAAATTGCAATTTTTAGGAAAGAGTGTTGTTATTTGTATGTACACGCACTGATTTGTCAGTGCAACGAGAATTTACAAATTACAGTTTTTTCCCTGTATACAAATTTTTAACACTATATTGGAAAATAATACTTTGGGTACAAGAGAATTATTCTAAATAACACAACAATATTAACAATGCATAAAAATTAATACACACAAGAACTCCCCGACATGATTGTTATGACATCAAACCACTGTTTCAGAAGGTGATTTCTAGTTATTATACAGTTATTATCTAGAACCTCTCAAGAAGAGACTTAAAATTAGTTGTTCACCCAACAACACAACAATCTGAATAAATAATAAAATTATACATTATCAGTAACAAAGAGAGCGAAAATTGCACCTACTTTCTCTATACATACCTGCAGAACTAATTCCAAACTCAATTTTCATATCAATAAGAACACAGTCTCGTGATGCCCATGCTTTCTCTAGTATCTCAAATACAGTTATTGTGACACGACGCATGATGTCCACTTCGTCCTGAGTGATGGAAACTCCATTAAACTTGAAATTTGCAGACACTATCTGCTCATCTGACCACTGTGGGTCATGGTTAGCATCATCCTAAACACAATCAAATAAGATACTGAACTATACAATATAGACAGTGCACCAAAACTGCCAACAAACATTACATTTTTATGGCCATTAAAAATCACAGAAGAACGTGTATGTCAATAGCAGTATGTAATGGAATGCTACATTTAAAAAAAATTTGAGGTGGGACGATACAATGTTTTCAATATTTTATACTCAATACAGTTTTCAGCTTGAAACCCTCAATACTTTCGATACTCGACACTCTAGCAATAAAATTTTTGTAAACTACATTTTCATTGCTCTCCGAATAAATTTATGATAAAGTTTAAAATCAAAGAAAAATCTTGCAAGATAATACTACAGATGATGGAAACAAATTTGAAATTTACATAACTTAGCAGTAGGCCTGTCAAGTGTTAAAAAATTATAAATATTTATATACCAAAAAAGCACATCAGGCATGTCAATTTTCAAACTAAGAAAGCTGAGTAATTTTTATTTAGAAAAACGAGCATTACATTTTTTTCTGGATTAAGTCAGGTACAGGAAATGTGGGAACTGTTTATCGCCAGATAAAAAAACAATAGCAATTCTTCGCTACCGGAAGCAAAATAAATTCATTATTCTGTTTGTTGTTTTGCATTGGCCGTTTTCACAGATTGTGTACACACAAAACACGTACAATAAATATGAAATACCAGTTGCAAACACAAATGGCACGCAGGGGAAAATACCTATTATAGCACTGGCATTCAGAATATCGAACATAAATTTTGAGTTCTAGAAATGTATCACGGCTACAAAGATGTGTACCACCCTTATTCACTTTAGTCCCTACGCCAAAGTGCACCAGGAGGGGGGGGGGAGGGGGAGAGGGAGAGAGAGAATACACACGTACACGCACACACACACATATTTTCTGTGTAAAAATAATGAAGCAAATTAAAAAAAAAATACATATAGTAAAACAGACTTGAATTATAACTCAAATATGCAAGACTCATGAATTCAGTGTAGGTGGATTTCCAAATAATTAATTTTAATTAAGGGCACTAAATATTCAGAAACAAATATAAATAAACCATCTGGATATAATAGAATTAATGTAACAATTCTGGATACCTTATTACTTAACTTGTTGACACAATTAATTATTTTGTCTGTAGGAGTATACCCTGAGCTCTAATACAAAATGTTCTCTGTACATGCTGTGGATTCTACTGTATTCTTACTATAGTGTCTACAGAAACACACAAAAATTGTAACAAAAGAATAATGACCATGCCTATAAAGACATCAAAATTAAGAAGCACTAAATGGGAGTTGATAAGAAACAGATTAGGAAGTAATTAAAACAAAGCGCTACCATAAAAAAAAACAGGTAATGATATATGGGGGTTGAAACTCCATTCAATATTGTAATGCATTCCAAACATGTCAGTTATAGCCTAATTCATGAAACAACCATGGTTACCACCTCACGAAGCTAAGAATTGTATCATATATATATATATATATATATATATATATATATATATATATATATATATATATATATATATATATATATATATGTATATTTAACACACACAAGAGTTCCTAGTATCATATAAGATAATTATTTCTTGGTTAGGTGCAACAAAATTTGTTAATGCATGTGTATTAGATACAACTGTTATCTTCATGAGCTGGCAACCATGGTGGTTTCAAGGATAAGGTTATAACTAACATGTTTAGAATTAATTACAGTGTTGAATGGAGTTTCAATCCCATGTATCATTATTTTTCTTTTGGATGGTGGTGCTTTTAGGTTTAACTATGTCCTAATTTGGTTCTTATCAACTCCCATTTAGTTCTTCTAAATTTTGATATCTTTATAGACATCCTCATTATTCTTGTGTTGCAATTTTTCTATAGTAAGAGAGAGTATTACAGTGGAATCCACTGTATGTACAGAAAACATTTCATATTACAGCTCTGGGTATATTCCTAAAGACAAAATAATTAACTGTGTCAAAAAGTAATACAGTATCCAGAATTGTTACATTAATTCTATTATATCCAGATGTTTTATTTATCTATTATTGTGCCCTAGTGTGTGTGTGTGTGTGTGTGTGTGTGTGTGTGTGTGTGTGTGTGTGTGGGTGTGTTTATGTGTGTGTGTATATATATATATATATATATATATATATATATATATATATATATATATATATATATATATATATATATATATATATATATATATATATATATATATATATATGCAACCCGCAACAATAATTCCCATTTAACAAAACAACAATTGTAGCAGGACACCACATGCGCATTGATTTGTTGTCGTCAGTACAGTAAGCAGTTGACGGATTGTGTTATGTCAGCAATGCATTGAGAAGCAGTCACCTTTCAAAGAATGCACATCTGTTTATTGTGTTGAAACAGATTATTGTGATGTTTACAGAATATGTTGGTACGTGATGATTGTGTCCTTGGTACTACACATCAGCCTCCCTTCGAGCCATTGTGTTTCTTCAAGTGACATAAAAATACAGTCACAGCTTACTGTATTGACGAAAGTATATCAACGTGCATGTGTTGTTTTGTAGCGATTCTCTATATTCACACTGCTGATTGATACAGACTGATAATGAGGTCGAAAGTTCAGCTAACAAACGAGGCGCCGTAATGAGTATGTACAGTGCATTGGACTCTGCTACAAAAGAGACAGTTATTTTACAGCAGAGAAGATGTTTTGTTAGATGGGTAGTATTGTGCGCAGGTTACATAGATACTGAAAAATAGGCACGGGTGACTTAACCAGTATATATCTGTGTGTGTGTGTGTGCATACAGTGTGTGTGTACGTGCATGTGTGTGTACTACTCAAAAACACCAGCTTGTGGCCTCGGCATCAGCGAAAATACACAAAGTTGATTCTTAGTAGTTCACACGGACAGGGCTGCAGCAGACCCAAACTTACACAGAGAATCTATTGCCACAATGTTACCTCCCAGACCCGTGTAAAGATCTAGAAATTAAAGAGTTTAAGCATGAGCTTCTTCTGCATTTACCATTGTATGCGACTAGTTAATTTGCATTAATAATAATGAAAGTCTTGTCTCTAAGAATTAAAGGGTTTTGATAAAAGCCTGCTTCATGAAGGTCACAATTGATGAGACAAGACTCTTGTGAAAACAAAATTTGTATAAAACATGTGTTCTCACAACTCAAATTGGATTGGAGGATATTTGCATACACACACCCATGATTGCCCTAAACAACTCATAACTTTGATTCGAGAAAATCTCCAAGGAAATTTTATAGATAGCAATAAAAAAATTATCTGATTGTTACTGGTCTGTTCTCAATATGGTTTGAAATCAATTTCAATGAAGCATAAGGATCTTATGAATCAGTGTTTTGTAGCCACAGTATTCCAAAGGTAACAGAACTGGGAAAAAGCCATGCAGATGTTCACTCAACTTGCATAAACATACAGAGAAGTACATACTTAACTGCAGCCCTAATATAACAAGAAAAAGATGCTCAGGAAGAAACAGATGTTACAACCGAAACTTCGATAAAAATAAATGAGGGACAGCATAAAATTTAAATGAACTACTGGAACAAAACACTGTCAAGTTTGAACATGCCTCTGTGACAATTGCCAATCAGCACTGACACATGATGTACATCCGGACTATACTACTCAAGGGCCTACAGGATATGCCCTCGTCGCGAGGCTATTACAGACACGTCAGCTTGTACTGTTCACCCGAAGTCAGGCATCTTGTCAACCTCCCCGAAGTGTGATTGTACTACTGTCCAAGTGACGAGACAGCCTCCCAAGGTCACGTATTTCCACAGCGGACCAAGGGATGATGCTAGCGGCGGTAGCAGACAACTCTACCACCTCACCCCCGCGTCTCAGAGGACCCACAGACGAGGTGAATATAAGTCAGTATGCAGCCCAAAGACAGCAGTTGTGTTCCTCGGTTCTGGCAGCTCACTCTACCACTTACTGTGCTGGAGCTCTCTGCCATCCTCAAAGTCCTAGCGACCTACCAGAAGCTCTTCACTGACTTCACCAGCGACCTCCTAGAAGGCATTCCAGACGCTCTTCAACATTGCTCCAGCAGTCCAACACACTGTCACTCTTCTTACCTTACCTGCTGGTAACAGCAACAACACTGCCCCCTCTAAAAGTGTAAATACCATCACTACCCTATGGCAGTGGCCTTCTGGACACACAACCACCAATACCCCTATAGTAGTGGCCCTCAACAGTCCCGTCTGGACAACGGTTAGAATTATCTAGAGTCTGTTATTTTCATGGCTACCTAGCTGGATCGCCTTGTTCAGTTTAGGAATAGGTCTCCTCCACCTGGATACACATAGTTTAACTTCCATTCAGCACCAATTAGTTAAGAGGTAGTACGAGCCACCGTGCTTATTCCGGACGGAATACATACAAGCTTCTCTTAAACCTCCGAGTATTATTTTCTAGGGTGTTTGTTCTTTCCTCAGTAGACGACATTCCACCAGAGCAAAGCAGGAGACAGAGTACTTGAATCTCTATTTCCGAAACTAGTGTAGGACTACAGGCTCCCTTCATGGGGTGCATGTACGTCGAAAACCCACACTGTCAACAGCACCCATACTGTTCACCTGGTGTGTAGTACAGCAGAGCCCTAACCACTAGTAACTCAATCCAAGAGTCATAAGACCGCTAGTCCAGTTGATCCACTCCATCCACCATGCTGTACTGTCGCCGGAAGGAGTGACATACTGGGTCTGGAGATCTGCCCTCACTTGAATCCATACTCACTGTTGTTGTCTGGCAATCTGAGGACATCTGACGCTCTATAACCACAGCGTTTTGTGTCGCCAGTTACAGGAGCACAGGGTACAACTCTTGGTCTGTACAGCTGCGGCTTTGGTTTTACACATAGCCAGGGAACTTCATCGCCTACTCTCCTCTTGTGAGACTGTCAGTTGTACCTGCCTTATACCATACATCCAACAAAGTGGTACCAGGTGGCGCAACAGAAAGGCCACTACCACAACCAACGCCAACAGGAGCTGCAACCCAGTTCCAACTGCACTTGGCAGTGTAACCCCACAGGAACGAGCTCAAGCTGCCCGCCAGCTGGAGAGGCCTTAACCTCCCAGCTTCCTCTCACACTTAATTTTAGCCTCCCATCAAGAGCGCCGGCCAACGTCACCCAGTGGTCACTGACATCCGCCAGGGATGTGAAGTACCGCTGCAACTTGCCAAACTCTGGTTCTAGTGCAGTTGGGCCAGCAGCCCTCCACGGACCAAACTCAACTCGAGCTCCAGTCACCAGCCGCAACATCAGCAGCAGACCAGGGAGCTACCCTGGGCCCCAGTAAGCACAAGTAAACCAGTGGCAGTTTGCCGACCCCTCTGCTAGACAGCCGAAACCTCTACTGACTTCATACCTTGCCACCAGGCCATGCGCCTGACTGTGTACTGGTTGATGCTATCAGTTGGCAATAAGGTCAATAATATCAACTTGCATGTGCCTCTGACCTGCATGATAAAACTTTGCTAGACCGAGACAACCCCTCTCAGCCAACGGCCATCACGCGTCAGTACATACATAGCATTATTACTGGTGACAAGCCATGCAACTGACACAGTTAAAAGTGTCCAAGAACAGTGGATACAGAACAATGCAGATTCTCCAAGAAGTAGGTAAGTTGATGGAGAGGAAAATACATGTGTATATAAGAGTGAAAACAAAATGCTCATCAGTGGACATTAGTGATAGCAAAGGCTCCTAGACTACCAAATACGAACAGAGACCATACTAGGGTAACAATATTTGAGCACCTAAGATCTACAAATAGGATTATTATGTAGTATAAAGTTTCATTTATTTACATTTTAATATGGTACTTGTGTGTTGTAAGTATTAGTAATGAAGACAACAATCAGTATTCATTAAGATTTGTACAGTGACATAGAAGTGTTTAATATGACTAGCATAAGTGTGCTGTAACTATAGCTCCAATATATATAACAAATCAACGACCACCTTACCTTGAAGAACGTCTCCTGAATAGGAGGATTGAAGCGGTAACCCTCTGGTACACCAGGCATTCGCTTGAGGAATGAGCCAGTGGCCAGGCGACGTGTCACCCACTCTATGGGCACCATCTGACAATTCTTTGCAACAAATGCTGTCTCATTAACAGTTTTTACAAATGCAGTTTTCACACCTGTTAACAGTTCCCACAACAAAATTCATTTAAATAACTTACTCTGTGAAATTGATGCTGTTGGCTACATCTCAGATATATGTGTCAGCACACTTAATGGTAATCAAGGAAAGAATGTGGTCTAGTAATTAAGGAGATGAATATGCATATAGGCCATTCACGGTTCCTTCATACTTTTCTGAAACCCAGCTAAAGTTCTACTTTTGCTTACCAATTACGTATCCTTCTGTCACATGTAATCATAAAAGAAGTCTGCAGTGGTGTAGTGGTTAGACCACTTGCCTCCCACCAAGACGAACCGGGTTCAATTCCCGGTGGGGTCGCTCCCAGATTCTCGCATGTGTTGATGATAGTTCATGTTATTATTTTACATATCATTTTGTGTTATTTGCGATATAGCGCATTATGCATAATATATGTTAATATTTTGCCCAGACTGCATTTAAGCCTGTTTCAACTGTGGGGGAAAAGAGATGTAGTATTTGACCTGTTTTTATTGATGTGTATTGGAATATTTCATTAAAAATATGGCCTCAATTAGATAAAATTATTAAAACAAAGGATAAAGCTCTGTCAGAAGTAGAGTTACCAGACGTCCGGCAAAAAGCGGATTTATAGTAATTTTCAAAGGTGTCTGGCTGGATTTTATCGTATTGTTCAGAAATGTAAGGCTTTTTTGACCTATTAAACAATAGCATTTGCCTAATAATCTTTTCATATGTTTTTGTGCACTAAACTTGTTACAGCTGAGTTGTCAAAATTCACTTAATTAACCATTTTTAAACATCTGCATGTTCTTTGATAAACCACAAAAATTATTAATTTTTTTTCATTGTTAAGATTTATTTTTTATAATGCAATATGTGTAATAAAACATTATGTTATGTAAAAAAAGCTGTAAGCATACAAGTTTATTTTTCCTGGTACTAAGATTCCATGTTTTATGTTAACCGACAACAGAAAATACCTTTTTTACCAACAAAATTTTTGAAAATTGTTTTCTTAAATTAATAATTACTTAACTAAATTATTTTGCAACATTATTTAGAATAAGTACAAATAACTGTGGCACTAATAAAATAAAATAGCACTGTCTCCTCCTTTCCAGAGTGAATGTTTTTTCTATTGTCCTGTGTATTTGGTAACATTAGTTGGAAGACCATCAACTAAGGCACCCAGTTCCAAATCAGCTGTAGGTTTACACTTTTTTAAAGTTAAAATTACAAACTTCTTACGTATGTAATATTGGTGAAATTTAGTGTCCATTGCAGGGTTATCAACTATGATGTCAGTATCAGCAGTTGTAAAAGACTTCAGATGGAAAGTGTGTACCAGATGGAGGGGTTAAAGTGTTCTCAATCACATTAGTGGAAGGGACTGCCTCTGCTCGCCCTTCTTTCTATCAGTGGAGCGGTCGGTCATGAATAACACAGAAGTGCCACGGAAATTAAGTGGTACCACAGGACGATCGGTTGGCCCCATCAGAGGTATTCTCTGGTGACCGATCAGTGAGGTTAGACTCGTGCTGGCAGTAGTTAACTCCATATGCTGGAGAAGGTCTGGAGAGATTCCCACTGTCATTGAAAGGCCAGGAGGTGAGCGGCAACCCGCTCTGGTTGTGCCCTGGAGAGGCATTAGGGGTATGGATAGAACCCCGGCCAGACCACATGCTTGGTTTTCTGAGTGCAAGGGTCTCAGAGCATCTGTGGTAGGGGGAGGGCGCAGGATGTGCTAACGTGCCAGGTTTGGGCTCTGGATCTGGCCAACGGTCACAATCTTTGGTTCCCTTGTGTTGAGAGGACATAACTCCTCTCCCCGCCTCTTGGGAGGCCGAAGCAAGGTAAGGCCTTACGGCTATGAGCGCTGCATTAAAATACAAAAATACAATGATCGAGAGGTCTTACTGTATGTCCAGCCTTCCTATTCCTTCCAAGGGAGCAAGGACCGAGACAGCTGTTTGAAGCCGCACCTACCACTCCAAGCCTAGCCGAGGGAAAGTGAAGAAAATGCACGTACAAACAGAAAAGAGAGAGATGGAGAGCACCACCACATGCGCTAACTACAACCATATGTCACCGCCCGGCCGAGCCCGATAAGAGAGGCGCGTACCTCCGCAGAGGCATTAGTGCGCACAGAGAAGGTACCACTATAGATAACAAATGCTATATACCCCGAGTAATATCATCCAGATTGCCCAAGACAGAGAATTTTTTTCTGCTCCAAGATGGTTCTACGTAAAAAGGGAGAGGGGGTGATTGACACGTGATGCATTTCCGCATCTAAGACGCGCACTCTACATTACAACATCGCCTCATCTTCAGCGCAATGTTCAAAGCCATTGGCAAGTCATTAATCACAATAGTATTGAAGACGTGGGACACGTACCTACAGGGTTCCATATGGCGCAATGTAAGAAGAGACGAGACTACAGACACATGATACTAGCTTGTAACGTTCGCCCAGAAACTCCAAGAAGCCGTCACGTTAAAAACCCCTATGCAAGAACGTACTGATGGCTGAACCGCCGCTCCCTCCAACCAGGCCAAGCTAATTCCAGAGCACAGCAAGGCTGGGCAGCACCCAACCTGCTCCAGCAGACACCCAAAGATAAGGGATAAGTATCCTTGAATTTTCAACCCCTGCAGCTGAAGCAATTAACCCACGTAACCCTTGCCTCAGAGCCCCTACAAGAGATAAGTATAAAAGATCTGGCATTATCAGAAATCTTCAGTCTCTGCTCATAAGGGCAGAAGGTAGCCATCGGGGTGTGCAACCATTGGTACATTCGCAGATCCCACTGCTCACAAGGCCGGAATCTCTACCAGTAGAAGACATAGCAGAACAGAAGCCTCACACTTATTCAGTAGTTGCTGACACTCTACGGCTTCTGGGAGACTTGACACTCCAGAGGCTCCCAAAAACATCGCTCCACCTTCCTTACCACCCCTTTATGTTGAATCCACATAAGAACCCCTTGGTAACAGGTCACATCGAGCAGGTCCCTTCCGGGCCTCCACTCTGCCCACCAGACGGTGTCAGCAACCATTGACGTTACCTCTCTGGTAATTGTCAACATCCGTTTGTTCCTTCTGAACAACCTCCAAGTTAGTCAGGGCATACTTATTAAATACTAGTTCTGTAATAAGTAACGCCTTCCCACGTAGGTTAATTCACCTGGATTACCTGCGGAACTTCCGTAACAAAGTATTCTAGCGTAGGAGGTAGCATAGTGCAGTGTTTTACTACTCACGTACTAAAATACCTGAATTTTACTTCTCTGTGTGCTGAATTTTTTTGTGTAACATGTCATAGATTTCCTAAGTAGTTCAGATCTCTAAAAGTGAAACCGGCAATAACCCAAGGCAACAAGCCAAACACTCACAAATTAAGAGGCCACCTGAGCTCTGCCAACAGGTAGAATTTGGTGGAGCCCAAAAGCACTAGAAACTTCTCCGCCAGGAATCAGGGTTTTCCATACTCTGCTACCACTCTCTAGCAGGGAAGGAAAGGGGCTGAACCACATCTGACGCACAGACCACCTGCGGATACCACACTTGGGTACTCCCGTCAGGAAGTAACTTGAGCTATCCACATTCTGTCCACTGCTCTCCTGCAGGGCCGGATAAAAGGAACATGGAACCGTCTCTCGTTATAAGACTGGGTATTCAGAAGTACACGCTAGGTAATCACAAGTCCAGCTCTACTTTCATTGGTCTCAGTTGTACCCTCACTTCCCATGCCTTACACCTGGAAAGGTGGTATACAGAGAAGGCTGAAGCAGGCAGCTGCTGTCCTTGAAACTATACATCTTTGTTAACCTAAATCTGAAGTTACACTTTGTACTTCTACCCAGAAGCTTCACTCCTCATTATTGCAGTCACTGTTATTTCCACATCTAGTTAGGCTGGAAGGCTCTTCTCATTCTATCTTAGAACCCTTTCTATGGGGTGAAGAGCCTCCCCCAGGTATTGCCAACCCCTGGTTGTGCAGTACTAACACCACATCAACAGTTGCCTGCAGTACAGCAGAGATCTAGAGAACATTGTTGTCCGAGAGCCAACAAGGCGACCACCAGCCCACCCCACGACAGGGTGATAAGACGCTCCAACCGGCACCAGCAGCATCATTACCTAAGAAGCACTCCAATCTTCCAGGTAAATGTGCATCCAAGAGTCAGCCGACACGTAGTGCCGTGACAATGGCTTTGGATTTTATCCCCCTGAGACAGGCCACACGACCAGTATTCTACACTGGCCGCCCGCTTATTCACCATTAAGGTGCTGAACCTCGTTTTTCTGGCATCACAAAATAAAACTAGGAAGATGACTAAGACCCCAACAGTCTCAATTAAACGTTGTTTGATCAAGGCCACAATAACTTTTAACCCCACAGGTCTTAGATCACTCTTGAATGCAGCTAGCCCCTCCAAATAATTGTAGTTACAATTATTCATCCCCCTGGGCATGCATCAATACAAAATAATTTGTTTTCCTTCCACAGCATTAATACAGGATAAAACAAAGCTAAATTATGAAGTCCCTCTTTCACACACCTCAACTCAATTTAAACAAACTATAATGTGCTTGAATTATGACACACAAAGACAAATACCATACACCATCACCATATATCATAACAGTATTATAAAACAAAGCAAAATTTCATATTGTCAGCTCTTCAAGTTTTGTGCAACATTCACAAATATTTGCAACATGTTTTAATACATAAAATGCACAGTTACTTCTGAATCTTTTATCACACGTACATGATCCATTAACAATTTCATGAAAAGATTCTTCTTATTTTAATTACCATCTTCTAATAAATACAAAACATTATGACTTAGTTCATTTTCAATCTTCCTTATATTAGAAAAACCACAATCTCAATACTTTACACTGTTTTAGTATTATCAACAAATAATATTGATTTGCTCCATATTTTTGGTACTCCATGTACTAATGTTGCAGTCATTTACATATCATGATGACAAATAGTCATGACAAAATACATTACCTTCATGATATTGATTTCAAATCCCATTCAATTTACAAGAATAGCTTCAACTAATAAGATGATATTACAAAAAAACAAAAAAATTGTTGTGTGCTGCTTTATTGTACTACTACAAACCATTAACTCATCTCTTACGATGCTTAGTATATCTACTACACCCAAGTGAGAATTGAACCCCGCCAACTTGCACATGGACGTTGCGAAAGCACCACAACCCTAGAGTGCGCTTTAGAACATGTGGAAACGAAGGTTGCGCAAGCCAGCGGCACGTTGCCCTCCCCTCCCCCGTGCTGAGAGCCTACAACAAGCCATCAGCCGTCTTGGAGCACAGCAGAGCGCCACCAAATATGCACGAAGCCGAGAGATGACCAGAGGGTTGCTACCCCCACTCCGGCTTCACGCTAGAGGGATGTCACACCTACCACCGCGGCCCGCTGTAACACCTGTCCTTTGGACTATATAAGTCAGTGCACTGCAGGGTTCGCAAGTTATTCCTTCCGATCCAAGCTCGCTACACCACTTCTTGTGCTGCGGCCTTCGACGACCTCCATAGCTTCAGCAGCTTACCAGAGGCTGCTCCCATTATCGACAACAGTCTTCAGCAGCCAACAGCGGCTACCACCATTGCCGTCACCAGAGGCTTCTGCAGCAACAGTTACCAGAGGTTTCATTGACGTCAACCACTACCATTTACCAATTCGACGGCCACCTGCAACTCACCCAACCAGGGAGAGACAGTACACTTGGGTTGTATCCCTACCGGAGCACCTAGGTGCTGGCGGGGGTATTTGCTTGAGTGCTACGGCCTGGCTTTCTTTGCGATCCACACCCAGTAGCAGTAGGAAGGTGGCCCATACGGCTCAACGCCTCTGGTCTGCTCGCTGGTGGGGGAGGGGGAGGGGCTTCTGGATCACTGAGCTCGTGCCAGCAGCTACTACTGGCTAAACATTATTATAGGGAATTGTTTTGCGTCCGCAGTGCACGAACTATACCGTTCAGCAACATCCTACACTCCATGCCTTTTAAGATGAGGTATGGCTCAAGGAGAGAAGAGCAAAGGACAGCTCACCTCGCTGCCAAGCAGCGGTCTGTATTGACCCCGCCGACTTTGGACAGACAGGCGGAATGCGACCGCACTGCCTTAGTCAAACTCTTGGAGAAACTGACCTCTCATGTATTCACATATATTAGTTTTCCTCCGCACACCCGTAAGCATCAAGACTACCATCCTGTCCTGCACGGTCTGGTAAACAGGACCGATGTGAGACTCTGAGTTTCTAACGCCAGGTTCTGGAGCACAGAAGCCGCAGCCTGGAATCGACAATACAGTGTTGGCTGACACAGTATCACTGACCTGCAGCCAGTGGACTGCACTACCTGTTCCAGTCAGCAACCAGCAGCAGTTTTACCAACGGCCGAAGCAAAGTCAAGTAAGCCAGGTAAACCCGACACCTGCCGCCATCGCCTACCTTGACACGTAAACCCATAGTGGGGAACAAGGTAACCATCCGTAAGTCACTAGCCAGCCAGGCTATAGGCAATTTCGTACCGACCCGCCATAAACGTCAACTCGACCAGTAAAATCCCTATCGCAGCATGCATTGGTCTAGCACAATCAAAGCCACTACGACCATGCCATCTACTCATTAACCCGGGCACGTGTCAAAATACTAGAGCATATTGCTTCGTCCTAACAAAATTTCTCAAAAAATAATCAACAAAACTTTATTTAAATTGTATGAAAATAATAAATTATGAAAATTACATCATATTAATAAACACTAATCAAATAAAATTACACAAATTACATACTGGTTTGTGTTTCTTTCTTTGTCATTCTCCCCCTTTTTTCTTTTTCTAACAAACTTCCTCACAATATACTGTAATCTTTTCCTACTTCTGACTGTTGTGAATCTATATAGCTTTTTCTTTTTGTTTTCATCATTACCTTCCTACCTTTGCGTTTCTTTCTTTTCTTTCGCCTTACAGCTTTTCTCTCCAACAACTCATCAATGGTAAATAAGTTTGACACTTCTCTAAGATGATCCACATTCAGTTTAACATTTTCCTCATTCGGTTTACGTAAGACAACCATGTCTCTTCATTTTGGATCACTCTGCCATTCTTGTTAACGCCATTGTAAATCTCCTACTGTGCTCTCAGCAATGTCACAAGAAATGTAACCATTCGGTGCTATACCTCGCTGATGCATCACAACAGCTGATTCTAGCCACAGCTTTAATTCCTTAAAAGCATGTTGTTGTTAAACCCACACAAACCGAATGTGTGGGTCTCCCTTCCTGTGTTACATTTCGTAAAGATACACGTAATTCACAAAACCTAGGTATGCTCTCCTCAAAATTATCAACCTGCCGCAGCAATTGATTTCCACTTAGAGGAACTGGGTAACCTACATTTACCTCAATATTTTCACAAATTTCACCCTCAGGTAATTTGGGTAAATCAGGTACCTTAATTATTTCCCTCTCATTCTGGTCAATTACATCCATGTCAGTTAAATGTACTTGTCTAAAAACTGGTTCAAAATTGGGTTTGCCAACCTCTATATTTTAGTCACATGTAGTAATAATATAATTTACCTCTTTACACTCTGTAGTAAACTCTTTATTTATGCTTACATTGTCACAATCTGCAATTACCTTTTTATCATTCCTACATTCGGTATTAAAACTTTTGTTTACTTTGTTACACTCAGTAACAAATTCTTTATTTACATTTTTTACAGTCTGTAAGTGCAACATGACACTCTAAAATTGCATCTAAATTTTTATTATCACCATCTGTGGCAACAAATGTGGCAAAATGGCGTGGAAAATTTTAACAAAATACACTTTTTGACTATCCCCCCCAGTTTACTAAAATATTGTCTAATTTAGTATGAATTCTAATAAACTGTTCCTCTTTTCGCCTATCTATTTATTTAAGGCCCAATGTCATGCTTTCAGTACTTTGTGTCACATCCTCAATTTTCTGGATAATACTTTGCTCGTTGCCTGTAATTTTCTGGTCGACCTCCATAATACACTATTGTAATTTTACAAGCAAACTGTGAATGTCAAATTGTTTCTGCCAAGTTTCCTGTCCTAATTACAAATCTACCGTTCTAAAAACTGATCCATTATAACCTCTGATTTAACAGTACAGGAATTAATTAATCAACTGCTTCAGTCTTTCAAATTAATTACAGATATTCAGAAAACAATGATATATGCACATAATCTGTACACAAAACATAAACCAAATCATTGGTAATTAGTTTACTTGCATCTGATGGCTTCACTGGCAATTTTTCTCAGTGCAGAAGTTAATGTTTACCTTGGTGTGTGACTATTACATGAATGGAACAGGCAGTGTGTTGACCGGATTCTGATGTTCTCGTGGCTCATTGTCTAGAACTGTCATCTCGCTCGCTGCTGTCTGGACTGTAACTGCAGTGGATGGTCATTATTCTGTGGTTGATGTAGTTGCTGTTATTAATGGCGTGGAAAAACATTCCACTAATGTTAGGCATTAGATGTTGTCTCATATAAATAAAGCTTCGCCCCGCTATGGCAGTCAACATGTCATGATATATTTATCATTGTGCATGTAACCAATCATTTACCTCGCTTGGGTGACAGGTGTAAACAAATTCTTTCCTCAAGGGAGTGTGCCAGATGTAATGTTACAAGACGTGCCACGTGTAGCACAAGTCGAACACTAGCTCGCCTAACTCACTCGAATCTGGACATTGAGAATAGAGTTTATAAAGGTGCTAAAATATATAATAATCAGACGAGTTGGAAATATAGTTTAACTGAGTTATATTACACTATGCAGTTCAGTTACAGCAATGGTTAAAAAAAAAAGAAAATTCTTAACAAGCAGAAACAAGAAAAGAATCACAGTATCAATTATTGTTCATTTGAAAACACTCGCATCTCGAGGATATTTATGAAAACGAGAGAGAAAAAAATAATCCTTTCCCGGCACCCAGAATGAATGACCCCTCACACCGGCGAAAAGAATTTAAAGCTTTTAGAATAGTCTCAAATACAATGAAAAAGAAAGAAAGGTCGTGGGTACTGCCGGTGTGAGTTACATTTGTGACTCACACTTTCTACACTCTTCCAACGCTCATCATATTCTGCTTCGTTCTTTTACAGACACTAGACTGACTGTCACTGGTTTGTTACTGGCGCACGACGGAGACTGTGCCTACTCTAAATATGTTCCGAAAGCTTTATTGCACCACCGAAAACTTCCTAATCAAGGTGATGTGTGATGTGGTCATATCTAAAAACAGCACAAACATGCACTCCAGTGTCTCTGGAGCCCCCACAACATGGACGTGTATTTCATCAAGTCACCACAGCACAACCCTTATATTCCTACCTATATTGCACCATATTACAACAACCAACTAAGGGTCCTTAGTTTACTAATAAATTACAATGAGCTTTGCTACTATCAAACAACTTGAAATTAAATTATAAATTTTGAACATTAAAAATATATAAAATACAAACTGTTATTACCTCGAAGTTCCAAAAGCTAAATAAATTAAATGAATCCCCAAAATTTTAGAAAAGTAAATATTTTCCCCACATATCAATCATTATAACTTGTAACATAAAAGGAAACGGAACAACTTATCAACTGAAAGATATTTAAGTTATTTTTTAACACATACATGCATGCACGCACACACCCCCACGCACACACATATTTTTTAAGCACAGTCTCTTAGCTGCAATTAAAAGGTACAAAAAAGATATACGGACCACTTCGCAAGAAATGCATCACTCTGACAAAACACCTGCTCAAAAGTTTGGCAAAAAACACGCATGCGCACACACACAAAAATTACCTTTTTTTGGTTTTTCATATGGACTTCAAAAAACCTTCATATTTCAGTTAACTGTTTGGCATTAATTCATGCCCCCTGTCCTTTAAGCAGTATTCACATAATGCAAGATTGACAAGAAGTTATTTTTGGAAAACAGCACATATAAGAAGTTCCATACTGAGTTCACTAGCACATTTGTACAGGCCGCCCCAAAATTAACTGGTGCTGCTTACATTGTGAGTAGTGCATCAAATAAAACAAAAGAAAATCAAATAAACCCTATATCTATTTCAGACTTGGTAGTGAGCAAGGACCTGCTGAAGGTGGATAGTATTTTGCAGTGGACAGAGTCTAGGCACTGGCATGATCATAATGGCTTGCAAGTGTCTACCTGATCTCCAGATTTGAAATCAACTGACTTCTATGTATGGAACCACCTCAGGGCACTGGTATACAGTATCTTTCTTGAGACTGTTGATTATCACTAACCAGCATGTTCAGGATACATGCCATCACACATGCACCATAACAGACACGTTCTTTAAGGTCAGGAGGTCTATGCACAAATTTTAATTTTAAGCCTGTCTTGATGTTCATGTAGACATCTGAAACATTTCCTCTAGCATCAGTACATTGACACTTAACTCCTACAAAGATGCAGCACCTACACTCCGTCCACTGTAAGAAACCAACAAACTATGGCAGGTCCATGCTTGTCATCAAGCCCTAAACATACATGTTTATTAATGTTTCAGTCTTCTTATATATCTACTACCCATACTGTAAGCAGTACCAGTTAATTTTTTGACTTTCTATATAAGAAACTTCTCATTACTTTAATTTAATCTTTGAAGAGAAGCAGCTCATGGCATCTGCAATGTTCGATTTGCCATGAAAAAAAAAACATAATTTTAATACTTCTCTCTTCACAAACAAAATTCTACAAAAAAATAGATACTATAGTTAAAATAAGTTTATGCTCAACACCAACTGATTCTTAACTCTAATCAATGTGCAACTAGAAATGATAAAGAGTTACCATTTTCAACATTTTCTGTTCTTGTACTTTGTAAGGTAAACAATACTTTTTACCATCTCTCACAATTATTTTGATTTTGGCTGTGTGAATTTTGAATACAGGTTCCACTCCATTACAGAAAAATAAGATGAAGATAAAGTATGCTGTGTGTCACACAAACAAAATTCTATGCTTGATATCCAGCACATCATGTGATCAATGCACGTAAACTGCGTAGCAGTGCTTTAAAAACTAGAGCTGTTCGTATCTCACCGTCTAGCAGACTCTTGACATCCTCATAAAATGAGAAGACAAATTGTATTGCTTGTCTACTTGTTGTTGAATAATATGAAATGAAAAAATTTTGTGTAAAAATAACACTGAATAAGTAAAAAATTAAAAATCCAAAATTTATGATTAATATCGAAATCAGTAATACTGTATTTGTCACATTTCTAAATGTACACATGCATACAGTTTAGTTCTAACTGAACTTCCGTGCCTTTATGCAAAAGAAAACGGAACTACATCACTAAAACAGAAAAGTGGCTGTTTAAATGACACACAGCCTCTGCTTTGTTGAAGGTGCTGTGTTAGAGCAAATCAAAACAAGTTTCGTGGATTGATGTATGGAACTGCATGAAATGCAAGAAATATATTTAACCTGTGACTACGTTTGTGAACATGTGTATCTGGCAAGTCTGTGTGTGGTACATATAAATGGTGAGTTCAGAACATACTATGAAATTAAATCACAAGACTTTAAGGTGAATAATTTGTTGTCTTAAGTACAACAGTTCCAGGGCACTTCCATGATAACAATAAGCAAGTACAGTCCATTTGCATTACTCTGAACATTTTTGAAATCGACTTTTGTAAATGATATTTGAGCCCGTAACTGCATGCATTGTAGAACAAATATTTCTTGGTACACTTCTAATAACATTGGCAGAGAAAAGTATTACTGCCATTAATTTTATTATTATTATTATATTTCTAAGACAATGAACTCTCACCTAACTGTGTTGTTTAACTAATAGCCTAATAAGATAAAGGATTTGCCATTAAAAAACACAGTTTAGTGAACTCTCAACTTTTCAGATACATAAAACATCCTAAAGTCAAGTTCACGCATCTCTAGAAAAAGTTCTGCCTTTTTTTGGTAATTTATTTAACATGGTAACACATTCTGAGTAAAATAATAACAGATTTGCGCAGAAAATATCAAACAGAAAGTCAAAATTAACGAAAAACCACACTGCAGTGGTACACTAAGCCCAAAAAACTATACATTTAAGTCCCTTGTCAATTACTCTTGTACAGAAATGAGACATTTTATATTAATGGAATGTGAATATTTTAACTTCAAAACTAACTCCATCAGTGTAGATAAATGTTCATATACAATGAAAAAACATGAGAAAAACTGTAGTGCTGTTATCACTGCAAATGAATGATGTTCTGTTTGCATTAGAATAGATACAATGTGTGTTTGTTGTGCTGTGTAACAGACTATACTTTTCAACTCTCCATCCCTCCTGTCCAGAATTTGACTCTTAGCAGAGCAACGTGCCCTTCAGAATAAGCTCTGACATGTTGTATACGTGTGACAATGGTTACTGTCTAGGTTTAATTCAAGCCCAAGGAAAATTATTAATGGAACACTGTTCTGTCATCATCTGTAAGATGATTTACATTCATTGTCGTGAAAAAAAAAAACAATCAAAATTAGTTATCGCCTTGCTTGGAGGCAAGGTCAGAAAGAAGATCTTATCAAATGTAAAAGCAGCCAAATACTTCTCTTTCATAATGGGCTACAATCCTGATGTGAGTCATGTTGAGAAGTTACATTTACAATCACGAACGGGCATCAGTTGTATTCTCTAGTTTACCCAAGTAACATATTGTGATATGTGGCTGGTCAATCACTGAGGAAGGTTTGCAAAACCTTGTGGAAGAGTCGAGATCCCAGTATTGTGGCTGTTCATTATCAGTACTCCAATGAAACTCTAGAAGGAAATACTATCTCAATAATGTTGGGTGTGTTTCATCACGTATTATTCGCCGTCAAGAATATCTCGTTAAAATTATCTCTATATTCTGACTTTTTCGTAATGTTCTACTTCGCTGGCTCAGCCAACAGATAATATTTGGTATTTTACATTCAATAAAGTGAATGTTTTTTAGTAGTCAAGATGGTATTTTTACAAAAAAAAGTAACAAAACAAGCATGTATTACAATGAAAATATTGTTTGTTAGAGATAATAATGGAAAGTATCCGCTTAATCTAAAATATGTGGAAAATTGCATTTTTCAAGATGTTCTATTAACACAACATGTGATATTATCGAAGGTTTAAATGAATTTTCCTTACAACTTTCTTTTCTAAAGGGCGAATAGTACTTATTTACTGAAATATACTTATTCAGGCAAACATGTTGGAATAAACGCCATACGGTGAAAATTAAACCTCTGAAAATACAGGCTTAAATATATGTTTCATAAGTTACTGTTAATTTTGTGGCCGAATTATAGTTAATTGCGTAGCTTATAAATAAGATTATTTTTTTAATTTTTGAACATTTACGTGTTTTACATCCAGACCTGAATTCACAACCTCAAATTGAGAGCATTAATGTTTATAAAACCACATGCAGCGAATAAACTAGTGATATTAAATATATATTAATATTTAATAACAGTGTTTTATATACAGAACAGATAACACTGCAATTACAGTTTCCCAAAAATAGTTTCTATAGATCGACATATTGCTGAATACTCTTGCATTAATTTTGCTACCATTTCCAGATTGTGTGTTTATTAATATTTATTATTACATTATTATGCTAATAGTCTACTAATAATAATTCTCTATCAATTTCCAAATTTCTTTGCAAATAGTCTAATGTATTTGTTTATGTTTTATAGTTTTATCCTGATAATGAGACTTTATCTACCAAAATCAGCAGTACAAATATTTTATCTAGATATACAGAGAAAATCGAGATAAGGTGCATGGTAAACATAAAATACCGATAATCAAGATAATTTGGCACTCAATCTTAATAAAATATCATCTCGTGTAGTGAAACAGGCCCTAAGTAAAGCTATGTGATCTGAAATAATGGCTCTACCAACTGCACCTCTGAATTTGTGATAGAGTACAGATGTTCTGGTTACTCATCAGCCCAAATAACAGTAAGGGAAATAGCATTCCAGCTTGGTATTTAGCTAACTATTCTAGTCGTTCAATGTCAAAGAAAAAACAGGTTGCTCGAGTACGAATCAGCAATATGAAGCACCAACAGATGCAGAAGAACTGTTTAAAGCTAAGTCTTCTATGCCATAGAGAGTACAACTGAATCTGCTCTGATTACACGCTTTGAACAACTCTCGAACTTCAACAGCACATGGTTGATTTTGTATAACATGAAGAACCTTCCCAGACATCCCAAACTATAGAAGGATAGCATCATTTTGAGTTATTCTAAGTGATGGCGATAAATGTGATATTCCAAGACAAGAGTTAGCAGAAGAGCTTCTAAATATCACATTTCCGAAGGACTCAGGCAAGCCATTAAAAGTGCATCAACTGCTAAAAGGATATAATTGACAAAACTGCTCTTTGGATACTACTGACCATCCGAATAACGGTGGTTAGTAGTGAACATAGTTTTAGTAAACTGAAACTTATTAGAACCTATTTACGTTCTATCAAGCTTGAAGACAGATTATTGAAACTGGCCATTTCATCTATATAAAATAATATTGCCCTATTGCTGTGTTACACGCTGTAATGTTGCAGATAATAATAATTGATATATGCAGGAAATATTTATTTTTCTATACTTTTGACAAATAAAGTAATTTATTCAGTGTTTGGAACTTTGAGAGTGTAGCGGTTTATATTTATTTTATACACTTTCAATTTTCCAAATTTTAATTTCTTTTCAAGTCATTTGACAGTAGAAAAACATAAGATGATATAACACCTTTTCCTTTTACCAGGAAGCTAAGGACATGTATTTGTATATTGTAATATGGTGAAGCACAGGTGGAATGACAAGGTTCACACTGTGGCGATATGATGAGATATACGCTCCTGTTGCAAGGGGGTGTTTGTGCTATTTTTAGATATGATCACATCACGCGACGCACCGATTGGACAGATTTCAGTGGTGCAATAAAACTTTCAGAACATACTTATAGTAGGCACACCTGCTGTCGTGCAATAACAAGCCAGTCGTAGTGCTGTAACAGAACTCGATGGATGCTTTAAGAGTAGAGTACGCGTGAGTCGCGAATGTAACTCACACCGACAACGCATGTGACCTGTCTTTCTTTTTCATCATATTTCGGAATAACCAAAAAACTACTTAATTATTTCTACTGGTGTGAGGAGTCATTCAATCAGGGCACTGGAAGAGTTTGTTTTCACTCCCATCTTCATAAATATCTTTACAATAGAAGTGTTTTCAACTGAAGAATAATCAATAGTGCGATTATTTTCTTATTCCTACTTGTTTGTTGAGGAAGTATTTTTTTGTGCTGCTGCTGTAACTGAATTTCATATTTTTCTGTGCCGCTGCTGTAACTGAATTGCATAGTATGTGTAACACTCAGTTGAACTATATTTCCGACTCGTCTGATGTTTTATTTTGGCACCTTTATAAACTTGAGTCTCAGTGTCAAGATCTGACTAGGCGAGCTAATGTTCGACTTTTGACTGGCACGTTCTGTAACATTACAAGTGATCTTATTCAAAAATTTGTGAGCACTGTGAGAAAAGTGCACATCTTAAGATAGTTTTACGTAGAAAACACAGAAAGACATACTGGAACCTGGTAATCTACGTCAGCATTCACAGCAAAAGCTATTTTAACATTAAATTGTTAATTTAATTTCTTATATGTGATTATGTGATCCATTTGTGCAACAATGGTGCATTGTATATCTATGTGTAAACAAAGATAAGCAGTTTAATATTACCTGCCATAAGAGTTTAAAAAATGCAAGTGTATCCATGACATTTAGGGCAAAAAAAGATGGATGCCATCATAAGACTTCAAAGTCACCCTGAAAAATACAAAAGGCCATCCCTGTCTGCACAGTTATATAGCTTAGCCTTCATCATCTCTCAACAGTTGTACATTGTAAACACATTTTACATGGTTCACAAATCTTCTGATTTTTTTATTTTTGTTGCATGAGTTTTGATTAATCTCATAGAATCCTTCTAAAAACATATTACAATATATATTTGATGAAGAAAATATCCGACATAATTTTAAAATTAATAGAGCGCAGTGTTGAATTGTGATGCCTCTACTTACCTAAAGAGTGTTATAATGGTGCAGAAGTAAGGACTCTTGCATTGTAATAGGTTATCACCACTATGTCAACTGTTGGGATTCAGGAACTTCAACGTCAAACTATTTTAACCTTATTACCTTCTAAAGATTACTATATTCAGTTATAAGGTCATGTATATCTTGCTATTTTTTTAATATGAAATTGTTTTTCTGTTTCTCAAATAATTTATATCCATGCATATTTTTGGAACAATACCATTTTGGAGTGAATGAAGTCATGTAATGGCAAACCTCAAACTTCCTACAAATAACCTATAAATGAAACTTCCTACAAACTACGTATAAATTATATGAAATTTAAGACTGATTACAATGTTGCAGTTTCCGAGAACATAGCCATATGTTACAACAGATCTACTACACACAACTGAGCAAATTCCAAACCAATCAATTCTTACCAACAGCAGTGAGTAGTTCAAAGACTTTGGCTGTTGTCTGAGTAGAGATGGCGGCTTTGCCTTTCATTTCATGAGCCTTGACACCATCTCCAGCTGTGATGCGATCCTTACTCTCAACCAACACAAAGCCTGGTTCTTGAGGCAAGTCCCAAACTTTCTTGGTTTTGCCTTCTATTACCAGGTCTCCTAATATATGGCCATCCACTGAAAAAAAGAAGAACTGCATCTGTTTTTCTTCACTATGTACTTGTAACTGAAGCACTTTTAAGTATACCAAACTAACAGTACATTAGATGTACATTTTCAAAATAAAAGAACAATATTTATTTTATTATGAAAAAGTAAAAAAAATATTTGTCATTCACTAGACTGTAATTTTAATCTCTAATCAAGTTAGGCAGACATTTTATTTTTCTTAGCACTATTTTAACATACAATTTCACATTTCTCTTTGGTTCTCAACCATCTGAGTACTCATTGGCAGTCCATTTTCATTTACGGTACCCTCAAATCATACAACAGCAAACAGCATGTTAAAGAAAATCATTTATAATATTGGGTCAAGTTTGGCCAAATAGGCAAAATGAAACCTCTTATCTATTTAACCATTTTTATCTTTATTATTGAAAATTCTAAACCATTTTGCCATGGACTTCAAGCCATTTAATGAGTCACTTCTTTACTCTTGATGTCAACACTTGGGTCATGCTCCACATCTGCTGCCTGGTATGATTTTCTGCATTAAATAACAGAACATTCTTGTAATGGCTAAAGCAGTAGGTAGATGCAATAACATTCGCCAATATATTTTTTCTAAGGCTTACCACAAAAATTACTAAATTTTTTTAGTTATTGTAATTTTTTATGTTACCTTATTGAATAAATTTTTGTTAGACAAATATTTTAAGTCTGCGGCACTATGACAGTCTGCGGCACTATCAGTAACATTACTTTTATTTTTGGTAATTCTGAAGAACAGGGACTGATCTGAAGGAATGGTATGAGCAATTGGAATGTTGTATATTTGGATTCTGCAAAGCTAGTGTGTTGAAATTGTGTGAGTGCATTATATTACTTCTTGTGGTTTGAGCAGTAAAAATATAATATAGCTGCAGGTGTTAAGGCTGTTGTTTACATGATCTGCCATGTTCGTTTGTGTCCTGTAGTGCCAAACTGACGAGAGATAAAAACCCTTGTAACATCAACTTTTTATTTATAAATGCACAATAAAGAGAAAAATAATTATATTAGTTACAGAATTTGTAGAACTTGTAAGACGTGGTCGAAAAGCCGTAATAAACTTTAGTATAAATTATTATGTTTATATCAACTTATGTTTAGTATATAAAAGCTTGGCACAATATAGAACATATACCTCATTTCCGTAAGCGTAGTAAGAATATGTGTTGAGTAAGAATCTTAACTTTTCACAATTTAGAATGTATACCTCATTTGCGTAATCGTAGTAAGCACATAGAGTGTGTAAGGCTGTTAACTATTTGCAATATAGAAAGTACAACTCATTTGCACAAGCGTAGTAAGAACATATCTTGCGTTAAGGCTCTTAACTATTCATTCCAAACTTTTATATACTAAATATAAATTGATATAAACATGATAATTTGTAGTAAAGTTTATTACAGCTTTTTGGCCACGTCTTACAAGTTCTATATATTCTGTAACTGCTATAATTATTTTTCTCTGTTTAGTGCATTTATAAAAAAAGTTGGGGTTTTAAAATGTTTTTATAATTAATTTATTTTTCACTTTTTAGACTCTACAGTTTTATTTGTTATTATTATATATGTAGACTATTTATACATTCATAAGACTAAAATGACAAAATGTGCAAACTCTGGTCGCCCCTTCCAAACTTTGGGTTGCAACCTGACAAACAGTGATGCAGAAAAAAAATAGGTAAGACTTATAAGACTAAAAATGTGAAGTTAAACATTGGTGGCCCCTTCCAAACTTTGGGCTGCAACTTTATGTACAGTAAACCGCTGCAGGCAGACTGTATGCCAGATCAGTGCATAGAGGTATAAATGAGGTTGGACAGACACAGTATATACAAACAATGAAAGTTAAATAAAAGCTTGCAAAAAAAGTGAAGTAAAAGATGCAAATTCAAGCAGCTATTTTGATAGGTTTTTCTGTTAGTGTAGCTGAAGATATTGGGAAGTGTTGACTACAACGAATGCAGTGTTGTTGCATACATTTATGGTTCTTGAATTTGACAATGTGAGCATTTATATCTAAGTGGTGTGCGTAAGTTCAAGTGTACCAGGAGTTGAGAATCGTCAGATTTTGGTGGGAATTGAGAACGCGAAACGAGGCCTATCAGTAGGCTCGTGAACATATGCAACGTAACCCTGACCAATCCTTGCAATGCGACTGGGCGACTTTGTTTAGAGAACTTCTGTAACCTTGCAGTAAGAGCATTAGGCGAGAGCTCACTGTGAGCATTCCATAACCGCCGCCCAGGAATTTCCCAACCTTAATAAAAATATGAAGGTACAAATGGCGCCAGAGCGATGCTACCCAGAGAATGTGTATACTGTAGAATTAATGCCAAGTGTAATTGTGTGTAACGAACGTGTACCCAGAAAACACCTGTTTAATGTAGGAAACGTAGACATAAAATATCTTCAAAGAGAAAGTAAGAATTAGATTTAGCTATTTTAAATTGAGATAAATGTATTAGCCTTGAGAGAAGAAAACATAAGCGTAATGTATGACCCTGGTAGTACGGCAAAAGGAATAGTATCTACTCCGACGAGTTAGATACTATGTTTTGAATACCCCTGTGTTTTGAAAGTAAAAGAAAGATGTTCTCATCCCAAGAAGAAAGCATAGACAAAGTGAAAATGTTAGGAATGATTACACTAACCCATAAAGTAAACTGAAAGAAAATTTGCCATGTGTACCTTTCTAGAAATGAGTCTAGATAATGTGTAGTAAGAAGTAAGATTTGTAAACCCATGTAACCTCAAAAGAGGAATAAAAATGTGTAGGTTAGACATAAACCGAGGTTGAGAAAACCCTCAAAACCAGTAAGATAAGAGAGAATATGTTTTTTGCTCATGAAAAGTTGAGGACTTCCCCGTAAATAAGTAAACTTTCATGCTTGTGAAAACCCCTTTTAAGTAGCAGAGTAATTGAGGCAAGTGCCTACAATGTTACTTAACCAATGTCAGAAGCTTCGAAAGCCAAGAGAGAATCAGATTACGTGTATGTACCCTAGTATGTAAGAATTGGTAATCAGTATTAACCTATGTTTAACCAACTGACAAGTATCAAAAAAAAAAAAAAAGGAAGGAATATATTATAACCTAGCTTAAGAGTGTCATGTCCAGAAAATGGCTGTAACTCTAGACTGAAGTAATGCTCGTACAAATGGTATGCCAAACATAAGTGCTTACATTGAGTGTTACGAAGAGTATGCCTTGGAAGAGTATGTTTTCTTGTGTTCTATCTCTTATTCTTGTATGGGAAACCCCCGAGACTTGTAGGGCATAAAATTTTTTTTCTTAAAAGCTTGCATTTTTTAATACGTAAATGGTTGCTGTGTGACAGCGCTGGCTGGATACCAGACCAGTTAAAATCATCCCACAAGGGTCAGAGTAAACTTTCCCTGTTGCTAATCCTTGCAGGTGCGAATTATAGATTTTTTTAAATTCGTCACCTACACTTTTTCTTGATGACAGAGATAAAAATGTAAATAACTTAAAAATCTTGTTCAAAAAATTTTTTTTCTACCCACTGTTTCAAATTTTTTAATTTAGTTCTTGAGATGTGAACTGCCCTCGAACTAGGAAGGTCAGGGTTGCGTTCGAAAAACAACCTGTTCCCATACACTTCATTTCCTCAAAACACTCCTCCCTGCTGTGAACAAAAAAAAGAATGCAGGAAACAAGCTGACGAGGTGGAACCCACGCGCTGCCGCCAGCACCGCCCACAGACTAAGAGAAGAGGCAGCTAACCCGCTGATAGCAACCAGATGCAGCGTGACCCAGATACAGGCATGCTCAAAACTGACAACTGGCCGCCCGCTCAAGACACAGAAGAGGCATGCATCCAGAGATGCAACTACAGTAATATGACTAGGGCTGTCACCCCACACCTGAAGCAAAGTGGTATCGTTTGAGATGGGTCTCAAATGATGCACGACACACATCTGCGCACCCTACGGTCGACTTTACCCCACAAACGTGCAAGCAAGAGGTCAGGGCAAGTCGCAAACAGTGGCAAACTACTCTTCATGTGCCAACAGAATCAACTTCACGCATTGCACAGCCTCGGAAAAGAAAATAATTAACACGTTTAATTATAAATTGTACTGCCCGCACAGATTCCGACATGCGGTCGCCACCCCCTTCAGTCAAGATTGTTTTACCCAATGAGCCACTACCCCGTGATAGCTGAGAAGGAAGTTCACCTGACATCACAGGATAGCAGCACCTATGCTACCCCATGATGTCACACCCACAAAGCCTCGAGCAGAGGTGGTAAACTTGTTGTTACTTCAGCGCAGGGAGATCAGAAATGTGCAGCGCCCACCGCAACCCTGATAACCAACCCCAGTAGAGAAAGGCTAACATTCTGCGCACCCCCGGAAGGTCTCTGATACAAGGATTTTCAACTATCTAAGAAGGCACGAGCAAGCCTCTGGCCAGAGTCGCCAAGCTCGTCGGCTGCATGGGTCAGAGAGCACTCTCTGGGTCTCACCAACATCTCTCTCTCCTCTTCTACAGCCTGTGAAGGCTCCAACCTCTCAAGCAGCTTGCAGAAGGCAGCCAGCAGCTTGAAAAAGGGTCTTCCTGTAACCGAAGACTGCACATCACTCCAGAGGTAAACTCAACATCCCATCCCTGTAACCCTTTTATCCAGTCACTCCCTTGACTCTGCGGTAGCAGGTCATCACAACGTTTTCCTTCTGGACAAATTCCCCTTGAGAGGATACCCCTTGAGAGGATACGCTGCAAAGAGCGTAAACCAACATAAATTTTAGCAAATCTCAGATCAGAATAATTTTGCTTTATTCTTTTTCCAGGTTTACCTTTGCCTGAATTAACTGTGTAAATAATTCATTCTTTATCTAGCGTGTATAATCCAACCAGGATTCCCCATTTCCAAAATTGTAATAATAAATATTACGTTACATTGAAATTGTTGACTACCATACTTTTAATATTAGTTCCTTGCTTATTTGTTTTATTAAAATTCTATCAGTGAAACTATTGTTAAGTGCAATAAAACCCTACTAAGGAATAGTTATGAGGCATGTTGAACTCCACAGGAGATGGGGTATGAATAAGGCTATTTGAGTCTGAAAAGACATTCCGCTGCTCCCTCGCCCACCCACGGTGGTGTTGCTAATTCTGGACTGCACATCTCCCCGTCAGTGATTCGGGTGAGTTTGAATAAGATGGACCACCAGGATTGTATGTCTGCAGGAAGGACAGAAGGCAGGTCTAGATGCACAGTAAGAAGTGTGGTATCCAGGGCCATAACCGGCGTAGAGAGCGACGAGCTTAACACAGGTTAACTGATTCACAAGTAGACTCAGGAAACGCCCCCACCGGCAGACCCAGAAAGTAAACCTTGACCCATTGCTTTGCTCATCCCCCTTGACCACGAGTCCGAGCTTGACACCTATTTGGATGCTTATTGCCATGGCCAGGTCTGGAATTTATAAGCTACCTCCAGCCAGAAACTCCTGCGCCTACCATTACTATAACACCACCCATGCTAGACCAAAGTGAAGCGGCAGCATGAAGAGGGCCTTAACAAATTGTCATACACGTCGCTGTATGAAATCAACCTTAGACTTCAAAAAAATCCAGGACACCAGGGAATGCGTCAAAATACTGCAACACGATGACAACCCCCTCCCACTGAAGCAGGAAGGACGCCAGTTGGCTACTACAAAACAGGGATTGATACAGGCTGGTGCGAAGTAAGGGTCGGGGCCTTTTCCACGACAGCGGCCGAAGATGTCGGAAGGAGCTTCCACGTCAGGCAGCGAGGAGCTTGCTGCCTTGGGTGTGTCACGTGTTGTGATCCGAACGAGCCAGATACAGCCTCCGGCCTCAAGATTCAGGTGGGGACTGTCATTAGCTTGAGTCAAGAAGGCATAATTGCTAGCCAATTAAATATAAATTTAATATCATTTATTAGCATCCCGCATCCATTAAGTCACACAATTAATTGGAATATTGTATGTAAATTATGTGTTACAACATGGCTTAAATCAGTGTATTTTACAACTTGCCTACCACTTAATATTAGCGTAGTAGCTATACCCCCAAACTATAGGTATGGTGTATTGTGGAGCATAATAGCAACCATTACATCTGGTGTAGGCACCAGACCGACCCATCCTCTCGTGTGCCAAGCGAATACTGAAGTAATTTACCCACCACCATAACAGGCAGAGCAGTCTGTTGGATATTAGACAACTTGGAGTACCTCAAATCATTTCACGGAAGCTTGGTTTCAATCCAAACTTTGCTGCCTTGCAGAGGCGGTATGACTGCCATCCACCCGCCCTCAATTTAATTACTACCAGACCCACCCACCAACGCTAAGAGTAAGGTACAATAATATTAACACTTTCATTCATGCTCATTTCAACATTGTTGATATCCCACTAAGAATTATACTTCATATAAATTTCTCTCGTATGTTGCTTTATTTAGTATTAGAATTCAATACTATTGAGTTACAGGGTGATGGTTCATACAGGCAATGAGTTGAATTCTCATTCTGGCCAATTGTAGGATTATATAGGTGTAGAGCTTGGTATGAACCACGAGTACGTTGTAGAGTGAATATACCTGTCGAGTATTTCCTTTGAATCAGAAGACCAGTGAGTGCTGCTCTTAGTGATTTCATTAAAGTGTTTGTGTGACAGTAGAGTGAAGAGTGGTATTAGAATAATTTCATAGGATGGTTACATTATTTAAGTTTACATAAGAAGTTAATTATATAGCAGTTTACCAAGTCACAGCGCTTGCCTTTCATATAATCAGTAATGGGTCACAAGTAAATTCTATGAGAAAATCAGGAAATATTCTTACATTAAAATTACGGTAAGAAGAACCGTTCAAAGCCATAGGTACGTGACCCAGTTGGCGCGTGCACAACAATGCACAACGTGCAGAAACCCCCGCCCCCAACTCTTTCTCCATTCCCTGCACCCAGTGCGAGGCCCAGTGCTTTTCCTATGTCAGTGCGTTCACAAAAAACGAGGCGAACACAGGAACCCCTCCCCCCGTGCATGGCACATGCAGCATTGCATTTCAGCAAACAATCATGACCCGATTGCAGGGCAGTCGCGACACCGGCGTACTAGCGCACGTTTGCAGTGATCAAATAATACACGCCCAGATTCACAGAGCCCATGAATTAAAATTAAGAATGGAATAGTTTAAGACTTTCATGCGTAATTATACTGAATGACGCTGCCCAGATAGGATACTAGGCACGGTGGTCGAGGATTTAGTCCGCTGACTAATAGCGGAGTGGTCTAGATTAAATAGTAGCGGAGTGGTCTAGATTAAATAGACAGCGAGAAACAAGGGATGTTGGCTAGTACGTACTTATTATTGCTTCTTGCGTGCTGTGGTCGTAATGGGTTTTACCCAGACGTAGCGAGCTTGACCTACACAGAACTGGCAATTCCACAAGTCCTTCGTTTGTCCAGAACTGGACGTTATTCCAGCAAAATCCTGTAGCAGTGCCGGTTAACAATCCTTTCACCACAGGATGGTACGAGGGATGAATTCGGATACACGGAGATGTAAATAAGATGGTTACCAGAGAAGCCGATACTGACTGGTGCCTGAGTTGGGCGGCACGGTCCCGTTCCGCCTGTCGCTCTGGAGTGGATTGAGGAAGTGCACTCAACTGTCTGGCGGCAAGGAATGCTGCATTTCGTTCCCTACAATTACGACCGTGCCTATGGTCGTAAGGCTTTGAATATCTGCTTACAGTATGCTAGGTACACCTTGATGCGAAAAAACTAAACACAGTTTATAGTGTCAGTCCAGTTTTGGCTTGCTGACCAGGCTCTGCTAAGTCTCCACTGATCGCCCACGCATGCGGGCTGAACAGAGACAGGGAGCTGAGCTATTTGGGTCACCAATGCCACAACTGGATGTGCGTTCACACGGAGATGGGTGGCAGGTCTCAAGCTACAGATATCCCAGCACTAACAATGCTGTGGGATATGGTAATAACTCGAGATTGTTGCTTCTCCCTGAGTGAAGGTATTGCTAGTGGTTGTGGCTCCTCTGTTCCTTTCCGCCAGCACTGGTACAGTGCTGTGGCAGTTGGAAAGCAACAAATGGCCGTCTAACAGGTGTGCAGAAAACATGGCGGACCCCTGAGGGGCGCCCGCTACTGAAGTTAATTCTGTTAGATCAAATACCCGGTTCTTATCAGTGGTGTACCTAGCAACCTGTGTATAGCAGTCAAACAGATAGATACTCTCAGAAATAAAAGTGGTAAGGTAGGAAACAAAAGTATGTTTATTGATGATTCAATAAACATGCAATGTGTGCTACCTCCTACCAGGCAATTGAGTGCTGAAGGTTACTACGCTGGCCAGGTGTGGGCGACCTGGTTTTAATGGGAAAAGCGGAAAGAAATATCTAAATATAAAAAATATAATACCTATAAACTGGTCTAAGAAAGGTGTCTTGAGGAGACAAAGTGAATTTAACGTGTTACTAAGCATATTCGCTGGTAAACTGATCGACGATGGTGAAATATCCGCAAGGGGCGTACTTAATGCTTTGAAGTTCTCTAGAGATCCCAGCACTAAGCAGTGCTGTGGGAAGTCGTGAAAGAAGAACAAGAATGACTCCTGAGCTTGGCAGCATCCTGATATATCTAGTGGAAGCATGTAGGCTGCTGGCGCTGGGTACGGGAGAGGCGTGCAGTCCTCCTGCCCTGGTTAGAGTGGGAATACTCTAGTCAGCATTTCTGCTTCGTGCCTCGTCGGTGGCGCTCGGCCTTGCCCAAGGTCTGGGCAGCTCATAGTCTCTCAACGCAGGGTAAGTGGGACGGCGTGCCCAACCGAGTTGTGTATCCTTGAGATGAAGAGAATACGCTCATAAATCCCTATGCCTGTAGGGTAGGCTACGAGTCACTCACATCTGTAGCGTTAGAAGAGGTACTCTTGGTGATGAGTCATAATCGTATTAGATTAGTTGTAAAAGCAGCACACGTCAATTTCCGCCCCCCCCCCCCCCTCCGTTGCGATGAAGATTCATCGGGGAAAAGGTGACAGAGAAAAGCGTAGGTCCCCTCTCTGGAAGGTCTAGAAGGTCTGGTAGGCGTCAGAAGACATGAAGAGGTAGATAGTATGAAAAAAAAAAACAATTGCAGACAGGTAGGCGGGACCCTTAAGTGTAAGGTGCTTGGCTGCTGTAGCAGCGCGTGGTCTGTGCGCTCTGGACGCCCGGCTGGCAAAGTGAAAAATGTGGAGTGGTGGCAGCCAGCTGGCGACCTTGATTCTCTCTCTCTTTCAGGCGGCGTCCTTGTTAGCGGGCTTTGCTGATGCGGTGAGTGTGTGTATTTCCCCCGTGTTACAAAGATCACGGGTCATGAAGCAGCATGTGTCGAGTGTCCCACCGATCTACATTTCATATGCGTGCCATTGACAAAAACCAGCATAGGACTGGTGGATATCGGAAGGCGGGGAAACGCCACTACTATCATGGAGCTTGCTGCAGTAAGCTAAGAAAGAAAAAGGAAAATCTTTCCAGGGAACCTTTTTGTCTGTCAGCAAGCTAAATAGTTACGTGTTACAGATTGCAAGGTGGTAAACCACAAGCCCTTGAATACCTGGGTTGAACGACTAAATGAATACAAAGCGAGTACACTACATGTATGACTATCATGGCAAATTGTGCGCACATTGGTCACTTAATACAATATACATAAACACTCACAATTGGAAGTTAAAAATATCATGCACCAGATTTGGGGAGCTTTAACGCTCAGAGTCTTAGGTTGATAAATGAGTATGTGCACAAGATATTGCAAACAAAAGCACATATAAGCATACACATAAAAATACCCTCCTATATAACAGCATTCTTTCTTGTAGGCGATCTTCACATACACACTTTCAAAATGTATGATAATATTTAAGTGTGTGCCTACACATCAAATCATATTTAATGCTGAAAAGAATTTAAAAAAAAAACCTAGTTATCCCTCACGGGAGTTCATCTTATATAGTATGTCTAACAGCTAGTATGTACACTGTGTATCTTAGTTGGAATGTTCAAGGTAATAAGTTCCTAAGAAATGTTCACTTTAGTCCGTGCTGAAAACACACTCTTACACAATGGCATTCTTCATGTAAGCGATCTTCACATATACACTTTCAAAACGTATGGTGATATTTATAGGTTTACCTACACATTGAATCAGATTTATGGATCATTATTATAGAAATATAGAAAGCTAAAATGTCATTGTAATGTCTAGTCTCTGTCTTCAACTTAATCACTGGCACTGTGGTGAGCGTCTTTACATGATTCACTTATGGTAGTCATTACTGTCACTATGGTGAGCGTCAATTCGTAATGCTAACTAGTGGGCTGTCGGCCACTGTAACACTTGAACCGTGAGGTGTGAAATGTCTATCAAAAATTACTGACATATACAGCTTTTTACTGCTGTATTAAAAAAAAGTTAATTAGCACATAGTTGAGTAACTAATTACTGGTGCATTTACCTCATTGGTTACTTCTACTGGAAACCCTAAAGGATACCTTTGAATTTTAATTTAGCCTAAATGTGATTGATCTGCTTACGTCACTGTCTTTGGTTTGCTGCTAAATTTAATGTGGTGCACGTGATCGGCGAATCCCGGTACCGGCCAGGCATGTGGGCAGCCTTAGCAGTACGTGGGGGCATCAGGCGTCTTCTTCTGCCGCAACAAAGTGGGAGGGCACTAGTTCAAGGGAAGTTGCGGCAGTGCGGAGGAGTGTCAACCCCTAAACCCCGACTGCACGGGTTCCTACCCGTAGGGCAGGACGTTTCTTTGATGGGCAGTACGGGGCAGAAAGATCTCCACCCCGACTGCAGGCAGCACAGCTCGTCGTGGAACCAGGTCGTGGGCGGCATCAATGATCTCTGTGGCCAGATCCTGGGGCGAAACCGTAGAAGGGAGATTCACGGCAGCCTCCACTGCGGATGAAGTGTCTATTGAGAGATAGTGGGTGACATCGACTTTCTCAATGAAAGCAGCCTCTCGGGTAGCAAGATGACGGGGCGGAGCACTTCCATTGTGGCAGCTCGACGTCCGGGTCTGCGGGTATTCCTGCGTCGCAGGACTTGATGATGGAGCCCATCTGTTACAGCTGGACACCCAGGATAGCAGAGTTTCCAGTGTAACAGGAGGTTGGGATGGAGCACTCTTGTCCAAGCCCAACGTCCAGGCTGGCGGATCTTCCTGCGTGGCAGGATCTTGAGGCGGGGCACTTCCAGCGTGGCAGGTTGTTGCTGAGGTGGAGCACTCTTATCCGAGCTTGAAGTCCCGGCTGGCAGGTTTTCCTGCGTGGCATGGTCTTGAGATGGAGCACTTCTGGCGTAGCAGCTCGACGTTCCGAAGAGTGGGTCTTCCTACGTGGCAGGTGGTTGGGCCGGAGCACTCTCATCTGAGTTCGACGTCCCGCGTTCCGATGGTCTAGTGGCATCTTGTACTTCTTCGTTGGAGGACGACTTCGCTGAAGTTGGTATGGCCTCGACTTCCAGCTCCGTAATTGCACAGGTGAAGAGGTAGGTGCCTGGGTGATTCCTACACCTCTTACTGAAGATGCTTCCAATTGCTCAATGATGCGACTTGATCGGCGGGATGTTTGAAGGGGTTCTCTTTCACAGGGACTCCGCCAGGATAATTCTGAGCAGTTAGATTTTGTTTTGGCTGCTATATTCTCAGCGTAGCTGCGTGGTGTCGAGGACCTTGATCTTACGGAAAATCACCTTGGCGTTGTTCTACATCGGGCTTCCATGGCGCGATGTAACTAGGCACCCTGTCAATCATGATGGGCGTTGGTTTGGATCTTGTCGAAGGTCCTGGCTCTGTATCAGGTACTACTCTTTTGATCAGGGGTTCGTCTTTATCCCCTAATTGGCCAGGTGTATCTCCTTCAGCATCATCGTCCCCTAGTATTGGTATGTCCCCAGGGTACGGTCATATCTGACCTCGGGTGGCCTTACAAATCCGTCCGCGTATATCCTCGGCCCAGTAGACATCTCGCTTACCTACAATGTGGTACGGTCCATCCCATTTGTCAACAAGGCGAGTGCTGAATTGGTTGTTGGCTTTGCTGAGTGGGTGACTTCGCAGGAGGACGGTTTCCCCTATCTTGAATTCTCTTACCCCTGTCTTCGGTTGGGAATATTTCTTTAAAATATATGCATTCTGAGCTTTCTGGGCATGCGTGATAAGGGCTAGGGCTGCTAGCCGGATGTCCTTGAGTTGAGGCATGTCAGTTGGCTCGCTTTCCCACTGCCAATCACCTGGTCGGCAAAATGGTTGTCCAAGGTGTAGGACGCTCGGACTGGTGTCAACGACCTTGTTCGTATGGCATCGAAGGGCAAACAGTATGGTGAGGATGTGCGTGTCCCAATGCTTGTGATCATTACCCACGCTGATACGGAGGCATTTATTGATCTCCTGGTTCCTCCGTTCAGTGGGGTTGGCTTGTGGATGGTAGGGATGGGTAGTCCAGGTTTCTACCCCCCACTCTTGACAGGCGGTTTGCCATTGACGGCTCATAAACTGGGTGCCATTGTCTGTCAGTATGGCTTTCGGATAACCCCATCATGGGGAACTCTCCGCCTCCATTTTCCGCACGATTGGGGTGGTTTTTTGGCTGTGTAGAGGCAATCTTGAAAATTGATCGGTTACTACAAGTAGGTAGCGGTTTCCTTTCATGCTATGTGGATACGGGCCCATCAGATCGGCAGTGATGTGGGTTCAGGCTGTCTTGGGTCACCGTGGTTTTACGGTGGGATAGGGAACCGGGTACGCTTTGCCGCGGCAGCACGTGACGCAGTTGCTAACTTACTGCTAGACATTGCGGCTTATCCAGTCCCAATTGTAACTGGCTTTAATATCCAGTAGGGTTTCCCTAGTACCCGGGTGACCAGCTTGGGGATGGTCGTGATTGTACTGGCATATATCAGTTCGTAGCTGCAGCAGAACCCAGACCTTCCACTGCGTATTGGGCTGCCCACTACTAGCCCATATGATGTCATCCTTTAGTGCGAACCGTTGGGGCTGTTCCCGTAGTAAGCGTCGGATGTCGGGATCCTCCTGTTGGCTACAGGTTATTTGTTGGTGTGTTATTTTCAGTTGAAGAAGTCGGATTTGTTCTTCCGGACTTCTTTTGATCTGAGGGGGGAGACATTTTCTCTTCCTCCTCCAACGTCGGGGAACGCGACAAAGCTTCTGGCAGGTCGTTCATCTTACCTGGGCAATGTCGGACCTCGATGTCAAACTCAGTAAGGAACATGTCTCACCAGCCGAGCATGGCCTTCGAATTCCGGGACTCGTGTAGCCATTGGAGGGCTTTAGAGTCTGTTTGTAGAATGAAGTGTTGCCCTTCGAGATAATACCGATATTTATTCACAGCTCAGATAATGGCCAGACACTCCTGCTCATTAATGTGGTAGTGCTGCTCAGTTTCATTTAAGCAGGTTGATGCATACAATATCACATGGGGCTGTCCTTCCAAGTCTTGCTGGTATAATACTGCGCTCAGGCCATTTTGACATATGTCCGTTTGCAGTATTAAGGCTTTGTCTCCTTGCGGCAAATAGAGTTTGTGCCAGAAAACGCTCGTTGTTGTTCCAGGCCCCATCGCCAATGGATGTTTTTCTCGAGAAGTGGATGTAGCGGTACCCTATATTCCGCAATGTTTGGAACAAAGTCTTGTAGCCAATCACACAGACCCACGTACTGTCGAAGCTGTCGCTTATTTGTAGGTTCTACTGCTTCTGCAATTGCTCGTATTGAACTGTGTTGCGGGAAGTTTCCCAGATAATCTATTGACGACTTGCTGAAGAAGTGTTTTCATAGCTTACAAGTCATTCCATGTAATTCGAGCCTTTCCAATACTCCTTGCAGATGGCCTAGATGTTCTTCCAAGCTATTAGAATATATTATCACATCATCGAGATAGGCGAAACAGAACTCGCCAATGTAACTTGTTAGTACTTCCGCAGACATTAATTGTTGGAATGTTGCGGGGGTGTTTTTCAAGCCGAAAGGCATGACTCAAAATTGCAATAGGATGTGTGACTTCATTTAGCGATTTGTAATTTATGCAAAATCGCAATTTTCCATCCTTCTTAGGTACAAGGACCACGTGTGAGTTATATGGGGAGTTCGACGACTCCACAATCCCCTGATCCTTCATGTCGTTGACCTGTTCCAGGATAAGATCATGATGGCGGGCTGACACTAGGTATGAACGGTTATAGACTGGTAAGTCAGTTGTAGGCCATATTTCATGTTGTATAGAACGTGTTTGTCATACCAGTCATCCTTGTCCGAAAGAGCAGGCGTGCTTGTGTAGTATGGCTTTTAATTGGTAGAACTCTGGTTCTTTGAATTCATGATTAATGCTCATTGCATTGATGGGCATTGGCGGGATGTCATCTGGGTTTTGATCCCAGTTTACAGAAATATGGTTGGTTTCTCCCAGATAGGCGCTACGTTGTCCGCGATCTAGAATGCATTGATGGGGAATGAGCCACGGGCACCCTAGTATTACTGATTTGGACATGGTTGGTGATACAATAAATTCTGTTGGGGTAACAATATTTTGAATTTTATGTTCAAAATATTTTGGCCAGTTACGTCCAGGGTGGCATTGGGTTGCGCCATTCTTATTATTTGTTTTGCGGGCTTAGTTCGGCGAGGTGGTTTGGCATTGACAAATGTCTTCTAATAAAATTTCCAGTAGCTGCCAAGTCAAGTAAGGCTAGTACCTTATCATTATTCACCTCTACCGCTATGTATGGGGCTACAGGAATCTGTGCTTCCTCACTTAATCCCTGGAGGATGGGCACTTGTACACCGGGGTGGTGGCCCGCTTCGTACCCCGGCGTCGGCTTTTCCGGGCGTGGTTCCAGAAGTTGATTTTCCAACTGGTCGTGTTGGAATATTTGATGGCGTTTTGTCAACTTGGTTTGGTGTAACGGCAGCTCCATCTGGTTTCCGAGGGCAGTCCTTGTTCCAGTGGTTCTCCGGACAGAACCAGCATTTGGGTGTGAATGCCATACAATGGATGTGCTTGGTATGCCTCTAGGAGGCGCAACAGGTAATGCAAAGTTTTGCTCAGCTTCTCGGTCTCGATCAACTAATTCATCCCAGGTTGTGGGTCTTGCTGTCAAGAGTACATTCAGGAGATTTGGTGGTAACATTCGACTGATGGAACGAACGACGGTAGCCTCGTTGACTCCGGGGAACACACGTCGAAACATTTGTTCTTCTCTTTGTATGAAGATTTCTGCTTCTTCGTCAAGTACTTGAGTCTGGCTATAAAACTATGTTGTTAGCCTAGCCAACACCTCCTTGCCCATGAATTTCGCTGCTATCCAGTTACTGACCTGCTTCCAGTCCATTAAAAATTCTCCGTATCTTTCCCACAATGAGAGCGCAAGGCCCTTCAAGTACAATTGGGCCCGGTCAACCCATTGTTTCTGTGGCAGGTCCGTTTCTTTGAATTCTTTCTCGCATTCCTGCGTGAATGTGACTGGGTCTTCGTGTGGGCGACCTGCAAAGTCAGTAATTTGAATATTGTCATCTCTACTGGTAGTTGGGTGGCCAGGTGCCGTTCCAGGTTGGATATATATCCAGAAGGCTTGGATCTGCGGGAGTGAGAGATGTGTTTCCTTCGGCATCTCTCGCACTGGTAGGCCATCCCGGGCATAGAGATGCGTTCGTCAGGCCACCCTATGCATAGGTGGTGATAGGGTTACTGCACGTCATGCACCTTACGCAGTTTATACCTCGACCGGGGCATGTAATTTCGTTACAGAAACATGTTGGCTGTTGTCGGCAAGTGGTACTCTAAACCATCTGTTGCTCGGGTCTCTTCAGGCCAGCCTATGCAGGCATAATGAAAGAGTTTGTTGCAGTAGGTGCATTCTATCCTTAATGTGCCATGGCCTGTGCAGTCGGCATGGCTACACTGTACGTTGGATACGTCGGGTTCATTGTCGAGTTCTCGCCAGTGGTGGCGTTGACTTCAGCATCTGACATAGTAATGGTTAAGGACACCACGGGGTGTTTTGAGGACTCCCCGAAGTCTGCTTGACTGATAATTTTGACCCTTAGTTCTCGGAGTATAATTGGTCTAGTATGATTCGTACCATTTACTGTGCACAGATATTCGTCTGACGCCCCACGTTGGGCACCAGGAAATCTCTTAACATGTGCCTGGATAGGCTCTTAGGCACAGTGGTCGAGGATTTTGTCCGCTAGACCAAAAGCAGGGTGGTCTAGATTAAATAGACTGCGAGAAACAAGGGGTGTTGGCTAGTATGTATTTATTATTGCTTCTTGGGTGCCGTGGTCATAGTGGATTTCACCCAAATGTAGCGAGCTTGACCTACGCCAAACTGGCGATTCCACAAATGAGCTTCATTTGTCCAGAAGTGGACATTATCCCATCTGAATCCTGTAGCAGTGCCGGTTAACAATCCTTTTACCACAGGATGGTACGAGGGATGAATTTGAATACACGGAGATACAAATAAGATGGCTTTTTGGGTCACCAATGCCGCCACTGGATGTGCATTCACACAGAGATGGGTGGCAGGTCTCAAGCTACAGATATCCCAGCACCAACAATGCTGTGGGATAAGGTAATAATGCGAGACTGTTGCTCTCCCTGGGTGAAGGTGTTGCTAGTGATTGTGGCTCCTCTGTTCCTCTCCGCCGGCACTGGTACAGTGCTGTGACAGTTGGAAAGCAAGTTAATTCGGTTAGATCAAATACCCGGTTCTTGTCAGTGGTGTACCTAGCAACCTGTGTATCGCAGGCAAACAGATAGATACTCTCAGAAATAAAAGTGGTAAGGTAGGAAACAAAAGTATGTTTAGTGATGGTTTAATAAACATGTGATGCGTGATACTTCCTACCAGGCAATTGAGTGCTGAATGTTACTACGCTGGCCAGGTATAGGTGACCTGGTTCTAATGGAAAAGCGGGAAAGAAATATCTAAACGAGAAAAGATATAATACTTCTAAACTGGTCTATGAAAGGTGTCTTGAGGAGACAACGTGAATTGAACATGTTAGTGAGCGTGTTCGCTGGTTATCTGATTGTCGATGGTGAAGTAGCTGCAGGAGGCGTACTCAATGATTCGAAGTTCTCTAGAGGTCCCAGCACTGATCAATGCTGTGGGAAGTCGCAAGAGAAGAACAAGAATGACTCTCGAGCTTCGCCAGTGTCCTGACTTATATAGTGGAATCTTGTAGGCTGCCGGCGCGAGGTGTGGGGGAGGTGTGATGTCCTCCTGCCGTGTTGGCGTGGGAATACTCTATCCAGCATTTCTGCTTCGTGCCTTGTTGGTGGCACTCCACCTGCCGGGTTGCATATCCTCCACGCTAAGAGAATATGCTTATAAATCACAGTTGCATGTACGGTAGGCAACGTGTCTCTCATGTATGTAATGTTGGAAGAGGTACTCTTCACGATGATTCGTAATCTTATTAGATTAGTTGTATAAGCGGCATGCGTTAAGAATCTCTACCTTCTTTATATCTTTCGTACTTTTATAGAATTGCAGTCTAGAACTATACGATATTATGATAACCCCATATGTGATATCCAATATGATATATTAATATAAATGTGTGTGTCATTAAAATTTTAATAATGAATATTATTTAAGAGCTTAGCATTGTGCAAATGAGATACGAATAATTCTTAAATTTGACGCCGGCTAACAGCCAGCGGCACTAGAGCTCATGACGGCACTCACGTGTCACGTGCTTCACACATGCGCAAAGAAGCCGATAATTTTGAACTTTCCTATAAATGTTAATTTCAGGGTAAAATGTGTTATATTGTCTTTACAGTGTTTAATATGTCTTAAATTGTTTTAAAGTGTTTGTACTAATTTTAATTGTTTGTTTTGAATATACAAAGTGCCCGCGGCAACGAGATTAAGAACACTTAATACTCCGACATGAACGCCATCACAAAGAGACATTAAAATAATATTGAAATTCATAAGAAGATTAGAGAAATGTAAAACAATATTTAATTTAATTTGTGCCATTTTATTTTCAATATAAAATATTTCACTCGGCGTGCATAGCACTTCCACTTATGTGAACCCCGTTAGGTGGCCACGGTAGGTACGTACGACGCTTGTATCTGGACAGTCTGTCGAGGAGAGCTGGCGAAGTAAGACACCGTCACGTGCGCACTACAACTTTTGTTCACTGATTTATATTACCATAGTCAATGTAGTTTACCGGTTAATCTTTGCTTGCATACATTTTTGCCAGAAATTTTCCCCAGCATCATGTTTCCGCTTTACTAATTCTTATGCCCTTGCGGCATTTTTAACTTAATCGAGGAGAAGGAGGAGAGAGATGTCGGAGTGGTCACGCTACCCGCGCATTTTGAATCAGATGCCATATGCCTATGTTTATGGCATTTCAGTGTAACTTCTGCATAATTGCTACATGCAATTTTAAGAGCTTTATTTTTATGTAAGTATTTGAGGATAATTTTCGTGATTGAATATTTTACGACATCACGTATAACAACCTGGCCAACTGAAGCCAAGTCAATATATACGCCATCATTGCATTTTAAGAGCTTATGTATATAACATCGTATGTGCAATCATTTACTTCAGGGTTCTAAGTATTTTTCATTCAGGGTTCAATGAATTTTTCACATAAATTGATCCTTTTTGTACTTGACCACGCTGTCATAGTAATGTTTGATTTCACCGCCATCAGACATGTTACAAGCCTGTAACAACGCTAATCGTAAAGAGAATCACTTGCTCAACACAAATAATATTTTATCTGAATTTATTTTGCCATTTCCACGCAGATATATTGCACTTTCACCTGCACCACGTGGTCCGCTACGAACTTCATCCAGCAGCCTTCATGCCACCTAAGCTTGTTTTCACACATGTGTGTATGTATTTTGAATATTCATCTCGTGTCCCATCTTATTTCATGTATCATTCAAGGATCTATGTAATTGTGTAATTTGTGTATGGTGCAATTATTCCCATCCTAACCGGCTCTGTGTATAGGCCGTCACCCCCCTAACCTCATCCTGGAGGACGAGCCCTGACGAGTTTGCGTTAGTGATACCGAGTAATCACACGTGTTAATGTGTATTAAGGGTTTTCATTTGTAATTCATTGTGTCATGTCTTCAGGGAAAAACCGTCAGTCCACCCTAGTGGCTATCGGCCCTCTTCCCTTGTGAAGGCTGTACTTCCACGCACCTCGGTGAGATCATCCATTCAGGCATGCGCTAGATTAATTGCAGGCTGGGGAACACCCAAGCGGAATTGGCTAGTCATGACCAAGATAGTCATTACATTGGCACGTTGATGTGTGAACAATATCAATTTAAAAAAGTCTACAGTGAACTCAATTCTTTTATTCAGTAGTGACAGTGTCCAAGCCACATATGTTTAATCTATTGTTTATTTCAGTGATGTTTATTAAAAGTTTAGTATTGCCAACATGTTTGTAAGTACGCACGGGTGAGACGGACACACAGAACCCACAACATCCCTGAGAACCCTGAGTCTCAATAGTGCGGTGATTGGGACACCGCTGGCACCCAAATTACCAGTAAGTATTTGTCACTGTTCGTCTCGTGTCTCACTCGACGGTGTCAAAGTTTTTATAAATTTAGAGAAAAGTTCCCACAAATTAAATGTAGCAGCTTCAAGTTTTAACCACTGATTCTTAAACTAGTCAAAATCATTCAATGGTTAATACGTTCACTATTAATATCACGTTAAACAAATAAAAATCTTGAGACTCAAATGTCAGCAAGTGACATGACTTCCATTACAGTATAAGTAAATAACCAGTCTCACATTTTACATGGTATGTGTGTAGCCAACTTATGATTGCATGTTGCTAATCCAGACATTATATAATTTTCAGACATCCGGAAGGCAGCCAACAACACAAGGTAGCACTGACATCACGTGACCCCAGGTGACATAAACACGTGCGGACACAACCCACTGACGTCACGATTACTACTACAGCGTGGCCACTCTTACCGCATCAGCATGTTCACCTACCCCAGCTTACACGTAGTATCACATACCCAGATAACATGTATTTATTCTCGATCACTTACACTTACATTAACACCCCTGCAGGAATCACATACACAATTCACATACACTATAATTTTCTATGGTTGACTGTGTTCAGAATTCTTTAGCAATTAGGCCTACATGTAGCGCTCCGAACTGAGAATAATTGAAAAGTTTCATTTTTCATATAACAAAACATATATTACTTATATAATTATTATATACACATTTATCTAGCGCAATGTTTATTCAAGTACACTGTGATTCACTGAATTTATGAGGAAATCGTCATATAAATATGAATATCACTTTATTAATGTTATATTATAAGAGTAAAATTCATTACGGACCAATTTTACCTAATGTTCCGAATTGGAGGTTGTTCACATGTCAATATTTATATGCATTACACATGAATGTCTTACGTTAAGTTACCAAATGAAAGATTTAATTTAAACTTAAGTAATTACACATATCACTTTATTATTCTTCAGTAATTATTTGTTGACACAAGCTCTTACATTTTATGTTTTAAAGCTGAGAGATTACACTATTTGTTTATATATCATGGCACGCTGCATCATATTAATTTCCATGTCTTACAAAAGGTTTTCATTAATTATTACTTCTCAGTAGAACATTCAATTAAGGATGAGAGTACAGAAACGCCATATACATAATTTGACTAATTGTAAACACAGATTATTTTATTCTGTACTTTGAAATGTCTTTAAGTTATATATGTTATTTTAAGGATCCTTTTCCATTTCACTAACAATGTCAAAACGTAGATTCTTGCCGGCACTTTAATTCTATTTATTGCATTTAGTTTATTTCAATTCAGTAATTAAATAATTAGTACATTTTGATATCCTATCCCCAATTGTCATTCTGACATCAATTAGTTGATAGCATTAATAATTATAATTCTTGAAAACATACACAGACATCACTAGTCAATTATTTTGTCAATGTATTTCTTCTACACAGACCAAATATAGACTATAATCAATATCCATGTAATTGTGAAATAATATTGTTGCACGTATTATATATATATATTTTTTTTACAGGGTAAATCATGAGTTTGTAAACAATCATTATTGTGACGACTTACATTTAAATATTTTCTTGATCGTAATTTCAACTTAAATTTTCAAATGTTAATTATTTCTTTCATAGTGATGACTTTAAAATGTTTTGCTTTTATGTTAAATTCATTAATAATTTTAAGACACGCCAAGTAGTGGTAGGGAACCACCATTCAGCAAGAAAAGGCTGTCGCGTCGCAAATACCGCCATAGATGGTGTCTGCTGTGTCCGCACGGAAGACTTATACACACCCAGCACTTTTCAAGTTCAAGGCTCACTCGGAGGCCACATAAACAGATCCAGTAGTTCTGACACTCAAGTTGTTTACGGCCCACCCTGCTTGAGAACTTCAAGGCATTTCCTATTGCCCAAGCTATCCCTTTTTCTCAGTTATATTCGGTTGCAACATAACTTCCCTCCAGTTTAGAAGACTTGACCTACACTCCTCCCACTGCCGCATTAATAAATCTACAGGTACATTCAAATATTCTAAACATAGCCAGAATTTTGGCGTGGTGAGGACACCATGCTCGTGAAGATAGGGGGACATGCAGCGGTAGCATGAAGAGGGCCTTAACAAATTGTCATGCACATCGGTATGAAACCGACCTTAAACTTCAAACCAATCCAGGATGCCAGGGATTGCATCAAAAGACTGCAACATGATAACAGCAGCCACCCCCTCCCACTGAAGGGGAAGGATGCCAGTTGGCTACCACAAAACAGGAATTGATATAGGCCGGCGCGAAATGAAGGTCGGTGCTTTTTCCATGACAGCAGCCGAAGATGTCGGAAGGAGCTTCCACATCGGGATGTCTGGTAGCGAGGAGCTTCCACGTCGGGACGTCTGGTAGCGAGGAGCTTGCTGCCTTGGGTGTGTCGTGCGCCATGATCCGAACAAGCCAGATACAGCCTCCGGCCTCAAGATTCAGGTGGGGAGTGTCATTAGCTTGAGTCAAGAAGACTAACTGCTAGCCAATTAAATCTAAATTTAATATCATTTAGTAGCGCCCCATGTCAATTAAGTCACACAATTAAATGGAAAATGTATGTAAATTATTGTGTTACAACACGGATTAAATAAGTGTATTTTACACTTGCCTACCACTTAATATTAGTGTAGTAGGTACACTCCCAAACTATATGTATGGTGTATTGTGGAGCATAATAGCAACCATTACAAAGGAAAAGAGATACAGAATACGTGTACAATGCGTTTAGCCTCTGGGAAGGTAATCCGGGTTCGACACCCACCGAAGGTCCCCCCAAAACCCTGCGTAGTTCCTTCCCCCATAAATTAACATACCCATACGCCGGCCTATGCGACCACCGCGGGTAACATTAACCCCTCCGGCGGGATCACCCATACCTTCCATCGCCATTGATTAATCCGTATCACAACACATACCTCCAGGACAACTGGCGCCCCACATTTTGGCAGCTCTTGCAGTGAGGAAAATTGTAAACCCTGTATGGAAGACAATCACGATTCTACTCATTCTGGGGTTTTATTCTCCTCCCCCCCACTAAGCGACCACCTATTGAACCTACCACGACCCACCAGGCTAAAGTAATAACAAACACGCCATGGTAGGATCACCTACTAAATCGGGAGGGCACTCGATAAAAGAATCAGTATCAAGTATTGTGAGAATGTTTTGGTATCAAAACTGGTATCAAAACAATGTAGTATCGACCCATCCCTAATTTCAACTCGTAATTGGACAATCACCCAATTGAAAGTGCTTCCTTCCCTCATCATTTTTGTTATGCCTTTTTCTTCTGTAATTTGCTAGAGCGCTAATTTGTAAGACCAAAAATAAAGGTAGAGGACAGTGAATTCAACCAAATCAGCACCACTTCGTTTCCCAGAGCATGAGCAAATGATGCAAATTTTGCATGGAATCACTTTTCTATAGCCATTTTTGGATGTAGTTAAAAATTTTAATTAAAAATTAGGCTATTATAATAATATTTGTTGAAAATTGCAAGCCTTCTCTAAATAATTTGTTTATGATTAATAGCATAAACAAAATGTTGCATCTGCAACTGCTAAATTCAAAACTTAATTTTTCATTTAAGTGTAGAAATTTTGTTAATCCAGCAAAACCCATAAAATTATGATTTGGTGATATGTGACTAGTTTATGTAATTGGAATGTAAAATAGCACCTATTCTTCATAATTACCTAAAATATCTACCTAATCAGTAATCAAGAAGAATTGCTGCTTTTCATAAAGTAGTGGTATGAATGTTATTAATATATTTGGATTTTGCGAAGCTTAACTGTAGTGAAAATGTGTGGGCACTTCACATTACATCTCATATTTTGTGTGTATAACATTTTATATCGTTTCTAGGTTTTAAGCTCTGTTGTTTAAAAGATTCACCATGCCCCTTAACATCTTATAATACAAAGCTCACGTGAACAAACATGAAGCTAAAGATGCAAAATCATGCAGCCATTTCAGTATGTTTTTGCATTGGTATTTGTGCAAAATTTAGAGATTGCAGATCGTAGTAAGTGCATATATGAGTATTTAGTTTGATCATGTGAACATTTATATCTAATAAACAATGTGCAGAAGTTAGTGTTTCGAAAAGTGAAAATCATCAGTGTGTCTCGCATTGATGTGGCTTAATTCTGAGCTACAGCCTATGTTTGGCTTCGTCTTTCCACACTGCATTTACTACAACTGAATTGGCAGTGTACAGTGATTATTTTCCATCACAAATGCCCCTGTAGCATGTACTGGTAGTAAGAAATAAAATTATGCACATTGTAAAATTAAGAAGTATTTTCGACAAAGAAAATTATTAGGAAAAAGTAAATATGTGTGTTGACAAATCATTGTCTTACACTGTATCTACTATCTATAAAACAACAATTTAGCTACACACTATCTATAAAACAACAATTTGGCTAGAATATTCCATTTTCTCTGCATTATGTCGTGGATGTTTATGCTGATTCTGTTGTAAGGTAAGTTTTCTCTTGTTTGTAATAGCTTGTGGTAATAAGTATTTGTATTTCATATTCAAGGTTTGCACCTGTTGGAACATAATGACTACCAACTAACTTCAGAGACGTAAATTCATACCAAATCTGTGTCGCTCTGCTTCCCAGAGAGTGAGCAATAGTAAGGGCAGAGGGAAAGGCACACAATTTCACTTGATTTGTAAGTGTTTACCCGCTTCATAATTGGTCAGATCATGAGAAAAAGAAGTGATGCGTGTACATGTAGTCTGATATCTATCTATATCCATCCCATCCATCCTCTCTCTCTCTCTCTCTGTCTGTGTGTGTGTGTGTGCGCGTGCACGCGCACGCGTGTTTTTTTTCTATGTTCAGTGTATAAACTTTGTATAATCTTTATACAGCTATGTATTGAAAAAAGATCTTACGGATGCAATAAAACAACAAAAAAAAAAAAAAAATACACAGTACAAAACCATGTAAAGCAGGTAAAAACTTATGAAGCAGGTGGACATTTTAAAAATTTCTTGTGCCTTTCAGCATTTTTATGGCATTATTTCCCCAGTTTTTTTACAACTTTTACCCCACTATCGTGATTTTATAATACCTATGTACTGCAAATAAAACAATATGACTAAGCAATTATATTTCAACATGATTAGTACTGTCAATACATAACATTTTGTAATATTTTTCCAATTCTTTTAAAAGCCTTTATTTTTTGTTATTAATCATTATCCCCCCCCCCCCTGCAATCGCTCCGGTTTTAATGTACTTTAGCCCCACTATTCATCCCTGTATCATAATGAGGGTCTTATAGGGAACATAGCTTGTTACGCACAATTGTAAGACTTCATCAGTTTTCCTAATCTTCATAGCTCTCTCAAACAATATAGTTTCTTATAATTAAGGATTAACAAAATTACAATTTGAGAAAGTATAAAGCAACCACCTTAAAAATATACTTTTATTTATTTTTTTACTAGTAGTTGCTGCACGTGTAATCAGATATATTAATATTTTCATGGATAAGTTAATTTTAATTTGCTTAATTCCATTAGGTACAATTCTTTTCAATAATATTAAAAAATCAGATTTCATGACACATGTATTAAGATGGGGTGGACGCTTGTTAAACTCGGTAATGCTCAGATAGGCTGACACTGAGTGATCCAGAAGTTTTGTGGTGGATATATAAATAAAAATAACTTGCAAGTTTATTTAGGTAATTCTTAAGAATAGGGGCTTTTCCGAAAAAAAAATCTCTGAAAGTGTTATAATTCTACTCTACTAATTACACAGAGCATGAATTTACTAGCAAACAAATTTATTAAATTGCAAAACACACACACACATTATTTCCAGGTGCAAAATGGCTACACATGACAATAATTTATGGAGAAACTCCATGCTTCGTTGATGTGTGATGCTTCACGTCACCACATTAACAAAATTGCTGCGCACCTTGAAACACTGTTTTGGGGATTTACTCCCCTGCTGGCACTGGGACTCTGACTTGGCGCTAAATGTTTAGCTACGCTTGTACAGTATTTTTTAATGTGAGGAGGCTAACCTTGAAAATCATTTGTGGGGACACTCCAAGCTTCGCTGATGCATGACACTTCGTGTCACCACCAAAAAAAAATTGCCGGCACGCCTTAAATCATTGTTTAGGGGATTTACTCCCCTGCTGGCACTGGAATCCTGGCTCAGTGCATAATGTTTGGCTACGCTTGTACAGTATTTTTGCAATTTAACATATTTTCGTCAATAAATATTAAATTATGAACATATGTTTTACTCGTTTTACCCCACAATTTCTCTGATCATCATAACCCTCCCCACTATCATTTTTGGGGTTTCAATTGGTCAAATGTTGATGTACCTAGTAAATTCATGATCTGTGTAATTAGTGGAGTGGAATTATACTACTTTCAGAGATTTTTTTCCCCAAAAAAATTAATTAAATTTTGTCAATACTCACCAAATCACTTGCCATTCATACGGCGTATACGAATACGCACTCCACAACTTCTGTCGATTTGACCATACTACACAGACACACTAATCACCGCACATATATTATAATTTACCTTTTCCTTTGCTAATAACATAGAAACACTCATAATTTCACAGAATCATTAGATTTAACACTTTAAACAACCTAAATTGCAATAAAACACGTGTTTAATCACTCGTAAATCCGAAGCCTCAGACAGGACCTGTGCAAACAAATGTCCGGCAATTTCCCCCAATCCATCTTATGTCAACCAACATGAGGCAATGGCCTCAAAAGATAAACACCGTCTCTGAACAGGGCTCTGTATCATCTACGATATCTATATTTATTCTACTAGTAATATGTTTTATCATCTCAATGTAGACCAGGCAAGCCTTGAGTAACTCACCAGAACTACATAATGTCCCAGACACTGCTCCATAAATGTGTTATTTATCTGTATAAACCCTCAGTGTCGCACTATAAATATACCACATAAATGATGTTTTATCCATTAAATATTAGTTGCAAATGATATTATTACATATAAAACAATTCAGCGACCCTATATAAATATATTCTCCGTAAGTATACATATTTTATAGCATAAATGCAGCAATCTTGATCACCCTCCTCTCTATCACTTTTTTTTCTTTTTTTTTTTTACAGAAAACTACTTGAAGCTCCTCCAAAATTCCTAGTAATTATGATTATATACCAATAATCATATCTAACATATCCAGGTATTATTTTTCCGATTTTTGAAAAAGCCCCTATTCTTAAGAATTACCAAGGGCCCTTACCTGGCATTGTGCCCTTGGAAAAGTGCATTGCGGATGGCATCACGTTGTTGCTGTCCGAATTCGCAGTAAGGGCACATATGCACCGTAGAAAGTCCCTTTCAGCCAAGGGCACAAGTCACTTGCCCTTCTTGAGCCCTAAGTTGTTGTCCAATTCGCAATGTTTGAAAACTTTCATTTGTTTGCATTTACAACTCTGCACAGCCATGGAAAACACTTGCTAACGTCAGTGACAAATTAAATTCGCAGAGTGAAATTTGACAGTCAAACTCGGGGTGAAAATTAACACAAACATTCAACAAATTCACTCACAAATATTTCTCATGTAGGACTTGCGACACAGGAAGGGATCAAGGATAGCCTAGATACATTGCACTTAAATCGAACATAGTATAGCGAATATTTGATGCTGACAAGTCCCACACTACGTTATTTACTTATACAATAACGTCCCCCATATGTCAGCACCATGAATGTGCATTTTACATGTTTTGTGGAAAAAAAAACAATTTAAACTTTAAAGTCTATTTAAAATTAAGGATTTTCTATCAGTATAATATTGCATTGTACAGCAACAGTATTAAACTGCTCTAAAACCCTTAATTTTATATAGGCTTTGAAGATTTAATTGTATTTTTCTCAAACATTGTAAAATATACATATTCATGATTCTGGCCTATTGGGGACACTATGAAATGTACATGTACTATTTTAGTCAAACCAGATGAAAATTGAATTAAATTGACAAGTTTTATTCCATGCAAATGCTAGACAAAATAATTAATAAATTAATGGCTGAAAAAAATTTTAATAGCTTGCGTAGAGATAATGGGCACAAGGCTTGGCCTGAGCTGAAAGGTCAAACTCCAGCACATCTGATGAACAAAATCTTCACTACCATTGTTCCATGTATAGCATGCCATACCTTGTCTAATATCCCTTTACAAACTTTTAAATTCGGATTATTTGCAAGCTACATTAAACGAAAATGTAATATTTATAGGCCAAAGCATCACATAAATTTGAAAACCAAAAAGGTTCACTCTGTTAACATACATTAAGAAAACATCATACGTTTCTGATTACAGATCACTGTAATATTTATTTAAAAAAAAAAAAAAAACAGTACACGACAAACAGTGGATGTATTTTAGAGGTTAGGTATTCCACGCACCTGTTGATCCTGCCATTATGAATTTTTTTCGCCGACAAGAACCAGGCCTAAACTTGTTCGTCCAGGAGACGATTAGAAACTAACAAACATCTCAAAATGACGAATGAGTTCGAACTTTGGCACAAACAAACTCCGACTGTTTCGTAATCTTTGGCCCCTTGTAACCTTGGTAGTGGCGGGAAACAGCTTCTTCGTAATCCAGTTTCTAGGGTGAGGGAATATTACTCTGTGGCCCGAATCGCTGTGGCTATATATTCTGAATGACGCTGACAGAGCTAATACTCCGTACACGCCCTGTCGAAGCCTCATTGACGCAGTGCTACCGGTAGCAGGCGGAGCTTGACGAGACGAGAGCGAGTACACGCTTGTAGCCTGTGTGTTCCGACTGAAACCACGTGTAGACCAGTGTAAGTAGTCTTTATTTATTTACATGCCGTTTCCATTTGTTTGCGCTCTGATTGTGGTGATGTTTGAAGCTTTCCAAATACCTTGGTGCTTCCGGCAAGCCTACACGCAACGAAGACACGATTACTGGCGTAGTAAAACGTATTAGTCCTAGTTTGTTGCTTCAGAAATAAGCAGATTTCAAGGTTGACAGCTCAATTTAAGAATTGAAAACATTGCAAAATTATAATTTCTTGCCAACCATTAAATTATTATTTTTTTTTTTTTGACGAATGTAGGCTTGTAACGTTGCATTGATTGCACGTGGATTTGTGTTTATGAAATAGTTTCATTCAGGGAATCTTTTTCCCTTTGCTGTATCTGGGTATTCGCCCTGCGTCCAGTTTTGTGTTTATTTAGTGAGAAATAAGTTGAATGTAATGACGTGCTGGGAGAGAGTAAACTTTGTCAGTTTGTAGCTAGGAAAATGTTCTTGCTATACTGAAACAAGGCAGGAAGTTGTTTGAATTTAAGATGTGGTCTCGTCTATTTTATGGAAGTTTTCATCAAGTTTTTCTGGCTAGTGAATACTATTTTTTAGTTATTCAATTAATATTTCTGCAAGTTCTAGTGAGCACTAGCTTAGTACAAACTATAAACTAGAACAGATGTTGCCCCAGCTTGATTACATCAACAGGTCCGGTTTATTACGTAATGCTATTGCAGGGAATGAAGAGCTTAGTGGCAAGTAAAGAGCGCAACCTGTTGATGCTCTTTAATGGCCCTTCGATACTGAAACGAAATAATCTCAGTGCTGTTTTCGCACGATAACAATCTTAAGTAGGTAATAAAAATGTCCTCACAATGAAGTATTGTGGAAAAGTGTTATAAATAAATAAATTAAACGTGTGCCGTCTATGTTACGTATATTCACAGCAGTGTCAATCTGCAAATTCTCGAAATATTCTGTAGTTAATAGTGAATTAGAAAAACTTCGGTTGTAAATTGTGGCATACGCACATGCTGACATTTCGGTTGTCAGGAAAGATTGAATTTCCCGCGAAGAGAGGTGTCGCCGCCCCTCGGTTTGCGACTGCGTTTTGGTAGTTTGATGTTACCAAAAATGGATCGCTAATGAATGACGGTGTCACAATTTTCAATTTTAGTGAAATAATGCCACATTATGCCTGAATTATTTTTCTCGTACTGATAATATGTTAATAATTTAACCACAACGGTATTATTTCAAATTGTATTGTGGTAATTGCACGAGTGCCCCACATGCTACTGGAGTGGGTTCAAATGCTCACGTTAAACTTAGCACGGACCGAGCGTGACCATAGAGGGTTGCTCGTCCTGAGTGACAGCAAGACACGCGTCCGCTTCCTAATTCCAAAGAGAGTCACACACGCGCCTGTTAACCTTGGCTATCCAATTATTACTACTGCCCGTCATGGACATGTTGCCATTAATTGTTATTCCACTTACGAACCCGGCTCAATGCTGTTTGCTGTCAGTCAGTTTAGCGCAACTGTTGACACTTGGCTGTTGAACTCGAATATTATCCACTTGCATTAAAACGGCTAGTGCATCTAATACCCATTCTCTCTCAATTATATAGTTGGATAGTATTTCCTCCATACAGGTTTGTAGTTACATTGGTTAAGCCTACTTGTTATATAACTATACCAAAATAATTAACATCCTTTACGTATAAAGCTGAATTATTTGATTTATAGTTCAGATTATTTTTATTTCATTTCATTTATTTGCATTCCTGAGGTCTCAAAATTGAGATATGGAACACAGTCAGGTCAGTGTACAATACAAATATATACAATAGAATACACAATATTATACAAAAATTAATGTTTGCCCAACTAAACACAATACAAAATGGCAACTCTAATTATACTAAACACACTACTAATTGCTACTGTAAATTTATACATGTGTATATTTTGAAATAGAATAGTACTAGTGTGACAACTCATGTACAAAAAAATTCTTCAACATTGTAATAGCAATAATAAAGCAGAAAACAAGTTTGTGGCAAAAAGTTGGGTGGACCTTTATTTTTTAATGAGACTGAAGTCTTTTTCCATTGGTCTGAACCAGCTTCATGGTACTGCTTTTATTTATAAAGTTAATATGGACATTATTTTTGCTTCTAGTATCATGAGAATGCACCTGTGTCTTTAGCTGACACTTGATAAAGGCTGTTCACATTAAAGTGAGCACTTTTGAAACCAACCTTAGAAAAAAGTCACTGCCTCTACCTGCATATATATTTAACGGGCGCACTGAGGGACATGCACCCAGGAAAATTGGTAACGATGGATGGAAAGTAGTTCCATATCTTACCGTTGAATTTAGTGGTAGGTAACCATTTGTGATAATTCAAATTATTTATTTCGCTTCCTGTTTTAATTTTTTACTGCTTTGAAATTTAAAAATCACCATATTTGTAAAATAATTATTTTTCTAATAATTTCAGAATTTCACTTGATCGACACATGAATAAAGTGATGAAGCCCATGACAATGTTAATTTTACATATGGCGGAAGACTACACAACATGCATTCAAGTAGATCTTAAGCAGGTTTTCAAAAGTGCTCATTTTACCGTGAACAGCCTATATCAATGTATATACAATTGAATTGTGTATGTATACACAAGGTTTGGGGAGGATGCCTAAAGCTTTGAACAATGGTTTATAGTGTGGGTGTTTTTATAATATTATACTGTACGTAGTGCTCTTTTTTGCATAACAAATATTTTATTTAAGTTTTTGGTAAATGCCCCAGAAAATTATTCCATATTTTATTAATGAGTGTACATAAGCAAAATAGACAGCCTTCAGGCAAATTATACTACATCTTGCTGACAGAATACGAAGCATATAACATGCAATGCTTAGTTTTTTGGTTAATTCCTCAATATGATATCTCCAGCTGAACTTATTATCTATTTTGACACCTAGAAATTTCGTGTTTAGGACACTTTCTATTATTTTCCCACCAATGTGAATGTTTAATGGAACCAGATTATTTTTTAAGGAGAGCTATTAATTTCGTGTTTTCTGTATTTAAATGTAATTTGTGAGAAGCAAACAAATTATTTAATCTTATTAAAGTCCGATTGATTTTACATTCAAGAAACTTACTGTTTGCACTGCTTATTACTATATTTGTGTCGTCAGCATATGTAACTATATTATAGTTTGTTATATTGAGAGTAAGATCATTTATGTAGATAAGGAATAATACTTGTCCAAGAACACTTCCTTGGTGTACACCTATGTTAATTTTTTTACGATCGGAGTGGTAGATTTCTCTAAAACTGTGATGGTTTTTGAATTCTGTTTCAACTACCTGTGCTCTGTTTCTGAGGTATGATTTAAGCCAATTTCTTACACCTCGTATTCCAACTGCCTCAAGTTTATTTAAGAGTATTTCATTGTCAGCGGTATCAAACGCTTTTGACAAGTCGAGAAATAAACCCACAGTCTGTCTGTTTTTCTCTAAATGTGTGGTGTTTATGTGAAATAAATTCAGCAATAGCAGATTCTTTGCTCTTTCCGTTCAGAAAACTGTGTTGGGATGGATTTATTAGGTTAAATTTATTAAGATACTTATTATTCAGTCTATTTTTCATTAAATATTCAAAGATATTCGATAAATTGTTTAAAAGAGAGATTGGTCTGTAGTTTTCTGCATTGCCTCTATCTCCCTTTTTAAACAAGGGTACAACTTTAGCTTGTTTGAGATCATCTGGAAAAAATTCAGTTTCAAAAAATCTATTGATTAAAAATACTAGGGTATTTAGCAAAGACTGAACATTCTTTTTAAGTATTATACTTGGAATTTCATCTATACCTGTTGAATTTTTCAATGTCTGTATACATTTCTTAACTTCATGGTGGGTAACAGGAAAAAGCATCATTGAGGGTACTATTTTACTTGGTGTCTGTAGTAGACCTATGTTCAATGATCTGTTTTGATGTTTGATCAAATTTGAGCTGTCGTTACAAAATAGCTGTTTATATAATTAACTGTGAGCTTTGGTTTGGATTTGTTATAGTTATACCATTTGAATCGTGTACACTTATTACATTTGTGTTTGCACTTTTTTTTACTTCTGTTTTGATTACTTTCCACATTGTTTTACATTTGTTATTTGATGTGAGAAATAAGTTATTGTAATTTTGTTTTGCAAGTTTTAAAACTTTTTTATAAATTTTTTTATATGTACCGTAATAGTGTATAAAATGATGTGACTTATTTGTTAAACTTAAATTTTTCAGTAATTTTAGTTTACGACTCCATATTTTTATTTCATTAGTTATCCATTTCTTAGAACATAAAGAGTTTATTTTAACCTTAAGCACTTTCTTTGGGAAGCATTCTTCAAATAACAAGGTAAATATATTCATAAAACATCTAAAATTCTCATTGATAGTGCTGCCAATTTGAATGCCCTCCCATGTTTGTTTTTGTATACTATACCTAAAATTATCACTATTTTTGCATGAAAAATTATGCTTTAAAACATTAATGTTATTCTGTTTAGCTTGAAAATCAGCTATTTGTAATAATTGCCCATGATGGTCTGAGAGGCCATTTTTACAATTTCAGCTTTGGCATTTATGACATCATTATTTACAAACACGTGATCAATAACAGTTTTTGTCATTTTAGTATTGCTTTCAAGCTAATACTAGCAAGTAAATTTACATATGATTTCTTAAACTGGCCATTGCTGTCTAAGTCAATATTCATATCCCCACAAAGAATTATGTGAGACACAGTTTGAATAATAACAATTCCAATTTTTCTATGAATAAAAAAAAAAAACAGATTTATTTTCCAATTTGGAGACCTTGTGTAATGATATTATTTTATTTTTAAATTAATTCCAATGTTCTATAATAAGTACCAGTATATAAGTACTGACTAAATATATAAAAATGGTAAAGTAAAATATTATTTGAAATAAATAGGTAACTATTTACAAGAATCTCTATTTTTTCCTATCACTTGTAATTATTTTTTATGTTATTGGCTACCATTACTGAATTGCCCCAAAACAATATACGGGTTAAGTGTACATTTCGATTCCTGGGATTTGTTTATAAGTATGACGTAGTTAATGATGTCAGGACGTCACCCATATAGTTGAATAGGTTGGTAGTAGTTGCAACGAATAAAGAAGTAATTTAGAATTTTTGAAAAATTTAGTTTTCGTAAGTGCATCAAAACTTTTTCTTACTTGGTGCTACCAAAACAAATATTTTCTTGCTGTTTTATTCTTATTTATTACAAATTAAATGTAATTTATAAATAAAACATAGGTAAAACTTTAATTTAACAAAAAATGAGATCGCTTTACTTTTATTTTAGAGGTATAGGTAAAAGTCTTAATATATGGCTTATTAACTAAACATATCATACATTGGTAATTTTTCATAGATGAATATACTAGATATACATCTGCTGCAGGCAGCACTGAAATTATCCAAGATAAATTAATGTCCATTTGATCATCTTCACAGACTACAAACATGATGTAGTTTATTCATGGTTTCTTCACACTTTTCGAATAAAACCTTTGACAGATCACCATATTATTATCATTGAGTTATCGGTAATAAAACAGATTATGTAACACTGAGTACGAGTAAGTATTTTTAAAAAAAGAGAAAAAAAACTGATATTCTTTACAGAGTAAAATTACTGAAATTATACATTTTTTTTTCAAATATTGTTTGTGTTTTAACATCTTCCTCGTACAATGTTTTGATATCAGCAGGTAGTTTATTTAAAGGTTTTATTAAAGAGTATCTTACACCCTTCTGAAATACAGTCAACACATTTCTTGGATAGTGCCTATTATCTTTTGTTCTGTTGTTGTGACTATCTTCTAACTTTTCCCAATTTTCTTTAACAAATTCCAGAACTGAATATTTATATAAGCATGGTAGTGTTAGAATACTAATATTTATAAAAAGTTGTTTGCAGAAATCTCGTACTGTATTTTATTATGAAAAATAATTCTCACTGCTGTTTTGTGCTTTCTAAATATTTTTTAATTGCCTCTACCAAATTCCCCCAAAATATTAGGCCCTTTAAAAATATTATACCGTATGAAATAAAAGGATTTGTCTACGAGGAAACTAAATAGTTCAAGTTTAAATGTAGAGTTGCTGCTTAATATCTTTTAGAGTTAATGGTAATCTATACTACTATTATAAATAGGTAATGTGAGTTTATTTATCTGTTTGTATGTAACAGCTAATCTCGGAAACTACAGGGCCAATTCTTATAATTATTTCACTATTAGGAAGCTGCATTCTTCCAGATAGGCATAGGCTATGTTTAATTTTTTTTTTAATCCTTGAGAAATTCTAAAGATTTGTAAACTAAGTCTGAGAAAAATGAGCTACTCGACAGCTTTCTAAGTATGCACTAGCAAAATCATTACTAAAGGTAAATTGAAACAATGTTTTCTTAATATTTAAAAAAAATTGCAGGTAGTCGTGGATATTCACTGATAGTCTCAGGTAGCCCCAAGTATTCACGGGTAGTTGCAGATAGTCATGGGTAATCACTGGTAGTCAAAAGTACATGGGTAGTTGCAGGTAGTCACAATTAGTCGCAGGTAGTCACGGATAGTTAAAATACTTCTTACCAAAGAACCAACACTAACGAGACAATAAAACTATTTAGGATAATAAGGTAAAAATACGTATGTATTTTAAAAACTCCATAAAACCTGAGAGAAGTGATGGTGGGCTGCTAGTTTATTAAATGATCTGAGACAGGTGTTACTCACAGACTTTAGGGTATTTATTTTGTTGACCCTCTGTAGGTAAAAATTTTTATTGTTCGGGTATAATGTTTATGAATAACATTATTTTTACAGTATTTGTGTTTGTTTATAAAAATTTAAAAAGTAATACTTTATATAAATATATGCATTGCACAGCATGAATACCAGCAACTTTAAAAATATTCCGGCAGCTGTCAGAATGCTGGATTTAGAATATTATTCTAATTAATTTCTTTTGAATAGTAAAAACTGATAGAAGATGTGATTTACTTTGCCCCCCCAATATATGATATCATAACTGATGTGAGAATAAAGATAGCCAAATAAGCAGACAATGTACACACTTAAGTGGTTATATGCGAAAGCACTTTAGACATATATCAAATACTACTGTATTAAATTATTTAAGCAGACGAGTGTGTTGCTAGACGTAAACCAAGAATTTAATTTATACAAGGTACTAGTAGCCAAGTCATCTAATTTAGTGTCAGTGTTAGTCTGAATCAGAACATTTGTATCATTAGCAAAGGAAATGAGACATTTGTAAATTGGAGACTTAAAACATTTACATATATTTAAAAAAGAAATGGTCCTAGGACACTTCCTTGTAAGACACCCACATTTACAGTTTTAGGCTAAGAGTAGAAAGACTCAATAACATACTTTTATTTTTCTTTCCAATTATCAATGAGTAGCTTTTGATCAGCAGCGTCGAACACTTTAGACAAATCTAGGAACACTCCAAGAGCATCCTCAGATCTATCCTTACATTCTGTAAAAAGTTCAACAAATTCACCAATGGGTAATGCGTGACTCAGTATTCTTACCCTTCATGAAACCTATGTCAACTTTAACGTAATTTGCAAAGTGAAATAATAAAGCTTATAGAATAAGGAAAACTTTTTTCCCTTGTTATGTTACACTAGATGCCTCTACATGTGTAATCTGCCACATTTGATTCTGTTATTAACATTAAAATATTCTAATTTTAAGTGAAACTTTTACTTTCATATTGTCTCTAAATTATAATGTTTGTTTCATAATCAGTATGAAATTTTTAAAAATGTTAAAACAGTGCTACGTTAGCAATAACTAGTATTAAATAGTTTATATGAAAGATGTTATTAAATTGAGTTCTAATATGTTATTTGTACAATAAACATCTCTTATTTAACTTAAATGTTTACATTTTCATGTAGCAATGTTAGAAACATATTTTGATTTGCATATTAAAAATATTTACCTTTTTGCTGTCTGATCCAGCAAAAAATACAGTGCGTAGTAGTCCCTAGTCTCTTCACAATGCTTTGTGTTTTGTTTTCAACAGAACAATCTTCAGAATGTGCATGTCTTTATTGATATTAAATTTATCCTTTTTACATTTTTCCCCTTTTGTATGGAATGGCTTATTTGTATTAATGTTTACTGGCAGTAAAGAATTATTGTTATTGTAATATTTAACTTGCTCTCTGCTTATCGTTGGCCAGTGTATATTTGACATGTAGGAGAAGGCAACTCTGAAAGAAACAAGCATATGAAAGTTTTGGAGAGCTTATTGTTAGGTATTCTTCAAAGTGATCTTAATGACTAATTAACTGTATATTGTGATTATGATTATCTCAAACACATCAGCAATTGGCCAGGTATAATCTTGCTTAAAATCATAGTCAAAGAGTGGTCATGGCATACACAAATTGAGTGATTTTTTTAAACATATTAAAGAATTAGGTATACACCAGTGTTAAACTAATATTTACTTAGCCTACTTCATATTTTCCAGTATATTAATTAAAATAGCTGAGTTTTCTGTACTAGCATCTATGCCACTGTGTGTCCTATTAACATTGTTATTTCGTCTTAATGTGACAGTGAGTGCTGACTATCACTTCCACATTGTGCAAAGCCCAACAGAGAACACCCGCAGCAGTCTGAACTGGAAATGATCTTGGAGCAAACAAAATATTATCAGTAGCTACATGGGGCTGTTGGACAGAATGATAACAAGCATGTAAAGTTCAGCATTCTTTAGCGGTGTCATCTGTTGCTACCACATGAAGGTTCTTGCTTTTCCATCACTAAATGTTGGTTGCAACATTCTACCCTTTGATTCAAAATCCACTGGTCTTGGATCCTTTGATCTTATGAACTGGGGTTGAGCCAAATAGGAAAGCAGACATTCCAGTTTAATTGTTATGTGCCAAAATGTTGTAACTTCAGTATTTCTTCAAGAGTGTTATGTAAAAACACAGAAGTAATGAATTGTAATGTTGGTGGTTTTTCATTTATTTTAAATTTTTTTGTCTCATAAAACTTTTTATCTTTGGGATGCTACGAAACAACAGGAAATAGCAGAAAACATTTTTTATGTAAGTTTTGAATTGCTGCATAGTATAGAAAGGTTGTTAATTACATAAAAATTCAACTTCATAACCACTGAGTTTGTAGAATATGTTTGAGTTTATTTTTATCTGTATGTACTATGTCACAACCATCTTACAAGTTTTCACAATATTTCCTTAACTTTGAGTGTGCTGCAGTTGAAATTTCTGTAATAAATCTCAGTGTTGTGATAATTTCTTTGTATAGGCCAGCAAATGGTAATTTTAAAATATTTTATGACACATACGGCCATTTATTGGAAACAATTCATAAGCAGAATGTTAATAAAAGGTTTTTAATATGTGGTGATCTAATCATTGATTTTAATTCTCACTCAAGAGATAAGGCCTATTTAGCAAACATTCTCAAAACTTATAACCAGGAGAACAAAGTTTCTGATAACACGTGATGCACAGCAACATCAGGTACAGCTATTGATTATATAATATTGAAAACAATAATGTATGTTGAAGCTGAAAATATTGAACAAGGTCTGTCTGATCATTGTGCACAATTTATTACAGTTAACACTGAAAATAACATACTGTCCAATAAACCTGTAAAAGGCATATAATTGAAGAAAATATTTAAATGCTTAATTTAAGATTAGCGAATGAGAATTGGTCTGAACTTAATAAGATGAATGATGTGAATACCAATTTTAACTTATTCTTAAATATATTTCTAAGATACTTTGAAGAAGCATTTCCAATAAAAATAAGTTGTTCTAAAGTCTATCAAACCAACTTAATTAAAGGCTTGAAGGATTAGTACAGGCATTATATTGTCAAGTAATAAATTAAAATAACTTTATAAACTAAATAAAAATACTAATGATAAGGATTTAAGAGAATATATTAAATGTATAAAAAATATAGCCTATTGTAAAGTAGTTAAGCAAGTCAAAAAATCATAAATTAGAAAGAAAATTAGTGAATGTAGAGATAGGCCTAGAGAAGTGTGGAAAATTATAAACAAAAAAATGGGCAAAGATAAGCATTAACAAGATATTGATCTCAAACTCAAAATTAAAGATAAATTATTAATGAATGATAGTGACATAGCAAATGCTTTTAATTCATATTTTAAAACTGTAAGTTCAATATTGGCCGCATCTAACATTCAACCTGATGAAGCACTAAAGATACTACGGGTCATTTCCCTAATACTGAAATCTTGTTTAAACTGAACTTAACGTATAAAAAAGAAGTAATAATAATTAATTATATGGAAAACAAATATCCTATATATATATATATATATATATATATATATATATATATATATATATATATATATATATATATATATATATATATATATACACACACACACACACACACACACACATACATAAAATTAGCTAAGGTCTTGCCATAAGAAGGAAGATAAACTTTTAGCAGAAAATTATAGACCAATAAGTTTATTCCTCCCCCCCCCCCCCCCCCCCCAACATTTTGAGAGGATCTTATATAAATAATAGTCTTGTTATGTATTCGGAAGCCAATAAACTATTAAGTAAAGAACAAAATGGATTTCAGAAGACTAAGTCCACTATGACCTCTGTTTTTCAAGTTATAAAATTTATCACAGATGCTCTAGATCAGGGGTTCCCAAACTTTAGTTTATCACACCATCCTTCTGCAAAAAAATAAAATAACTATGCCCTCCATGTTACACTTCATTATTATAAGGGTAAATCAAATAAAAGTCTCAAAGGTATTATTTAATCATTAAATTATGTTGCTTATTGAACACAAATGGTGATGAACAAATCAATCAAAGGGATGGATGAGCTCGCATATTTTTAACAAGATTCCCAATTCTTGGTTGAATAGAAGAAATCGAAGAAAAGTTTTAATTCAATTTACTAACTGTACAAGTGAACAACTCGGCGCCCGTGCCCCTCTTAGCATATCGTCAAGCCTCCCTTGGGCGCCCCCCCCCCCCCCCACTTTGAAAGTTAATGGTCTAGATGAAGGAGATGTAACGTATGGAATCTTCTGTGATCTTTCTAAAGCTTTTGATATATTTAATCATAAATTATTGTTAGGTAAATTGTCTTATTATGGTATTACAAACACAGAATATAACTTACTTAAGTCATGCCTTATATCTAGAAAACAGAGAGTGAAGTTAATGGGAATAATGGCACTGTAATATCTGATTGGGAAGTTGTTATAGCTGATGTGCCTCAAGAAGTATCCTTAGTCCATTGTTGTTTCTTTTATACTGACGGTGTTTCGTTCAGCTCATCAGAGGACAGAGAGAATTTTGGTGTTGAAAATGGGTTAGTCTGTGGTATTACCAGGTTACGGAGCTAGTGCAGAGAGCACGAGTGATGTATGGATCATGGTGTCGATGGGCCTGAAGTGACCTCCTCTTATGATCCACCATCCTGTTGCTGATGATCAAGTAGATTATACTATAACCAACATTACCTGGTCTAGTGAGAGATGTGAGCCCCTCTCAACGCATTATTTACTCCTGTGAGATTGTTGCACGCCATCTCAACACCTTATGAATTTTATGAAAAAGTCATGAAAATGGGTAAACAGCCGTTAGGTGGCTGGTGAAATAAGACACGTTTATTACAATGACACAACAATTTATTTCACATGACCCTCTGAAGAGGCAGTTACAAGATTGGTCTCCACTCAGCTCGGAGAGTTCCTAAACTGTAAAAAGGGGCAGAGCCTACATGACGATTGAATGTAAATTACACCCAAGCTGTGTACAATACGGGCCAGGTTTAATTTACATAACAATGTGTTCTGGTATGCTAATAAAACGACTATTGACTCTACCCAAGAACCTGCACTTCTTCTCTGCAGAAAAGTGTATTACGTAAATTCACAGTCACTCCTGATTTTGATAGTTTCTTAAGTACAACATCCAAGTGTTCCACGTGCTCGTCGAACGTGCTTGATGTGACTAAGATGTCATTCACATAGCAGCGCGTGAATTGAGTTACGGCATTGCATAACCCAAAGGGCAAGGCCTTGAAACAAAACTGCTGGTTTCGAAAAAGGAACACCGTATACTACTGGGTTTCCTCAGAGAGTGGCACCTGCCAATAGCCGTATGTGAGGTCAATCGTTGACATAAATTTCACGTCATGGTTCAGCCGTATAGCAAATCTTCTGTTGTTCTGAGACACTCACGCAATTTAATTGTAATGTCATTTAATTTCTGTGCATCCAAGCACAATCTCACAGAGTGAGAAGGGGTTTTTTTTTTCCCCCACGGGCCCTAGGGTTACAAAATGTGCTTGGCGAACTCTGAATAATGTCCCATACTAGCATATTATTCAGTTGCACTTCTGCTTCTTGTAAGTACTTGGCTGGTATATGGTAACTCATACAGTGAAATACCTCGCCGGGTCTCACTTTTATGTCAGCTTTGAAAAGTTTGTTGCATCCTTTCTTCTCCAAAAATGTATTCTGATGTGAAAATAGACAGACGTTCAAACTGGCATCACTGTAATGGACATATGGAAATGCAACCATACTGAGAAACAATTGACACCTGGCATAGCTACAACAGTAGCCATTAGTATTTTATTCCATTTTTTTCTTTGCAAAAGTTATTTTTTCAACTTTTCTGAACTGGAGTTTAAAGATCCTAGTGGCAATAGGCAAAGGATTAAATGATAATAACACACTCCTATTGCAGCTGAAAAGTGGCCATACCTAGAGTAGCTTATCCCCAAGTTAACTTACTATATCTTACCAGTGTCAAAGTTAATATTCACCACTTGAAAATAAATAAAATTGTCTGTTTCTCATATCGTTAAAATATTATGTTGCATTTATTTTGCAGTTCAAAATACTGTGTCTTGCTCAGTAAAACACAAGTCCACTATTTCTGGTTTGCCATGAGAAAATGTTATGCTGGGGCAAACAGTACTTATAATTTTCAATATTGTGCCTAAGCTTGCTGTAATGCCAGTCTATTTTATGTCACTTAACTGGAAACTGACTTCTCGATACAGGATTTGTATTTATAAGGTGAGACAGGACCTATAGGCTGCTCTCAATGCATTGTAGGATAGGGCAGATTGCTTAACAACGTGAAGTCTCCATTCTGGTATATGTTACATTGTACTATAGACCTTCTACCTCCTAACTCAGTAACCTAGTGGAAGGGCAATTCTGCACACTTTCTATGCTGGCAACACCAAATAACTTAAAACTGGAGTTGAGGGAAGTCTATAAACAAACTAAATAAAACCCTACCCATTGCCTATGTACAGGCGAGGATCCTATCCTGCATCTGTCTAGTATGGCTGCTGATTGAAGAGAGAGTGTTACACGACTGACTGGAGCTAGTTTAAGGGACCTGTCATTCCAGCCAATCACAAGTTAGGGTTTAAACCTGTGGGCCAATAATAAGCTAAAATCATTCAAACCCCCCTCACTATCCACTTTCAAACATCTTCGAGTATATGGTCTCGAAACGAATACAAAAATGTAATAAAATCAAAAATATTCACAACAACGAGACCGAAAAATAAAATAAAATAAATTACACATATAAGAAAAAATACAAAAATGCAAACTAGCTAACCTATTCAAGTTAAACAATATATGATTGTCACACTACAACTAAAACAGAAATTCCTAAATGTGGGAGAATAATATATATATATATATAATGTAATATTGAAATTACATTAGTTACATATGTAACAATATTTAGATGAATTCATACAAGAAATGTTATTCAAAACTGAAAGTGTGGAAAATAAATAAATAATTGCATGTTACTTATATGACCAATCGACATACATTTTAAGGTGTTACAAAATATTAATTTGTATATTAAAATTAGAAGCATATTATATTTTATTGTAATTTTTAATCTAAAAATTTGTTACAGGTAAAACTAGCATAGTTTTACAGCAATAACAGTATAGTCTGATAGTTAATCCAAGAAATACTTTCGTTCTTTAGTTTATGCATATAGAGTACATACAATACAAATATTATAAGCATGGTAGAATTCATTTCAGCATTAATAAAATTACCTAAAGTTTGATTTAGTCTACCATTCATAAAAGTACTGCTTTTTCCTTGCTCAAGCTTTATAACTGGGTGTTCGTAATTTTCATATCTGCTGCACAGTATTTTTGACAGGTGTGAGTAGTATTCAGTCTCCAACATGGTGGTTGCAACTTTCCTTCATCTCACCATTATCAGAATGCAAAAGATAGTTTTCGTGATAATAAATGATCAAGAAATAGGAAAATGTTCACAAATCGCAATAATAAACAACGTGAAGAAATCAAATCCTAGAGAGTGCTTGGAAAAGTGATATTAGTTCAAAAGGGGAAACCAGTGGAAGTGAATCATTTTACATTAGTGTCTAAATGTTGTCAAAAGAAATATTTTTAAAATGTGTCATTCGAAGAACAGGTAAGACTATATTCTGTATTCTATGATAGTGAGCATAAGTGCCTCCTATATTCTCTCTTGGCTAACTGTATGGAAAGATCTACTCCTAAACAGAAGAAATAAAATCCTGAAATACAGTTTTGGACTCAGTAGTTCACGAAAACAGTTATGTCAAATATTCATCCCAGATTTGTTAAAAATCTCTGTAATATATTTGAAAAAGTTTTGTTAACACATGGCACACATTTAAACAGACCAAGAAATATAAAACTTGATGTCATAGACTTAATAGTCCTATCTCCACAACCTCCACATTGTTACAACTGCATTTACACCTGTAAAAATACTTTTAGGTGATATCTACCTCTCAGTGTTGTTTACATGCATTCTTACCATATCACTATTTATATAGTAGGGCCTATATTTTTCCTACCAATGGTAAATAGTTGATTGCCATATTTGTAAATATCAAAAATACGTTACTTTATCATTGCAAATATTAATTTTATTAGTTGACGTCGGGTGAGACACGAGATGAACAATGACACAAATATTTACTGGTAATTTGGGCACCAGCTGTGCTTCCCAATCACCGCACTATTGAGACTCAGGGTTCTTGGGGATGCTGTGGGATCTGTGTGTCCATCTCACCCATGCGTACTTACAAACACGTAGCAATACTAAACTTTTACTAAACATACTTATCACTTGAAAAACACATGTGGGTAGGACACTGTCTACAAATGAAAGAGGTAAGTTCACTGTGAGATTTGTTTTTATTGATACTGTGCATACAAATCAGCGTGCCATGAAATTAATGATACACTTTGTCGTGTCTAGCTAACTCCGTTTGGGTGCTCCCCTGCCCGCAATTCAGATAGTGCACGCCTAGATGGATGATCTCACCACTGTGTATGAAAACACAATCTTCACAAGGGAAGAGAGTCGACAGCCGCTAGGGTGGACTGACTATTTTTCCTTGAAGAGTTACTGTGAATTACAAAATGAAACCCTGATGATACATTAACACATGTGATTACTCTGCATCACTAACGCAAACTCGCCGAGGTTCGCCCTCCAGCACGTGGTTAGTGTGGCGACGGCCTATAAACAGAGCCGGCTAGGATGGGAATAATTGCACCATACACAAATTACAAAATTACATAAACCCTCAAAGATACATGAAACAAGATGGAACGCACGATGAATATTCACAATAGACACACACGTGTGAAAACAAGTTTATATGGCGCGAATGCTGCTGGATGAAGTTCGTAGCGGACCACATGGTGCAGATGGAATTGCAATATTTCTTTGTGGAAACGGCAAATTAAATTCAGACAAAATATTATTCTTGTTGAGAAAATTATTCTCTTTACTATTTATGTGATTACAAGCTTGTAACATGCCTGATGACGGTAAAATCAAACATTTACATGACAGTGTGGTCAAGTACAAAAAACATCAATTTACATGAAATTACACAGAACCCTGAATAAAATATTGCACATACACAATGATGGCGTATACAAATACTTGGCGATGGTCAGCCACGTGGTTATACGTGATGTTGTCGTAAAATATTCAAACATGAAAAATACCCTCAAATACATACATAAAAACAAAGCCCTTAAAATTGCATGTAGCAATAATGCAGAAATTACAATGAAACGCCACTAACGTAGGTGGATGGCACCTGATTCAAGTTGCACAGGTCGCGTGACCTCTCAGACATCTTTCTCCTCCTCCTCGATTAAGTTAATAATGCCACAAGGGCGAAATTAATTAGTAAAGCGGAAGCATAATGCTGGGGAAATGTCTGGCACAAACGTACGCAAGCAAAGGTTAAACGGTAAACTAAACTGACTATTGAAATCTACATCGGTGAACAAAAGGTTGTAGTCCATACATGACAGTGTCTTACCTCGCCAGCTCTCCTTTACAGACTGTCTAGAAGCAAGCGTCACACATACCTACCATGTCCACCTACAGGGTTCACATAAGCGGAAGTGCTATTCACTCCAAGTAAAATATTTTATTTTAGGAATTAAATGGCACAAATTAAATTAAATACTGTTTTACATTTTTATAATTTTCTTATGAATTTTTCATATGATTTCAGTGTCTCTTTATGACAGCGTTCATGCCGGAATATTAGTGTTCTTAATCTCGAATTTCATAACCAAACAATTTTAAAATAGCAACAAACCCTTTAAAACATTTTAAGACATATCAAACCCTGCAAATACAAATATGAAACATATTTTATACTGAAAACAACATTTATGTGAAAGTTCAAAACTATTGGCCTCTGCGCACATGCGGGACACATGTGTGGTGAGCACCGTCATGGCCTGGCTGTTAGCCAGCATCATGGAATTATCAAAAGTGTAGTCTTAAAATATAAGCAGTGTCAGTACAGGTGTCGTTTTGAGTGCTCATTATGATACTGATGTAAATATGTAATAATAATAATATTGCAGTTATTGTCTTGAATATTATTATGGTTAACTTAAATATACACTAATGATGTAGCAAATTTTGTTACAGTGGCAGTTGTCAAAAGAATTTTAAAAAAATAAGAAAATGTTATGTGGCTCTCTTAGCATAATCTATTAATGATTTCTCACACTTTTTTAATCATATCTTATAAAAATCACACTATATATGATGTGTTCGGTTGTTTCCTTAATAGGCCGTGTATGACAAGCATTTTTTACTTCCGTTAACATAAAAGTAGGTATCTTAGTTTTGATTAAATTTAAATTTTATTTATATTTTATTCATAAATTGTAACATTTAATTTTTAATAATATGGATAAAATCATTGAGAAAATAGATGTGTTGGCAATGTCTAATACGAAATAGTTCTTATGCAATATATTATTACATTGAATGCATACAAAATGCAGTGTATTGTCCCGGTAGTGTAATTTTCTGGTCTCTGTTAAGCTTTGTTTTTGCACAAGGTGGAGGTATATAAATTTGTGAAGTAACACTGAATGGACTGTAAACCAGACCTGAATTGGGTGTCTACCACAGCATAGATATCAAAAAAATGCTACATGACCGTAGAGTTCTTATTTCTCTGAAGTCACTGCCACCGTTAGACAATAAATATCATCACCAATTGTGCAAGTTCTCCAGTGTCAGAAAATTGGTCATGTCAGATGATTTAAGCTTGCTTTTAAATCAGAGGAGGCTGATTTCTTTATACAAACCTATAGTAATAGGCCCTGGATGCCACAATCTCCATTGTGAACGTGTATGTCTGTTTTAAGATTTAAACTTGTTTTAGGTAAGTCATCCCAGTTAGCCATCCTGCACAAAGTGAGGTTATCAATAAGTCAGACCAAATCTTTGTCCATAAACATTTATTTTACACTAACTGTGCCTGCGACTTTGTTCACATGGAAAGTAATGCTTGTAAATAATCTAATATAAATTAATTTGTATATACATTATCTACCAAAATGTAATTGGGCACCTGTGAAGATAGGTAATTCAGTACGTCAGTTGATTTGTGTTTCACGGCCTTTGGCGTAGGACTGCTAGTGTGTGTTGTGGTACAATGAACACAGAAGCTTATTGTAACATTCTGGATAATGAAATGCTCCCAACATTGTGGTGTTTTTACGGAATGGACCCGTGTTACTTCCAGGATGATAATGCAAGGTGCCATGTTTCAAGGGCTACTATACAGTGGTATGCCGCCAACAACGTTCACCGATGGGACTGGCCCGCCCAGAGCCCCTACCTCAACCCTATAGAACATCTTTGGGACGAATTGGATCGCCGGGTGAGGGCTCATCAGACGCTGCCAAAATCCATTGCTCATCTCATGGAATGATTGCAAGAGAAATGGTGATGAATCCCTGTAGATGTCCTGCAAACACTTGTAGAGAACATGCCAAACAGGCTGGCTGCTGGTATAGCCGCACGAGGTGGCCTTACGAGATTCTAACAGGGTAACAACCACCGAGCAGACATTATGGACAGGTGCCCAATAACTTTTTGGTAGATACTGTATGTATATATGTGTGTGTCTATATATACATATATATGTATACGTATATGTATGTATGTATACGTGTATTATATATATATATATAATGTGTGTGTATGTGTGTGTATGTATATATGTATGTATATTTATATATGTATGTATATTTATATATGTGTATGTATATACATATGTGTATGTATATTATATATATATATGTATGTGTGTATGTATATGTATATATGTATGTATATTTATATATATGTATGTATATACATATGTGTATGTATATATGTATGTATTGTGTATTATATGTGTAATATATGTGTTGTTTTTTATATATATATATATTGTATATTATATATTATATATATATTTATATGTATATATATATATATATTATATGTTATATATGTATGTATGATTGTATATATGTATATATATATATTGTATGTTTGTGTATATATATGTTATATATATTAGATTCATGACGTACACGGGAATGGATACTCGCTTGTTTGAGGCAGTAGGTGGCATCCACCTTTTTGGCTAGGAGCTAAACCAGGTCCTATATAGATGGGTTTTTAGTCCTGACGGGGTACTGGTACTTGTATAGGACCGGCCAGGTCACTTTGCGGCAGTGAAAAAAATTGCAAGCAGGTAGCGTAATTTTACGTTCAGGTGCCACTGGTTTCATGATGATACATGAGCAACGGGTGGGAGTTGTGTTTGTGTTAGTAGTAGATGTTGAAGGCGCTGCGGAGAAGGTATGTCTGAATTGAGGCAGCTGGTGTGGTGTTGGACGCAATACTACTGGAACAGTGGGCGATGACAGGTTTAGAAGGCTGTTCAGGCTGGTTCAAGTGTTCTACAATCCACCAAGGGTATTCCGCTGGGCCGGTGTTCACAGGTGCAGTGAACAGATTCCTGAGAACCTCCAGTTCAACTGGGTCTTGCAAGTGCCTCAGGGGCTGGCCTCAAGCTTTAGGATTTAAGCTAGCTAAGTGTGATACCAGGGCAGACTTTAACTCCTGCAGGAAACCCAAAACTAGGAGAATCTGCTGGACCTTCTCTTTAAATCTCCTCCTCTTGGAAAGGGCATTAGGATATGGAATTACCCTCCTACTACTATAACAAGATGGCGAGCGCTTTGTGCACAATAGTACATGTAGCACCACGTGCAGGCTGGAGACTGGCAGACACCCTATTCCAACATCTGGCACATAGTATAGTTCACGTTGGAAGTCACACGGGTGTGCGATCTTGTCAGTCTTCTCAACTCAGGGAATGCCTGCCTCTCTTGCCTCAGAAAGCAGGGGAGAGACAGACGGACACCGAGCTGGCAAGCTAGTTCAGGACAGAGTACCTGTGTGGCTCCCTCTTTCCACCAACTATTGTTGATGGGAATGGCGGCCTGGTTGAGTGCATGTGGGTAAAAGGTTCAGTATGTTGGCTCGTTTGAGTACAAATCCCATGATCACCTGCGGTATTGTTACGTGAGGGCAACTGCGGACAAGGTGCTAAGTCTACAGGAACAAATTCAATGTAAAGGTCGGCCCACATTTTCTTCCAAATGGAAACGCAGGTATTGAATGCACCCTAACTCCTGTCGTCGGCACGAGTCGTGGCCAGGAAGCTAAAGTACTACACTGAAAGTGGCCAGTAGAGGCAACTGGTGAATATACTGGGAAATGCTGGGTGTGATGCACTGAACGTCTAAGCAATCTCCTCTTGCATTGTAGGACGTGTTACTAGTGTAGAACAACATTACGTACAGATGCTGACAGGTAGCTTGGAATACTAAGCAGTGGAGTCAGGATGAGTCCTAAGAAGAACTTGAGGATATGAATACCTACAGACATGGCCGTGTACTGCAGGGTGGTTTGGGTTTACAAGGTACGAAGCAGAGAGAAATCCTAACTATCGTAAAGCAAGTTAAATTCCATGCGGCTAGCACTGGAAGCAAAATCTATTCATAAGCGGGGCTTAAACAAAGGTCAAGTGGTCAGTGTCTGAGTAACACGTGCTGGATAGCTGGAGCAATCTGGTCAGGTCCCGAGTGACTGGCGCTGGGGATGAAGATTTATTATAAGCCAAGGCTTATGGGTTTAGGCTGGTCAGATCCAAGTAACAAGTGCTGGAGTTCTGAGGACTGGTCTGGATATGCGGGCTGTCTGTCTTTTTATACTAAACTGGGTCGCTGCCCGATGCTGATTGGCTGGTGGCACAAAGGTGAGGGGTTGTCGCAGAGCGGAGGGTAGCAAATTCATGGCTTGTCTATCTGGCGTCACCGGCCGGTATACAGGCTGAAAGCAAAGACAAACAATAATCATACTACTAGTGCTATCTAGCGGTGGGAAAAAGAACTCGTTGCCTAAGCTGCATAGTTACGGTGGACCGGTGAATAAAACAATCTGCATGGCAGACAGTACAATCTCGTCTTACATCGGGACAAATGAAAATGTAAACTTCCAACTCCTAAGCAAAAGTGACGATGGAGCGGAAGTCGTGTAATCCCCATTGTTGAAAAAGATTTAATGCTCCAATTCGTCCCCTCTCCGCTGTGACTGAAGCTCATCCTTGAGGGAGTGGAAAGGCATATTCTTCAGAGTACAATATGGCTCTCTCAATTGGCCTCCATCTGAACAGGATGAGATTATAACTCATCCCTGAGGAGAAATGCAAGAATATTCGTACAGGACAGCTTGGCTATCCGTTCAGAACTATAGCTTCAGAGGGATGTAGTGGAGTGACCTTGCTCAGGGGAAGTGTCTGGCCCTCTGCAGGCACTGCCATGCTTTCCTATTTCTCCGTGACTCCTCTCTCAACTAGCGTTTCTGCGCAAGGGACAAGACTAGCCCATCCCTGTGGAGAATGAGAGCGTGTGTACCTCTACTAGCCACCTTTGCAGACAATCAAACTGACATCCTTGAGCTTGAGACGGAATATATTCCTCGGGCAGAAGAGTAGTACTCCGCTCGTCTTTTGCTGTCTAGCAGCCTGAAATACAAGTGAGTTCTCTCTGGATAAATTCAATCTTCCTCTCATTCAAGTCAACTTAGAGGGATGGGGGGACCGGAAGAAAATTCCTTTGTGGGAAGGCAACGCTATCCCGGCAATAGCAATTTTCCATCCTCCCTACTTCTGTAAAGAAAAAACACCACTTTCTGCGCTGCAACATGGCATGTCGCCCCCCTCGTGAAGAGAAAAACACACATGACCCTTCAAAAACAATACAACTCGGAACTTTCTCTGATCTTCTTGCAGCTTTTTAAAGTCCATGGCTGCTTGCTTAAAATCATTAACACATCTTTCAGCAAATTAGATTACTTAACCATAATCTGTAAATATGACGTTTGGAGAAAAACAATCATTTCATTCTTTCAGAATGTGGCTTTCTTCTCGCAACCAACTCTCACAGCTTCAGTCTGTCTTTGGTTACTTATTCAAAGACTTCTTAAGCATATTTAATACATTTAACAAACAGCAACAATTAGAGAAGCTCTAGTACAAAAATATTGGCAGGTTTCCACAACTTTAACAAATTAAGGTGTGTTGAATTTTAATGTTAAAAGATACGTAACAAACCAACCTGTTAATTGAACTCATTGTTTGAGATCTTGTATTCATTCATCGTAGCACTGATTTGTTGCGTGTCTTGAAGCATTCACTGCCTATTCTGACAACAACTGCGGAGAAGCATTCACTGCCTATTCTGACAACAACTGCGGATCACTTATCCACTGGGTTGGCATTGTGCTGACATGCACTGTCCAACAATGTACAGCACTGGTGTGGCGAACACTGGCACTTGGCTGGCGTGGGCGTCTGTCGATACTCTGCTGTTAGGGTGCCCCCTTTTCCTAGGAGGTGCATTAGGGGGATGCAGCCACTAGAACCTGTCAAATGGCCAGCATGGAGTCTCTTGGTACTGCCCCAGCGTGACTTGGGCATGGCAGGCACAGGGCGGCTGGATTCTGTGCTGCTATCTGCTGGATTCTGCGTTGCCATCTCATCGTGGGTTACTGGCAGTGTCAACTGCTGGTTGACTGGATACGTTGTTTGCCCCAGGTGACAGCACTTGGGATGTTTGGTCCGTAGAGGTTGCTGGGTCCCCCACAGCGGTAGGCAGGGACAACTGGATGGTGGGCTGCTGCGGTCTAGCCCCTCTAGCTGACATTAGGTTGTCATCGTTGTGGGGTGCAACTCTCTTGGGCTGTGACTGGTGCTCAACACTCCTTCTGTCTGAAGGTGGAGCACCTTAGGGCTGGTAACTGCGTCTGCCATATCCTCGGGGCTGGTCTGTAATGGGGCTGCAGTTCGATCTCCGGCTGACTCCTTCACTCCCACGATAGGTCTCCGGTGTCTTGTTCTCAGATCTGTCAGAAAGGGACGAAACACAGTTCACTGGGCTAACATAAGGACTAACTACTATTGAATCAATAGCAAAATTACTGGAGAGGTTAGTCTCAGGTTCACCGCTTCGCTCAGGTTTTATGGAGTTATTAAAATAGTCTGCCATCGCTTCATTCAAGTTTTTTGGAGTTATTGAAATACATACCTAAATAATTGGTTTGAAAGATTGTTACTTTATTATTGGAAATAGTTTTAGCATCACGTTAGTGTTGGTTGTTTGATAATATGTTAGTTTATTGTGTTTTTTTCGAAAACTAATGAATATTTTTCTATGATGCGTATTATATCAGTGATTATTTTAAAAACTATTGTTGTTTCAACAATGTTTATTTGACAATAATCTTTTTGCAAAATAATACGATATGAAATACAAAGAAAATTGTGTGAAAAAATTAATTTCTTTCATAACCATTTGAGATATCGAGATGAAATAAAGTGCATATTTTAAATATAAATAAACTTAAAGTTTTGTCAAAATCAATTCAGCCGTTTCGGAGCCTTTTCTGAACACACATCCTGACAGACAAATATTATAAAAATAGTTATTTATTAGAGATGGGGCGAAGGTTCAGATTTCAAACCGAACCCGAACTTTAAGGTTATGTTCGGGTTCGGTTCGAACTTTATTGCTATGTCAAAGATTGGTTCTAGTTCGGTTTGAAAAATTTACAGGAGTTCGTGTTTGGTTCGAAAATGTGCTAGAAAGGAACATCATTAACGAACTTTGAAAGGAACTTAAGTATTTACTATGTGTACCACTGTACAGTGTGCCCTTTTTTCCCCCAAAATAAAAGAAAACATTTCTGAGGAGTGGTAGAATGGTAGTCGTAAATCATTCACTCCTAAACTATCCTGTGATGTTTAATGGGAAGTGTAGTGGAAGAGTCTAGAGGATTGCTACCTGTGGAGAGAAGGTAAGTGTCAGCAATTTTTCTTTTTTTTTTTTTTTTTTAGGAAGAGAGAGAAATGTAGTGTCTCATATTCCACCATGGCAAAAAAAAAAGCTCCAGCACTGAAAAGTACCAGTATGGCAAAAATAGAACCCAGCACACAGCACAAAAAAAAAGAACTCCGCACACAACACAACAAAAAAAGATCAGCATGTTACTTCCTAAAAGAAGCAAAAAAAGGAAAAAAAAGAAAGCAGACCGGCCACAGCTGTTGACATTTCTCTTTTAACAACTGGCACTGCATAAATGAAGCAAAAAAAAAAAAAGAAGAAGCCAGTCACCAGCCTCAGTTGCTGACATTCTTCTTTTAACGACCTTGCAGAATTCCACAATGTTTAGTCCGAGTTATTTAATTAAAATATTATCCTAATATATCGCAATTGCCACAAATTAATTTAAAATCAAAGAATAATTTGTTACATACTTGCTAGCAAAACCCCACAAATAGTTGGTGCAATTTTAGTATAAATTTTTTTTTTCATAGAACTTGTTGCAAAACTCATGGTGTGTACTATACATGAGTAAATAAGGTTCTTCACTTCAAAGAAGTTAAAAAATAACGATGAAACTCAACAAAAAATACCGAATAAGTCATATTTGATTATTGTTTTTGTAGCAGTGATGACAGCATTATATCTTGAACTCTATATTGTGTAAGACAAGGTGCTATTCTTTATTTAAATGATTGTTCATAAAATAAATTATTTGCGTGAGTTTTTGAAAAATGAAATTTTCAATTCACATTTTTTTTGTGTTGCCAATGAGTGGTTTTCACATACAATGTCTAAACAACTAGAAAGATACATTTCTCAGTGTTATGATAAATTATAATATCAATCAAGTCTATAAAAACCAAAAGTTAATATTATGTTAATTTTGTACCTTTTTTTCCACTTTAGAAAAAATTTGGCCATTACACTTTGGAAATATTAGTGGTGAGACTGTACAGGCTGTGTAGTTGTGTGTGTATTATGTACATAAATGTGTGTGTGATGTACATGTTTATTGTTTATTTTAGGCCCATATGTTTAAACAATTAGAGATGAAATTGTGAATGTGGTTGTATTAGTTTGTTTGTTTTTTATACTTGAACAAATAGGGGCTGAACTATACAGATTGTATGTATATATGTTGTTTTCACTTTGCACCTCATAGCCAAGTCCAGAGGTCCAGTAACAAAACTCTCATTGAGTGGGCAACACTGCTAAAGTGATCCATGGCACCACTGTAATTGATGTTAAGTAATTAATTTGCAGATATGCGTGTGTGCACACACACAGATTATTGTTTAGCATCTATAATCCACTGTATTTATATGGTGGTTCTATGTATCAGTTTTTTTGTTAAATATATACCAATTTAGGGCTGAACTATGAAGGTATATGTGTGAGAATAAGACATTTTTTTGAAGTTCAGTTAGAGTTCTACGAACTATAGCATAGTTTGGTTTGTGTACAAATTTAAAGGTTCAGTTCAATAAAAATATTTTCGGTTAAGTTCTAGTTTTGCAATAACAGGCAGACACTTCAATTTTATTTATTAGTATAAATTAATAAAATATGAAATTACTTTTTTCTTAAATAAAATGTTACTAGCATGCGATTAAGTATTCTTGTAGTGTGAAAGGTCACTTGTAATTCATGGCCTACAAACTCCACAAGTTAGACAGTGTCCTTATATAGTTGGTCTGTGCTTAAATGATGTAGAAATATTATTAATATAGATCTGGTGGAGTTAACACCAGTTCTTACTGTAGTGTTTATAAAACAAGAATATAAACCATTTTCGTTGGTGTAATTTAATGGTATGCAAGCATGGCAGAACTTATGAAGGAAATTGGAAGATAACTGCATAACAAAGGTTTTTTTTTTTTAAGAGATAAGATGTACCTGATGTAAAAGGTGTAGTGTGAAGTATCAGTTTATGAATGTGTGTGTGGTGGCTTGTATGTGAAGAGGAGAGGAAAGGGCATGCAAAGAGTATGGCATTATAGAATAATATTTAAGATTGAGTAAATCTCCCCCCTCCCCCATTTATAAAATTACAGAATCTATTAAGAAATCAGTAGTATAAAACATGGAATACAAAACACCCTTTAAAAATATTCCTAATGCTAATGGAATGGAAGCCATGGTGGTAGTGGTCAAACTACTTACCTCCCACCTAGGTGAACTGGGCTCGATTCCCGGCGGGGTCGCTCCCAGGTTTTCGCACTTGGGAATTTATGCCGGATGATGCCACTGGTCAGTGGGTTTTCTCAGGGATCTCCCGTTTCCTACGTCCTTGCATTCCGGTGCTGCTTCATGCATACCTCACTTCACCCTCATCAGCTCTCAAGACCTCAATGTTAAGAGCCGCCCAAATTTACTCCACCATTCCAATTGAATGTGAATTCTTGATGTTCTCTGGGGGAAAAAATGGTGCACAACTATGTAACATGCAACCAAACTGCTGTTCCCTCTTCATATTACAGCACATCACAAGAATACAATTCACTGGGTTTGCTGACATTTTAATAAGGCATTTGGGGGGAAAAGAACAGGGTAACAGACATAGACAGAATAATATTGAAATAATTTTGTTGATGCTTTTGTTGAGGAAATTCAAAGTTGTCGCAGATGAAAATGTAATTTGAAGATTAACTATGCCTAGTCCGCCTTTATCACCACTTGTTTATAGGACAAACTGCTAGTCAAATTTTGAGAGTGCAATGATTTTAACGTAAATATAAGCTTATTTGATTTAATTCATACTAGTAATTTTTAAAATGCTTGGAAATTTTCTTAAACCTTCCAAACCAATAAAATGCATTAAAAATTTTGTAGTTTCTGAAGGCATGGCTAACACGAAATTTGTAAAGTACATGTGCGTGACTATTCTCAGTTTGTGGCACAATATCAACAGAATATAAATTTCTGGACGTATGAGTTAGCAAAAACATTTTTGCAGGAAACAATTTGCGAAAATCATTACCAATTTTAAATCAAATATGAAGTTCATAAGTGAAAGGAAATGTTTTATGTTTCGAGTATGACACGTGCTGTGGTACTGCATGGCATCTATGGGCTTCATCTAGATCAAAGTATGCTGTCACTTAATGAAGAAAATTTTCAGTTCCTTTTACACCAAAAATGTATCAATTACAACACTTGAGGGCCGTTTAGAGTCTGTAAACACTACTGATAAATCCTTAACTAGGCCTGTTGGTCTACGCTCTTCCTAATTGTTACAGTGGCACAACCTTATCAAATTACTATACTCTTTTAACTCTATTGTTAGTCAGTACATCAGTACATATTTACTTTAAAATATATGCAGTTACAGGCCGGGGGGGGGGGGGTGTGTGTGTGTGTGTGTGTGTTTTTTTTTTTTTTTTTTTTTTTTTTATGCTTGGCTAGTCGTTAGTGGTACCCATTTACAAGCAAGGGAAGGAAAGTAAAAACCCAGCCAGTTACAGGCCTGTGAGTCTCATTTTGATTACAGGCAAGATGGTGGAGAGGCTTTGCAGTACCGATGTGGTAGTAGAGGTTAGGAATAAAGAGAACTGGCTGCAGGAGTACCAACATAGTTTTAGGGAGGTAACACTTGTGAGATGCAACTGACTGGACTGCTGGAGGAGGTGGTGCAGGCAGTAGATGAGGGGAAGCAGGTGGATGCCTGCTTCATAAACTTAGAAGGCTTTTCATAAATTTCTCCTGGTATTTTGATACAGAAAGTGGATGAGCTACAAGGAAGAAAACAGAGGGTGAAACTGGGGGAGTCCTTGTCAAAGGAAGATGGAGTTTCATCAGGGTTCTGCAAGGTAGTGTGCTGGGCCCCTTGTTGTTCACCATTATGTTAATGATTTGGGGATAATAGTGATTGGCAAAGTAAGGCTGTGTGCTGTATGGGTGGGGAGAATAAATTGTAAGAGGAGATGGACTTAAATGAATAAAATGAAGACCAATGTACAAAAAATAAAGATTGTGATGTTTACTAGGAAGAGGGAGGAGAAGGTATAAATGGCAAGGGCAGTAGATAGAAGCTTCAGAGTATAAGAACATGTTGGTGTTGGGGGGAGGGGGGGGGGGGAAGTTGGTGATTCAGAGTGTTCTTAGGTGGAAAAAACTAGTACAGAGAATGGTATCAAAGGAAAGAAGGGTTTTGGAGGGGGTTGGTGGGTGGGTGAAGGAGAAGGTTTATAACGCTATGATTAGGCAGATTATGGAATATGCAGCAGCAGTCTTGGACCCATATGGTTAAGAGAAGGTATGGGAGCTGGAGAAGCTATAAAGAAGAGCAGCGAGGTGAGTTAAAGGTAAATGGGGAAGGCACAGAGGCATAAAGGTATGAAAGGAATTTTAAGCCATCCTTAATGGTGAGAGTTGGTGTGGATCTCTCTAAAGAACAGGAGAGTAGTGGAGAGGTTGTTCAGGATGTACATGGGGGGGAATAGAAAGGGATGATGGGGAAAGTTAAGTAATCATTTAGCCAAGGGGATATGCAGGGGGGAGGTACAAAACTATAGAAAATTTCGGAAGTTATAGTGGCGAAAGGGGAAGGCAGCAGTCCATGCTGGAGAGAATGGTGAGGGAGTGGAATGTGTTGCAAGAGGAATGGGTTGGGCAATTTAGGAAGGAATGAGGAAAGGGAAACACTTTCCACAAAGCACTAACCCAGTTAAAAGTATTAATTATTACTTATATTATTATTGTTGTGGTTGTCATGAATCAATCATAGCTGCCATATTGCCAAAAAAATTTAGCAATTGTATTGTCAAAATATTTAGCAGTTTTGGCAAAATATTTAGTTTTCGTATTGCCGTATATTTATAGTCTATTCTTAGTTTCTTCACACTTTTTGAATCAAACCTTTATAAAAATCACACCATGTGTGGCTCGTTTCCTAAATATGTGATACAAGCGTTTTATAGTTCTGTTTAGATGAAAGTACTTTATTTTGGGTTAATTAAACTTTTACTTATGTTTTATCTATAAATTATTTTTAATTTATCATTAATAAGGATAAAATCAGGGTGAAAATAGCAGTGTTGGTAATGACTAGTAAGAAATATGTAGTTATTATGCAAAGTATTAAAATGTGGGGTGGCTTACCTTTGGTTTAATTTTTAAAACTCTGTTAAGCTTTATTTATATGAAGTGGAGGAATATTATGGAAGTAAAACCTTAACAGGGCTTCAGAAAAGTTGGAAGTAACTGTTAATGGACTAAAGCTGTATTGCCTAAATATGTTAGTGTAGGTGGCTAGCTATATGTATAGATATACAAACTGTTATTTGTAAATAACTTCAATGATATGAGCATAATAAAAAAGTTTGCCTTTTATTCAAATATAGTACAGCTAAGTATTTGTTCATAAGTTTTAATTTTTTTTTTTTTGATGCCGAGATGTATTTTGCATTAAAAATATTTGTTGTTAAATTCTTAATAGTGATGTAGAACTGTATTTTATAATTTCATCTTTTTTTTTTTAACAAAACTGCGTCATTCAGAAGTCCTTCAAAATATTTGGAAACATGCTGGGAACAATATTTTTGGTAGCAAGCATATTACACCATGATGGGTGATGACCGGAGATCAGATTGTTTATCACAGATAACTTATAACCCTCCCCCAGCAGAGACAAACAAGCTGACGAAACTGTTGTGCATCTGCTTGTCAGAACCATTGTGCAATTGCTTTACGACTCCTCTTTCATCTTGGAGATTTTTCAACAGCTGTGTCTTAAATTATCATGCACGACATGATTGTTCTGCACAATGGACAAATATATTTTGGGTTTAATTTTCTCATTCAGATAGCAACTGTTGCCATCTTTAATATAATTACTATCAGAATTATGTGGGACATGTGTAAATACATTTAGGTTACTATGTGTATTACAAAATTTTAACTTGGACCTAATTTATAATAAAGAAATACCCAAAATAAAAGAGTTTTTTCACAGTTTCAGGGAAATGTGTAGAGGTGTGGTGTGTGAAGTTAGAGAATAAATGTGCATAAATTTTATAGTCACATTTTCTTCTCATGATCAAATAATTATCTACCATCAACTATATCAATTTATCACTTTAGTTTTTCTTCTTTTTTTTCCCGTTGACCTAATATTTTGGCACATTTATACCTAATGATGTTATGTATGATAAGCATCGTAATGTGGGGTGTTTATCTGCCTTTGAGTTTTAAACATAATGTTTTTATGATCACTGTAGCAAAATATTGTTATCAGTTGGTTTTGGTGCTAATTATATAAGTGATCTTTGACACAGTTCTGACCTTTATATTAAGAACCATCATCTTAAATTTTCCAGATGAGAATATAGTTGTAATGAAATGCCATAGTCAAGTGTTCTGATCACACATCGGAGAGTTTCAAAATAGACTGTCCTTTGCTGTTTCCCACAGTTTACATTTTTGTGATGTTTAAGGAATATAGGATGGTGATTAACAGTGGACAGCCCTCCAAACAAATTACAAAAAACACAGTACATCTACTTATCTGCTACTCAGAAACTAATACTACTTGCAAACATGGAAGTTATTGCCCAGTCAGTGTTTTAGAGGTGGGTGGAAGAAATGTTTTTGGAAATGTCAACTTGTGGAGCTGAGGATTCTTCATTGTGACGTGGGTGGAGCTGTGACAGTAGACCAGGAAGAAGGGAAGATTGCAGAGGCATGTTACTTTTCGGCCAATCACACGCTGTAAATCAGAGAAAGTAAGGTGTGCCCCTCTACTCTCTCACAAAACAGTTGCCCCAGGGTTTGACAGTGCTACCAGAACTGAAATTTTTTAATTCCTCTGTTTAATAGAACCTGTTTTATAGTTGTTAACCTATGTAGGTACATTGCCCGTGCTTCCGTAGGTTGTTGGAACACATTTTTTGAGTCTTGCTTCTATTTCTTTATGAGAGTTTTAATTTGCAGTTAAATTTAAAGTCGTGCTATAACTACAGGTAATGAATGAAAATGATAGCCTTGAGAATTGCTCAGGGGTTTAATGTCATATGGTATAAAGTTATAAATAATAAATAATTCTGTAGGTAACATTTTTAACAAGAGACACAGCATAAATTATGAGAAAAATAGAGCTTGATAATTTTGTAACAGCAAGACCACAACTAAATAAAAAAACTCAACAACAAACACACAGTGGTAAAAGTAACAATTCTTACATGTGAGAATTTAGTCTTAAGTAAGTACAATTTTGCAGTGACAGTGTAAATTTATAAATGCGCTATTGATAACTTTTGAAGCTCTTTTAGAGGTGTCATTTTCTTACCCCAATTTAAAAATCTAAACAACACTCACAGGGGACAGCCACTGGCTAAGTGAGGTTTTCTCTTAATTTCATTTAGCTACAATAAATATTTTATCTCATGTGTTCAGTCCATCTGAAAGTTCACTATCTCTGTTTGTGCACCAGCTCAGTGGATTTGGAAGGATTTTAAGATGTTCACTCTCACTCCACAGTTCATTGCACTTGTGGGAACCACCTTACTTAACGGTTACTAATAGCACACATTGTTATTTTCAACTAGGCCTATCTAAAATCTGATTTTTCTGGTAATTTTATATTTCCAGTAAGGGAATAAGGATGAGAAATGCTATGGGTTGAGTCATTTTCATTCAAATTCAAAGGCACCAGAAAACAATTTGCTTATTGGGCTAGGCAGGTAGTTTAACTAAAAATTTAATCAGGACTCCTGAAATGTATTTATATATGAATAAGTCTACATGCCCTTGTTTTAGAAATTTGATTCCAGTAATTGTATGTATGTAAAGACTAGTACACATGGGCATCTTTCTTGTACAAGAAAGTGAGCACGTTCTTGTACACCCCGACTTGCACAGCCACCAAGTATGCTAGTTACTAGCACACAAAAGCTTGTATACTAGCTAGTGCGTGCCATATAGGGACTGTCCTATTTTTCACCATCTTTCTTGTACAAGTTGAATGTAAACATAACATATATTTTGTGGATGCTGACAATAAGCAGATATGTTAATGTTTTTAATACGATAAAATGTTTAATAAGTTCCACTATCATCAATAATTTGGTGTATGAATTTAAAAAAAATAGAGGTTTGTCTTTTTCTGTGAGTGATTTTAAATTTTCTAAATTTTTAAATATTTAGTGCTTGAAATATGTCTGAGTGGACTAAATCTTTTATTCTTTTTTATGGCAGATGCTATTGATAATGCGCAAATTACCCTCACAACCCCAAAAACTGCTTCCAGATCATACATAGTTGAAATACGCCATTCACTTTCTTACTCACCAGCTAGTTTAGTGTGTATGGATCACACAATTCCGTGCATACTAGCTAGTAGGCACTTTAATGTTCAATTTCTTGTTCACCTTTATTTTCACTTTCTTTTACAAGAAAGATGCCTGTGTGTACTAGGCTTAAGATATAGATACTTCAGCAGTTCAGGTACTAACTTTTCTTGTGTAGGATTAGCCATGAGCTCGAGTGAGGAGTTTCCTAACAAGGAGGTGTCAGGGCTGACCCACGAGTGTGGGGTGTTTGGCTGCATCGCAGCTGGTAGTTGGCCAACGCAAATGGATGTGTCTCAAGTGATTTGCTTGGGGCTGGTTGCACTGCAGCACAGGTTGGTACTCCCTGTTCAGATGTTGCTTTGACCATAACTTCTATGGTGTATTTTAAAGTATTCTAAACATTTACCAAATTGTTTTTTATTGTTACCAACATTGAAATGCTTCAAAAGTGACTTTAATTGAGTATTGTTTTTGCTGACTGAGTTTAAGACATTAAAGATTAAATTTTGTATCATTTCTTTTTTTAAACCTTACCATTAGTAGAAAACAAATGGTCGACTTACTTTTGTAGCTGTTAGTATTGGTAGTTCTGATAAAGTAAACCAGGGTGGCCTTGCCAGTACTCTGGTAAGTAAAGTCTGTGTAATATCCCTGACTTGTTACAGGCAGCCAGAAATAAACACAGCTCTCGTAGTTAGATGTCAGTTCTGTGAGTCCAGAGCAATTGTTATCAGAAAATGATTTAAAATTTCATATAGCAACGGACCCTCACATTTTTAGCACAGTCTATTCAGTTTCTTCACACTTCTTGAATCGAACCTTTGAAAAATCACTGTGTATGGCGTGTTTAGTTATTTCCTAAATATTCAATGTATCACAAGTGTTTATACCTGTATTAACATAAAAGTATCTCAATTTTTGTGAAATTGAATTTTTACGTATATTTTAATTATAAATTATATCACAGTTATAAAAAATATCAATAAAAACAAAAATGTGTTTAGTTCTCATGCAAAATGTTATTAGAACTGAGTGTGCACGGATTCTGTTTTTTGTCCTTTGGTGTTCATTTCTAGACTTGTTAAGCTTAGTTTGCACAAAGCAGGAATATTTTGAAGTATAACTTTAGCAGGGCTTCAGAAAAGTGTGGAGTAACTGTGAATGCATTATATGTATTACAGCCCATGTTAGTGTGTATGCAAGGATGCACAATGCTGTTGATTATCTACCTGCTGTGGTGGGAAACAGTTGGCATAGCTGCTAGAGCACTCGTCTCCCACCAAGGTGAATCTGGCTCAATTTCCGGTGGGGTCACTCCCGAATTTTTGCATGTGGGGATCGTGCTAGATGATGCTGCTGGTTGGCAAGTTTTCTCAGAGCTGCTCTACATGTAACTCACTTCATCCTCATTTGCTTTGAAGACCTCTTAAAGTGCAGTCCAAACCTTTCCGTTGTACTGCCCTACCTGGTAGACACGTGCATATCAGCAAATAGGCACTTCAGGAAGGAAAATTATTTTGTGATGGTAACAAATGTTACAGCATCCACCAGAACAGCATTTATTAATGGAATGCATGCTCGTGTAATAGGAATCAGAGGCCCTAAAGTGAACACATCTTAGTTTTTTATGTGTTGTACAAAAGTTTATTTATAATTATATTTTCAGAAAATTTTTTTGTTAGAAATGGTTTGCCAATGTCACACTCATGCAACCTTGTGGGTACCTGCTGATTTTATAGTATCCAAGCCAAAGATACAATGTCATTCACAGTATCCAGAAAAACCAATTTCAATTTTCTGAAAACCCCAAAATTTTGCCTATCTCATTGTTAAGAAAAATTCAAAACTTTTTAAATGAGAAAAAAGTATTAAATGGTGAAATGGTTTAAAAAATATGTTAATGAAAACACTTTGCTAAAAACTTGGTACTTCATGATGGTGCTGTGGGATTGAACTCGAAAGAAACTTCAAGAACAAAAATGATACCACAAACTTAACATTACCTCTCTACAGCAGTATGACACATTTATACATTTGTGAAAGAAAATTCTAGAACTGAACTTGTTGCTGAAAGTTTGAAAACAGAAGTAGGTAAAGCAGTAGAAACATTGTGATGTTACGGTTGAGTCAGATGGCATTGGTCAAAACATGCCCGTTCATTTCAGCTCAGAGCAAGAGATTCAAGTTCATAGATGAAAGGTGCCAAAAGTGAAATAATATAAGCTGGAAGTAAAGTTCAGTCTGGTTTTATTATAAGATATGCAGTTCTATTACAGCAGCGGCACCAAAACACTTCACGACAACAAAAAAGCAGGAGCAATAATCAAGGTAGAATCATTCTATCAATTTACATCAGATAAATACTGCATCTTAAGGAAATTTGCAAAGACAGGTGGGATAACTAATTCTCTCCCTGCACCATATACAACTCCTCACACCAGCGAAAAGAATTTAGAAGTTTCTTGTCCAAAACTCAGTTGAAAAGAAATTTGCAGGCATGACCAGTGTGGGTAACGATTGCTTCTCGCACGGTACATCTTAACTCAGCGAGAGCACAATACGACTGTTTTGCAAGTCTGAAGCAACTGTTATAGTTCATTCAGAGTTATTTCCAACTTTTCTGAAGGCCTGCTAAAGTTCTACTTCCAGTATACTTTGCCTCATGCAAACAAAGCTTATCCAAGTCTAGAAAATTACACCAAAAGGAAAGCTTGCTGTAGAGTTCCATTTAATAAAAACAGATGTGTTTTTATGTTAACACAAGTATAAAACACTTGTGATTCACAACATTTTTAGTTAATAACCACACACATCATGCATAGGGTGAGTTTTGAAATATTTGATTCAAAAAGTGTGAAGAAACCGCAGATAGGCTATTTCAAATATGGACTGGCAAGGGCTGTTTTTACTCTAAGTATCTACCAAAAGCTTTGTTGCACCACCAAAAACTGCCCAATTGGGGCATTGTATGATGCGGTCATATCTAAAAATTTCAAAATACACGTTAATGTGACTCTGTAACCCGTGCAATATGGGTGTGTACCTCATACATTGTGTCTGCACATATACTTTCTCATTGTAACTATACTGCACCATTTTGCAACAGCGAACTTCATGTCCCTTGGCTCATTAGGAAAAGAAAAATGTGTTGTAACATCTCATGATCATTGGTACTGTCAAACTACTTGAATTAAATTATTAATTTTGAAAATCAAAAGCACACAAAATAGGCACAAATTGTTACTGCCTTAAAATTCCAAACATTGAATAAATTACTTTCCTTTCATAATAGTATGTAAAGTATAAATATTTCGCTACCATAGTAAATACTACTGCCTGCATCATTACAACATATTGGACAAAAAAAGTCGTAGAACTAGCGAAAGCAAACATTGACATCAGTGATACATAAAACTTATTCAAAGTGTTTTTTTGGTGAGAGCTGTGCATTATTGAAAACAGTTTTACCCAGTTCTCACTGGAAGGAAATTCTAAAAATTTTCAAATGTGGTTTTGAGTTGAAAATACAGTGGAGAACATTAAGTAATAAATATGTTAAAATTCATATTTTTCCTTGGTATCGCTGTAGGCACTGATTTTCCTTTATAAATGTTATACTTCTACTTACGCCTTTTGCCACTTATCTAACAAGGTTAAATGTTTGAAAACAATTCGTACTTGTAACACAATTTGTCCTTTGCAGTTACCAAAAAGCATTTCAGTTTTATTTTGGGAAACCCAAAATTCATATCCAGTTTGTGAAATATCTGCACCAAATGTATTAATGAAGGTAACTGCCATTTACTAAAATAATTGTAACTTATGCAGTTCTTGGTGTAATTTACAAACTCATTAATGGCGTATCCAAATTAACTGTACTGGCCATGCACTCAACGTATCCTGAAAACTAGAAAAGAGCTATTATCACGTGATCGCCTGAAGCAAGTGTTTGTTTGTCAACCATATTTGCACTCAAACTGCTGCATCGACCCTGGAGACAGTGTGATGAAAATTTCACCCAGTGTGCACCAGTTCAGTGCAATTGAATTTTGTAACATGGAAAGTGACTGGCACTTGGAGCAAGCACAAACAAACTTGAACACATGGAACTCTGTTAGTGCATGCTGAGTGCAGTCCAGTGCAGCAGTTGGAATTTGCCATAAATTTCAAAACTGGAACTAGCCTAAAACTTTTTGTAATGGAATGATTAAAGTTGTTATTGCTGTTACATTTTATTTAATTGTGTAAAAATGTATTTTTTAAACTCTTAGAAATGCCTATGATAATAGTTATTTATAATACACTTGCTATGACAGTAGCCTTCATTGTTTGTATAAAAGTAAATTTGCTTGTTGTATGGAAACTCAAACATATACTTCTAAACATGCGTATGTATAATCCTTCACATTTATTTCAAATGTTAGTAGCAATTCATTTTTCATAGTTTAATATATTTTCTATATAACCAAAGCATAAAGAAAATAGAGAAAATTTACTTCTCTGGCATTACTAAATAAAAAATCATTTGCTAAAATGTTGGGCCATAGAGTTATTTCTGTTGTGTTAAAATTTTAATGAAAATATTTTGGATAGTAGAAAATTTCCTGTTAATTACGCTCATTAACCATAGACATTTTTAAGCTTGAGTTACTTACTCAGTGAAACACATATTTATTTTTGACCTGAGAGATTATAGAGAGTATGAATTCTGATAACATGTGTTGTGTTGTTTTCTGTTTGATGGCACAGCGCAGTTGTGAAAGTGGTTTGTTTCCCTAAAGTGTGTCACAATCATAACCTGATATGGTATTGTGATAATTCTCTGTGTCGCAACATTCTAGTTTTCTTCTGTTGGTCAACATGAAGTTGTTATGGACTTGGTCGTATCTCTTCCTACTTTGATATATAACTTGTTGCTATGTAGCATTCTAGTTGGAAATTTGACAGATAATGTATAAAAAACAATAGTTGTAGTGTTTCTGTAGTCCAAATGTCTGGGATTATTTATTTATTTCATTTATAACTTTTATGTCCACTGGTATTTCACCCGTGAATTCTTGGTGCAGTGACACACATGTTGGGCAACCTTTAAGTGGGTGAATTTATGTATACACACACACACAATCAAAATGTATGTTAGTTTTGAAACATTAGATTTTCACTTATAATTTTTGTGTTTCATTTGGCATTGAGGTACTATGTGTTATGTTATTAACACAGGAGTTTTGCATTATTTCAGCCAGTTTTCAGTTTCAATATTGGAAAAGGGGAGGGAATAAATGTACTGATCTAAATTATATATATAATAGGTTAAAAATGTTTTATTTATTTTACAAACTAAGCTTAATTGACTGTTAAAAGCAGAAAACTTTCGAGTCCCCCTCCCCCTTTTTCCCCCCTTTTTTCCTTCCTTCCCTTCCCTCCCTCCCCTCCATCCTTCCCTCCCTCCATCCCTCCCTCCCTCCCTCCATCCTTCCCTCCATCCCTCCCTCCCTCCTTCACTCCCTCCCCCCTTCCTTCCTTCTTCTCCTTTCCTTTCCTTCCTTCCACCACAGTAAATCATTTCTTACCCTCATACTGACATCTACTAAAGTGATACATTGATGTGAAAGTTTGTGCAGTCTCTTAATGTCACATTTAAATAATTTCCATTTTTGCTATGCTCACAGATTGTTTACCTTGCTTTTCAATTCACTGGTTTGACATTTGTAATACAGTAAATCCTCCCTATTGTAACCCCTTTTGTTTAGACCATCTCACTTTAAAGACCCATTTTTGAGGAATTGTAAAAATTTCTGTAAAAAAAAAGTTGGAAATGTGAAGGAATTCTACTAAAAAATAAGTCTACACATTGTGTTTCTTTCATCAAATACTGTACAGTACTTCAAACAGTGCATATTTTAAAATAGATACCACCCACATTTTGATGTATAGGATGGGTCAGAATCTGTAAAAATTTTCCAAACCCCCTATTGAGACCATGCCTCAATAACAACCCTGTTCCTGGAAACCGTAAGGGACAGGACAGTGGGGTTCTACTGTATATACATGAAATGCAGCATTGTCAGTGTTGGGTATAGCATACTTTTTCCGATCATTCTCTACCATTTAAAGGTTAGCTGGATTTTTTAGCTGTAGTCTAAAAAGATGCCACCTCATTATTGTGTTTTAAGATGGAAAGGCATAATTTGAACTAGGTAATATATTTTGGTTGGGTTAAATTTACTGATATGAAGGCAGCTAGGAACTCTGTAAGAAGGATACTTCATACAATATAGTCCCCATTCCACAAGGTCTGTTAAGAAGACATCTCTGTTTAAGAGCTGGTCATACCAATGCTTGCCTTGTAGTGATCTAGATACTTTTCATGCAGTGTAGATTTATATCTTGCAGTTACATGCAAATAATTGTAATTAAACTTATTTCTGTGGATGAATTTTAAGTTACATGGCATTTCATTGAATGCAAACAAATGCCTGCAAAACCAAAAGTCTTAAAATTCCTTATAACTCCTTTCAAATTCACAATGTCTTACACTGAAATGTGGATATGGACAAGCAAAATTGTGTATTTTAAAAAGCCCTGAACTGACACTATTTAAATTAATATAATTGGCTCTCATAAAGTGCTGAAGGGGCAGAAGGCCATTTTACAAGCTGAGCTAATGGCAAATATAGCTTCTTAAGGAACAGATATACCAAGTGGAACTGAACTCTACCAAAGACTTTGGCAGGTGATTCCTCATCAAGAACTAGGTTAAAAGTATATATAAGACCAATAGCCTAAGTCTCATAAGAGTGTAAACACCCTTAAAGTGTAGCTGAAGTAGATATTTGGTGCTAGTAACACTGCTCGAATGAAAGAGAAATCTCTTGAGTTTCTGGATAATACCATAAAAATTGTTTACCAATATCAGTCTACTTACACTAAGGAGGATGGTTTTGGAACCCCATTTGTGCCTTTAAAAGTGTAACTCTTGGCATTTTTTGGTTGTTTCCTTGCAGATTAGTTGAGTTGAGAGATTTGAGTGGCTCTTAACAACGAGGTCTTGAGAGTCAATGAGGGTGAAGTGAGGTGAGTATGGAACAGTGCTGGAATGCAAGGATGGGGGAAATGGAGGATCCCAGAGAAAACCCGCTGACCAGCAGCATCATCCAGCTTGATTCCCGCTTGCAAAAATGTGGGAGTGACCTGGCCGGGGATTGAACCCAGTTCACCTTGGTGGGAGGCAAGCAAGCTTACCGCTCAGCCACTGCATTCTCTTCTGCAGATTAGTAATCTACCATGGTAAACAAAAAGGTGACATTGGTTTTTTTTTAATGCCACACACTACTATTTTTTGAGAAATTAGTGCATAATGCTCTTAAGTACATACATTGAATTGCAACACTAGTAGTGAATTCTTGTCATCAATCAATTCCACAGCACCCTTTTCTGGCCATTAAAAACGAAAGGCTTTTTTTCATAATCCACTTTTGAATGAAAAAAAACTCACCTGTCCCCTGAAATATGTAGATGAAATCTTTTTTACACATTCAAAACAGTTGGATGGTGCAAGAATTTTCCATCAACCTGGTTTTAAATATTATGTAAGATTTATTAACTCTACTAACATTAGTTTGAAAATTAAGCATTAATGTTTAATTTTTGGTAAGCAAAGCGTGTGAGAATGCATGGGGTGGCATTTTATCAATTATGGGAATTTATCACCGGCTATAAGCAGTGCAGAAGGGGGTAACTTGAATACCAACTCAATAACTTTATTATTATTATTATTGTTATTATTTTAATATCAGCATTAAATAAATAAATGAAAAACATAAATTCTTTAAGTACATGTAACTCATCCAGTGTACATACATCACTAAAACAAAAACTTAATTTTATTTAAATGGTACAGATTTCATCAGAATTTGCACAACCTCATCATGCTTCTGTTATGACTAAGCTTATAAGCTACATGGGCATTCTGTTTTTTTCTCCTTCAACCCTTGTGTATCTCTGATATACCCTTCCCCTCCAAGTGTATTCTTTACATTCCACTGATGTCCATTATTCTGAATGTCTTTAGAGGTCAGGAGAGTGCAGGGATAGTCACAAGTGATGGAGCTGAGAAGAAGCCATTCTATGTACACAAAGGAATGGGCATGATAAGCAATGTTTTCAATGATGATGCCATCAAGAAACTGAAAGGTAATTAAGTGTACATTATTTTACCATACCAGCTTTTATGTGAGAAGAAAAAAGTAAATTTCACAATTTAGTATTCTTTTCAAAATGAGTTTTCCATATTCTTGAGGTGCTTCAATTTCCATCCACTTTGCATCCAGTCAGTGCCCCATTATAGGGTCTCATTCCATGTCACCTGTTTAAGGACAAAAAGCACTAGTTGCCTTGCTTGGGAAACAAAATATCAGGTAGAGGTAAGGTACACGTCCATTGTACATTTGTTTATTTTCATGTAAAATCTTACATTTTAGCAATTGTTAAATTTCCTCAAGGAAAGCCATGAACAATAACTAACAGTTCGTTGTTTAATATGGAAGCTACATTGTGCTCTGCATTTAAATCTTATTAAATTAGAATTTTTAATAGCTTTTATACATTGAGATTATACCATTGAGACTCCTTTTAGCAGTTTTTACGCTTCTCTGTTAAATATACTTTCATTATTTTTCCTGAAGTTGAATTTGTAAATATACTTCTTTTAAAATTAAATGCTATTGTAAAGTTGCATATGTATTATATGGTGATTCTAAATAATAAAAATAGTTGTCTTGGAAATAGGTCAAGGCATGTCACGGCCTGAGCAGTGTAAACAAACATGGTGGACATGTTGTAGCATACTGAACTGACAACTAGTGTTTTGTACGAAAATGTAATAGTGTATCCAATAAGTCAAGTACCAACAAGTACTGATCTAGTTGTGTGTTCATGATACCGGCCAGCAAGATGCTGACATGGTGCAGAAACCTGGGATTGTGTGATGGACGAGTTAAGTAAGCATGGAAACAACACAAGCTACTTACAAGATATCATAATGGCCACAGAGTCTGGGGTAAATATGAAACCTCCCATAGCACTGACAACAACAGAACGAGGTAAGGCGTATTCATGGAAATTATAGAGTCAACAATTCAAATAGTATTCAGTCACCACAAACCTCATGGAAAAAAGTCTGGAAATACAAGTTGCCACCTTCATGACTGTCATTGGCCCTGATACAGCTAACATATACAACACCTTTTCACTTACCAAGATGGAAAAGACAGCATAACGATAATCAAAGCAAAATTTGATGCATTCTGTATTTCGCACCAAAAACAAACATAACCTATAAGAGGTACATGTTCAACAAGATAATGCAAATGGAAAACTAACCACCCTTTGACGATTTCCTGACATCCGTCATTAATCAAGGCAAAAAAATGTGAGTTCCAGGAACTAACAAATAGCTTACTTTGTGACAAAATAGAGGTGGGCATTGCCAATGACTCAGTATGTGAACTGCTACTGGCAGAAGAAAACCTAGCCTTTGATCAGGCAGTAAAAATTTGCAGAGCAGCGGAGTTAACCAAACACCAACTTCTAACCATGAAGACAGATATGTCACCAACTGTTGAGGCTATTCATGTGAAAAGATATGGCAAAGGAAGGCCCTCAAAACCGACAACATAAAGGGGGCAATCATTATCTTCAACATTTCAGTACTCCAGGTGCGGGAGTTTCTGCCAGCGAAGATCATGTCATGCAATTGGACAATCGTGCTGAAAGTGTGGGAAACCGGGGCACTTTGCACAAATGTGTAGGTCTTGACAAGTTAATACGAATGTGTCATAGCAGCCAGAAATAAGACAACATACACAATGTAGAAGAAGCAGAAGGAAGAAGTATTTCTAGTTTCATGCGTATCCAGTACTGAAACACGAGTAGGACTGGGTTGAAACATGAACTCTGCCTGCTAACTACAAAGTGAACTTCAAGCTTAACACTGGTGCGCAGTATAATGTTAAAACCACTTCCATTGCTAACAAGTGTAAACTGAACACTATCCCATTTAAAACTAGATGCCTAATGTCCTTTGGTAAAGACTCAATTCTTGTACTCATGGAAGTACACACACACACAGTAAAAGGGCAGCAGTGGTTAAGTTTTTGATCGTTGACAATGGACACCAATGTGTACTAGGAAGAAAAACTTGTGAAAGCCGAGAGTTTATGTAAAGACTCAAAACTGTGAACACTAATGATAAATTATTTGATGGTATCGGTTATCTAAAGGGCTTAGTGTATGACATCAACCTAGCAGACCAGCCTAACCTCAAGGTACATCCACCTTGCAAAGTGCCCTATCCAATAAAGAACAAAGTTAAGGAAGAAATTGACAGCATGGTGAAGAGTAATATAATAGCACCCATCACGGAATCCACCCCAGCCATCTCATCCATGGTTGTGGTATGCCAAAACGGTAGGGTTCAAATATGTTTTTACCCTTGTGATATAAACAGAAACTTGAAAAGATGCCATTTTTCTCTCTAGACACTCAACGAAACAGCAACTCGCTTACATCACTCTAAATATTTCACACTACTGGACAGCAGGAAAGGATTTTGGCAAATAAAAGTGTCGGAAAGAGCCTCGTAATACCTCAAATTTGCGATACCATGGGGTCGCTATGCATGCAAAAGGATACCTTTTGGTCTGGCATCTGCTCGAAGCCTTCCAACAAGTAATGACACACCTCTTACAAGACATTGACAGAACAGAATACTCTGTGGATGACATCCTGGGGGATATCACCAGACCCTGAAAAGGTTTGAACTATTGAGCAAATAAGGAAACCTACCACCATAAAAGAACAGCAAAGATTTCTTGGTATGGTGAACTACCTGTCCAAATTCATACCAAACGTGTCTAAGCTATCTACTCCACTATGGCAGCTGTTGGAGAAAAAAGTGGCCTGGCAATGGGAACAAAACCAAGACTTGTGCTTTTGAGACACTCAAAAATGCCTCAAGTTTCCACCAGTGTTAACCTATTAAAATCATAACAAACCAGTCACGTTGTCAATAGATTAAGGCAACCACTCTAGTGGCATTGGTGCTGCTCCAAGAAAATCAGCCATTCGCTTATGTGTCCAAAGCACTTACCAATGCTCGGCTGAACTATAGCCAAATCGAAAAGGAAGCCCTTGCCATACTGACAGGATGTAAGAAATTTTACCAATGCATTTGGGGTGACAGAAATTTACAGATTGAGTCAGACCGTAAACCTCTCGAGGCCATCGTAAAGAAGCCATTTCTTGATGCACCTGCAGGACAACAAAGAATCCTGTTTGAAGTGCTGGCATATAACCCTACTGTGACATATGTTAAGGGCTCACAATTGTACATTGCAGATGTCTTGAGCAGGGATTGCAGCAGCACACCAGAAGTGGACATTCCACCCACATTTGAAATCCATGTCCTGATTCTGTTGCCGAAAGAACGCACTATTACGCCCCTTTCAGGACATAGCAAGGATGAGGAAAGGCGTGAAGAGGTACATAGGCCTACGGTGGATTTTGTCAATGCAAAACACAAAAAATTGTATACATTTCAATATATTCAACATCATACTGTTACAAAAAAAGAAATTTGAGGTAATTAATCAATTCCAATATTGCTTGATGCTCTCCCCCTCGCCCCTGGGGAGGAGGGGAGAGAAATACTGCAACATGCAAAAAGACAACACTGTCTTAATTGTCCCAATCAAATGACACAAAAAAATAAGGCAGCTCAAAGATAATGAAGGATCTCCTTTGCATAACAATAGAAACATCAGCACTTTAATAGAATAGGCATACTCTAACCTTTATGCTAAACGAGCAAACAGCAGCACAACTTTAAGAAGAACCTCAGAAAACATCTAATAGAACACTATAAAAAACATATTTTAAAAAATCACTAATATTGCCACTAAAATTGACACACCACTATACTGAGGTAACTGAACAACACACACGTCTTACCAAGTCTATCAACATCCTCTTAAAGCTTTATACCAATAAAACTTCCTATTGCATTTAACAGACCACACTTGATCCATTGCTTAAGAAAAATCGACCTCTTGCAAAAACCTATAAGGATACCAGCTTATGATATTTATAATGTAAACGGCGAAGAATCACTTTCCCCAATCTCATACAAGATGCCGGATCTAAAAAAACACTAACAACGCATGGAAGGCAGAAATATTACCAGAATACAACATCCCAACTACGTAACTCTAATCTATTGATTACATAACAACGTGCAAACAACACTCTCTTAACATTACTTAACTTTCTTATCAATTTCAGCACAATGGGCCTGCAACAAGACATTGATTCTAGTGAGAAGCTTTCGATATTGCGTACCACAATATTAAAAGGGTGGCCTACAAAGCAAGAACTCTTACCAGAATACCTAAAAATATACTGGACTTTGAGAGAAGTATTAGCAGTTTACAAAGATGTCATCTTCAAAGGGGCTCAAACCCTCATCCCTAGCATAATGAAAGAACTAGTTCTTTCACATTTACATCGCCCCCACAGAGACATTATAGGTAGCTTGAAACTAGCAAGAGACCATGTATTCTGACCTGGAATGACACAGGACATCACAGAATTTGTTCACAAATTTGCAGCCTGCAAACAATCACAAGGGACTCCTACTCAATGTCTCACAGTAGAAGACATTCCGTCATGCCTGTGAATGTACGTGGCTTCTGATCTGTTCCAGCTAAAGGACAAAAACTTTCTGGTTATAGCAGACAGTTATTCAGGTTACTTTGACTTTATGTTGCTGCAATCAACTACAAGTGACATAGTTATCAGGGAGTTGAAACAATTGTTCTCCCAGCATGGCATCCCCAATGAACTTCAGATGGATGGCGGCCCTCAATACACATCTTATGAATTCAAAAAGTTCCGAAGGGTGTGAAATTTCACATACTGAATTTCCAACCCCCACTTTCCCCGTTCTAATGGCTTAGTAGAATGCTACATCCCAGAAGCTAAGAATCTAATTTATAAATGTAGCATGATGATACAGACTCAGTGCGTGATCTCTTGTATCACAGGAATACTCCTCGAGGGAAACTCTGCTCTCCTGTCCATCGCCTCATGGGACATAGGACAAGAACCTTACTCCCAACCAGTGAAAAGTTGTTGCAACCAGCGTTAATAAAGGATGTTATGCACAGGATCAAATCATTACCACAGGCTGACAGAAATACCTTCAACTAAAACCGAACTTGGCCCCCTACACTGCTTCAAGGTAATGACGTCCTATATAGAGAGGCACACAACCACTGGGTCCTAGCAAAGACAGTGTGACCAGCACCAAAATCATGCTAGTATGTAATAGACACGCCCACTGGTAGATATCAGCAAAACTCGTGATTCATCAAACCCAGGAGTACATCCTTACCTGCAATCAGCACCCAGGTAAATGGCAAAAGGGCAGTTTATGCAGGAGAAAACAGATATAACGAAGTGAAACAAACTCCATATACATCTTCCAAATCTTCACAACTAGTACCAACACACTGGCATTCCCGGAGCACATCCCCTGATTTCTTGGGTTTTGGAGGAAACCTCCAGGAAAGGGACATCCCAACCATGGACATTAGCGCCCCTAGCACCCCAAATTGACGTGCAGTAGAAGAAATGTGATTCCTCCATTAAAACTATATCTTTAAACTACATAGATTTTAAAACGTATAGCAATACCAGTTTTAAATTACAGACTGTGAATCAAAGTAATAGCCTTACTGATTGTCAGACTGTCACTGTCAAATTGTAACACGTCTGAAAACTGCTCCCCCTAGGTAATAGAATCTGCTTGTTGGAAAAGTAAGGATGTCACATTTATAGGTCAAGGCATGTCATGGCCTGAGCAGTGTTTACAAATATGGTAAACATGTTGTAGCATACTGAACCAACAGCTAGTGTTGTGTACGAATAATAATGTATCCAATCAATCAAGTACCAACAAGTACTGATCTAGTTATGTGTTCGCGATTACCGACCACCAAAATGCTGACATTAGTAAGTTCTATTTAAGTTTTACTCAGCACTAATGCATGCAAATTTATTGTAAATTGTATGCTTTTACCCACAGTTTTCTTGATTGACTTGTTTACAAGTTGTTCAATTATTTTATGATGATGTTGCTATAAATTATTTCACATCTTGTTTAGTTGTCATGTATTCTATCTAGCAGTGTGTCACATGGGAAGGAGAATATCATTAACCATGCACACTAAGACATCACTCCTGTATGACAAGGAGGCTGAACTGGAGATTATTCATGCACCCACAGTCCGAAGTACTTTAGTTTACAAGGACCCAGTTTTCTTTAAAAGAGTTCCGCATAGGCTATACTTCAATGTTGTCCACAAACACCTGCAGTTTTCCTTTGGTTATGGACAGCATGTCTGAGACACCAAACATTTTGGTATTTGACTGGCCAATCAGAATTATGTTACTTCAATACTGAAGGTCTGCGATTTGCAGGCAGGCACTTAAGATGCACAGCAGTTAAATTAATCAAACATGAAAGTGGTGCAGATATAAAGTGTTCTGACATGCAACTAGACAGGAATTCTTTTAGTTAAAACCAAGTGTCGCTGGTTGTCAGTATACATAATGGTACTAAGTAACTCTCTTTTCTTACGACCTGCCAGGTAATTTGGGTATTGGCCATACTCGCTACTCAACTAGCGCAGCCTCGGAAGAAGTGAACTGCCAGCCATTTGTAGTCCACACAGCTCAAGGACCCCTGGCTGTTGCTCACAATGGAGAACTTGTCAATTGTGGCTCACTCCGTAAAATGGTGAGTTTTTAATCCTGATACAGCTATTAAGTGTCTGTTCTTTGTGGACATTTTTGAAAGAAATTGACATTTCTGGTATTGCAAAGAGACTAAATTATAATTTATATTTTTACTTAAATATTACGCATTTTTTAAAATTATTTACTCTTTGTATTTCTTGCTCAATTTTCCTGGCTATGAGTAAAGGAAAAATTACAAAAATTTTGGGTAATTTGAAATTATAATTGTCTTGATATAGTTGAGTATATTTTCAACACAGTTGTTGTGTGGTTTGGTGAGAACCACTGTCGCCTCTCTGTAGGGATCAGGGTTCGATTTCAAACACTTAACCTGGAAAATGTTATAAATGGTTGGTAGGTCTGACTCACCTTCATACTGCAGAAGCTGAAGGCAAACGATTACAGAATCATCGTGCCAAATTGCCATTGCATGCTACAGTTTCCACCTGTGCCTTTGCCTGTGGTTCCAACAACCTTAGAGCTGCAAACTTTATAATCATGAAAGAAAAGGACACCGTAGTTTGACTTTCCTTGCATGTTTCTGAAGCTGCTGCATTGTCTTCATGTTGCATGGTCATGTTTTTTATGTAGGTGCTGGGGCGAGGTGTCGGCCTGTCCACGCACTCGGACAGTGAGCTTATCACACAGGCTCTGAGTTTGAACCCACCAGAAGGGGAGGAGAACGGTCCAGACTGGCCAGCCAGAATTAAGCACCTCATGCAGTTGGCACCATTGTCCTACTCACTGGTCATCATGCTCAAGGACCGTATATACGGTGTGAGGGATCCCTATGGAAACAGGCCTCTGTGCATTGGCAAGATGCTACCCGTTGGACCAGCAGGTAGATTTTCAAACATAAAACATTGAAATCATTGTTTGTGCTCATATAATTACTACAGAATGTTAAGTTGGCCGTATCTTATTTAAGTTACTACAGAATTTTTTTAAGTACTCATGTCATTGATGTTATTGTCTGTTTTTTGTTGGTTATTTCTGCTTTAGGATGCATTTTGCATAGTGTGCTAAAAGAGTGGTCTGTGGCAGGAAACAGATCAGTGTATAAGAACTTATATAATTTCATTTTCTGGAACCTATCAGGACCAATAAAAGATCTAAATAATTGTGTTGTTACCAGTGAAGTGTACCAGAGGGTGGTGGAAGTGAATGACTGTTGACCATGTCAGAGTAATCACATTCCCTTCTTTGATCTGACAGAATTTTCACAGCAGCAGGCGAAATTGCTCACTTTACAGTGAATAGCCTATAATTATACATTTACCATGTATCCGGGCTTCAACCAAAACCACCACGATGGTGAGGCTGACAGAAGACGTAATAACGTAGGTTCCCATAGCAGAGAAGTATAGGCACCAGTGACGGGGTTGGAAAGATGTAAAACAGACTCTGAAAAGAAGAGAGGGCTGATTGTGATATTTCCAAAAGGAAAAGAAAAAAAAATCCTACAAGTGGAGGGTTTAAAAAATGTCGCTAAAAGAAGTGCATCATTGCACTGACGACCAGGTGATACAATCACCTAAACACTGACACGTGCCCCTCTTGGGTCTTACTGGCTAAGAGTTGGTTATGCTGACTGCCGTCTCAGTTAAGGCGTATGAGAGAGAAATCAACCCCAGAGTGAGGCGGAATGATTTGATTTCCCTGCCAGGGAGCTTCACTATCCTCACGACTAAGGCTGTCAAAATGTGGGATGCCAGCGGTCCCAGGATTATGAATGAAATTAAGTAGGTAATTATTTGACTGCGATTGTGGCTGTGGGTGATCTGGCGGATGTGATGGGATTTATCCGCAGCGGCCTCATCAGCTTACATGCGGGGACAAAGTTGGCCAGACTTTGAATTCCAGAGGGTTGGGGAACGACCTTCGGTGGAAGTCAAACACCAACTATTTTCCCAGATGCCAACTTTATCGTACAGAAATTTGGCAGATCCACCGCGGGCGGGTGTCAAACCCTGATCAGTTTACCGGATACTAGTTTAATGATGCTAGAGTGGGTTGGATCCACCTGAACGGAGGATACCTGGTGGTCAGGGGTCTTAACTGGCCACAGTGTCTCTGATTGTTCTGGATTGGGTTCCTCCGGTGGACACCAACCTAGCCATCTTCTTAAAGGGGTCTCATGAGGGCAGTATGATAGCATAACATAGGGGAGTGTACTCTGGTTTACTAGGTGACTGCTCTACTGGACTTGAGGTCACACTATTAACATTAGTAATATTCTGCCTATGAATGGCGCATCTCTCCCTGCACCTCTGGCGGCTCCTAATCCCACCGTGCTTATTGTGCATTTGAAATTAAGACTGTCTACTTTTCTGCGGACGTAACAGTCCTGGGGGTACGACTTGACAGTCGGGCCCAAGGACCTGTCATGCGATGGGCAGTCAAGGTATCGAGACGTACATCAAGCAACTGCCGAGGATGTGTTGAAAATCCAGAATCAGTGGCGTGCCCCTACGGGTTTAAAATGCCAATCTTTTCAGGCCTCATCTCCTGTGGAGTCTAGCACACCTCACAACTGTTTACTGACGTGTCTAATGGTAGCACAATTAAATTACACACACTTAATTTAACCAAAAGAATACTAAGAGGGGAAACTAAGCTATAATTACGGTACGCAACACACAAGGTTTCAGTTCACGTAACATTTATTACTGTGACTAAGGAAACTGGAAAATCCTGGCTAAATGAATACACTCTAAGATATTAATTAGCTACAATAAATTATATAATAATTATAATGAGCTGAAGCAGGTGAATGCAAGCCTGGTAAAATAACATTTTTTAAAATGCCAAATATTCTAAGTGATGCAATTTGCAGCATTTGACGTTAGGTGGATTGTCGGGGGGGGGGGGTTAAGCTAATCACGCAACAACCTGCTACCACGGGAGTCAAAGTAAATTGACTGTAGTAAAGGGTAGTGGGTACAGGTGGTTGGATTACCGTATGGAGAGAGTGCTGAAACTGGCTGTCAGCTGGAGTGGACAAGCCTTATGCAAGCTAGTGAGCTGGAGTACTGACGGCCTTCTCAAGCTGTTGGCTGGAGAGAGTGCTACCTTCCCAAGCAGCAGGTTGGAGTTCGAGCCGTGTCACAAGCAGCTGGAGAGGAGAGAGAGTCTTCGCAGACTAAGGAGAGTCTTCACAGACTGGGTTGAGCTCACGAACCTATTTGACTGGCGAGCCCGGCATCTGCTGGACTTCTATTTATACTTGAAAATCTCAGCAACAGCTATTCTTCAGGGTGCGGAGGGTAGCGTAACCTTTCCAGCGCAGGGGTAGGTTTATTGGGGTGCTAGAGTGCCGCACATTTCTTATCTCCCTGCTTGGAGGCGATGACAATTTTAAACATCTCTCTCGGAGGCTGGCTGGATGTGACGGCACAAGTCACAGTGGTGCTGCCATCTCGGGGGTTGATTGGAACTGCTTCCACGGCTGACTGAAGAGTAGTAGATTTTCAATAATATTTATTTTATTCGTAAGGGTGGCGCTTCCATGTGGGATTCTGGGCGGGCCATGCATGTTGTAATTACGTGGGTTAGTTACAAATACGTATTTGGCTGTCCAGGCTAGTGGAATCTCCTTGCTCGATATGTTTATATTTAATTTGCTACTGTTATGACTTGCCCCTGAGCTCAGTTTGCTCGTAGATGGGGCAAGTCGCCCGTAGAGAGCACATCTGCTATATGCAGCATGCTGGCATGCGTAAACACAAAATAAATAAAACCAACTACCTCTTCGTTGTTGATGCAACATCTTGAACAAAACTACATAATGGATAAGAAAGCCACTCTAGGCGACTACATCCTTATGTTAAGTCACTCGAAAAAGCAGCCAATCACAAGACACGTGGTTCCCTCGTCTCTTGGTGGTCGTTGAAATGTGGCCAGGAAAGATCAGACGTGTGCCCGAACACTAGTACCAGGTGGAGGTAAAATTCACTAAACTTAGTTCAGGGCGTGGCACTAGGTGGCACTGGCATGACCAAAAGGTGCTTTCAAAAGCGGTTGATAGATCACTTTTCAACTGTGATGCTACAGACAAACTGAAAACTTAGCGGAAAATTTACAGTGTGGTTGGACGAAGCTTGGCGAGCTGAAAGTGTCTGAAATTAAAGGCACGGATGTGACGAAAAAGCGATGATGGCATTCCGTAGTCAGATACAGCGTGGGAAAGCCGCCGCAGACTCTGCCCGTGTGCCAACTGTCTTGCCAGGCCAGCTATTATACAGAAGCTAGCAGAGTTGAGAAACTAAATTGAAAAGCCCAGAAGCAAAAACTAGTCATCACCAAATCCACTAAGTTAACTAAACTCCCATTCTAATGAATAAAACTCAAACAAACTTTTAAATCGCCCACAAACAAAGAAAAAATTTCCTGGGAAGTGTGATTTCTAAGTACAAATAGTATGTCAAGTTCTTTTACAATAAATTTCCAAAAAAAATTTTTGACGTACAGATTTATCACATCTGAAAAATATCACAGAACACTAGTTACTGCCATTTTTACAGATTTTATCAGTTTTGGTGGATTTTTATATCAAACGGATTTACAGGCAATATCACAGATTTTTTTTCATTCCATTGCAGACACCTTGTTTACAAACGAAAGGCTGGAGATATAGATCACTTTACCACTGGAATATTTATTTTATATCTGTGCTGACATCAAACAATTTGTTAATGCTGGTGAAGAAGTATGTTGTAAATCAACATTATTACTCAATGTTTGTCAGCCCTAAGTTGCTGAAATGTAACACTTGTGCTAGTCAGTTGGGGAACAGGCTGCTGAAGTTCATAATTTGTTAGGTTTGGCAATCTCTCATGCATAAATAGTAATACTTTTTGATGTCTCAGGGATTTCCTAATTAAACTTTGTAGCTGCCAGGTACATAAGACAATGTGTTTTGTCAGATTCTATATGCAAATTGATAATTCGTTATTTCAATCCAATTATGCATCCGTGTAAAAAAAAATTGCAAAAGTGTGGAAACGCCTATGATTTCCATGAAACAATGTACTGACAATAACAAGTTTCGGTGTCTTACTGCGGTTGTGCATCATTATTCAGTTACACACTAAGCAAACACTGAAAGTTGCATTTTAAATAGTCCATCTAACATGTAAAACAAACAAGTGAATGTCAGTCTAACTTACATGGAGTATGTTGCCCTTAGGAAAAGTTTTAGACTGGTGTTTCTTAAACGCAGGACCCTGGCATAATTTACACAGGTTTGTGTGGTTCTCTTGGACTGTAAGTACTAGGCACGTGCGAGACTTGAACTTTCGAGATTGAATTGAGAAAAAATTACAACCCAATCTCAAATCAAACTTTTTTTAACTCGAAAAATTTTCGAGAATGTAAGTTTTTCTTAACCTATACCGCACCCTTTTGATAAGTTTCCCGTGTGAAACGTATTCCTGCCTAAGAAACAAAAGCATTATCATAATGAATCAAAATTTCAACTTATTTATAACAATTTCTTTAAAGCATGCAGCAGTTAACTACGGTACCATATTTACCGCATTACAAGTCGACCTTGGCTGGTTCTGTCTGACCTCTAACAAAGTCACTGCGGCGGCAGTCACCGCTCACACCCCTCTGCTGCCTTTTTTCACTCTGCCTGCCTTCCCCCTCAGAGCAGGCGACACTCTGCTTCCTCCCTTCCTCTAGGTCAGGCCCAAGAAGGATATTTATAGTTACACATCTGGAGAGGCCCTGGTATAGAGCAGACTGCAAAGCGAGGTGAAGACGGCTATCTGCGTTTATTCCCCGATTCCTATACCGGAAGAAAGCGAATACGGCCATAGTTGGCCTCAAACTAAACTCGCCACCACTTAAAAATTATTCAACCAAATGACTTGAAACTTTTTCTGGAAAATTGTCAAACTTTCTACCGATGATGCCGCAATTATCTTTCCAGATTTTTAAATATTTTTATTTAAAATTATTATAAAGTAATATGTTGCTGATAATTTCTGAAAATGCTCAGAGGAAAAAGTAGCATCATGGAAACTTTTTGGTTTCTAAAGATAGGTGGGGAAACGTTGTGTATGAAATGGAGAGGAAGCATCAAATTTTATTTATATGCCTCTCTCAAAGCATTTCTTCTCGTGCTTATCTATAGGCGGCATGTTAAATTTGAGAAATTGTTAGTCCCTTATGGCAGCGGCAGTATACACTTCTGCTTAATGTAAAAACTCAATGAACTTGTGATTATTAATATGTTATGGCAGCCATATTCAAAATTATTCAATTAAATTGTTACCAAATTGAAATATGTTCCTACACACCTGTAAATTAATACAAAATTAATCAAATTCTTAACCTAAAACACACTCGTGTAATTTTATATAATCATTTCCATTGCTTATTTTAAATCAACAATGTGATGGATAACGTACCACATAAACTAGCTCGTATGTTATATATTCTGGCCATTTGATTTCTTTTGGTGGCCTGTTAAAGCTGGGAAATATTCCAACGTTTCAAGGCAGCACAACTAAATTTTCTGTTTAGTAGTATTGCAAGGAATTAGTTTTTGTTCGCAGCAAGTCACAAATTATAAATTTGCCTAAAGTATACTTACAATTGCTAATATTGATCATTCTTACTTACCATAATTTTACTGTTTGACATCACCTGCAAGATGTCATTTGTATTTATTACTAATAGTAGTCAGTTAGATTTCGTGTTATATTTATTTTTACCAAGTATTTTAAACCAGTACTTGTCACTTTGCAAAATGGATGTAACTAATAGTTTTCTATGATTGTTTTTGTGTCGTAAGTACCCTGGTAATGTTAAAGTTTATTCATTTTGACACTTTCCCAAATGGGAATACCTACAGTCACGTGTTCGGATACATAATTGGCTGAATAATTTTATGTGAAACACACGTTATTGTTCATACAAAGCATTACAAGGCTATTATAAACTATAGATGGTTACTTAAAAATTTGCAGCAATCACATAGACCAGTTTAAAGAGTGATGACAAGTTTTAGAAGTGAAATATGTGAGAGTTATTTGAAGTAAACCTGTGCACATCCAAAAGGCTGCACTCTGCCTAACTGCGTCACATAAACTGATCTATATAATGGTTCCCACAACACATCATAGTGAGATGTAATCAAAGAGTGCATTAGGTATACATAGGAAAATAATGTATAAAAACCTGTGAAGTGTAAATATTTTATTACATATATAATTAGTGCAATATTACGATTAACATTTAATTATATGTATATGTACACAAACACATTTGATGAACAAAAATATTGTAGTGATTGTATTTATATCCATAATATTTAGTTACATTTTTACAACTGTGTACACATGAATAATTTACATTTCCGCTTACTCTGGTTTGTGACAAAATTTTAACGCACTTGTGACTTCGCATAGCCACAAAAAATACTGCAGTCATTGACGTACACACAAAATATACTTGTATTGTGTGTAATGGCCAGTGTTCTAAAAATTTAATTTTTATGAGTTTGCACGGGCAGCAGAAGAATATACGTATGAACACAATTTGCACAAACTTCAAATAGTGTAGTAATAAATACTATTTGGAATTAGATTGCGTTCATGTATATCTACAGACATATATGCATACATATGTAAAGTATTATCAAAATTCGTAAGATATTACACATGTTTAAAAAATGCTATACATAAACAGGCTTTTATCATATTAATGATTTTCCAAAACAATAGTACACCATAAAATTGCTTCGAGGTGGCAGCTCCGTCGATTTTTGTGTATCTTCCATATAATGTGTTCAGGGATTTTCAATGTCAGCATTGTTTACAACCATATAATTTTGTTAGTTGGATATAAGTCCGACATCAATAAAGTTTTATTATGATGTAAGTGTTACACTGAACCCAAAATGCACTGGAATCTTAACTGATCTTTGAAAATGACAAGTTTGCTTAAAACAGAACGTACCTTTTTCCCTGTCAGTACGTGATTGCGGTCTTTTGTCCCATGATTGAGTCTAAGATCAAAGTAACATTTGATAATGTCTTTTATTAACTCATGGACATGTCCTGAGAAAATACCGAAATTCCTGCTGTGCAAGTCAAGATTATTAAAAATACTTCTTTCGCTAGCGGTTTTCGCTGCAGATAATATTTGGGGACTTAGATGTGCATTATAATTTTTACTGTTTTTCTGTGCACGTCGAAAATAGGCTTCTGTTATCCTATATATTTCTACTACATTTTTGAGAGTGATATCAAGCCAGCTCTAGTTTTTGTCTCAATAAATGAGTAGTGTTCATCGTTGGAAACAGTGCATTGACACAAACGTCACAGTCCAGTTTCTTTGTTAATTGGAAGACCACAAATTCATGCAGCTATCACCTTTCTCCAGAGTGTCGGCGATCACTGCCATTAGGAAATCTATAAACAGAACAAAGAATGGTCAGGAAATTATCAAGCGCTTCATATTATTATTATTATTATTATTATTATTGTTGTTGTTGTTATTATTATTAAAGGTTTTCTTCTTCTTCCCCAAACAATGCAAAATCATAGTTTATTCAATTTTAAATTACTGGTTTTATTTTTTCCTCACAAACTGACTGATTTATGTAGGTGCCCTAAAGACAGTTTTATTTCACTTCAATAAAAAATAACTAAATTGTAATAAAATATTTGTTAGTTACGTGTGAATCCCAAGGTGGAATTAAAACTAGCGTAACATTTGAATTCTTACCTGTGAAAAGCGACACCATTTGGTTTCAAATTCCATTGATTTGTACAGCCATAAACACTACAGGAAATAACCATTGTAACACACACTACATACACTGCTCAAGTCTGAAAGACGCAGTGGCTGTGTTCCCTATAAATACGCTCTCGTCCTCTCCGTTTTCATCCCTTGTTTGCCTCCGGCCGGCTTCACCCTCACCCTAGCCATGGTCTCTCCGATTATTCTCTATTTCCTCCTTGGTCAGGTCAACACCTTCTGGACTCCAGGCTGCTTTCAAGCGCGTGATGTCATCAGAAGTCCTTTCTCCTGATGCTCTACGTGTACAGTACACAATGCTGCAGCCACTCCCTGCTGTATTTTATATTTGGATTTCTATCGTTAACTTCATAACTATCTTCTTCCGAATTCCTTATGCTCTTTGTGTTAAATTTAAATAGTTGTAACGATTAGGTTTGACAATCAGTAGGTATAAAAATACATGAATTAGAGCTTAATTTTTTATATTTGGTGGTCTCTTGTTAATCAGAGGAAAATCCTAAAAACGCGATAAGCTTACAGATTAAATTAAAACTGACAGTCGTGTTTAAAATGCCAATTTAATATAAATTAATACCTGAGAAACATTTTCATTGTTTTTGGTAAGAAGTGGAATATTATTTTTGTTTAACTTAATGGCTTACAAAATTTCACAGTTGATGGTGTGCAACTATAAGATTCACATTGAAATATACCATAGCTTATTTTTAATTTGAATAGGCACAACTGTTAACGAGACCCATGTGACAAGTAGGAAGGCCCTTCAACATGGTAATATTCAGACGAACGTAAACAAAATTAATTTCTCCGATGACCCGTATTTTTTTGTTAAATATATTTAACTCATGATAATTTAATTATGTGGCCCAAACCATTTTACACATTATTTATTACAATGATTATTTATATTCTATTGTGTTAATTGTGAGACACCAATCATTCGCTGCGGATTTTATTTTTCAGTGAGTGAATATTTTGAAAATTTCACATCACTCCTGTTTCATAAAGCTTGGTTATTGAAGTGACTCAACTCAGTTTGTACTCTCATTCTACAAATATTTCAATACATATATATACTAATAAAATACAATCACCGTAATTAATAAATAATTAATCCAAGGGGCGGAGTCAACCATTAATTGATCCGGGTGTTACTTTTCAATGCCCTCGTTTTATATTGGGAGGCAGAGCCAGGAAGCGGGATTTAGAGAATAAACTAAAGCTATTCTTAAACAAATAAACGACACACCAATTCATGCCTTCACCAGGATTTGAATCTGGAACCTCTTGCATCGTAGGTTGGTGCGTATGCCAGCTGAATAATGGCGATCTGGAGATTGTCTGTCAATCATAGCACTTTAGCGAACAAATGGTATTCACCAATTTGCTTACATTTTGTAAGATGTCAACGCAATCAACTACTGCTATTATGGCAACTTCTACATATTTATTACCTTGCTAATTTCATTTAATTTGAACAGATTCACTGACATCACAGTGAAATGAACATACAGAATGAGCGTATATGTATGTATATACATACAAATACACACATGTACACACATACACATATGTATATACATACAAGTACACAAATACACACATGTATATACATACGAGTACACAAATACACACATATATGTACATAAAAGTACATTTTAAACCGGACAGTCGAATTTAACCAAGGTCCACATTATAGTATTTTGTAAGGACACCAGACTTACATTTTCAATCACGCCAGGTACGTATTTTAAAAATTGATGTGATTTTGAAATTAATACCACTGTGCCATATTTCGGGAACCAATTATCTATCATATTTAAACAAAATTTGGAACATTGACAGTGTATTATAATGCATTGCATATTGAAAACGGTAATGAAAAATTAAGCTTTTTCATTATATCTCGGGAACCATTTAACCAATTTAAACCAAATTTGATATGTTGACAGTGCATTATGTATGCATTGAATGAATTTTGATAATTCCTTCCAAATGGCAAACGAGGAGTACTGTGGTAAGCAATGCAAATTGATAGGTCATGTTTCAAGAAGATCAGATGCTAATTTTCAGAATAGTACCCTTGTACACATTTTAGCATAACATGCTATATCTACGAAACAATGTAACCAGTTTCAACCTAACTTTGTATGTTAACAATGCAAGCATAAAACGAACGAATAGATAAACTCACTTGTCTGCCATTTTGGAAGATAGCACCATATGAAAATATATGTTTTCGTGTCCTATTTTGGAAAACTATTAACTGATACCCACCAAATTCAGGCGACAAGTTATACTTTTGTAGTCCATCTAAATTTATATGACTTGAGGTAGTCACATATTTTCAAAATCACAGCAATGAAAATATATTGTTAGTATATCACATGTCGCAAGAAATTTCAACTGACTTAATACGTTACATTATCTATGACAAACATATAATGTGCCAGTAAATCTCTGTTTTGTTCTCTAATAATGAAGATACCACCACATGAGAAAATGGATCTTTTTTGTCATATGTCTGGGACTAATCAAGAGATTCCCTGTGAACTTTTAATGCTAGTAGTAGGTCTACTACAGTAGGCCATGTATAACGTGTGTCTAGCTTTATTTATAGTATAGCTGCAAAATAAATAATTTATATAAGTAGATCATTTCTATTAAACAATTTTACCAATTCCAATTAAATTTTGTACAGGCCTACTGAGAGTACCCATTAAAAGCATCAATATGCTTATAGAGATCATCTTTTTCCGCATTTCTGTAAGAAAGCGCCGGATGATAAAATGAATAATTTCCGTCATATTTTGGTAACCAAACATCTAATTCCCACCAAATTTTCCACACAAGTAGTACTACAGTGGGCTTGTGAACTTACATATTTCAAGTTGGTAAGATTTTTTTTAATGGTGTAATATGTATTATTTTGATAAGCTAATCATATCTCTTAAATAATTTGACATATTTCAGTATCTATTATAAAATTCATATATGCCTATACAGAGCCTGTTTTTGGATGCTTTGTACGATAGCGCAACATGAGAAATGAAAGCTTTTATGCCATATCTCAGGATCCGGTCAAGCTATTCCACCTAATTAACACACTAGTAGTGTTATGGTAGGCCATGAAAACTTGCATGATTTAAGTAACTCACACACTTGCTTTCAAAATTATGTCCCTGTGAATATTTGAAGTTTATAATCCTAGTCTACCAAAACTTTAGACTGATTACTATTGAAACTGATGTTTAGAATCTTACCTCCGCGTGCCAACTTATGGTACGAGAAGTTCTGTTTTCGAGTCCCAGGTAGAGCACATGTGTGTTTGTAACTGTCTCACCAGTATTGCATTTGGTTCTGGTTGCATTTGTAATGACATTGCTATCAACGAGACTTCAAAACCTACCTATTATCTAACGTTTTAATAGCTTCATCAAAATTATTTGCATCCATATAAAGGAAAGTTGGTTCATTTGTTATATTGAAGACTTCTTGTCTAATATTGTTTTTAACAGTTCTGGTTAGAAGAAGAAGAAAAAACTTGGAGATATAAGTCATATGTATTATGATGCTACAATTTTTTAACCGTTTGTTTATACAACTGGCCCTGCTATTGAAAACAATTATTATGTCTAAAAATTATAGATTAATTCAATTTACCTAACAGGAATTAACAATTAAAATCATTTTCATCTAAAATGAGCAATTATTTCAAAAACCCCCCAAAAATACATACACATTAAAAAGTCAGATTTCAACAAAAAATCATAATCCTACTTTGGATCTGGTTGTAACCCTTATGTTAATTTAATATAAAATAAAATCATACTGCTGAATATCCTTTGGAAGATCCGCCACGGAAATTATTAACGCAGACAACATCGCGCTATAGTAAAATTGTTGTAACGCACAATAAAATATTAAACCTTAGCTTATGACCACGTATCCTAACATGTAGAAAATACTAGAATAAAATACGCTCATAAACATAAAACCTGTGGAATAAAAACAACTATTTTCAAAATCAAACATATGTTGGCATTAACAAACGCATACAAATTAAAAATATGCACATACTATGTATGTAAATGTTACAGGAAATTTGTTTACTGTAAACGTTTGCACACTATATTCAAATTATATTTTTAATGGACCCGCTACAGTATCGATTGTTAACAGCAAAAGTATCTACGAAGCGCGACTATTTAAGAAACTTGAAAAATGTTTAATTTATTTGAACATGATTATCTTCTGTAATATGTAGTATTGTAACTTCATCGAAGTTGACTACTGTAAATGTTTGATTATAAATTAACTGAATAATTAGTTATTATCTCTACCGGTATGTTGGTTATAGTAGTCTTAGGTGGGTTTAATAATGATTTAACTATCTACGCATTGTCAGGCTCTAATAAAAATAAATATTTAACGCGTTTTTGAAACTATTTTATTAACACATCCTTAAATGTAAACCTCTTCATTATTCAAAATTGTATCTTACTAAAATGTAAAATGTTAGACACATAATGATATTCTGATTACGTAAATTATTAGCTCCCGACATCTTCCACGCAGTAGGATGTAAACCTAGCAGGCATCACTTATCTCTACATGCGTTCGTTTTCTGCTGTTTTACAGAGTAAAAAATCAAGAGGACTTCAGGCTTCTTTTTCAGTCATTCAGTTTTGTGGTTATATTAAGTTCATTGCCATTACACAGTGCTAAACAGCTAATACAGAAACTTATTTCATCTGAACAGGGTTCCACGTATTTCGACAAATTACTGTTTTGTACACCATATTTTAACGGAGAACTATGGTGACAAAATAGGAAATAACTGGAATAGTCTGCAACGTGTTTAGAAAAAATATACAGTAAACTTACTTTAGAAGAATCTGATGATTAGAAGTTGGTGCCAGGAATTTCACGCAACCATAACTGTCACCTTTCTTCGTTTTTTCAGAAAACCAGATACACGAACTCGCAGACAGTTCTCGTAAATCTCATTGCAATCGTTAAAACAACAGCGTCGCGGAAAGTTGGCGATGGAAATAGGTAAGACACCCGCACATAGTGGAACATTACCGCTAACTCGGAAGTCACCCCAAAAACTGGCAGCTGTCACACCAGACACGAGGGAGGAAACAGGTGCAAGCATCTGGACTCCGGCAGGGAGCGGCTAGGATCACTCTCAATGATGTCACATGCCACCCTCTGTTTTGAGAGCAGGCCTGAAGTCCAGAGGGTGTCAGTCAGGCCCGTGCCCCTCTTTTCCCTTCTGCAAAACAACCCTCTAGCTATGCCCGTACCCCTCCCCATTCTTCTCTCTCCCAACCATCCATCTAGACGCCCACACCACTCAAGCTCCCTTCCTTGCCCTCTCTTTCTTTCGTCACTTTTTCTTTCTCCCTCCCTGCGAAGCCTTATTCATCATCAGCATTCTCGCCTTCTTGCTCCAAAACCCCCACCCCCTGTCGATGATGCATTCACCACAAAAGTAGCCCCTTTTTCTTTGTCCTACTCTCCCTCCCTCCACCCTCATGAGGGCAGTGGGACACTAGCTGTATCATCTTTTCACTTTTTCTGCCGCTTTTCTCCCCCTTTACATTAATTGTGTAAACAATAGCAGCTGCCAGTTCCATTTTAGCAAAGTTGATTTTAGCCATTACAGCAGTAGATTAATGTTCACTGTTTAGATGTGAGCACTGTTTCACTATTTGGTCAATTTCCACTAGCGATTGTAGTGGGTGAATTTTTATATTATATTATATATTTATAATAAATATATATATATATATTATATATATATATATATATATATATATATTATATATATATATATATATATATATATATATATATATATATATATATATATATATATATATATATATATATATAATATATAACACATACATACATACGCTGATGTGCATATCCAGTATTTTTTTAATAGCAAACAACACTCAACAGTTATAATATAGTGTTGTGCTTTCTAGTTAAGATGGTTTAAGTTACATAAATATTTGATAAATAGGAGGATGATTGTTTATGTCAAGTGCTGCTGTTTCTGAAGTTCTTCCTGCTAAATGTGTGCAGGCCAAACATTACAGTGCCTTGAAATGTTGTATTATTTGTAACTTGTAAAATGTAACCTCCTTAAGAAGGTATCCTTGAAATTACTTGTGCATGTGTAAAATTTTAAATTATGGTCTTATATTAACTGAAATTACATAAAATCTTATTTATGTCCCTAAAATAATTTCTTTTTCTACACTTGTTGAATGTGTCATATGGTAGGGTGGGAGGGGTAATCCTCCCGCAGCAACTTCCGCTTCACCACCCGCCGCAGTGAACCTACTGCCAAATCTATAATGTCTATGCGCACTCTCAGCTGATCAAGTGCGCTTGGGACATTCAAGTTTGACTTGCATTCGGTGTCATATTATTTTCATTTTCAGAGGGTTTGAAAGTTTAAGGAAAGCTTGCATTTGGCATTGGATTACAATCAATTACAAAGTATATTTGACATATTATTTATCTTTATTTAAACAAGTTTAGGTGAAATGTTTTTAATATATTATTTTCAGTAATAGGTACTAATACAGTAATACTTTTTCTAAAATTCCCCTTTTTATTGTGTTTATTAGCTCAATTTTATTCACAAATAATGTAAAGCTCTCATTATACTCAAAACGAAGTCTAAAAGTCAGAAGTCATATTTTATTGATGTACATATCAGCAATACTGGCAACAGTTTCAATTAGACGAAAAAATATACTTACTGAACATGTGAAAGAGCTTGTGTTTCTGCATGGAAGATTGTCCAAGTAACTTACCTTTTACCATACTATTATTGCTCAATTTTTCACCAATCTTTCTGAATATAAAATGTGGTACAATTTATTGCGAATGTGTGAAAAACTGAAAATGCACACCATTATATACCAAGGCATTTTAAATTATGTTTTTGTAGTATATTATTTAGTACTTATTGTAACTGCCATAAACACACAGATAAGACAGACATTTTTATCATGGTGACTGACTTGTTTTTCGCTAAATGCTGTTCACGATAAAGTGAGAACTTTTGAAATGAACCTTAGAAAAAAGTCACTGCCCTGCTTGCATATATTTCAATGGATGCAATTAGTGGCACGCACCCAGTCAAATCTTAATGTTGAGTAAAAAGTGTTAGGTAACTTATATATATATATATATTTATTTATTTATATTTATTTATTTATATATATATATGCATGGAAGTGTAAAACTGAGCAGATTTGTACAATATTTTTGTGAAAATATAATTTCGTAATTTGTGTGAACCTACATGAAGTAGGTTTTTTGTTCACTCATGGTGGAGATTCTTTACTTTTCTTCATTCAGAAGACATATTTTCCAATTTTTTGGTGATGATAATAATGATAGTGTAGCATGAAACGTAAAGTTGATGTATTATTCCTTGTTCTTTTAGGCAAAAATCTATTATAGACTGTTCATGGTGAAGTCAGCACTTCTGAGGTCCTAGTTACTTTTTCCTTTCAGCCATATTGAATTCTTTACTTTTTAAATAAATGTTTCCATGTAAGTAATGAACACAGTGTTTATATTCCACAGCACTTGGAAGTTAACATCTAAAACTAAAGTAACATATATTTATTGGCTATTATTCCAAATGAGAGGGCTTTCAAAAGTGCGTGAGCAGCCTTTACCAAAAAGTTCACTTGACAACTCAGTGTGAAAAAATGAGGTTCTTTCTAATTGTTTTTGTATATAGCAAATATTTCCAAACTAAAGATGTTAAAAATATGAAATACTGGATCTTACAGGCACCATCATGATGAATTTCTTTTTCAAATATATATATATACACCTGAATATGTAATAAACTCACAAAATTTATTGAATGGTTTTTACAGTAATTGTTCCAATAAGGTGGTTATGTACAGTACAGTATATCGACAGGTGTGTGTGTGTGTGTGTGGTGAACAGATCTCTCGGCTTAATACAGTATTGCAATTCTTGTTCACAGGTGAAGAGAACGAGTATGCAGAAGTGGATGGTTGGGTAATATCTTCAGAGTCTTGTGGTTTCTTTTCAATTGGTGCCCGGTACTTACGTGAAGTAAATCCTGGTGAAGTTGTAGAGTTGACTAAACATGGCGTGAAGACAATCGACATTGTTGCAAGGCCTAACGCAAAACCTCAAGCCTTCTGCATATTTGAATATGTTTACTTTGCAAGATCAGACAGTATCTTTGAAGGTAGGCATCACATTTCACTTGGAGGCCTTTGAAACTAAGCCAACCAGTGGAGTATGATAAAATTTTAGTATGTAATTGAGTATAGTATATTCGCAGTTTCTTCACATTTTTTGAATCAAACCTTTAAAAAATAACCCCATGTATGACATGTTTTGTTGTTTTCTAAAAATCTCATGTTTATCAAGCATTTTATGCTTCTCTTAAACAATAAACAAAGTATAGATTGTAAGTATGCCGCTAGGCTACCAAAAATATATAAAAAGACAGTAATCCAAGTACAGTACTCGCCCGCTTAATCGTGCTTTGCTTAACCGGTTTTCGGCTTATCCATGCGGCAGTCAGGTGATGCTGTAGTATGTGTCGTTTAACAAGCAGTGGTATGGTATGTCTATCTCTGTGCCTCGTGAGCTGATTTTTATCTCTTTAAACTCTCAGCCTGTCACAGTGAACTGCGTGAGAAATCCATTTCCATCCATTGAAGCATGTTGGACTCTGACTCATCTCAGGCTATGTCCGAAATGGCAGATTTTTTTTGACACAATAATCACATGACCCAATTTTGTATACAAAAATTATGACGTATTTGGTAATTTGGTGTTTTGAATTTTCTATCTAGCAGCAGATGTTAGCAAAAATACAAAATGAACACATGCACGAATGTTTTATAAAACAAATAATTGTTCATACAATGCACTAGGCATGTTTTAAAAAGCAGGTAACAGTTGTGCTTATTTATATACCGTACTTCGTAACAAATTGTAAATCTTTATTGCATAACTTATTCTTTTCTTATTTATTAATGCATGCGCAGCACTCTAGTGATGATTGTAGAAATATTACGTCCGTTTTAAGCAATGAATTTAGATAAAAATATTTATCACTGTTTATGAAAACTGTGTCACTGCGAGTGCTAAACAAGGAACTATCAACATCTCCGAAGTGAGATTTATGAAATGACAAATTACAAAATAACGAATTTGCCATCTAGGTTTTGGACACACCCTCAGTTACCTCCCCCTCCCATACATGTCATTGTTCACTCATTTTCACAACTTCAATAAAGGGTAAAAAAGTACAGTTTTTAAACTATCATGGAAAAGTTTGAAATAATAAAACAATTTGCGAATGGTGTGTTGTAAACAAAAACATCAATTCCGGTACCACACAAAATAAAATTAAAGCCTTTTTCAAGAATGGCATGGTTTAACTTTTCTTACTTTTTTTCATATCAGGTGTTTAAATGTTAACAGACAACTAAACATTTCAGGGATTTTAAACTTTTGTATGCGTTTGTAAGTCTGTAAAATTTTAATATGCTTTGTATTGTAATGGTTAGTTTTTTAATGGGAATTGTGCTGTATTGTTTAAATGCCAGGTTGCCTCATTTAAAGTCCTGTTATAGTCTAGTCTTTATTGCATTGCATTCTAAACTTTCTACTTACTCTGCCATCTAAAGGATAGGTCTGAGTGAAACACAGTGAGAAAGGGACACACACACAAACTACGGACCGCTCATCTATCGCTCCCGGTCGCCCGCCCAATGCGCTTGTCTGGCGCTGGCAAAAGGCTGTGTATACTCAATGCGCCATGAATTACCTACACTCTGTGCAACTTAAATATCAGTTAAAGTATCATCTACTTAAAATCCTGCACATACAGTGCATGATTTGGGTTTTCTTTGAAATATATAATAGGTACTGGGTTTTATCACGTTTTTCGGAGTCAATATCACAGTTCCATTTATAGTAAAAATGTGTAAATTCAATTATCCGTGTTTTTTATTACAAATTTGTTTATTCGTGTTTTCTCTGGTCCAATTTAACACGGTTAACCGGGAGTTTACTTACTCACAGTGTAGTACTTGTCGACTGGCTTGCGTGCGCACACACACAAAAGAGGACGACACATTTCCCACGTGATTGCGCAACTGTGTGGAAATACCGTATTTCGGCGTGTATAGGATGCACATTTTTACCAAAAAATGACTACAAAAAGTGGGATGCAGCTTATATACGAGATATTGGCATAAAAAATGTTTTGAAATTTTTTTCCCAAAACTTGTGTAGAAATTTGTCAACATACAATACATTTTAATTTTTTAACTCTTAAAGGAAGGAAGGGAAGGGGAAGGGGGGAAAAAAACTAGTGCTGGTGTTCCCTCGCATTCTTAAATGAAATAACCGCCATCTCGCATGTGTTAAAAAAACATGTTGGAGCTCGAACATATATGTTTTACGTGAGAAATTAATTTCTCTGCTGTACATGACAAAAGATATCTTGCATAGTTTGTATGCCCGCCACGGCTCTACAAATGCACATTGATAAAATGCCTGACGTGTACCACATGCTCCTACCCCTAAGACTGTTTGTGCGATCAGGAGCAGCGCAAGTGCAAGGGCATGCCGGTGCATAGCAGCCGGTGTTTGCCATGACGACCAGCGATGCCACGAGACAGAGGGAAATGAATAGGTCCTGATAATAACTAAACTTATTGATCCAGGGCCTATCTCAGACATTCTTTGTTATGCATATTAAATGATTTATTGGTTGTTTTGTATCCTTTTGTTGATAGTGCATTGTTAACCTGTTATCATCTTTCTCATCGCGTATCTAGTGTTTTGTCCATATCATTCATATGTGTTCTTTGTATTATTTTTTATATGTATGTTCATTTAACAGCATGATGCAAAGTAGTGCCACTTTGGAGCGTGGTTAAGCAGAGGTGGAATGCATGTCGTGAGCTCTGGTGTTTTCCCACGTGTGCCAGGGGGTCTTCAACTTTTGATATGGACATTCTTTGCAATAGACAACGCAGAGCCTATCTAGGAGAAACCCTCCATATTACTGTAAACTGGGATCAAAACCCAGACAACATCCCGCCAATGCCCATCAATCCAATGAGCATTAATCTTGAACTCGAAGAACCAGAGTTCTACCAATTAAAAGCCGTACTAGACGAGCATGACCACTCTTTCAGACAAGGACGACTGCTACGACAAACACGTTCCATACAACATGAAATATGGCCTACAACAGACGTACCAGTCTACAACCATCCATACCGAGTGTCAGCCCGCCGTCATGACCTCCTCATGGAACAAGTCAATGACATGAAGGACCAGGGGATCGTAGAGTCATCAAACTCCCCATATAACTCACACGTGGTCCTTGTACCTAAGAAGGACGGAAAATTTTGATTTTGCATAAATTACAAATCGCTAAATGAAGTCACTCATCCAATTGCTCTCCCAGCTATAGATTTGTATCATACACTTTAAGATATTGACAAAGCCAAAATATTCAGTACTCTTGACATGGAGTTTGGATACTGGCAGATTGCAGTCCATTCGGACAGTTGAAAATATACGGCCTTTACGACACTGGAGGGCGAAACCCTACAATTTCGAGTCATGCCTTTCGGCTTGAAAAACGCCCCCGCAACATTCCAACGATTAATGTCTGCAGAAGTACTAACAGGTTACATCGGCAAGTTCTGTTTCACCTATCTCGATGATGTGATAATATATTCTAATAGCTGGGACGAACATCTAGGCCATCTGCAACGAGTATTGGAAAGGCTCGAATTACATGGAATGACTTGTAAGCTATGAAAACACTTCTTCAGCAAGTCGTCAATAGATTATCTGGGAAACTTCCCGCAACACAGTTCAATACGAGCAATTGCAGAAGCAGTAGAACCTGCAAATAAGCGACAGCTTCGACAGTACGTGGGTCTGTGTGATTGGCTACAAGACTTTGTTCCAAACATTGCGGAATATAGGGTACCGCTACATCCACTTCTCGAGAAAACATCCATTGGCGATGGGGCCTGGAACAACAATGACCGTTCTCCGACTTGAAGAACAGCTTCAAGAATATTCACCAACTCCATCGGCCGCAAGGAGACAACCAATAATACTGCAAACGGACACGTTTAAAATGGCCTGGGCGCAGTATTATACCAGCAAGACATAGGACAACCCCATGTGATAGCACATGCATCAACCCACTTAAATGAAACCGAGCAGCGCTACCATATTAATGAGCAGGAGTGTCTGTCCGTTATCTGGGCCATGAAGAATATTTTGGTATTATTTCGAAGGGCAACACTTCATTCTACGAACTGACTCTAAAGCCCTCCAATGGCTACACAAGTCCCGGAATTCGAAGGCCAAGCTTGGCCGGTGGGACATGTTCCTTACTGAGTTTGATTTTGAGGTCCAACATTGCCCAGGTAAGATTAACGACCTGCCAGGTGCCTTGTCTCGTTCCCCCGACTTTGAAGGAGAAAGCTGGAGAGGAAGATCGAAAGAAGTCCGGACAAACAAATCTGACTTCTTCAACTGCAAGTAACCTTAAGCCAACAGAAGGATCCCGACATCCGACACCTACTACGGGAACAGCCCCAATGGTTTGCACTACGGGATGACATTGTATGGACACAAGTAGCGGGCATCCCAATATGCAGGGGAAGATCTGGGTTCTGCCGCAGTCACGAGTTAATATATGCCGACACCATCACAGCCATCCCCAAACTTGTCACCCGGGTACTAGGGAAACCCTACTGGATTTTAAAACCCATTACAATTGGGACGGGATAAGCTGTGATGTCCGGCAGTACGTTAGCAACTGCGTCACGTGCTACCACAGCAAAGCATACCCGGTTCCCTCTCCCGCCGCAAAACCACGGAGACCCAAGATGGCCTGGGACCACATCGCCCTCCATCTGATGGACCCATATCCACGTAGCACAAAAGGAAACAGCTACCTACTCGTAGAAACCGATCAATTTTCAAGATGGGTAGAGGCATTTCTTCTACCCAGCCAAGAAACCACCCCAATGTGCGGAAAATGGAGGCAATGAGTTCCCCGTGATGGGGTTATCCGAAAGCCATACTGACAGACAATGGCACCCAGTTTACGAGCCGTCAATGGCAAACCGCCTGTCAAGAGTGGGGAGTAGAACCTGGACCATCCCTCCCTACCATCCACAAGCCAACCCCACTGAACGGAGGAACCAGGAGATCAAGAAGTGCCTCCGTATCAGTGTGGGTAATGATCGCAAGCATTGGAATAAGCACATCCCCACCATACTGTTTGCCCTTCGACGCTGTAGAAACGAGGCCGTCGACACCAGTCTGAGCGTCCTACTCCTGGGACAACCGTTGCGCCAACCAGGTGACTGGCAGTGGGAAAGCGAGCCCACTGACATGCCTCAACTCAAGGACATCTGGCTAGCAGCCCTAGCCCGTACAAAGCATGCCCAGAAAGCTCTGAATGCATATATTTTAAAGAAATATCTCCAACCGAAGACAGGGGTAAGAGAATTCAACTTATGGGAAGCCGTTCTCCTGTGAAGTCACCCACTCAGGAAAACCAGCAAACCAACTCAGCGCTGGCCTTGCTGACAAATGAGATGGACCGTATCACATCATAGGCAAGTGAGACGTCTTCTGGAAGGAGGATATACGCGGATGGATTCGTAAGGCCACCCGAGGTCAGATTCGACCATTCAGGGGACATGCTAATACTTAGGGATGGCGATGTTGAAGGAGATATGCCTGGCCAATTAGGAGATAAAGACTAACCCCTAATCAAAAGAGCAGTACCCAATTCAGAGCCAGGACCTTCGACAAGACCCGAACCAACGCCTATCATGATTGACAGGGCATCTATTTACATCACGCCATGGAAGCCCGATGTAAAACAACGCCAAGGTGCATTCTCCGTCAGATCAATGCCCTCGAAGCCACACAGCTACGCCAAGAAGATAGCAGCCAAAACAAAATCTAGCTGCTCCGAATTATATTGGCAGGAGTTCCTGCGACAGGGAACCCCGTCAAACACCTCGCCGATCAAGCCACATCAATGAGCAATCGGAAGTACATTCTGTGAGAGGGGTAGGAATCATCCAGGCACCTACCTCTCCACCTGGTACAACTACAAAGCCAGAATTTGAGGCCATCCCAACTTCAGCGAAGTCGTCCTCCGACAAAGAAGTACAAGATGCCACTAGACCACCGGGACCCGGGACGTCGAGCTCGGATGAGAGTGCTGTGCTCCAACCACCTGCCAAGTAGGAAGACCCACTCATCAGGACATCAAGCTGCCATGCCAGAAGTGCTCCGCCTCACCCTGCCACACCGGAAGACCTACCAGCCGGGACGTCGAGCTCGCACAAGAGTGCTCCGTCCCAACCTCCTGCTACACAGGAAACTCTGTTACCCGGGGCGTCGAGCTGCAACAGATGTGCTCCGTCCTCAGGTCCTGCGATGCAGGAATACCCGCAGACCCGGATGTCGAGCTTCCACATTGGAAGTGCTCTGCCCCGCTATCTTGCTATACGGAAGGCCGCTTTCATTGAGGACGTCATGCCACCCCATACCCCTCACCAGGCGCATCACCTGCGGTGGAGGTCGACGTGAATCTCCCTTTCAGGACCTGGCCACAGAGACAGTTGATGTCGCCCATGACCTGGTACCATGACGAGCTGTGCTGCCCACAGTCCTTGAACGAGTGCCCTCCCTCTTTGTTGCGGTAGAAGTAGACACCATAACACCTGATGGCCCCCACGTACCGCCAAGGTCGCCCACACGCCTGGCCAGTGCCGGAAATCGCCATGGAGACCCACAACCAGGTATATGTGGTGATCCCCTTGGGCGAAGGGCAGCATGCAGAGGGTGGGGGGGGGGGGGGGGCTGTGGAAAGTGAAACCAAAGATTGCCATTAAGTGCGCAAATTTTAAAAAACAGTGTAATAAGTATAAACCGCTACTACGTGCACGTGGCAAAATAACTCGTTATAGACCGGCCACGTGCACCACATTTAGGCTAAATTAAAATTCAAAAGTATCCTTTACAGTTTCCAGTAGAAATAACCAATGGGGTAAATGCATCAGTAATTAGTCACTCGACTATGTGCTAGTTAACTTTTTTTTTAATACAGCCGTAAAAAGCTGTACGTCAGTAATTTTTTATATAAATTTTACATCTCACGGTTCGTTTTTAGTGGCCGACAGCCAACTTAACGTAGCCATTACGGCTACGATGAGTGAATCTCGTAAAGACTCTCACGACAGTGCCAGTGATTAAGTTGAAGACAGAGACGTCGACATTACAATGATATCTTAGCTTTTTATATTTTTATATTGATGATCCATAAATCTGACTTGATGTGTAGGTAAACCTATAAATGTCACCATACGTTTTGAAAGTGTATTTGTGAAGATCGCTTACATGAAGAATGCTGTCGTGTAAGAGTGTGTTTTCAGCATGGACAAAAGTGAACATTCCAACGAAGATACACAGTGTACATACTAGTTAGACCTACGATATAAGATGGACTCCCGTAAGGGATAGCTAGGTTAGTTTTTTTATGCTTTTCAGCATTAAATCTGATTTGATGTTTAGGCACACACTTAAATATTATCATACATTTTGAAAGGGTATATGTGAAGATCACCTACAAGAAAGAATGCCGTTTTGTAGGACGGTATTTTTATGCGTATGCTTATATGTGCTTTTGTTTGCAATATCTTGTGCACCTACTCAGTTATCAACCAAAGACTGTGAGCGTTAAATCTCCCCAAATCTGGTGCAATATATTTTTAACTTCCAATTGTGAGTGTTTATATGACCTATGTGCGCACAATTTGCTGCGATAGTCATGCATGTAGTGTACTCTCTTTGTACTCGTTTAGCCTGTCAACCCAGGTATTGAAAGGCATGTGGTTGACCACCTCTCAATCTGTCACACGTAACTATTTAGCTTGCTGACACAAAGGTTCCCTGGAAATATTTTCCTTTTTCTTTCTGAACTCACTGCAGCAAGCTCCAGGATAGTAGTGGCGTTTCCCCACCGTCCGCGAGTAAGGCTTGTTTATATTATAATTATTCTTACTTTAATCCCCTCTTTTTGACATGCCATTATTTTATATAATTTTTCTTTCAGGTCATTACGTACGATTCCAATGTAATATCCACCAGCGCTATGCTGGTTTTTGACAATGGCACGCATATGAAATGTAGGCCAGTGCGACACCCGACCCGTAATCTTTGCAATACAGGGGGAATATACACTGTCTCGGTGCATCAGCAATACCCGATAACCAGGGCAGGGGGCAGATAAGGACGCCGCGCGAAAGATCGAGAGAATCAAGGTCGCCTGCCTGCCACTCCACATGTTTTGCTTTGCCGGCCGGGCAACCAGAGCGCACGGAACATGCGCAGCTACAGCGGTCAAGCACCCTACACTTAAGGGTCCCCGCCTACCCAGACCTTCTAGACCTTTCATAGAGGAGGCCTATGCCTTTCTCCACCGCCTTTTCCATGATGAGTCTTAATCACAACGGAGAGGGGTGGGGGATCAACGCGTGCCAGTTATAAAACTAATCTAATATAATTACGACTCATTGCCAACAGTACCTCTTCCACTACTACAGACGTGACAAGCAATTGGAATTTATGAGCATATTCTCTTAACCTGAGGATACGCAACCCGGCAGGCATGCTGCCCCCCCCCCTTCCCTGCGAGAGCCACCGATGAGGTACGAAGCAGAAACACTGACCAGAGTATTTCCACGCCAACCAGGGCAGGAGGACGTCACGCCTCCCCCACACCCTGCGCTGGCAGCCTACAATCTTCCACTATATAAGTCAGGCTGCTGTTGAGCTCGAGACTCATTCTTGTTCTTCTCTCGTTACTTCCCACAGCACTGCTCAGTGCTGGAACCTCTAGAGCACTTCGAAGCATAGAGTACGCTCCCTGCAGCTACTTCACCATCAACGATCAGTTAACCAGCGAACACTCTCACTAACATGTTAAGTTCACTGTGTCGCCTCAAGACATCTTTCTTAGACCAGTTTAGAAGTATTATATCTTTTCTCGTTTAGATATTTCTTTCCCACTTTTCCATTAGAACCAGGTTGCGTACACCTGGCCAGCGTAGTAACCTTCAACACTCAATTGCCTGGTAGGAGGTAGCACGCGTAGCGTGTTTATTGAACCATCAATAAACATATTTTTGTTTCCTACCTAACCACTTTTATGTCTTAGAGTATCTACCTTTTTGCCTGCTATACACAGGTTGCTACGTACATCACTGATAAGAACCGGGTATTTGATCTAACCGAATTAATTTCAGTAGCGGGTGCACCACCCAACTCAGGCACAAGTTAGTATCAGCTGCTCCGGTAACCATCTTATTTGTCCGTGTATCCTAATTCATCCCTCCAGCCATCCCGTGGTGAAAGGATTGTTAACCAGCACTGTTACAAGATTCGGCTGGGGTAACGTTCACTTCTGAACAAGTGAAGCTCACTTGCGTACTGCAGTTCAGCGTAGGTCAAGCTCGCTACGTCTGGGTAAAACCCACTACAACCACAGCACCCAAGAAGCAGTAATAAGTACGTACTAGCCAACACCCCTTGTCTCTCGCCGTCTATTTAATCTAGACCACCCTGCTTTAGGTCTAGTGGACAAAATCCTGTACCACTGTTCCTAGTAGCCTACCCGGGCACGCGTCAAGACTGTAATGTAACATGGAACCTTCTTTTCTCTTTCATCGCCCGGTAAGCCATCTCTTCCCGTGGGATTTGCATTGCCCCGGGAAGCTTGAGCTTTCACAGTATTGCATTGTATACCGAAAGGTGCTTTTTAGGAGTTTCACCGTAGTGGCCGGTTAAAGCCAGCAAATGTAATGTCAAATGCTCTCCTAGAAAGAAGTGTAAATTCATTGAAATAAATGTGTATGTGTACTGAGCGGCACAGTATTTATTTTTGATTGCACTATGCATGTCAAGGGATGGGCCCTCATAATACCCCGCTCAATCCAGCCTAATTCTTTTGCAAGTTTCAATAAGCAGTGTTCCGAAGTTTATGGGTGTATATACAATTGTTAATGGCTAGGCACTTCTCCCGCCAAGATCAACAATGGTACGTAGTCAACCGACAGGCTACCATTTAACAAACAGCATCATTCATGTGGAGCAGAGGTCATCGGCGAGGAGATTGGTCGGGGCGTACAACTCGCAACTCCGAGGTTAAGAGATTCCACTACTACATTGACGTCGCCTTGACGGCGTCTGGCGCCAACCGGGTATAATCAAATCCTAGACCTCATCTTCACCGCCCCAAAAATCATTCTTACCCCTTTTCCACCATCCCACAAGCGTCATGCCATTTTGTGCAACACGGTGCCGTGGTTTTGCTTTCTCAAGTCACGTTACCATCTGTGGCATAGTAATTGCGCTATGTATATTCGTAAACATTGCAATATAACACACATTTTCTGTCACAAATGTTTTGAAGGGGAGAAGTTACGTCAGAATTTATTATGTTTGTACGGAATCATGACGACTCGACAATATTTACAGGAATACAAGAATTCAGTGCAGCCTATACTTGAAATATTAATTATCCCTAATTTTTCATAAAAAAATTTATGTGCGGCCTATACACACCAAAATACAGTGTGTCATCCTCCTTTATGTGTGTGTGCCTCTCGACAAGTTCCACACTGTGAATACTTGAATTCCTATCCTTTTATAAATTTTTAATAAACAAAGTATCTTATTTTTTGTTAAATTAAACTTTTCTCATAATTTGTTAATGAATTATTATATTTTGTTAAACTGAGTGCATGCGAATGTGGTGCATTGTCCCTTTGGTGTAATTTTCTAGACTTAGTCAAGCTTTTTTTGCTTGAAGCGGAGGAATAACAGAAAAGTAGAACTTAGCAGGGCTTCAGAAAAGTTGGAAGTACCCATGAATGTACTATACAGTCACATTAGTCGTTACAGGTTCACTAGGTATCAGCAGTAGCATTCAAAGTTAACTAGCATTGTTCACACACTCGCTCTTTCACATATAAATGAAAAAATGGTTTTCATCATTTTAACAAATTTGAAGGACTGCAGTTGTGTGGTTCTCGACTGAGCAGTGTTAGAAAAAAATATAATGCATACATCTGGAATAAAACGTAATAATCCAGCTTTCTTTTTTGTAATCCCATGATTTTGCTCATATGTAGTTATTCCTCGCCAGCTGTTTGTTCAAATAACTTGAACACATCTACATGAACATCCGTGACATGACACTTGTAACTTTCAAGTATTTAGTACCTTTAGTTTTCAATCCCCTTTGTTGGGAAGTACTTGTGCTGCTTTTTTTTATGAGGCATTTTTATTTGCCACCTATAACTTCCTTACTTCATTTCTGTGCCTAGAAATGTAGGTACTTATTTAATTACATTATTTAATAAAATAATATTCTCTAGTATTGTAGTATTTGGGAGATTATTTTTACCAAGCATTGTAAAGCATTGTCAAATTAGAATAATAAAGCTCTTTTTACAAGCTTTTATTTAACTTGCATTTTTTTTATGTGCTGTGTCTGTCCGACCTCTATGCACTGAACTGGCGTGCAGTCTGGCTGCCAAGTATTACTGTTAGTCAGGTTGCAGCCTGAAGTGTGGAACGGGCCACCATTGTTTAACTTCACTTTTTTAGGCCAGTATTTTTAGAACATTCAGTTTGACATTACATAGCTTCCATCTCAAGAGATGGAAAAGCGATGACAAATCCTTAACTCGCGAAACGTATTTCTGAACGTGTTTTATCTATGTCCTGAAATGTTATCAAATGTGCCACGGTTTGTTGTTCGCAGCCTCGTACGAGGCTATAAACAAATAAAAGCGACAGACATGTTCATTTACAATAGCCTTTACAAAAATAAATACCTGCACTGTTTATTACCGTATTTACCCAAAAGGAAGACGAGGTTTTTTGACAGAAAAGGAATAGAAAAGTTAGGGGTGGTCTACAATTCTGGGTCGCCTTAAGTCCTCCAAAATTGGTGTGCCATGAAACAGAGGATTTTGACAAAGGCTTTTCATTCTTAAATACAGTGGCTCCTATGGTTGTATGAATTTTTGTAGTGCTGAGACTGTACCTGTCAACTTTGACAAGGGTTTCCTTATCTGATGTCACCCCACCATAAAGAGGAAGCGCTTTGCTGGGAAGCAAAATGGCTCAAGTCACGAATATATAACACCCACAAAAGTTTTACAGTGTAAGAAAGATGCTGCTACCATACAGCCAGGTTGGACACATCTATTTTATTGTGATTAGCTTTTCTTTAAAAGTAAATAAAATATATTATATTATTCATATTGTAGCATTTCTTCTTGAAGGGTTTGTTATAAATTAATGCAAAAATATTTTCAACCTAAATAATTTTTTCAGCACTTCACAGGGGTAGTCTTCAATTCAGGTTTAAATATTTTTCAGGAAGGGGTTGTCTTCCTTTCTGGTAAATATGGTAAGTTATCTGTAGTGCTGGCAGTTATTACAGACTTCAAATAACATTGCATAGGGTAATAAAAACTAATTATTATTGTCTGACGTGATATGTTTATTTCGTTCTTTATTGTGTGACAACTTATGGGACATAATATGGTAGGCTTATGTTTTGTGTTTGTGATGGGGAAATTATATACGTAAATTTTAAATGGTGCACATTAATTTTAACAGCAAATTTGCAACTTTATATTAATATGTTTATACTAATAAATAAATCTAAGATATTTTACATTCCCGCAAATCAGAGCTGTATTGTATTCAATTGTGTTGTTGTTGACGCATGAGTCAAGGGGTAAAATAGCACATAGATAAAATTCATAACCCTAATGTGAAAATATTGAACAATTATGCAGTCTTTCATTTTTGCCGTATGGAGCATGGGAACTGAATACATAACCATATTTTAGGTCCTGGTAATAGAAATTTGCTAACCATATTTTAGGTCCTGGTAATAGAAATTTGCTAACCATATTTTAGGTCCTGGTAATAGAAATTTGCTAACCATATTTTAGGTCCTGGTAATAGAAATTTGTTACATGCCCCTGCGTTTCACAAGAATTTCTGTACTGATATATGTGCAGTATTAAATATTCCTAGAAATACACATTTCAAACAATCTCTACTGCGTACATCAGTTTTATTGTAGTATTATTTCATGAGTATTACTGGCTGGAATTCAACATTTTTGCAAATTGTTAAGCATGGAAAATTTTCAAATCACAGATTAGACAAGGCAAATTAATTCATTGTGTGTCAGACCTGCAGGGAAACATTACAAAGGTGTGATATACACATACACACATACATACATACATACATACATGACCTTTAAAAAATTACTACAGTCAAAACAGCTGTTCATGGATGTAAACGTTGTCCTGCAGTTTTCGCTGTCACATATGAAACCAAAGACTACTCCATGGGTCAACGCCATTTCGTATGCCTGCACATCACTTTTGCAATTGACACGACACACACTGAAATAAGCCTCCAATGGAACATCGAAACATTAGAAACACAACTTTGTAACTCATGCAAATAGTTTAAAACACAACATATACTATATTCATAACGTAATTTTGGGTTTCACACAGGGTAAAAGGTATTCCTAACAGCCACCATCAACAATCAACAAACCATGTCGTCAGTCGTGCCAATGTAACGTCCTTATTTGCCTGCCATTGAGACGTAGCTCACAAAAAATTTGCACACGTTATACTATTTTATTTTGCATTGTAAGGTCTTCAAATAATATGGAGAAATGCAAAATGCCTTTTGAACGTGTCTAGTGGTGGCTTTGTTGAATAAATTCTGAAAGATGTAATTATTACCAATAAAAAAAGCCCTATTGTCAAATAATCGTAATTACATTGTACTGTTAATAATCCATCATAAAGTATTGTAATACTTAGTGCAGTTATTAAAATTAATAGACTTTATTTAACATAATACGTGTGAAAATGTGGACTATATATTTAATTTTAAAAACTTAAAAAAGTTTGCACAGACCGAGATTTGAACCCAAATTGTTTGTTTGATAGTTGGACATGCTACCAGTTGCGCTAAATGCACACTTTGTGAGGCTGAATAAATGGTATATACATTCGTTCGCAGATTATGTGTTTTGTGTTTCTAATTATGGAGGTTTTTAAAAGATGTCTTACATATTACTTGGTATTCATGCCAGCTTTAACTCTTATTTTTAAAACAACTGAATGGTGCTAGTTTCCTATTTTTAGATAAGTACATCGCAATGTATAACGGTCTGGACGCGTTATATTATTTATGGATGTTCATCATGTTATTGGCTCCAGTAAAATGATATGCGTAGGTTTCATTTGCGCCAAGGATAATCACCAAAATCGGAGCCCTAAGGCTTCAACCGTTTCTTAACGAAGACCTTAGCTGCCATTATAACGTTCTGAAATACTGATAAGGCCTGGATATGACTTGAGCTATACCAAAACCTTTATAAAAACTTTCTGGAATACCGGCCGTAGTCTTTTCACTCTCACTTATTTTATTTTAGCATCACTGTTCATCAAGTTGCAGCCCAAATTTTGGAAGGGGCCACCAGTCTTTAACTGCACATTTTTAGTCTTTTTAGTCTCACTACAGTAAAATCTCGTTAATTCGAAGTGCTCTGGACCTAATTTTTCAACTTCAAATTGTCAAATTTTAAAAAAAGTATGTTTATGTGTATTAAAGACGTGCACATTTTCCCTTTCCAAAGTAAACACAACTACGGCCATGGGAATAACCACTCTCTCGAAGTTACAACCTTGTTTTGGGGAACCATAACATTTTTGGTTTAAAAAAGGCAAAAATCTGAAGGAAATAGCCCTAAAAATTAGTTAGTTGCATTTATCTTGGTCATTAATTATATGTTGACATGAAGTAATATATAGGTTTTTTAATTGTTGTCTTTAATTGCTATGCCAAAATATTTTTTTTTAATGTTACAAGTTTGGTTAAAAACTGCAGCCGTGGTACCAGAATCCCCTCGCTCCCTTTACTATGAATGCACTTTGGTGCAAATGTTGTCTCAATCCCACACTGCCTGGCCAGCCAGCCGGGCGCTGGAGCCAAATGCAGTGTGGTTTTTGTGATGTGTCAAGCAGCACCCCTCCCTGTGCTGGTTCTGAGTAGTGATGGGCAAAATCGAATGAAAACAATTTGAATATTCGATTGTTGCTGTTTAATAGAATTTTCGATTTTTGTCTGTGTATTTGAATGAATTATTCGGTTTGAAATTTTCCTTCTCGGCAACAAATGGCACTAGGTGCACTACAAATTTTACGTAATTTTTTAATGTTATCAGCAATTGAATTTTAGCTTTATGCCAATTTTGTACATAGATTTAAAATTTTATCTTGGCATTTTTTCTTTAAACACATTATTATATGTCGAATATTCTACTTACAGGAAGCAAAATCTCACCCAATATTCACTTTGTTACATTAAGAATAATTCGCTTCATGCATGCGAATGTTCGTACATATTGTCTTTGTGAATGGCAGTTATTGCAATAATTTGATTTCTAAGAATTAATTTTAGCAATAATTGTTTTTAGTTTTGTAACTTTTCCATGAATTGCAAAGAGTTTTTTATTCTTCAAAATACTTGGAAAAATTTATTTATCATTGAAACGACGAGAACAGATTGTGACTAAAAGGAACATACAGTAACGTAAAAAACCTTCCGACTCATTTCCAAAGGTTTTCGACAGCTCCGGAATATACATTAGGACGAAAAATGATCGCAAACTTAAAATGTTACCTTTTTGAAAAACAAATAAATATTATAACTTCTTAAGAACACAAGTGCCATAACTCCAATCAAATACACCATTAATTTACTCGCTTCAAAAAAAGTACTTTTTAACTGGCAGCATTAACATTCATTTCATTCGATTAAGAAGCAATAACGTGAATGGAGAAGAGAACCAAATATTCGAAATCCGAATGATTGATTCAATTTTATTTGCTTTGATTTGATTCAAATAAAAATTAATTTCTTAAATAATTCTATTTAGCCCATCACTACAACCTCTGAAAAGGTTGCTCTGTCCCTTCATTTTCTTTGCCCTCCACCCCCCTCATGCCCTCACCACCCACCCATCACCCTCTTGTATAGTCTACCCTCCCCTGGCTGTCCATCATCCCTCTCCTTAGTCACGCCCACTCCGCTACTCTCCTTTTCTCTCGCCATCATCAAGCCACCCCCACACCGCAGCAAGATTCTTTCTCCATCCAACTGTCACAACAGGCACCCCAGAATTTTCTTTGTCCTACTCTCTCTAACTTCACGCAGTTCAGTTCGTGGCAGTGTCACATCTTTCCACCTCTTTAGCGGGCGAAGAGGCAACGAAAACCAACAACAGACGTGAAAACTCTGGCATGATCAATGACATCACTGTGGCGGGCAGCGACAGTGGTTGCGTCAGCTGATCGCCACGCCGCGCCACCAGCCAATTTTTAATTAATGTATTTCAAATTAACAAGGTTTTACTGTAATGTATAATTAGTCTACATGTAATAATAACAAAAAAAAATGTTGAGACTAAGAATTGAAAAATAAATTAGCAATAAAAAACTTTTTAAAACCAAACTTTTATTTATAAATGCACTAAAAAGAGAAAAATATTATAGTAGTTATAAAATTTCTAGAACTTGTAAGACATGGTCGAAAAGCTGTAATAAACTTTACTACAATTATTATGTATATATCAATATATATTTATTGTATAAAAGCTTGGTGTGAATAGTTGAGCGCCTCACAAGATAAGTTCTTACTGCGCTTGCGCAAATCTGTTATTTGTTCTAAACTGCTAATAGTTAACAGATTTACACACATTATGTGCTTACAACGATTACGCAAATGAGGTATATGTTCTATATTATGAAAAGTTAAGATTCTTACTCAAGATATATGCTTACTGCGCTTATGCAAATGCAGTATACATTCTAAACTGTGCCAAGCTTTTATTTATTAATTATAAATTGATATAAACATTATTTGTAGTAAAGTTTATTACTGGTTTTCGACCACGTCTTAAAAGTTCTACAAATTCTGTAACTACTATTATTATTTTTCTCTTTTAGTACATTTTGACATGTGACGTACTGAGAACTTATACTCACTATGTCGTTTAGTAGAAGTGGCCTCCGCAATTTTTTGTTTAGGAGATGAGTCATATTCTCCTAGAAGTAGGGGGTTCAGTTTTCAGCGGGCACTGGTGCTTTCCCCGAGTACAAAACTGGCCTTGTGGCTACTCTGTAGGGCACCAAATCAGGTGCAGTTAGCACAATGTGGTGTTTTGGCGGTACAGCGGTTGTAAGGATACCTGGGTGATGTTTAAGTGCCATAATGTTTGGCGGTGATGTGGTGACAGTGGAAGCAGTCTGGGAGCTGTTCTCGGGGGTTTTGTGCACAGGTGCATGTAGAAGTATGGTTGGATTGAGGTGGGCGATGACAAGTGTAGGCGTTTGATCAGGTCGGCAGAGATACTCTTGTATCCACTCAGTATACGCAGCGGGGCAAGTATGCTCTAGTGGAGGGAAGAGATGCTGCGGCACAGGAGTCTTTCTTGCTTCTTGCAGATGGCTTAGTGCTTGCACCTGCTGTCGTGGAGGTAGACTAGCTATCTGCTTAACTAACTACTTGTGTGCTTGACTTGATGCAGCAAATTTTAATTTGACTTTCTCCTTCAGTCCTCTCCTCTGGGCAAAAGGTATTGAGAAATGGAGGTTTACCCTTATCCTACTGTACTGCATCTGCAGGTAGTCGTCGTACAGAATGATGTGTTCACTGCAAGGGTGCATGGCCCAGTCCAGTCTTCCCAAACTAGAGGACACAACCTCCCTATGAGAACCGCTCCAAGGAGATCGTGAACACTAAGCTGACAAGCTGGTTCAAAGACAGTGTTCCTCTGTGGAACGCCTCCTTTCTTTCAATCTCCTGGATTGATGGGAAGGGCAGCGGGGGCGGGTACTAGTGAGTGCTTGGACTGTATAGAAAGCTACGTGTGGCTTGTATGAGTAAATCCCTGATATTACTTGCAAAGGTGATACGTAAGGGTAACTACAAGGTACAAGGCTACAAGGATGGTACTCAAGATTAAAGCAGACTTCACGATTTATTTTATGGAAAAATAAAAACAATGAAAGTACTTTAGCTTCAGGCCAGGGGCACATGCTCCAAACCTAGAGAGCTAAAGTTACATTGGTCGGTAGAGGCGACCAACAACACAAAAAGTGGGAATGCGTGTTAAGAGTGTTGACACTGAACAACAAACTCTTGCATTGTTGCGTGTACATGTTTTTGGAGAACGGCGTTACATGTTCGCTGACACGTGCTCGGATGACTAAGCAGGTACATGATACGATGTTAGTCTTGAGGATGACTCAGGATAGGACCTACTACAGCTACGGGCGTAACTGTAGGGAGGTGTAGGGTATGCAGGGTATGTAGCAGAATATATCCTAATTGATGTCCTACCCTACCGCAAGCTTGCTTGATGTGTACTGGGGTTGGTTCTGAGCAACGCATGCTAGAAAACTGGGGTAACAATACAGAGCTTAGCATGAAAAAATAGAGTGCCTGAGCAACGTGTGCTGGATACTAAAATGTGGTCAATTCCTGAGCAATGAGCGCTGGTAAAGAAGACTGCTCTCAAGACTGCAGGGAGTAAGTGGACTCGCTTGTCCTCTAAGCATGATTATGGTGTACCGGTGAATAAAACAATCTGTCAGGCAGACAGTACAATCTCACATTCTAACGTAATAAAATTAACCTTCAAACTCCATCATACTTTAATTTATAAATAAAAGGTTGGTATTGTATTATTTTTATAGTTGATTTATTGTCACTATAAAATTTTTGTTTTAGTTTTTCTGATGATGCTTGCAGTTTGTACTTGTGTTAAATGTGTACTAAAATATTCATGAGTAACTGTTTAAGTGTAAACCACTCTGTTGTATGCACCAGTTTTTATGCATTATGCACACACATTTACAGTTGTATGTACTTCATGATACTGTATGATACCTGTTCCAACACATTGCATATTTCTGACATGTCAAAACTAGTTACAAAAGTTACGGTAGGCTAGCAAAAGTGAATTGCAGGAAAGTATGTTGTGTTATACGCAGGTCAGATGGTTTATGCCGTGAGAATGCAGTGTGGTCGTGTGCTGGCAAGGGAAGCCTGGGTTGATGCAGACATTGTCAGCTCTGTACCTGAGAGTGGGACAGCAGCAGCTCATGGCTTCTCTCGAGAGGTACGCCAGACTTAAAAAATTGTTTATTTTCTGTCTTGTATGTCATAACTCTAATGGGATAATTTTTTTAGGGAACTGTAATGTTATATTAATTATGTTTTTTACATCATTTTAACACTAATGCAGTGCAACCCCTATGTAAAATTTTCTGTTCTGGAGACATTTGCAAACGAAAGTCTTAGTTTTTGATAATAGTATAGTCGACTCCCTACCTACTGTTTTTCAGAAGATTGTCAAAAAATTTCCATACATGTGGTATTTCAGTAGATGAGGGTTCTGACATTTACATCAATAAAATTCAACTTCTGACATTATACTTCATTTTGAGTATAATCAGAGCTGTACATTATCTGTACATAAAGTGATGTGTGACATACCAGAAACGTATACGTACTGTGGTCTGGGACAGGATGCAGTTCTGGGTTATCTAGGAGTTGAGTCAGGCTCTCCTCTAATACCGGGGTTCATTTCTGCTTAGGTACTGGTGCCTTCTCTGTGTACAGAAAGGCCGTGTGGCTACTTAGCAGGGCACAAAATCTGGGGTGACTAGTACCATACAGCGTTTTGGAATTACAGCGGACGTAAGGTCACCTGGGTGACATTTCAGTACGGAAATAGTTGACTGTGGTGCAGTGACAGCTGGTGTGAACTGTGGTGCTGGTAATTCCGGAGGTGTGCACAGAGGTGCAGGGTGAAGTGTGGCTGGAATGAGGTGTGCAAGATGGGTGTCAACGCTTGTTCACATCGTCGAAGATACTCTTGTATCCAATAAGGATACGCAGTAGGGTCGGTACACCTGGTGGTGTGAAGAGATACTGCGGCATGGGGACCTCTCTTGGCTCTTGAAAGTGTCTGAGTGCTTGCACCTGCTATCGTGAAGGTAGACTAGCTATCTGTTTCACCAATGAGGGGTGATACCCGTGCGCTCGACCTGATGCAGCAAGTGTTGCTTTCACTCTTTCTTTAAGCCCTCGCCTCTGGGAAAAGGCATTGGGAGGTGGAGATTTACCTTTATCCCAACTGTACCGCGTCTGCAGGTAGTCGTCTACTGAATTTACATGTGTCACCACAAGGGTGCATGGTCTGGTTCTGGTCTTCCCAACTTAGGGGACACAACCTCCTCAGCGGTGCCGCTCTGGAGAAATCGTGAACACCAAGTCGGCAAGGGGGCCACAGTCACTGAGCGATTAGCACACTCTCCTCCCTCCAAGGCAAACAGGGTTTAATCCCCGGCCGGTTCACCAGATTTTCGCAAGTGGGAATTGTGCCGGACGATGCCATTGTTTGGCATGTTTTCTCGGGGATCTCCCGTTTCACCCGCCCCTTAATTCCGGTGACGTCCATGTTTATTTAATCACCCTCATTGGCTCTCAAGACCTCGCTTTTAAGAGCCACCCATATCTCTTCACTCACCAAGTCGACAAGCCAGTTCAGACTTGTGTACCTCTGTGGGCTTCTCTCCTTCAGTCCTGGGATTGCCGGGAAGGGTGACCTATACTAGGGCTTAGACTGTAAAGAAAGCAATGTGTATGGCTCGTATGAGTAAATCCCATAATTACCTGCAAGTACATTACGCAAGGGTATAGGCTGTTCATGGTAAAGTTGAGCACTTTTTAAGGCCCTTACAACAGGCGTTAATGACTAATAAATTTATCTTATTGCAGCTGTAGGCTTTAAATTTTGAGCGTGGTGAGTGTATTCACTGTGTTTATTGCTCACATTGCAATGTTTATATTAAAAAGTAGCAGGAGGATGGAAATCGGATGAAAGGAAAAATTTAGAAGGGCCTTAAAAAGTGCTCACTTTTACCGTGAACAGCCTATAACTTCAAGGTACTAGGCTAAAAGGATGGTACTCAAATTAAGAGTTACTCAAGTTTTATGTGGGTGAAAATAAATACATGGTGAAAGCACTCTAGCTTCAGGCCAGCGTCATGGGCTTCAAACCTTGAAAGCTACAGTTATGTTGGCCGGTAGAGGTGATCGACAACAAGAATGGGAATGCGTTAAGAGTGTTACTGGTAGACAAGCTCTTACATTGTTGGTGTGCTTGTTGCTGGAACGGCATCACGTGATCACTGACATGAGCTTGGAAAATAAGCTGGTACGTGACAGGATGGTAGCCTTGAAAAAGACTCAGGATAGGATCCACTGTAGCTACTGGCATAACTGCAGAGGGTGAAGGGCTGCGGGTACGTAGCAGATATCTCCTAACCTACGTAGCCTACCCTATGGCAAACTTGGATGTATACCAGGGGAGGTTCTGAGCAACATATGCTAGAAATGAAGTTACAATATAAAACTTAATGGGTTTAAACTGGTGAGTGCCTGAGCAACGCATACTGGACACTGGAAACGGGTCAATTCCTGAGCGACAGGCGCTGGAAAATAAATTGGCTACAATAAGCAAAGGCTTAAAGGGCACTGGCCGATCAGTGTCTGAGCAACTGGTGCTGGACAGCTGAAGACTGGTCAAGAGACGTGGGCTGTCTCAGCTTTTATACTAGTCATGGGTCGGTGCCCAACTCTCATTGGCTGTGGTCACTAGGGCAAGGGTTGGTCATGGAGCGAGGGTGTGAATGCATGACTTGCCTCTGTGACGTCACCGGCCGGCTGGAAGGGGATGCGAAAAAAAGACAAGCGATATTTACTACTAGAGCAATCTAGCTGGACGTAAATTAACTCTCTATTCTATGCATGATTATAATGGACTGGTGAATACAACAATTTGTGAGGCAGACAGTACAATCTCATATCCTAACATAATAAATTTAACCTTCAAACTCCGTGCAAGGGACCTTAGGGATGGAGCTGAAGTCGTTAAAAATAACATTATTCAAAAAGTGTCATGCGCCAAAAGTTTAGCTAATAAACACAATAAAAATGTGTTTTTTTTTTAACAGTGTTACTGTATTAGTATAACTGCAAATAATACATTTAAAACCATTTCATCTCAACTCATTTACACAAAGCATATATCATCTCAAAATACTGTGTATAATTTATTGTAATCAGACACTCAATGTAAGCTGACCTAAAACTTATGTTTTATATATATATATAAAAATGGCTAGATTTTATTTCGTGACATGTACATTAGACCATCAGCCAACAGGAACACACGAAACAATAATAAAATTTTGGATATATTTACTCTAAAATTTCATTTGGAATGAAAATGTAAGTAATTATATTTTGTGATTTGTGTAAGTAGGCCATTCTATGTTACTCGGAAGTTGGAATCGCGTGTCAAATAGAGCACACATGTGTCGAACACTGCTGACCCTTAATAAGTATTCTAATTTTAATTATGTCAAATAGATTTTGTTTACTTACAAGTGAATACTTCAGTCCAATATAGTCGTATTTACATGTAATTCTTATGAAAATTTAGCTTGTTAATTTATTTGTATGTATCTATCCTTTGAGTGTAAAAATTACATTAAATTATTTCATAACAGATTTTTTAATTTTGTAGGGTACAATGGAAGAACAACCTAGGGAAAAAATGTAAGTCAGGCAATGAAGTTAGGAAAGAAAAAAGAGGCTAAGCAAAGAGAACAGGCTGCATGATCATCTGCAAAAATAAAAACTTTTTGTGTTGTAAAATCGTAAAATAACTCTGAAAATAGCGCTAAATCGGAATCGTCATCTCTTGTAGAAAATGAAAACAGATGTATAAATGTGGAAAATATGACTACACAATATAAAATTGAAGAGTAACAAAATTTACGGGAACTCAAGAAATATCAAGATTTAATTCTCAATCAAGCAGCGGTTACTATTGAAAGTACTTGTGCAGAAGAAAATGGTTCACTCTCAAGTGAGCAAACTTTTCAAAGTGTAGGCCTGGTTAATCATTTCAAGAACCCTGGGCAGAACATTTTTTTTTTTCTCCCCCATCCAGTCCAACCAGCTAAACTGATGACTACATCTACAACTACCACAATATGCCTCTATCCTCTCCCTTTCGACGATTTAATTTTTTTGTGTAAAACATACTGACGATAAAAAATTTTAAAACAAACTGGCTGAGCTTCAATGTAAAGAACCAAAAGCATTGTTTGCCTGTCTTTCACTGATGGTTCCGCAGTATTTTGTCAAGGATTTGACAGATACAGGCATCTAAGCCAAACAATTGGTGAACATGAAAAATCAAATGCTCACATAGAGTTAGTTAAGTTGTACATCGCACATAAACAGGGAAGAACAATAGAAATTTTGTTTTTAGAAACACAACTCGGAAAACGAAATAAAGAAATAATGGAATGCAGAAAAGTTCTGTCTAGTATTATTGAGGTGATCAAGCTGATTCGAAAGCAGGGTCTTGCATATAGAGGGAAGGAGGAAAGTACGTACAGTTTGAACGACCCTTCTGTCAATCATGGAAATGTTTTGGAAATATTTGTTGCTTTCTTATTATGATGATAACTTAGCTAGGCATGTAAAGAGTGTGACTGAGAAAAGCAATTTGGTCTATGAAGCAAGAAGAAGATAGGGAAAAACTGTAGAGGACGTCAGGTAATAATAAACATTATTAAGCTTGCAATGCATGATGAAATCGCGAAAGAAGAAGTAAAGAAAGCAAAATTTTTTTCCATATTAAAGGATACAACCATGGATGTGTCAAGCTACGACCATTATGTTATAGTGCTATGGTATCTGTTGGGAACAGAAGTGCAGGAAATAGTTGTAGGTTTGAAGTGTGTTCAGTCCACTACAGGGGAATCTTTGTTTGAAATGTTTCTGGATATTTTGAACAATGCAGAAATTGCTCCAGAAAACTGCATAGCAAATCCATTTGATGGTGCATCAAACATGAGCAGTGAGTATAGCAGTGTCTCAGCGAGACTAAAAACTTTGATTCATAATCACATTCATACTTGGTACTATTCACGTCTTTTGAACCTTGTAATGTCGGATATAACTCTGTGTTTACCAGCCACCATATCATTTCTGGGATTACTGCAGCAGACACAGGTTTTTCTCAAGGACTCACACAAGTGATTTCATGTGTATTTAAAGCAGAATCCAAGAGTACTTTTGTCTGCGATTGGAGTCACTAGGTGGAGGTCAAGAAGCGATGCAACCACCAACATTTTTGGTCACTTTCATTACTGGGTTGGCACTGAAGACACTGACAACACATCTCATCAAGAAACTGTGTTCGTAGAACTAGTTCTGGCAACTCTCAAGACTTCAATACAAAAGTACGCAATGAGGCTAATGCACTTTTCCAAAAGTTTCTTTCACTTGAAACAATACTGGTGACTATGGTATTTCTGTTAATATTCAAAATCATGACACCTCTTTCGGACAATATCTAAGCAAAGAAAATGGACTATGCGCAGGCGTGGAGGCTTGTTTCCACTACTCAAAATGAATTGGAGGAGGCCAGGTCCCAATTCGATCAGGTGTTTAGAGCTGCAAAAATGTTCGCATCTGTGCTGTCAAGACTGTTGGATGAGAAGATAGAAGGCAATCCTTCTCTGGAGGCAGAAATCCAAGAGAGTTAGGAATATTAAGAAAATTCCAAGAGAGTTGGCAGATGACGAAGAAACAGCAGTAGCTGAGGAGGATAAATTCAGAATAAAAGTTTTCAAAGTTATTATTGACAAACTTAATCATAGTGTGACAAACAGATTTGCTGATCACAAAAATCTATACCTAGATCTATTATGTTTTGATCCAAAGTGGTTTTCTGAACTTAAGAAAATTCTACCGTCAAATACATTTGACAAAGTATACAACTTGGTACCTAACATGTACAAAGGCAAGTAAATTGATGAGCTAGAATCGTTTGTTCAGGACTAGCCCCAGATATCCTTGTCACTGACTGAAGAATATACTAGGGATGCTGACATGGAATCTGATTAAGAAAGTGAAACATCAGAAGAAATTGTACAAAATGAAGCAAGTAATGCATAAATTGTGCATATAAAGTGTATGTACTGTGTTTTATGCACTGAACTAAGTAAAGTTTACAAATACCTGCTTACAATACCATTAACTCAAGTAAGCTGCAAGTGAGAATTTTCTAAGCTTAAACTTATCAAAACAATGCATCGCTGCAATATGACAAATGGCAATTTGGAATCATTTTTGATAATGCAGTGTGAAAGGGACTAGCTTGTAGCACTGGACAATGCTATGGTAATCGACAAACTCTGTGAACAAAGTGAAGAAATAAGATGCCTTCTGGTACTGTAGAAACTGGACAATTTTGGAACTCTGAGTTTTGAAATTCCAAGCATCTTTTTGTTAAGGGTTTTATGCCATTTCAGGTTTTGTTTTTAGAGTGCAACACAAATTTTAATTGGTCAGGTGGTGTAAAAAGGTTTGGATTTCGTAACTGTGTGTACAAAATTATTCTATTAACCCATGTGCAAGGGAAGGCACAAGAAAGTTTTCTTCAATTAAAAAACATATCAAAATATCTTCTAGGGAGTGTTTTTAAATCCTAAATGTGTTTCCAGTTTAAGGAAGTAAGCTTTACTAGGCCTCCAATAAGGTGGGAGGCCCTCCGTTATACAGGATATTCAAATATATTTTGAGCCACTTGAAGAAAACAATTACAATCTATGGTTACGAATCTGGGTTTTGTTGTCCTGTTCATTGTACTTCAAAGGCTTTTGAGTCAACGAGCATCTCTTGGACTGTCAGCAGCCGGCAGGATTTCGATAACACTGAAAACCTTACATTAGGTAAGTGTTAATGCCTCATTTTGTCTTTCAATTATAGAATTTAATTTTTGGTTGCACCCTCTAAAAATTCCAAGGTCTACGCCTTTTTGGAGGACCCAGTCCGACTCTGGAGCATGTAATGGTAGCTAGCAGAGTGGGATCTGTCATCGGGGTATCCCGTACAATGTCTACCATTACAATCTGAGCATCGCCAAGCATGTGTGACCTTCTGCCGGGTACAGGCAGCATGGCAGCATGCGGATTGATGACGAGTGGTGTTCAGCGACAAATTGTGGTTGTGCCTGGATACAGACGACCACCAAATTCGAGCCTGGAGATGTCCTGGCCAGCACCATGATCCATGCTTCATTGTAAAGCTGCACACTGCTCAAACAAGTGGTGTCGTGGTGTGTCATCTTGTATGATTCCTGCACCCCACTAGTGGTGAATGAAGGTACTCTGATGGCATGACGATATGTCCAGGAAATTGTGCAACCATGTGCACTCCCCTTCCTGGTGCAGTTTGACAATCCCATTTCCCAGCAGAATAATGCCTGGCCTCACACAGTATGGGTATCTCTGGCCTGCCTCTGTGGTGTATGCTTCCTTGGCCAGCAAGTTCCTCAGACCTCTCGCCCATAGAAAACATTTGGAACCAGATTTGACAGCACCTTAGGACAGTAGCACGTACTGCAGATTTGGAGGATTAGTTGTGCCAGCTGTGGCAGGATCTTCCTCAGGAGGGCATATGATGTCTGTATATCTCCAAGCCCAACCGTATCACCGCCTGTCAACATACTGTGAGTGGTGCAATACCATACTACATGCTTCCTGCAAGTGATAGTCCCCTGCAATAAATGCTTGGTGTAGTACAATATTTTGATATTTTCTGTATATATACTACCATGTCCTGTACCCACTTACATGCCCCTATGATGGCACCTTCAGCGTAATTAATTTTTTTTTTTTGCAAATGAGTGTAGTTCGAAAAATTTGAAGTGACCTTTGCTGTTGACTTTGTACAAGTTGCCAGTGATTTATATTTTGTTTGGGGTTTGATTCCAGTCAGGAATCCCATTTGCTGAAGTGTTATGTAAGAACAGATACATTGGTCGCACATTCATCCAACCCAGCACCCGACTGCGGCAGCTGGGTGTGGCAAAGAAGTTTGGCGCTTTGACCGTGAACATGAAAGGCAAGAAGGTTATTCTGATTGACGACTCCATTGTGAGAGGCAACACCATGGGGCCAATAATCAAGCTGCTCAGAGATGCTGGAGCCAATGAGGTAATTGACGCGCACTACAAAATTCTATCATTTGCAAACTCGACTGACAGGTATAGTTGGAATTTGTAGGTCCCAAGCAGCTGTATTTATTATTATATGGCAAGAAATTAATTTGTTGTTCAGAGGTTGTTAGCACTGTGTTTGTGGTAGATTAAATGTTATGAGAAATTTGGCATGTGTATAATAGTTATGGTGAAACCTCACCATAATGACAACTGACAATGGCGAGATAAATGGCCACCATATCTAATTATTGTTGTAACTGAAAATTGCTGTGTAGCATCTTTTTATGTAGTGATCATACTCTTACTTCATGTGCACCCTGTGTTATCATACAGTTACCACCGGGGCATTCTTAGTTATCATTGAAGCATGCCTGGTTAGACTGACTGGCACGTTGTTCAAGGATTTTTACCACTAGACCAATAGCGGGGTGTCTAAGTTAGGTTAGACGGTATTAGGCGAGGGGTGTTGGCGATTGATGTACACTGTCTTCCTGGCTTCTGCTGGAAATACTGTTCTGAATTACAACCGAAGCAAGTGCAACTGCTTGGTGTCTGAGTGTGGTTGCGCCGTCCCGTTCCGCTGGCCTTTCCTTCATGGGAAGTGCGAGTGCACTCAACTGCCTTGCAGCAATGAACGCTAGATGGTGCTTCCTACACTTCTTGCCATTCCTTACCTGATAAGGCATAGAGTTACTGCTCACAACTTACTGGTAACACCCTGACGCGAACAAACTAAACACAATTTACAGTGTAAGTCCGGTTTTGGCTTACTGACCAGGCTCTGTAAAGTCTCCACTGATCCCCCACGCTATGCGGGCTGATCAGAGACGGGGAGCTGTTTGGGTCAAAAATTCAGCCACTGAATGTGCGTTCACACAAGAATGGGTGGCAGGTCTCAAGCTACTATATATCCCAGCACTAGCAATGCTCCTGGATAAGGCAATAATTAGAGACTGCCGCTCCTCCCTGGGTGAAGGTGTTACTAGTGGTTGTGGCTCCTCTGTTCCTCTCTGCCGTCACTAAGAGCAGTGCTATAACAGTTGGAAAGCAACAGATGGCCATCTAACAGGTGTGTAAAAAATATGACGGACCCTTGTAGGGCGCCCGTAGTTGAAGTTAATTGGGTTATCAATTACCCGGTTCTTGTCAAGGGTGTGTGTAGTAACCTGTATCTAGCAGGCAAACAGACAGATACGCTAAGAAATAAAAGCTGAAAGGTAGGAAACAAAAGTATGTTTATTGAAGTCTCAATAAACATGTGACGCATGCTACCTCCTGCCAGGCAATTGAGTGCAGAAGGTTATTACGCTGGGCAGGTGTAGGCGACCTGGTTCTAATGGAGAATGGGATAGAAATAGCTAAATGAAAAAATTTATATTGTCGAATTGAAAATTAAAGTAGATGTTTTATAAATATGTATACATTATGCAAAGCAATTTTGGGAGATAAATTTATATAAGAGGTCTCTGCATTTATTTGTATTTGATTATTGCTATTTAAAAAGTGATAAAGTTTTTTTTTTTTTTTTCATGTCTCGGTCAAGTGAAACTGTAAAATTATTAGAAAAGTTAATATTTTGCAAATCTGGTAATTTCTACACTTCCGGTGTATTAAAATAAGCATACAAGGAAAGAAATAATTTAAGTTATCACAAATGGTATGCATGCTCGCTGGTTGTCAACTTGACTGATCGTCGACGGTGAAGTAACCGCAGGGGGCTTACTCAAAACTTCGAAGTTCTCTGGAGGTCCTGGCACTAAGCAATGCTCTGGGATGTCGCAATAAATGGAACAAGAATGACTTTCAAGCCCAGCAGCGTTCTGACATATAGTGGAGGCTTGTAGGCTGCCGGCGCGGGCTGCGGGAAGGGCGTGACGTCCTTCTGCCTTGGTTGGCGTGGGAAAACTCTGGTCAGCATTTCTGCTTCATGCCTTGTCGATAGCGCTCGGCCTTGCCCGAGCTCCGGGCCGCTTGTAGGCTCTCAGCGCAGGATAGCTTGCCTGCTGGGTTGTGTATCCTTCAGGTGAAGAGAATTCGCTTATAAAATCCTGTTGCCTGTAAGGGAGGCAACATGTTACGTCTGTAGCAGTGGAAGTAGGTACTCTGGTGATGAGTCATAATCGTAGTTGATTAGTTCTATAAGCGGCATGCATCATCATATAATTACTTCCTGAACACCCTAGGTGTTTACTGAATGCTCAAAAGTTGACAGATAAAGTACAGCGTAGTCTGTCTGAAAGCGGCAATTTCCACACATGACCATTGTTCACGCAAAGATGATTAAAATTATGACAGCCAATAGTCACAGACACAACTAGGAAAACATCTTGTTTTTTGTTTGCTTTCCATCATCAGTATAAACATGCAATGGAGACTGAAAATAAACATACATGAAATCTGCCTGAACTATTAGAATGATACTGCTTCTAAATCCAATCTCACTGTGTTATTGCAGGCTTTTTTATTTATGAGAACAGCAGCAGCCTTTATTTGTCGTCAATTAAGACAGAAAAATTGTCTGAAGCGGAAAAGCTACAGAAGATGGTGCACTGCCCATCCTCTCTCTTTTTCTATGCTGCCCGCTGAGTGAGCATAAAATACACACATGCACATGCACACCTCTCTTTCTCTCTCTCACTCTTTTTTTTTTCCTACCCTTCCCCCCCCCCCCACCCCCCCCAGCTTCCTTCCTTCTTTAAACTGCTCACGCAATCAATGCTTTTAACCTGAAAAGTTAACTGACTCATCTCCATCATGTGACCTGGTTTACTCAATCATTAGGGGTTAACCAGGTTGTTATTGAACGCTCAAACTGAGTCATCTCCATCATGTGACCTGGTTTTCTCAATCACTAGGAGTTAACCAGGTTGTTATCGAACACTCAAAAGAAATTCAGAGTTTCGAGATGTCTGGCACCCAAAATAAGCCGGATTATTTAGTGGATGTATTAAGTGCTGTGCTAGAAATCTCTTCACTCACTAACTTTCTCCCTCCCCCTTTCTAATTTGGTTGAAAGCTTAACTGTTAAGAACTAATGCAGTATAAAAAATTACCTCTTGAGTTTTAAATTTTAATGTGAAGGTATACAGTACGTCCGTAAGTCATGATGGTGTTTCCGATGCCTACAATGCCCGTACATAACAACATGAAGCCATGATAATTCATACACTACATTGAGGAGCAGCACAAAGAGTATTGGTTGTGTAGATAGTCACGTGACTGTGATACCACGCTATGCGACGCCACATGATTCGAGCAGGCAAGAGGTGGACGGTACAGAACAAGGTTCAATGTGTCTTTTGACTTGTGAAATTTAAATCTGTGATACGTGTTCATCCTGAATATGGTCACATTTTCAATGAAGAACTACCACATGAAAATAATGTTCATTGGTGGGATCATCAGCGTAAGGAAACTGGAAACTTGTTGGTGCTCCTCCACATTCACAGTCACATTATTACTGTAGTGAGTTTCTGGATTTAACATTTCCACAGCAGTAGATGGGTAGGGACGTGGCCTCCATGATTGCCAGACCTCATGCCACTAGATATTTTCTTTTTTATTACATCTAGCAATATGTACATTGTTTCAATCAATGAAACTGCACTCTTAAAAGAAAATTAGTGAGGGTTTATAATCTGTTATACTATGAATAGTATATGACAAAAACGGGATTATCGGTTAGATACAGATGTTTGAAACTATCATGTCTTTACAGACACATTGAAAAATAAAATATATGCAAGCTGTGATATAAATAACACCCACATCTGGATGAAAATAACTTCTTTATATTGTATAAAATTAACTCACTAGTTGACCTTTTGAACTAAAAATTGTGAAAGATACTGCACATGCCTCAACGATTGCCTAAACGGATAGAACAGGACATTTGGTACTGTTTAGTCGTAATGATTTAGTATGATCTTGAGGCAACCAAGATCATATATATGAAACCCTACTAATCACTTGTAAACACATTTTAATAAAAAAAAATTCTTAATTACTTTAATTAAATAAACTGAAATAATTGTATGTTATTCTGTTAGAATTTTCTTTTGATGATCTGCTACAGTTGCAATTTGGCATTAAAACTACAAATATTTTTGGGTATATTAGGGATGGGATCCTTGATACGGCGATACCTCAATACCCTCCATACTTAGTTTCGAGTATCGCATGAGAATATCCAAAAGTATTGAATTTTAACACCCATTTTCTCATGCCATAACTTTAGGAATGTATACAATACTTTTGTAAAGCATATCATAATTTAATTTGCATATAACACATTTTCTTGTGCCATAATTATGGCACATACCTACCATAACTCGGAATGTGTACGATACTTTCGAAAAGCATATCATAATTTAATCTGCATCCTTTGGGCATTCCAACACACCCATAAAATTTGACCTAGGTCCAACGGTTCGCAAGATATTAACAGCAACTTTTAAATGTCTACCATAATTATCTTGGCTGGCAAAGAGCATTCCAAAGCTTCCCACAAGCATTCCAAAAAGCCTTTGCAGGTCAAGATAGGATGAACTGTTTACAAGTTATTAAATTTTAAAAGTACAAGTGTACCATAATATACCATATTTTATTGATAGCATAATATTCACACATCTGTGAGCACCTTGAGATGTGTTTAGGCAACCCATACATACCACAATTGTGATTTTTGACATTTGACATTTTATGGTACGTAATTGAGGTACAATAAAAAGAGTCGAGAGTTGCGAGCGAGCACCGATAGGCACGAGTGAGCAAATTGAGTAGTAATTGTACATCCCTCGCATTCCATAATTATCTGACGCAACTGCATTATTAAGTAATATTAACACAAAAATAAATACCACAATTATCTGATAACATCCGTCGTGGCCTAGCCCGCAGATTCCGCAGGCTATGATGCAACTGTATTATTCAATATTCACAAAAAAATACCATAATTATCTGATACACCTGTCATGGTCTAGCCCGCTTACACCGCAGGTTAGGCCACAGCAGGTGTATCAGATAATTACAATATTTATTTAACGTTGCAGTAATTTCCTTAAAGTTGCAAATTAAATTTTAAAAAACTGGGAAATCGCATAATAAGTGTGTACTGAGCGATCATTTTTCTCAAAGTTTGATTACAGCTTTACTGTGGAAACATGATTCTATAGAATCAAAGGAGACTGTGTTGGTTTATCGTTGGTTAAGGACGTTTAGGTTACAAGCCATCCACCATTTGTTTCCAATGTAATGTGGGTTTTTTATATAGTTTCAGTGTGTGTCAACAGTAGTAAAATGAGCAATTTATTCGGCCAAGTTGTTTTGTGTTCATGACAATTTTAATTTGATATCAAGAAAAGTATCAGTATCAAGTATCGTGAGAATGTTTTGGTATTGAAACTGGTATTGAATATTGAGAAAATGTAGTATCGACCCATCCCTAGTTTATATGTTGTTGATCAGAAGATGCTCCTTTTCTACATTCAGTGTGTAGTGAAGATTTCCACTTTTTGTAATAATAATGAGTGGTTTGAAGAATTAAATTCTGATGTAAGTAACACTCATATTTGTACAGTCAGTATTTTCTGTAACTAATGTTGATTATTAGGGATGGGTCGATACTACATTTTCTCTATACTCGATACCATTTTCGATACCAAAACATTCTCACAATACTTGATACCGATACTGTCCTTGATACCAAATTAAAATTGTCATGAACACAAAACAACTTGGCCGAGAAAATTGCTCATTTTATTAGCGTCATTTACACACACTGAAACTACATAAAAACCCACATGACACTAGAAACAAATGGTGAACAGCATGTAACCCAAACATCCTTAACTAATTATAAACAAACACAGTCTCCTTTCATTCTATAGAATCGCATTTCCACAGTAAAGCTGTAGTTAAACTTAGAGGAAAATTATAGCTCAGTACACACTTATTTTGCGATTTTGGCAGTTTTTTAATTTTATTTTGCGACTTCAAGGAAATTACACTTAACGTTAAACAAGTATAATAATTATCTGATACACATGCCATGACCTAGCCCGTGGAATATGTGGACTAGGCCATGACAGGTGTATCAAATAATTATGGTATTTTTGTGAATATTTATTACTGCAGTGGCATCATAGCCCACAGAACCTGCTGGTTAGGCCAGAAAGGGTGTATCTAATAATGATATTCATTTTTGTTATATTTAATAATGCATTTGCATCAGATAATTATTGTATGTTTGGGATGTACAATAACTATTCAATTTGCTTGCTCGTGCCTATCGGCGCTTGCTCGCAATTATCTAGCTGCTTTTATTGTACCTGAAATATATACCATAAAAGTGATTAATGGGATAAAATGAATTAAATGAACAATTTTCATGCAGCATATAATTGTGGTACCTATTGGGTTGCAATAACTACTCAAGTTGCTCACTTGTGCCTATTGGCACTCGTTCGCAACTCTCAACCAGTTTTTATTGAACCTCATTTATGTACCATAAAAATAAACTTCAAGAATCATAATTGTGGTATGTATGGGTTGCCTAAACACATCTCAAGATGCTCGCAGCTGTGTTAATATTATGCTATGAATAAAATATGGTATATTATGGTACACTTGTACTTTTAAAATTTAATAACTTGTAAATAGTTATCCTACCTTGACCTGCAAAGGCTTTTTGGAATGCTTGCGGGAAGCTTTAGAATGCTTGCTGCCAGCTGAGATAATTATGATAGACATTTAAAAGTTGCTGTTAATATCTTGCGAACCATTGTACCTAGGTCATGTTTTATGGGTGTGTTGGAATGCCCAAAGGATGCAGATTAAATTATAGTATGCTTTTCGAAAGTATTGTACACATTCCGAAAATTATGTTGTGCTTGTACCATAATTATGGCACAAGAAAATCTGTGTTAATTGTGACTAAATTATAGTATACTTTTCGAAAGTATTTTACACATTCTGAAGGTTATGTAATGCTTGTACCATAATTATGGCATGAGGAAATGGGTGTTAAAATGCAATACTTTATATTCTCATGTGATACTCTATACTATAAAGTATCGAGGCTACGGAGGTATTGAGGATCTCATTCCTATTGATTATTTAATGACACAGAAACTAATTGTGGCATCACACTTATATGTTACCATGTAATTTCCTGCAGCCAGTGAAAACTTCTTAAGTGGCCTGCCTACCTGGATCTATTTTCCATATCTGAGGCAGAGAAGCATGGAAGCAATAAGGGCTAAACTGTTACGTGCATCAAGTGTGCCATCACTAAGCGCAAGACTGAACTGGCATGCATTATTCTCATAGTGCAGTGTGTACCTTTGGGACTGTAAGTAGTTACTCTTATCATTTTATTGGTAGAAAGTCTGTAGCAAGATTCAATGCAGGACCCTCGAGTACGTGTCTGATGCAAATATTTTGAGATACAGCATTTTGAAAAGTTAGTTTTAGCTGAGTGTTCTCAAATAGTGTTTCGTATGTGTGCGACAGCTTACAAGCATTCAATAGGCCTCGTGTGAAGTGTGCGCTCTTTTTGTAGGTAAGCACATTGAATCCATGTGTAATAGTTTCGGACAATCTGTAACGCAGTTAAACAGCCAGGGAGGCAGACCTCTTGAGGTAGTCGCCTAGTGAGGGGTGTATTTGTGCGAGTGAGGCAAACATTGATGAAGTGCTATAGGTGATGCCAACCAGCATATGTAAAACAGTATTGCATTTACGTGCAAGGTGCCCAACTGACATCATGCAGCCTTTCTATCAGTGACTCACCTGAACATGACTTTAAGCGATAGCCCTATAATTTTATTGGGTGCAACTCTGTAGCAAAGTTGAATGCATGTCTTTATCTTAGTTTTGCATATATTTTGTTCATACACTATCTTGAGATACAAGTAGTCTGAAAAAGCAGTTTTTAGCTATGTTGGAGGCCACGGAAAATAATTTTTCAAATGTGTATGTCGTCTTGAAAGTACCATTGTGTCATTGTCTGCAGTGTGCTTTCTTTTCATAGGTAAAACTTTTAGAAACATGTTAAATAGTTCAGACAAAACACATTTTTTTTTAACATACTGCAATCCATTTTAAGTACTAGGTAGGCAACCACTTTAAGAGAGCTTTACTATATTTCATGGATAACAAACACGAGTGAAAGGTTTTTTTAACATGCTTCTTGGGGTTCACTGTTTATGTTAGCCACAAGTGCTGCAGCTATAAAAATTTATTTTTGTTCAAATATTTCATAGTAATTTACTTTGGTTGCAGGTTCATGTTAGGGTAGCATCACCACCCTTGCTCTACCCTTGCTACATGGGAATCAACATACCAACACGAGAGGAGCTAATCGGCAACAAGCTGGAGCCTCCAATGTTGGCTAAATATGTTGGTGAGTTACAATCATGTTTACTCTCCTTTTCAACTCGAGAGTTGCTGCCAGGGGCAGTGAGGCACCAGATTTGCATATTTGTGTCACCTTCATTACTCCCACACGTCAAAGCCTTTAACGTGTAAAGTACCTCCAGCTAAGCAGAATATGGATACAACTTTTAGTCTTATCTCATCTAAGATTTTAAATTTTTTACATATCACATGGAAGTAGTACCTATTAAGGAAACAGACTGTGTATCTTTCTGCCACCATATGGTTTTCATGTGACTGTCGAAACATTTTGGTAAGGTGCTGAGGCATAGATCATATTATTTTACTGTATAAATTTTTTACCACTGCCATGGAAAGAAGTTGATTAAAATTCATTGTTTATTCACATGAAAATGTTATTTGACAAGTTGCAGTATTCTTGCAGAGCACACAAATATAATACATAGATGGCAACTTTGGTGTAGCATCTTTAATAGGACTGTAATTGTGATTCTTATGTAGTATCAATTTAGACATTACAGCTTCTGTATATGTTGATCCTGGATATATTGAAAGTTTGGGAAATTGTAGAAAGCGTGCTCAAAACAATTGGTGGTTGTAATTAAGGCTCCTATGTACCTCTAGTTATTTTGTGCATTTGAGTCATGGAAATAAGGTAGTGATACGGGTGACACTAACACGCATGCCTAGTGCCTCATCACTCCTATGCACAAGATATGCAGTGTTTCCGTTGGTGCGCTGTACTTTGTAAACTAGATATGTACCTAACAATGGGACTTTTATTACACATAATGAAAGAACACAGATTAAACTATGCCCATTATTACACGTAATGAAAGAACTTGGATTAAACTGTACCCACATAGCTGTACTTTTCTTCTACTGCTGAAGGAAACTTTACAGGTAAGCTCTAAAAATGTGTGAATTTTTACTATTTTCACAATTTGTAAAGAAAATAGGGCTTAGATAATTGTATTTTACCTTTTTTGAGAAAAAGTCATATTCCCAGAACATTAATAAACAGAGATACGCATATTCACACAAACAATTTCACAGGAAATATAGATAGGCATCTTAAAAGTAACATTTCTTCACCAAGTGGTAGCTGAAGTGAAGGAGAGGGTAAAGTAATACACAAAACACAAAATAGCGAGACAAAAGCACAATTATTACTGGCCAAATAGAAATTATTAGCTGGCAGTATCACTTCATATGGAACTGCAGAATACTTGGCAAAGTGAGATACCTTCTAAAAAATATGTTTGAACAAGCTTGCAGTTTCTCACATATACATTAAGCTTTTGAATTTATGTAGAGATATTGATCGCTGCCTGGGGCCATGGTTGTTGTAATGGCTGGAGCACTAGCCTCTAATTGTCGCAAACAGAGTTTGATTCCCAGCAGAGTGATGCCCAGTTTTTTGTATGTGGGAATTATGCCGGCCTACACAGCTGGTCGGCGGGTTTTCTCTGGTATCTCCCATTTCTCCTGCTCTTGCATTCCAGCACTGCTCCATCTGCCTTGCTCCACCCCCATTGGTTCTCAAGATATTAAGATCTGCTGAAACCTGTCCACTCTACTTGATTGCTGCCTAGGCTCCCCTCCTCCAGCCTGTAAACTGGGACAGCGGAGTCAATATAGGGCAGTGTAGCCCGTGCTGTCTTATCATGTTGACGAATAATTCTGACATGTAGGTTTTGTTCACTGTCCCAAAGAAATATTTGAAATATTTAATGGTGAGTTCAAAATTATGTTGGAATAAGGAAATCAAATTATACAATATATAAATTACAAGAAGAGGCTGGATAATCAATTATTCTTTAAAAGCATCTTGTGGAATGACAGAAATGGCAGCATATTGTTTTTCATTGCCATTTTGACAGGATGTCGCAATGCAACCATGCCTATTTCCAAATAAAATATAACAGTTTTCTTAATAAAGACTTGCACACATATGTTGAAAACGAGTTAACTGTAGCACAAATATACATAAGTATACTGTGCTACAAAAATTATAAATACAATCAACTCTCAAAACTACGACCTTTCACAATTTCCATAAAAAGGGCTGTTATTTCAAAAGAGCCATTATCAAAATTTGGACAGATTCTAACTCACCCTAACCCCCATACAGTAAAATTACATTAAAATTTTACTTGGGCCATTTTTGCACAGGTTTAGCTATAAAAAAGGTATAAAGATGTAAGATATAAAAAACTTATAATTTCCACCATCAACATGACAGATATAACAACTAGTCTTCCCCCAGTAAACACACAGAAGTTTTCGTACTTAGGTATGTAAATTCATTTTGAACGCAATTAATTGGTAAACTTAACTTGTTTATATTGAGCGCTGTAGACCGTCATTCTTTTGTCTGCATACACAAACATTTTTATAAGATATGAAACACTCCCTCCACCCTACTTCTTGAAGAAGTCTGCATTTCTCAACTGCTGGCACGTGGCTAGGTATCGTAATATTTATAACAAATGTTATTATGCAAACCTTAATTGTGAGGCGTGATGGGTTCTGATTCAGATTAATATTGTAATGCGTTTCAAAGTAGCGACTTTGGTTAGTGCTCCTCGGAGGCACTACTGGGGTGACCTGCGTCACAATTAATGCCGGACAGGGGCATGACCTGAATATAGAGTGGACCTTGTCGACTGCCGACTTCGCACAAACAGATGCTGGTTTGGCTATTGGTCTGCTGACTGGCTTAGGAGCCGCTGACTTACTCAGTCTTGTGCTAGGGCATCTGACTGGTGCTGCTAGTTTGCTGGCTGGGGGTGGGTGCTGGTAAATCCGGACTGTCCCACTGGCTGCTGCGACTGGAGCTCCAACCGTTGCTGTTGAAGGGCCTCGATGGGCTGGGGTAACGTCGGGTATTGAACCAGGGGCAGGCTGCTCCTACTGGCACCTTTTCTCCTCTGTTGAAGGCAACAACAACAGAATGGACAGCGCCTGGAAGCTTCCAGGAGGCTGAAACAAAGAAAGGGAGGGAGCCGGGGAGTTAAGCCTTACCAACTTGAGGGCAGCTTGAGTTTGTTCCAGTGGGGTTAATTGGCAGAGTGCCTTACTGGGTTGGGTGCAACCCCAGGTAGACTGGTAGGCAGTAGTTGCCTGTCGTTTCCTAATCTCCTCCACACCTTTCTTGGGGAAGGGAATTAGGTTCATGAACCTTGTCGTGGGAGATTGGAGCAGGCAACGTGCCTTCCCTATCTAAGCATGTTCTGCCGTCTAGGCACACCAGAACGATGCAGAGTAAAACCTTATTCCTCAATCGGCAACATAAACGATGCAATGGATGAAGAACAGGTTCCCTCGGAGGCGCTCCAATAGCTTTGACAGGAGAGCCCCTTGAGCGGACAGGTACGACCCAGAGCCAACCAAACACTCCCTTGAACAACAGAAATGGTATGGTGGATGGGTGCAAGTTGGTCTAGCGACTTATCCTCTCAAGCATGACTAGTGGTTGTGCTCTACCATTCAATACACCAGGTGTACCAAATGGGTGGCCGTTGAATGGTGTGTGTTCTGACGTACAAATTCCCCTGTCCGGAAGAACTCTTAGTCCTACACTAAGCGGCAACTGGTATTGGCAAACCTGGTCTCCTGCTCCACTCTGAGGGACATAGGTGTTTACTATGGTAGTCTGGAAAAAAGAACTCAAGGGATAATGAGAGAGTAGTTATGTTCAGAATGTGTTTATTCCAGGAAGAATAAGACACGGTGGCCCGTACTATCTCCTGTCTACTCAGAATTGACTGGAAGTAGTAAACTACACTGTCCAGGTGAAGGGAACCTGGTTCTAATCTGGCTGGGGGCAGTTACGACTAGGTAGCTAATGACAACTTTCCCCATCCTGAAGAGCGCGTGGGAAGATAGCCATTGTCAGGGGTAAGCGACTAAGGGTGGCAGATGACTTCTGGAAGACTTCACAGGGGGTGAGGGGGTTTCTGTAGGTCTGCTGTAGGCGGCGGTGAGCTGAATGTTTAGGCGGTAACGGTGGCTGGTCAGGACTCCGACGAACGAGCACGATGTAGCTATCTGTCCAGCTGGTGTTGTGGCTCTCAGAAGAGCCGATGAACAACTTCGGTGTAAGTAGGGTAAGTCAGGGAGCTCCGGCAGGTGAGCGCAGTGTAGCTAGCTAACTAGCTGGTGTAGCCCTGAAGAGGGCCAGCGATCAACTGGCATTTCCAGCCTCTGCACGGCAATATATTCTGCTTTGGCTGAGAGCTGCGCCGGCCCGGTGGTGGGGGGTGCTCTTTGTAAGCATCTTGGGTGGAGCTAAGGGCGGCCATAGTTGCAAAGCGAAACACCTCTGCGTGCCCTTGTACTTCTTCGGGGTTGGAGATAGGCGTCAATTACTGACAATCGATTATTGGCATCTTCTCGAGGAGAGGCGGTGCTTAGCATGGCTTACTGGCAGGCGGTATTGTTGAAACGTATTCTAACATGTCTGTAATAATCCCCAGTTCAGGGAAAGTCCTGCAGGTGCTCCAATAGAAATCCTGCGCTTCTGAACCTTGTTCATTGTTGCTTGTAGATGAAGCGAAGTTGTTTATTCTTAATAGCCAGTAAGCATCATATGTCAGTTGTAATAGCCGAATATGAAAAAATAATTGTTATGGAATTGAAATCAGTGCCAGAGTAAAATATTTTTTTGCCTTGTCTACATTTTTCATGCTTATTCTATTTCAGTATAACAAATAAAAAAATATGTCTCTCATATCTAAAAATAAACTGCTCATTCCAAAACAAAAAGAAGTGGTATGGCATTGAAAATTTTATTTTGCTGCCACAGTAAAAAATTAAACATTAGATATTCCTTGTTCCCCTCCTCTCCCCCCTTCTCATACTTCCTACCCCCTTCTTCCCTCTCTCTCTTGGGCATGTGCTTTTGTGAGTTTAAGGTGATTTCTGGAACCTGCCACCATTTTTCATAACCATGTTTTGTTGTGATGATTGAATGTTATATATGTACAATAAATAAAACAGCAACCAGACATGTGAGATCACATTATGCTTATGCAATGACATCATTAATAACCGAAGATAAACGGTTATCACAGTGTAGGGCATTTTGTTGTAATGCTCTCTAGGGTATTGTTGACCAACAAACTATATTTTTACTCTTCTATCAAACAGTGCGATGAGAGGTGTTTGTAATCACAACCCTGGCATCAATTACATTGGACAGCAAGGCTCTCCTGGATTGTAATATCTATTTAATCTGTCTCTATGAGATACAAGGAAATAATCCTAATTTTCCTTCCCCCTCTTGTAGTATAATGCAACTTTTTTAGCGTTCAATTTCTTGTATTTATGAACAATATTTAGCAGCACCTTTTTGACTGTTCAAGCTAGGAAAACATGTTGGTTTCCTAATATTGCGATATTTGAAAAAACCTTTAAAACAAATGGTACATAATGTTTTATTTATATTACCACACAAAGTTTCTGCCCAACTATAACTGGATACAAACTTAGTTTTACTTACAGAGTGTCAAAGAAAGGTAGTGTTTACAGTATTCCTCCTATCAACAATTCAGTCCAGTGTTTTTATTATTATGCTGTCTCACATAGTGTTCTCTGGGCTAAGCAACGCTGGTGCACAACACACAACGTAAGTAATGGCAGGTGCACTTGTGTAAACATTGGCAACCTTGATGAAAGGGGCAGATAGCTATTACAAAAGGAATGGTGTCTGTTTTTAGATCTTTTCAGGTTCCAAGCCGTATGGTATTAGCAAAGATAATCACAATGTTTATCAAGCAAAAGAATTAATGCAATAAACTTATTTTTCAACCTATTTCCTTGTGCTTCAATTTCTTATTTTATTTTTTAATTAAATTTTTTTTTTGTTTGCCATAAAAGGCCTCTTGTTTCATGAAGTTCGTTATTCCTAGGGTCGGGTCGAGAGTTGTCTGTACTGCATTCTACTTTCTTGTAACAACTGATACCCTCTGCATTTTTCCATATCATGAACATGTTATTAAACGTGACAAAGTATTCGCATCTGGGAATGTAACCACTTTTTTTTTTATGGGAAACTGTGACATCTACAAAGTAGTTCTCCTTAGTGTAAGAGTTTCCGGGAATGTAATGTGATATTCCTGCAGGACACACTGTGTTACAAAATTTCCCTCATACAAATGGGTCTGTTGATATACTTGAAATTGGAGATACTTTGTAGTCCATAATCTGTGTTTGTTTTGCAGGCGCTGACACATTAGAATACTTGTCTGTGGATGGCTTGGTACAAGCAGTCCGTCATGGCATCAAAGAGAAGTCTTCTAAGATCGGTCACTGCACTGCTTGCCTAACTGGGAAATATCCAGAGAAACTCGAGTGGTAGCATTTAGACTGATCCATATGGCCTCTGTGAGAACTGTCTTCCATAATGTTTTCATCAATGTAGTCTTGTCTGTTAGCTCATGTATTAATCTTCTGTCGACTAATGAAGATGTTATCAGAAGAGTTATGAAGTGCATAAATGATTATGCTTGTATTTAATTAAAACCCATGAATATGATTTTCTGTCTCTTTCATCAGTGTTTTAACTGATGAACATTGTCAGCATTTTTTTAAAAAGACTGCACATTTATACACTTTGGTGTTTAAATTATATTTTTTAATAAGTGGATAAATTTTATACATTTTGCCATAGTTTAATCATTGTTAAAAGTATTTTGAGATTTAAATCATTTAAATTCCTGATTTGTACAGGCGCTTTGCTGTAACATACAGTAAGTTGGAATAAATACAGACATAAATGACACATTTTATGTTTTGTTTGTACAGTACTTTGCATATGAATATGTCAAGCATATAAGTTGAAGTTATCATTTCTGTTCTGGGATTTTTGCATGCCTGCTGCTCTACAGTGTGTGTAACTTTGTATGTCTGTATAAGTTGAAGTCAGATATCTACTAATCTGCATACAAAACCAAGATACCTGGGAACAGAAATGTCCCTTGATGAACGTGAGTTCATCCTATAAGGAGGTGAGGCGTAGACATTTAAAATCCTAATTACCGTCGCAGGTCGAATACAAGCCCTTAAATTAACAGAAGCTTTAAACGTCTTAGTGGGAGGTTTAAATCACTTGAATTTAAACAAGCACCAGCTAAGTTAGGGTTTCTCTACGTTGGAGTGGGTTCTCTAGGTGGCGGATTTAATTGTGTCCGTCCTGGACTGAAAACTGAGGACTTTGATCTCTAGGACTAATTTTATGGTATATATTTTTCTATAGGATAATTTGTTTTAGCATACGTCACTGACTTAAACAATCATGATGCCAGAGTCGCGAAGGGCATTTGAGCAAAGTAAACTTTATGTAGTTTTAGACAAACAATCAGTAAAAAGGAAGGTCTAGTGGGTTTGGGAACGAGCACAAAGTTGGAGATCACACACACTACTCTTCGTCGAGGTGTTACCTTTTGAATGCTCCTCCTCGCAGGCTGACTCGTGGTGTCCAGCGGCCGAACAGTGGCCGATGCTGGCTGCAACAAAATGGTGTGGTGGTAGCTGGGATGTCCCTTGTTGATTAAGGGAGAGGTTCCCTGAAAGAGCTTCTGTAACCAGTGTGCTTTTTCTGGTGTTTGCAACGCCGGGGGATGGCCAGACCGCTTCTCGGTGAACCGCAACATCAGGTTAAGTAGCCATTCTGGACCATGGTAATCTCCTCACGCCGTGGGTTGCCCACCAGGGTGGGAGTGCGAGCAACTGGCCTGTAATGGGTGTAAGGATTATGCCCAGTGAGGCTTTAAAGTGTTCTCAACCACCTTGTGTGGACAGGACTGCCTCTGCTCGCCTACCTTTCTTCGGGGGGAGGGGGGCAGTTGGTCATCAATAACCCCCAAGTGCCATGGAAAATAAGTGGTAGCACGGTATGATCGGTTGGCCCTACTGGAGGTTCTCTCCAGTGACCGATCATTGGGTTGGATTCATGTTGGCAGTGTTGAACCCCATGTGCTGGGGGAAGTTTGGAGAGATTCCCTCTCGTATAGAAGGACCGGGTGGTGAGCGGTAACCTGCTCCAGTTGTACCCTGGAGAGGCACTAGTAGATAGATAGGCCCTGGTGGAGCCTCACGCTAGGTATCTGAGGGCGAGGGTCTCAGAACCTTGAGGTAGGGCAATTTGAGCTTAACTTGAATATCATGCTGGGACTTTGGATCTGGTCAATGCGGTGAAAAGCTGGGACGCCTGTAATGAGAGGACATGATCCCTCTCCCCTGCATATTGGGAGACCGTAGTGTGGAAAGGCTTTATAGCTAAGAGCGTTGCAACAAAATATAAAAGTACAATTTGTATTGTATTGTAGCCAGTGTCTAGCTAGGCCTAAGAGAGTATCTTTATATTGAACAATTATCTGATGTTCGGGATGTGGTTCCCATGGTAATTTAATTGATGGTAAAAATAACGGAGTAGTACTTTCGGTCTCTAAGGGAGGTATTATGTTCAATTCCTCAATTATTTCTAGTTTTAACTTTTGCTTGTTGCCGCCTTTCTTGGTATATATCATGAGAAACAATAAAATATAACCATGCTAAGATTAAGCCGGTTTTTGTTACGGGCCCTAATGTGTACTTCTGGACACACTGGCTTTACGACATATCACACTTTGTTGTTCCAGTCCGGTCGTTACCCAATGGTGGATGGAACTTCCGACTGCTACCCAGCGATGGAACAGAACTTAGGATATTTTTAAGTTGTTTTATGCAGCAATGCCCAAGTGTGGCATCCACTGTGGGTCAAGTAGCTAAAATAGCTCATCCTCCAATCTGGCCGTTACCCAGCGATGTCAGAGTAGGAAACTATATAGTCACTCATTTCCACGAGTAGAGGAGTTCCTAGACTGATTCGGGCACTCACGAAGATCTACCGGGTGGCAGACCTCAGTTTGTCTCTTAATTTGTATGTAATTACGTTGGTGGTTAAATATGTGTTAGTCAGCTTTACCTTAAAGCGAACCAAAATTTAATGTTACCTTAAGGGTTTAGGGTGGGGTTCAAAACGAGTATTAACAACTGTTACATAAATTAAGTTTAAAAATAAAAATATCTTTGCTAAGGAACATATTTGAAACTTGTGGTTCCGCACTCTCCTAATAATATTGATAAAACAATTAATGGAAGATAATCCTAATTGAATGCAAGGTAAAGATGGATGAAAAAGCTTAATTTTACGGTGTAGCCAAATCTGGCAAGAAAGGATTAATTAATTCATGAAAGCTAAATTAAATAAATTCAACCCTAATTGAATATTTGAGGGAATCTTCTGAAGGAACCTGACTTAGTGAGGTCATCACCAGAAGGGCAATGGAAGATTGCTAGGCTAGAGCAAGAGGGGATGTCATGGTCGTGACCTGTTACCTCAAGGTGTACCAAAGAAGGATCTGGGAGCTGCTGATACTGAAGAGGTGGAGACCCTCTGGAGCTGCTGAAGACCTCGAGGGCCTCTGGTTGTCCGCAGTCACCGGCGCGAGGAAGGGTCTATTTGCTGGCACATCCTACAGATATTCTCTGGGCTCACAGCGATGGAGAAGGGTTTGCACAGCACTTAACCCGTGGCTAATACCTCCAGCCATAACTGTGGTGAACGTGCAGCAGACTGCCCAGAGGCTTTCTCTGCTAGTCCTTTTAAACTAAATTTTAGAGCTTGTTGGACCTCAGAAGGGTGAAGGGGAAGCTAGTCTTACTTCTCGGGGGTTAGAAATTCTAGCTTCAGAAGGGATGTCTTTCATTTCTTATAGCCTGTGGCTGTTGCATTGACATATATTATCACCTCGGCAGAAGGCTCTGGAGTCTGTGATGCTCCAGTAGAATGTATACTGCCGAAATTGTTTCAACCATCCTGGAAGGAGCTAACAGCTCTGTAGATAGTACATCCTTCAGAGAGGGGTGTTGGAGTGATGGCTTCTGGGCAAGTTCTGGTAAACAGTACAATCTTGACGCACACATCTGTAGTAGCAGTTGAGCCATGCCAAAGTACCCTGTAGGCACGCGTCCTGCTTCATTTACTGACACATATTCTAGTGAATAAACTATACAAGTCACAACTTGCAGTATACATCATTGAAAACATATTAATATTTGTTTCCATACAGAATAAGGTGCATACTAACAGTTTATCAGTTGTAATGCTGTTGGTTGGGGAGTGGAGTTAAATATGTTAAGTTTGTGTATGTTTATTATACTAATGTTAGTGATAGTGTGAAGTTTAGTGCTTTGAAAATATAGTTGTTGTGTTTGTGAATGTAAGATGGTGACTGAACATACTTTTAGATTTGTACCACATTTTGCACTCATATTTTTACTAACTGTGCATTGTGTACTTTTAGTATTTTGAATAAAATACTACTTTTTTTATATATATTTTTTATTTCCTTTTGTTATACAGTATACTGTATTGCCCACTGAAAACAAATATTCTTGAGGTCGTAAATACATACACATCACAAAAAAAATTGTACAAAATACTGGCCGTGATATAAATTTATTTTGCTTCTGTGCACATATACATCCCGCTTATCTTACGTGTGTAGCAGATCCATGTATGCATGTGAACACAGAGGATAGTTTTATGAATATGTATATCTGACAAGGTGAATATACAATTGTGTACATGTGGAATGTAGTAGCTTAAGTAAGTCATATAGTCAGAAATTTTCTCACACTACTGAGAACTATTACAGTATTTTCTAGCAGTACTGTACTATTTAATTTTAATGATGCAAAATGTTTTAGTTAAAATCTTGAAATGCCCAATTTACCGATGATTAAAAATATAAATTGGTCAGTTCCGGTTACCGATTCTGTCTGTTCTTGGCATTAATAACCTGAACCAGTAACTGGTGTCAAAATCTCGGTTCTACTTTGACTGAAACCGTAAGCACACTAGTTAAATGCATAGAAGTACATGGTTCAACATTGGTTTTTATAAGTACAAATAATTTGTTAATGATTTAAAACCACATGGTGCATATTTTTTATGTAAACAAAAATAAAAGGTGTCCATAGGTGTTGTATCTAACTGTTTTATGCAACATGCACAAAATGGACAACTGTGGTGGACAGTGGGAAATGAAGCACTCAATGCTTTGAACTAAAGAAACCATTTAATAGCAAGATGTTAACACAACTGGGCACCATATCTCTGGTGTACACAAACATAAATAATTATCTTGGAGGTTATGTAATGTACGCACACATTAAAATGATTAACACTTTACCGGAGCTTACATTCAAGTAACAAAAATATTATTTTGAAAATAATACATTGCATTAAATTAAGTAGAAAACTGAGAATCTTGCTTATAGGCTGTTCACTATAAAGTGAGCAATTTTTAAGACCCTTCTAAATTTTTCTTTCACCCTTTTTCTATCTTCCTGCTACTTTTTATTATAAACATTGCAATGTGACCAATAAACACGTTGTATATATTTCACCACTTTCATAAATTAATGCCTAAGGCTGCAATAAAATATATTTATTAGTGGTTAACATGAACAGCCTATACCTATTTACTTATGTGCTGTGTTACTGGATAAAACACCTTCCACTAGTTGGTAAACATGTGCAAAATTGGTTGACTTTCTTTATTAGGTGTGTTTCTTTTACCCTCTCCCTCTATTGTATTTCTCTTTGAAACTAGAGTCACTTAAAATAAAAGGAAAACCCAAAGCTGTTACAAAATGTTATTTGACGATTTTACTGTACATATAGCAGTAAAAAACAGGAAATATAATCAAGAACAGAGAACTATTTTTAAGAACTGGCACTAAACCAGAAAAATAATGGAACCGACCCATATCCTTAAGTAAAAACAAATACAGTAGGTCATTATGATAGGTCGGTTGCTATAAATATTTCGGGAAATTTTGAATCGATTTTGACCCCCACTCCCTCCCCAACCCTATATGTTAAAAATTTTCCATTTTTTCACATGAAGTCAATGTTCAAAATAACACTTTTTTTTTAAGTTAATTAATTTTAATATGTAGATGTTTCCTCAAGAAAAAAAGATTATACCCTTGACGCATGGCATCTTTCCAACAATGATATTAAGACTTTGCCTCATCAGTGAGTAAGCCCTGCTGCCTGATAGCAACAGAGTTTTTATTGTTGACACCACCATGAGACGCCAGATTATACTGTTTGCCACTGCAAGAATGGATGTTCCAGCTTGCATGTTATATTATTCACCGGCCGCCAAAGCTAAACATCCAAGGCACCGAGTACCGCAGCACGCCGCTAGATGGCTCTACAAGTATGATTCGCCGCATCTCGATTCTCCAAGCTGGCCGGTGACATCATGCCTTGAGTAAGCAATGCCAGAGTTACCCCATCTCCAGCGCCACCCCTATCCAGCTGATTGAAGGGAAGGACATGCCAGAGTATAAATAGCGTGATGCTCACGCACTCGTGACCGTTCTTCATTACTTCACCGTATTTGTGCCGAAGGAACTACCTCTCCTTGACTCCACCGTGCCCAACGTCAGAATCATCCAATGTAGCCTATCTTCACCATATTCATGCCAAAGATACTACCCGCTACGTCGTCTACACACCTAGACACTGCGGCCCCTCCTGGGCAACATGCGTAGGGAGTAGTACCAGTTTAAGTTATTTTCATAGTGTTCGGCTACCCCGCCATTGTTAGCCTATGACCGGTTGCTTATACCTGGCACAGCGTAGGTTAAGCTTCCCTAAGCTCTTGCCAACGTTAGGTGGTAGTGGAACACCACTCTTGTTTACTTCCCGTTAAACGGAATAAACAGCAGTTTTACCTACTCAAGGTTATCCTTTCCTGTAATGTAGTACGTCTCCTAGTGAACCTCATACCACTAAGGGATTGCAGGAGGCTGTATGAGCCAAACACACCAGTCGAGTACCCACACGCACCTTGAACTGCCACCCAGTTTGTGTTCCACGGAGTCCAGAGCGGTAGAGCCCCAACACTAGGTACTCTGTCTCTTGAGACCAGCTTGTCTGCTCAACTGCATACTCTCTCCATCACGTTTCAACATCGGAGTTAGTGTTCACCGAATGTGGGGAGACTGTTCCCTCCTGCGACACTAACCCATGTGTAGAGACTGTCAACATTGAGGCTTGAGTCGGCAGATGCTACACGTGGTTGCACACAAGGTACGACCACATGTCACCTGTAGTCACTTCACAGATGTTAGGTGTGTGACTTAGTCCAAATGCCCTATTCCCATTGGAGTGGTATCCGAGAGAAAGTCAAACAGGTGCTAACTGCCTCTGGGTGCTTGCAGGAGCTTATCCCCCTCCTCATCACTAAGCTCGCCCAGCTTTCCCCCAAGAATCAAGCCCAGGCGTTATGCCCACTTCAGATTCCAGTCGAACCAGAGTTACCTAAGGATCTCTTTAAGGACTCCATCTGATGACTAAATGAAGACACGCACCTATTGCTAGCAGCATTCATTAGTGGACAGGACCAGTCCTTGGACATCGCCAACTCATACTACAGGGGAGTAGAATCAGTGGAGCCTAAGCAGCCACCCATCACCACCTTTGAGCCATTAACCGCAAACCCACCAAATTCACACTCATGTCAGACAGAGTTGTCCCAGGTCAAACCACCACTAGAGGTTACGCGTCCCCTAGGTGTACCACTGAAAGCCAACCCTTTAAAGTGAAAGATCACTTTCACAGAACCAGATTCCATGCCATGCAGCAAAGCTACCAGATCAGTCCTCTACTCTGGACATGTATCAGTACCATCTAGGGACTAAGAAAGAAACCCATAATAGCCGCCAGAGGCTGCGCCTGACCTAGCACCCGACAAAACTAACCCTCCTTCACATAGTGACGACCCTGACAGCCCTAGGCATCACATGTCACCCTAGAGACTTACTTAGTCTCCCCTTGTCACCTAAAATGTTAATAAATATCAAGCAACGCAAGGTTTTACCAAACATTGTAAGACCATGTTCACTCGTCTCATAGCAGAAGTTTGTATTTTACCAGAATTAGGCATGGGAAAGTTACGTGATTGCTCCGGCTTAAATATCACTCTTGCAAGAATATACAAGAAGGTTCTGATATAATTAATGAGCCTTCTATCCTCTACATGGATGCAAATAATTTGTAATCAAGTTTTCAAAAGCTTAGATTATAAGTTATCCTTTTGATGTCTCGTTGGCAGCATTATCATTAGAGATGGAACCAGAGACATATGCAACAGTACCGAGACAATTACAAATACACACGTGCATTATCCTGGACTTGAACCCAGAAAACCTAGTGTGGAATCAGCTTCATCACAGGGCTAGGATTTGAAGCATCAACTTCGGATGTAATCAATGTAATGTTTTGAATGATGGGGTTCACTAACCTGACATATTTACATGGCGATGTAATCGTTTAGAAATTAAGTATCTGAGCCACTTAAAACGTGTAAATTTAAATGTCCTACCATAACGCTACTTGTGTGAAGAATTTGGTGTAAATAGTTTGATTGGTCCCTGAGATATGGTATAAAAACCTTATCTTCTTAATCATTGCTATCTTACAAAATTGCGTAAAAAGAGAGGTTATGTATATGTTGCTTCTAATAGATTGTTTTCATAAAAGGTGTAGTTGAATTTGGTTAAATTGTTCAATAGATATGTCAAATTTATCAAAATATTTATGTGGCTGCCATTTTGAAAATCAACATCTGGCCTTACTTATACCGAGTTGCACCATCGTGGTTCGAAACTCGGTCCTGGATTGGATGTAAGATTTTCACAGAAAACTGTTGCATCCTCTTCTAACATCTTTGATTGGAAGCTTGAACTCGAATGGTGCAACCAAAGATGTTAGAAGATGGTGTAAAAATCTTGCATCCGATCTAGGATCAAGTTTCGAACCACGATGGTGCAACTGGGCATTAATGAAACTTTACATGGCCTTCTGTAGCACTTTTGTTAACTTACAAAATTTGGTTGAATTTCGCTGAATTGTTTCATTTATATAACATATAAAGCTAAATAATGTATATTAACACTATTGAAATGTCCTGCTACACCTAAAACATGTTAGTTTACAAACCCTACTGTAGTAATACTTGCATGAAAAATTTGGTGGGATCAGTTGATTGGTCCTCGAGATATAGCATAAAAAATATTATGTATAACCACATTTGAAGATTGTCATAGTTAAAATTGGTTATATGGTTCCGTAGATATTGCACACTAAGCGAAATATTTTTATATCCGCCATTCTGAAAGTAAGGGTCTTGCACACTTAAAGCATATGGCCTACCACAGTGCAACCTGTTCGCCAAATTTGGAAGAAAACAGTAGATTATTTCCTGAGATATGACATAAAACGTCATTCTTTTCATGTGGAGTGTATCATACAAAATGGCAGTGAAATAAAGCTCTGTATAGACAAATTTGATGGATACAATGTGATACTGCCAGCATACAAAGTTCAGTTGGAATTTATTATATTGTTTTAACAACATAGCATACTATGCTTAATGGCAAAATTGCAGCCATTTTGAAACTAAGTGTCTAAGCTATTTAGAATACGTGTATTCATCATCTGCTATAGTACTACTTGTTTGTCAAATTAGGTAGAATTAAGTTGTTTCCTAATATGAAATAAAATCTTTATTAATACATCTGATGTTATCTTGTAAAATGGCTTGCTGAAGTGGTATATATGATACATATAATTTATACTGCCAACATACAAACTTTGGTAGAAATTAGTTAAACAGTATGGTAATCATGCCAAATAAACCTAAGATATTTGTATTAAAAATAAGTTCATCGATTTGAATTGCATACATTTGCAAGGCCTACCATAGTATTACTTCTCAGATTTGGCGAGAATTAGTTGAGTAGTTTTTGAGGTATAATGTAAAAGCTTAATTTTTTAATGTGGTGCTATCTTTCAAAATAACAGACCAACATCAATCTCTGAATTCAAGGCTTACAAGATGTGCTGTTAACACACACAATTTGGTTTAAATTGGTCGAATGATTCCCAACATATGACATCACCCTAAATTAGTAAATTGCCGCCATCTTGAAAGTAAGTGCCTGGCATGGTTGGAAATCATACGTCAGGTTTCCTCTCTAAGTGTGCTACATGTATACCAAACTTTGTGTAATTTGGTTTACACGTTCAGAAATTGAAAGAGGTAGGGACACACGTGTGTCCGCGCGCACACACACACACAGGGATGTGATTTCATAAGCTTTTGTTTCCTTCGGAAAGTGGGCTAATAAAAAATGTGTATAATTCGAAAAGTTATGAACAGTAATTCATTTTTCAAAGACTTACAAGAGGTACGGGTTTCAAAACAAAGGTGGTGAGTACACATCCCCTCATCGCGACGACCAGCAGATGACCGACCCCTTACATCAAACCCCAAGACCGCCGATGAAGCAATTCTCAGAAAGCAAGTCTCCGAGTCTGTTTTCCCAGTTTAAAATAAATTGCCCCCATAGCCCCATATATACACTACTGTGAAGTATTCCAATGTTGCAGTGGCCTGATGATGGAACCAATGGATATGTTGGTATGCCCACATGTCGTGAAGGTCCTGGTTGACCAAGACAGATCACACCAAGGGAGGCTCTCCGTATTGTGCGCCAAGCATTACACAACATTGTGACTTCATCATCTGCACACCTGACACAGTAACTGTATAGTCTATGACACCCTGCTTGATGCAGGACTACTACCCTTGGTGTTGGCGGAGGGTGAAAGTCTTGTACTTACTGTGCCAGAAGTAGCCCTGTCAGTTTTTGGCCAGGAGCTAGACCGAGCATCCCTACAAGGTCTGTGGGGTCTGGTCCTTCCGAACTGCTGGAACCTTCCCATTGTAAAGGACCGGCCTGGTTGGCTGTCTGCAGAGCATGAAGTCTCTGGTCTTCAATACAATTGGGCACTTAGGAGCCACCACTCGTTTCTGAATACCTAGGCGACGGATCACTGGGAGTGAGCGTGCAACAATTGATAGTACATGAGGCTGAGGTGCGGGTACTGGACAAAGGGCTTTGGGGATTCTGCATGCAACGATGGGAGGCTGTGGAATAGAGGATAGACATATCAATTCAGCAATCCACTGTGGAATCTCCAAAGGGCCTGTGTATACTAGGTCGCTGAAGAGGTGCCGAGGATTCTCTAGCATCACTGCCTCCTGCAGGTGCCTTTTAGCCTGGGGCTGGAGTCTGGCAATAGAGACCACCAAGGCCGGTGAATACTCGTGCAGGCGATCCAGAGGCAAGTAATGTCAACCTCACTTTCTCCTAGAGACCCTGTCTCTTGGAGAAGGTTATTAGGATGCACAGTACACCCTCCCCATACAGGATTGGAAGGCAGGCTCCTTGTTTTTCCTTGTGTCGAGCCACGGGCAGACCGTAACTCAGCAGACACCCTATTCCAGCACCTGGCAGGGACCACAGTATGCGCTGGAAATTGGGCCGATTGGGAGAGACTTTTTAGTTTACTGTCTTTCATGAGATAGCGTTGTTTTGCACCTATTCTTACGAGATTTATCATTTTTAATTATACACTCTTTAAATGGAAAAGTCGAAAATTTGCTCGTTATTTTATAAATTTGTGATTTGATAGATATCAGTTGTGATGTTGTCGAGTCACTTTTTTAGCACTCGCGGTAATGCATTATTACATTAACAGTGAAAAATATTTTTATCTAAATGTAATGCTTCAAAAGGTTGTAATATTTCTGCAATTATCACTGGAATGCTACGAATACGTTAATAAATAATAAAATAATAAATTATGCAATAATGACTTTTAAAAGATTAGTTGCGATATAAACATAGCACAACAGCACTTGCTTTTTAAAACATGCCTAGCATATTTTATGTAAAATTATTTGTTTTAAAAATGATTTTACTAACACAATCGCATGTTTTTAAAGTAAAAACAAACATGGCCCTGACTTTGTATTTCTGCTAACATCCGCTAGAAACAAAATACGAAATACCTACCAAATTACCAATATAGTACAATTTTTGTATACAAAATTGGGTCACGTGATCATTTTGCTAACAAAATCTGCCTCAAATTATTATATAACCTGTCAAGTTTACCTAAAGAAAATGCTATAAATATGTACTTAGTACCAATCCAAATATTAAACATGCTTGAGGCGTAAATATTTTTGGACGAAGTTAGTTTTCCATACAGTAAACCTATTATTTTTACACGACAAAACAGGTCTGAAATAATAGTTTTCTATGCCAAGTATATTTCAAACATTTTAATAACCACTTCAAAATACCTTACTTTTACAATACACACTGACTTACTGTTTGTAATACCTATTTGCAGCTCCTGAATACATGTTCTATTTCACTGGCTTTCCTAAACTAGTAATCTCACTACAGAACATAAACACTGTTGCTTCGTGACAATTGGGAAAATGGCAGACCAAGCCATTCTCGTATCGATAATATAACATTTCATGCATCGAAGAAATGTATCGATATGCACGTCGCAATACTCAATACATTCCGAAATCGCCTAAATAATTATTCACTCTAAAACTTTTTCCACTATCGGAAAAAATCACGTTTCCGTAAAATCGTAAAAGTTGGCAAGTCTGATGTAAAAGCTCCAACAAAACTGCAGTTCGAGAACCCCCCACCTCTCCACCAGCCAGCCTATTGTTTTAAATTTTCATAGTGGAGAGGTGGGGAGTTTTTTATTTCTTGTGGTACCTCTTCCCCATATGATGCTTGCACCTTGCATCATGTGGAAAACACTCCAGCTTATGCATCTGTCATATTACTATTCTAATGTGGAGAGCATTTTTTTCTGGGAGCTCAAGAGTTCCACTTAATTTGCGTCAACACGCATACATTGCTATATGAGCAAGAGCAGTCGAAATGTTTTTTTGGCTCAAATTTTGAATGTCTTGGTGATAATTTAACAGTGTAGGTGCCTTTCCCCACTTTTAAATTATCCTCTCCGATCGGGGTTTCGAACCCACGACCTTTGAGTTACAAGACAAGCACTCTACCACTGAGACATGGTGGTCGAGCGAGCAAGCGAGGAAACAATTAAAAATCTGCATGAGGCGAGATGTGGCGAGCTGGTAGCCTGTTATGCTCGCCACACTGTGCCTCGCAGTGAGTTCCTGGCAGCTCGAATAGATATCACCACAGTTGTGTGATAACATGCTTCCCGCAGCGGCTAAGAGTTCACTGTGGTCGAGAGCGCATGACTGTACAGATAAACTTTATCCTATTGCGACAAGAGTGCGCAGCAGTCACCGAAGTAGATAAGGAAAACACACTCTTCAAAAGATGCGAAGCTTTTGTAGATGAAACAGTTAAAACTTATAAACAAGAATCCGAGTTACTAAAAACAGTTTTAAAAATATAATGTTTTAAGTGTATGTAAAACACATACACTAGGCAAACTGTTATGTTATAAAATGTTGAATCTGGTTTCTGTACTTACCACTCAGATATAATGTTTAAAGAAAACACAGATCTCTTGAAAATTTTCAAAAGCATATTGCCACTGAAAAAATTGCAATAGATATGTTTGAGGTTCGTGTTGTCTTGCCTAAATATACAGGAATTTTTTAATTTCAGTAAAACAACAAGTATTAAAAATCATATGTGATCAGCTTATAAAACTTAGCTGTGAAATCTAACATTAAACAGTCGCCCATTTTCGAAGCAGGAAAACTGGCGAGATACGAATATTTGACGACATTCAATCACACACATTTACAATAATGACCGAAGGAGGCATTAAAAAGATTTACAAACAAACAAAAGAAGAAATACTCCTACAAATAGAAAACATTCAAAGAAGTACTTCAGATTGGGCTTTACATAGCATAGCATAGTTGGGTTGCAACTAGCCATCAACAAGTACAATCCATTGAAGGGAGCATCTTATATAGAACCACCAGAATTGATTAAGAATAAAAAAGCATGCATTAATGCGAAGAATGATGACCAAAAATGTTTTCTTTGGGCAATAAAGTCTGCGTTGTTACCAGCAGGAAAAGGCCCAGAAAGAGTACCTAAATATAAAAATGTGGGTCTTAACATTGACAAAGCATTAGATAAATACGAATATCCTATAAAAATGACGATATACCAAAATTAGAAAACCAAATTGATGTGTGTATAAATGTATACTCTATTGATGATAAGTCTACAGTATATCCATTAAAGCTTACAAAAAATAATGACAAATATAAATTTACTTTTTTTCGAAGATGATAAAAATTCGCATTACTGTTGGATTAAAGATTTGTCGAAGTTGCTTTCAGCACAAAAAATAAACACAAAAAGTAAAATTTTATATATGCAATATGTCTTCAATTTTTTTACTCTCAAGAAAATGAAATATAAAACACACAGAAGACTATTATAAAAAATGAACCAATGAAGATACTCTTACCTTCAAAAGATGAACAAATAACATTTAAAACTACAAACACTCTACGAAAGTTCCTTTTACAATATATGCAGATTTAGAATCAACTCTAAAGAAAATATCAACAGTTTTAGTCAAACCCAATGGAAATAAAAAAAATTTAATTGATCCAAAAATATCCTATTTTAACCGAAGATGGTATTGATAATGGTCTTTTTAAAGAAATACTTAAAGAAAGACATAATTTACTGATGAAAAATTAAATAACATTGATTTAAAGTTGAATGATGAATCATACACAATGAAATATCAGCTACACGAAGCTTCTGAATTTTGCTATTATTGTATCTAGTTATGATGATTATAAGTCACCAGTTGCATATCGAGGCCCAACTGTACATCAGCATTTTATAGAAACAATGAAAAAAGAAGTGGACGAGATCAGGCAAATTTATTTGCAAATCGAAGCAATGCATCCATTAACAAAATAAGAAAAAACAAGATACTATAAACCTGCACTGTATGTGTTTGCGAATATTCTAAGGACAGTAAAAAAGTGCGCCACCACGATCACATATCTGGAAAATTCATTCACTCAACATGCAACAATTGTAATCTACAATTAAATTTACCAAATTTTGTTCCAATTAATTTTCATAAGTTAGCTGGTTATGATGCTCACTTAGTTATTAAAGAGCTATGATATGATGAAAAATTGATAGATCTACTTGCGAATAACAAAGAAAAGTTTATCACTTTTGGGAAAAAAAACCAAAAATTTAAAAATGAGGTTTATAGTCACATTTAAATTTATGGCAAGTAGTTTAGATGAATTATCATCTAATTTAACTAAAGAACAAATGAATCTCACACAAAAACATTTCCCACAAGCTAAAGTACATTTGGTCTTTAGAAAATGTGTTTACCCATATGATATATATTTACAGTTTTAAAAAATTTATGAAATTCAACTTCCACCAAAGAGTGAATTTTACAATAAATTAAATGAATCAGACATATCTGAGGAAGAATATGAGCATGCAAAAAATATATGGAATCAATTTAATATAAAAATCTTGGGGAATACCCGATTTATACTTAAAAATTGATGTACTACAGTTGACAGATATATTCAAAAATTTTAGAGACACACATATAAATGCATATGGTCTAGACCCTGTGTGGTGTTTTACAGCACCAGGTTTATCATGGGATGCAATGTTAAAATTGACTAAATAACCACTAGATTTATTATACGATTATAATATGATTTTAATGGTAGAAAAGGGTATAAGAGGTGGAATTTCACAATGTTGTAAGCGACATGTTAAAGCAAATAACAAATATTTAGAAGATTTTAAATCAAATCAAGAGTTTAATTATTTAGCATATCTCAATGCAAATAATTTATATGGTTGGGCAATGTCACAATATTTACCATATGGAGGCTTCAAATGGATTGATTATATAGAATTTAATTTAGATTTTTGGCAAGAATATGTGTTAAATTTGAAGGACGATTCACAACATGGCTACATATTAGAAGTTGATTTAGAATATTCACAAGAACTACATAATTTACACAAAGAACTTCCTTTTCGTCCAGAAAATAAGGCAGTTCCAAGAACAAATGAATCGAAACTATTAACAACACTAAACAAACAAGAAAATTTGTACTACATTATCTATAACAGTGCTTATATAAGGACTGAGGCTTACAAAAATACATACAATATTGAAATTTAATTAGTCTGATTGGTTAAAGAAGTATATATAGTCCATTCCCCATACAATAAAAAGTAGAAAGACTTACAAAATTGAGATCACACCAAAAATAAATATTAATTTTATAAAAATAAATACACAATGAAAAATGAACTAGCCTATCAAAATTACACATGATTATTATTGCCGCCATACATCTAAGTTTTAAAAATCTTACGAAAAATAAAATTAATAAAAATAAATAAGATTTACATAGGCAGTTAAAATCATATAAGTGATGTGTGTGAAAGATATTACCTTAACTCTTGCATGACAATATGTGTGGCAAGAAGCACAGGCAAAATAATATAAGTGCATAAAAACCCTATTTTTATAGGTGTTACATTGCTACATTCTTGGCTGTTTTATCTTTAATTGGTAAAACAAATGCGTATTTTGGAGGGAAAAAAAAAAAAAAAAAAAAACCCTTGATAATTGTCATAACATATTTGTAACCACTATTTATATGCGACATGCCTTTTGAATTACCAGTATCCATATCTACAAGATCAATTTGCCATAAATCATTTATACCATATGATATTACTTCTCTTCTTGGAAAATTATTAATTCTACGATTTTGAATAGTAACATAGTCTGTTGTATAGACAAAAACTTTTCTTATTTCATCTCGTAGAGCAGAAACAATGGTATTATATTTTGAATCTACATATGTTTTAAAATCAGAAACACTAGTGTTGTAAATTTAAACCTACGTCCTTTTTTAAAGCATAATCTGCTATATGCTTATCGAAATATCTTTTATTGAGCGCATCATTTTCATCTATAGGATCAGACGGACTATAGTCCATTCCCCATTGGAAGCAACTTTCTCGGAGCCCTGCTAAATATGTACTCGCAGGCCCGTTTCGTATCCGTTCGCCAAATGTAAACAAATATTGCCATGTGACTGCCATGTAACATCTGTCAAAATCAATGTTTGCATTCAATTGTGTGTGTACATATGTTCGTATACTTTCGCTGCACCTAAAAATAAACATTGAAATGTGATTTCTACTCTTATACCTGTAAAATATGTTGTTTACTGTTTACAGCTTTTCAAAGAATTCTGCCTTGGGTCTATTTCAAAAACCATTTTGTACGAATATTTACAGTTTAGGCCTATAACATTATTTAGGTCAGCCTTATGACGTTTAAAAAATGCCTGAATTAACAATAGTTCTAATGGTTACATTACATTAACATATTTGTTTTCCACGACATAGCACATTATATGTAATGCACGTTAGTATTTTGCCGCGACTGTGTTTAACACTGTTACAATTGCGAGTTAAAGGGTTGTACTAATTATCCTTTTGTTATTTATATGTGTTGGGTCATTTATTTAAGAGGACGGCCTCAGCTGGAATAAATATTAAAACGAAGGAACAACAAAACGAAAAAGGTACATTGAATTCAAGAACGCAACTCGTGTTTCTCATTTTTGTAATACAAACTTTAAAAGATAGTGGTGAACATGCACACAAATAAGCCTACGATAACTTTTGTTCCGCTCATATTTATATGTATTGCTACTTACTGTTTATTAGGTTTATTGAAATTTATCGGGCTGAACTTTGTTTTTTTCTTCTGGGATTGTGGCAAATTACGTTACACGAATGTGTTTCAAACCCCTTAGGGCAAAGGTACAACGTTGTGATAAATAATCAGACGTGGGTGTAAATAATTAACTTCGTCATAAAAACAGTTCACAGTTAAAACGTATAAATAGTGCTAATCAAATATTTGAAATAACGCAAACACAGGGACAGCGTATCGACCACGATGCACAATAGCACGCCATTTCACAGACGCAATAATTAACGAATCACACGTCACAGTATATTTATTACTGCCGTGGAAACGGATTCATCACAACATTGTAACTTGCCTAGGTTGGTTTAAAAAAACACAACGTCTACAAACGTGATGTGGTAATTGGAAGAATTTTTCGGAGTAAGAATAATTTACGTTTCGTTTGGCAAAAAACAACACGTCATGTCATGGCTCGCCACGTCTGCCAACTTTACTTGGTAACTGCCCCGCCATCATATATAAATGTATTAAAATAAGTATCCAAACATTAAAATCTCTTTTCAGTTGTAAATTACAAATTCAAAAATCAGTATTTTGCTGTAATAAGAATGAAATATGTTACAATTGAAAATATTTATAATTTTGTTGCTTACTAGCGAAGTGAAATTTCCCGAGTTTGAAAGAGAAGAAGAAAGAGAGAGAAAGTGACAAGCCTCGCTCAGCAGACAGTTTTTCAGATGCCTTCTCGCTCGATAAAACAACACCATACCATTACGGCCTACTCATGATTTTTTACGCTCTTATTTTAAAATGTACAAATTATATATGTTGTCATCAGGGCTACCTAAATATTTTAATAGGCACCGGTTAATTTACAAATAGTATTCTAAAAAACTAGGTTAAAATAATATTTTTACTGTGAACTATTTCTAACTGGTCATTGCAAACACATCGCTGCTCTCGCTGTTGTTAATTCATATTTAAAAAGAAATTAATATTACAAATTATAGAAGATATGAAGGTAAGGGTTCATTTATTCTATAATACACTACGCTAAAGTTAACCACAGTGTTATATATTTGTGGAATACAGGTTGTTGAAAAAAAAAATAACAAGTTGACATGTTATGCCTAGAGTGTTTTTTCAAAGGTTGGTTTTCATAAGTCGCTTCCAATCGGGAATGGACTATACTTGCAGGCCCGTTTCGTATCCTTCCGCCAAATTTAAACAAACATTGCCATGTGACTGCCATGTAACATTTGTCAAAATCAATGTTTACATACAATTGTGTGTGTACATGTGTTCGTATACTTTCGCTACACCTAGAAATAAACATTGAAATGTGACTTCTACTTTTATACCTGTCAAATGTGTTATTTACTGTATACAGCTTTTCAAAGAATTCTGTCTTCGGTCTATTTCAAAAACCATTTCGTACGAATATTCAGTTTAGGCCTATAACATTATTTAGGTCAGCTTTATGACGTTTAAAAAATGCCTGAATTAACAATAGTTCTTACGGTTGCGTTACATTAACATATTTGTTTTCCACGACATAGCACATTACACGCAATGCACGTTGTTAATATTTTTCCGCGACTGTGTTAAACACTGTTAAAACTGCGAGGTAATGAACTGTAGTATTTAACTTTTTGTTATTGATATATGTTTGGTTATTTCTTTAAAAGGACGGCCTCAGTACGAATAACTAAAGAATTGACAGTCCAACGAAAAAGCGAATTAAAAGCAAGCACGCAACTCGTGTCGCTTATTTTTTGTTATAGAACATTAAAATATAGCATTGAACATGCACTCAAAAAAGCCTATCGTAACTTTAATTCCACTCATATTTATATGTATTGCTACTTACTGTGTATTACGTTTTTTTAAATTTATTGGGGCTGGGCTTGGTTATTTTGTTGGGATTAGCGGTAAATCACATTACACGACTGTGTTTCAGACACCCAGGGCAAATGTACAACGTTGTGATAAATAAACATACGTGTATGTAAATAAATACCTTCGTCATAAAAACAGTTCACATTTACAACGTATAAATAGTTCACATCAAATATTTGAAATCATGCACACAGAGATCTAGCGTAACCATCACCAAACAGCCACGCCACGCTATTTCACACGCAGCGGTTAACAAAACACACAGTAATAGTGTATTTATTACTGCCCCAGAAACACAGATTTATCACATCGTAACTTGCTAAGGTAGGTTTTAAAAACACAACGTCTACAAACGTAGTGGTAATTTGATGTATTTTTCGGAGTAAGTATAATTTACGCTTCGTTTGGTAAAACAGTATCACGCCATGTCATGGCTCGTCACGTCTGCCAACTTCACTTTGTTTCTGCCCCGCCAGCATATCTAAATATATTAAAATAAGTATTCAAACATTAGAATCTCTTTTCAGTTGTAAATTACAAATTACAATTAAAAACATGTACAACTTTACCGCGTACTAGCGAAGTGAAACTTCCCGAGTGTGAAAGAAACAAAGAGAGAGGGACAAAGCTCGCTCAGCAGACAGTTGCGCAAAATTGCTCTCGCTCGATAAAACAACACTATACCATTACGGCCTACTGACAATATTTTCCGCTGTTAATTGTAAACTGTAAAAATGAGATATGTGGTCATCGGGGCTACCTAAATATTTAAATAGGCACCGGTTAATTTACAAATAGTATTCTAAAAATCTAGGTTAAAATAATATTTTTACTGTGAACTATTTCTAACTGGTCGTTACAAACACATCGCTGCTCTCGCTGTTAATTCATATTTAAAAAGAAATTAATATTACAAATTATAGGAGATATGAAGGTAAAGGTTCATTTATTGAATAATACAGTACTCTAATTGTGTTATATATTTGTGGAATACAGGTTATTGAAAAAACCGGTTGACATGTTTTGCCTAGAGTGTCTTTTCAAAGGTTGATTTTCATAAGTCCCTTCCAATCGGGAATGGACTATAGTAATTCTACGATGCTGAAAATAAATATAGTTTTTTGTATAAGTAAAAACTTTACTAATTTGATCTTGTAAAGCAGAAGAAATAGTATTGTATTTTGAATCTACTTATGTTTTTAAATCAGAAACACTAGTGTTGTATTTTGATTCAACATCATTTTTAATTCATAGTCAGAAACAATAGTTTTATATTTCGAATCTACGTCCTTTTTTAATGTCTGTTTCGCATTATTTATTCGTTTTATACAATCAGCTTTATAAAGAAGAAACACTGGAATTGCAATTTGAATCTACATGTGTTTTTAAATTTTCAGTAATATTGTCAATGTCCACATTTAAAGATTCGATTAATGGTTTTCCAAACATATCTGCCATTTAATAATATAGAAATTATATCATTGAACTTAAATTCTCTCGAAAAAAAAAATCAAACATTTAAACATAGATGTCCACAAATAACTGAATTAAAATTCTTAATTCTGTCATCATTGTAATAAACATTTCTGTTTTTAAAATAATTAGTTAAGTTAGTAGAAATATTGCCTCCAAATGAATCGAAATAGTAAACTTCATTATTTTCTTAAAAATAGCAAACCCAATGAGTGCCAGAATTAGATGAATGTCGAAATTAATCACAACACATTCATTTTTGATCCTTCCATTTGGTAATTCGTCAATCATATAAACATTTCTGAAATTTTTAATATTTATTTTTTTTTACATATTTTTTCAATGTCGATATTAGATAGTGGGTATAATTCAAATTTCTTTTCTTTTTTTTTTCCTTCCTCTTTTTTAGCACTTGCACAACTTTCTGCCTTATTTTCCATTGCCAAATTGTGTCTTTGTTGTTTTTCTAATTATTTCTTATTTATTTATTTTTTAAGTTTGTTCAACAGAATTATAAACTGCATTAGCTCCACCAGCTAAAGCACTGAGTACACCTAAAGCTGCAAATAGAATTGGTAAAAATCCTCCATGGTGTAAACCACTTCCTGATATTTCTTTTCATATTTTTTGAGTATTGGTATTGATAAAGCTAGTAAGAAAGCTTTGCCTTCTCTTTATTTTTTCTCTCAAGTTGATCTTTTGTTAAAAATTTATATATACCCAAATCTCTTAATTGATCATTGAGTATATTGAAAGTTAAGTTTTTTATTTTCATTTATAAGTAAAAATATTAATAATTTAATACATTGTAATGCCCTAACCTAATATTCTTTTTGTAAACATAGTTGAGGCAACTGCAGCAGAAACAATTTTTTCTCCAATTGCAGTATTTTTATCTAACATGATTTCTTTAGCTTCGTTTTGTAAAATTTGATCAGCTTCATGTCTAGATTCTAAATCTTCATGATCTCTATAGGCAATATCATTATGTTTGCAAGCTTTATCTAATTTGTTTATTCCTGAGTTTCCTCTTTATAATCTTTCTTTAATTTTGTAAATGGGCCAAAATAATTATAACCAGGCAAATGCATTTCAGGCAAATTTCAATTCTTTAATGCCCAATTTATCACTCCTTTGCCATGGTGTTCAGAATTCCAAAATGAACGTTGAATTACATTTAAAACTCTTATTAGATATGGAATTCCTTTCTGGTTACTAACAAAAAATCAGAAAATTTATTGTTTAGCATATTCGTTATGTTTATTTTTTCATTGTGATAATTTTTATTTCCAGCAGTTTCTACACCAAGAATAACTAACAATCTATCAATTAATTGTCTAACATCATCCATCCAAATATATTCGTTTCGCAAACTATTGCATTTTATTATGCTATCTACAAATTTAAAATCATCAAATCTATCTGTGCGTGGTGCTGATTGAGGTTTTATATAGTCATTATAAATTGGACTAATTATATTTTTGTATTTTCAACCACTACTTGAACTCGAATTATTCCTGTTCGTATTTGGAATATAATTTTGAAATAAAGCATTGGTTAATAAAACAATTTCTGTGAATTCTTTAAGGTCATTAGTAGTGTATTTACCCTCAAGATGTGATTGTGTTTTTTTTTGTTAACAAATTACAAAGTCCTGGTGTTAAGTTATATTCTTTATCTTTAACAAATAGTGTATCTTTATTTAGTGTTACTTTTGTATCACCAATGTAAAAATCTTCCCCAACTCCATGTAAACCATATTTTTCATTAATAACATTAATTCTTTTTGCAATATCTATCCCGAGATTTATAGTAGAAACACCTGCTATAGGTGGCAAATCTTTTTATGAAGTAACACCCAAATTAAGTGATTTCGGGAATAATTCTCTTTCAAATATGGTTTCTTCTGGAGTTGGCAGATAATATAGATTTTTTGCTGCAACAGAAACAAGTGCGTTTATTAAATTTTGGTTTTCTTCACTTACTCGTTCTATTTTTTTTGCTAATATTTCGTAGTTCATCAATCAATGGCAGTTCTTTTTTCTTATTTCTTTCATATTCCACTTCATGGTGCTCTCTATGAGTAAATTAACTCGAGAAATATCGTTTGTTTCTTTCATTTATGTTTTTTTTTTTTTTAAATTAGTTATAAAAGTATTGAGAGATTCGGGAAACAAACTTTTCCCCCAACTGATCAAACTAGTGTGAATTTAAATACTGTTTACAATAATATAATTGAGTTTAATATTCCTATAGGAGATGGCTTCTCTTTTCCAAACGACGCATATGTTTATGGGCAATTTCAATTTCTAAAGAGGGATAAAGTTGGAGCAAATAGTAAGGTGGCAAAATATGAGAAATTAGATAAGATTGATGTTTGTTCGAACTTTTTTCCTTTTCAGTTTTCCAGAGTAGAAATTTCAAAACATTGAAATATTACTGAAGCTATCGATAATCCAGGAATAACATCAACAGTGATGAATACTTTGTTAAGATCTCCAGGTGAACAAAATTATTTAGAATTACCTTGTGTTGATGATTATTATCGAGTAAAGGCTACTCATAGTGATACACCAAATGAAATTATCTATCCACTGAGATATCTTTTGGTTTTATTCGAGATATCAATGCGATTTATTGGAAATGTGGTCGTAGAATTACCTTTATTCGTAATTCATATGATAACAACTGTTTATTTGTCTTTCAAAATAAGAAAGCAGCTGGTACACTAGATAGAGATTATGCTGATCCAGGTAAAATTTTTATTAAAAAATTAGAAATTTTGTGGCCTATTGTTGAATACGAAGCTAACGCAGCCATTGCGATTATAGAAAAAATATACAAAAACCCTAAAATGCCTACCAGTTTTGATTATTGGCCATTTTTATATAAAGCAGTTCCTACTGATACAACTGTCTTTAACTTCGATATGAAAGATCAGTTTAATAATTTACAAATTGACATGCCCGATTTTGTAATTGTAGGGTTTCAAACTAATAGAAAAAATTGTGCTGAACAGTATGTCCATGCTTCTATTTTTGATCACTGTAATGTAAAAAATATTTGTGTTAAAAATGGTAGAAATGAAATTTTTCCAAAAGAAAATTGGAATCTAGATATTGACAATAATTTTTGTGATAAAGTGTTTATTGCTTATAACGATTTTAGAAATTCAAAAATAGAACTAAATACTGTATATAGAAATAATGAACTTCATTATAAGCGTGTTCTAAACTTTGATGTTAAAACCAATTATTATTCTTTTTGCGGTCGAAAACCTTCGTATATTATTGATTGCTTATATAGAAAACAACTGTAGTTAAAGAAAAAAACAAATATAAAAATTAGTGTTGACTTTGATAAAGCTGTTGAAGCACATACAATTTGTAATGTTATTTTAACTAGCCAACGGAATTTAACGTATAATTATATGAAAGAACAGATTACTGGAGATATATAAATTTTTAATTTTATTAAATGGAGGATGTAAACGATTTTGCAGAAACAAGAAACTGTTTCGATATTTTAATACAATTTTTTGTTAGATGTATTGTTAAGTTGTCTGATCAAATAAAAAATCTTTTTGTTAAACCTGATGAGCTTTTTTTCCTTCTCTTAATAATTTTTTTCTTTTGTAAATAAAAATGCCTGTGTTACCCTGCAGCATGACAAAACTTTTTAAAGATGGTTGTAAAATTACGCCATCTAATAAAATAAATAGTGCCTCTAATGAAATCAAAGACTTGGTTTACAAATTTCATCGAAATCTACAAAGTTTACAATTAACACTCTACGAAAACATTAAAGATTAATGTATACTTTATTTTATAGGTGACGATTTTGAGAAGATATACGAAATTTTTAAAAAGTTAGTAGGACTTCAAGCATAACAATTTTGTTGGTGTCAAATCTGCATTCTCAATCAGGCGCACTTTATTTAAAAACATGCATCGTTCACTCTTTGATCAGTGTCCTTCTCGGGAGTGAATAAGGCCTAATTTAAAAAAAAAAAATTTACTCTGAATTTCCAAGCCAAATCATTTGGTCAAAAAAATATCACAAAAATTTGATAAAAATTCTTGGAATTTTGTCAAAAATATGATGATTTAGCTTGCAAATAAGGCTTTAAAGAATACCGCTCAGAGAGTGAACACAAGTTGAAAATTGATTTTGATTTTGGCCTTAAATTTGATTGATTTTGAGTTGCGCTTTGAAAGATTTGACACGAAATTAGAAATTTTTCTTGAATTTGTCTTGAAATTGCTTGAATTTTAGTCTAATTATTGAGTTGCACTAGGATCTGCAAAGACATCTACTGTCCCAGAAGAAAACACAGATAATGATGTATACGTATATAAATATGTAAATATAAAATAATTTTCAATTTCTTTTGTATAAGATATACACTAAGCACAGGCAATGAAACATAAGTTAAACAATTATTAAGTAGGTGGAATGAGAGATTAAATACCAATTAAACAAGTACCTCCACCCGAATTGCACATACGTTCGTCATTACTATCCACTTGCAACTGAACTGAGATCGTATTTTTCATTAATTATAAACCCCGACCAGCTAGCCCGCAGGCCATGTGCCGAACAGCCCGAGATCCGATCTCACGTGCGTCGTCAACCAGCTTGTGCTACCCTGGCCGTAACTGTTACAAATGAGGTACCGAGCAATGTCATTAAGTACTGAATAATTACCTACACTAAGTATATTTACCACTTAAAACGAGCAGCATGTTAGTCTTTCATCGGACTCTGTCGGAGGTACTTAGATTTTATAACGTGATAAATAATCACCTAATAAATCATCAATACTGATTACACACTTGGTATCATTGCAATAAATACCGAATACCTAGACCTTAATTGCAAATCTGCACCGCATCACTTTTAACTGAACTCAGATTGTATTTGTCATTAATTTTAAACGCCAACACTTGTTATTTTATTAAATTCATTTTCAGCAAAGTATAAGTTTTCAGTAAAGTATTTTCATTTGCATATATTTCACTTGTTAAAGTATGACTAGGAATGTTTAGCGACCACTCGAACTTAACTGTTACAATGTTAAAAAAATATTTTTACTAAGTGAAGACAAATATTTTCCAACCTTACTTCGAAAGTCAGAAATATAAGCAAAGACTATTCCTTGGTGAATTTACAGTAAAGTTTCTTATAATATATCCCACCCAGTGTTTGGAAACTCTGATTCATTTTAAAAAAGAATTTTCCCAATATGTCAATAAATTTTTAATTAATATTAAGAGGACATTTCCCTGCCTGTGTAACTGTCAGTAGCTTATTTTACGTCGTATTATTTGAAAATATAGTTTATTAAAAGAAAATTTCTTCAGACACTTTAAGAAAGTTACCTAGCGGTTAACTTTGTTAAGCATACCTCGGCTGAGGAAGGCGTTAGGGAGACATTCTACTTTCAGAGTAAAGTTCTTCCCGTCCTGCATTCATCCTATTTTGGCGAATTGTATGACAAGAATATAGTACCTTATCTCACAAATAGATTTGGCGAGTTCAGTGCCAGGGACAGCGGTTGAGCAATGCAGCTTGTATTGTTTATGGATGTTCATATTTCACAATACAGGCCATTTACCGATGATGCCATGCACACTGAATTGCCAAGGTTTATTGCCAATAGGAAAGCCTTCATTAATGTGCATTGCCCAAAAGACATGTGCTTCCATTACTCGATAGTACAGCTTTATTTCCTGCCATGTTGACAGAACCTCTTCACAACCAAAATCTCATGAGATTTTGAATACTGAAGGTCTGTCGACTCCTGTGATAATGACACAAGTAACACAACCCAATAATTACACAAGTAACACAACCGCCATTAATAAACATGTTCCATTTGCTTGCAGCCTTCTGCTGGTGTGTTCATACAATCCCGCTTTAGCTAATTATTTTGAGTTTGTGGGTGAAGATTTTATGTACGAATTGATGGATAAATTAATTGACATAACAAAGTGGGTTGCCGGAATATACAGCGTGACTGTTCCAATGAAGCGAAAAACCACAGCTGATAAAGCTAGGTTAGTGGTTCAAACAAGTTGCCATATTCGTAAGCAAGAGCTCTGCAAAGATTCTGCGATTTACCATGACTATCTTATGGTCGAAATCAGAGGCCTCGCACACAGTAAATGCAATTTGAATTTCAGGCTACCGAAAAATCAACTTGTGGCTGTATTCTATAATCTGCAGAATTATGATTCCCACTTTATTATAAAGGCTATGGCTTCATGATACATAACACAACCCGACAGAACTGTGTTAATCGAAAATCCGGGTGATATTTCAGTTCTTGGAAAAAATATAGATCCATCACCAAGCACATTCCCAATGGGATTGACTTGAAAGGAGGTACACAAGTCATGCAATTGCATTTCATTGACTCTTTTCAGTTCATGAGCACATCTCTGGAGACTTCGGCATGTAATTTGTTACCTGCACAGCTGAGAATCTCCCGTTCACATTCATTCCAGACAATACCCAGTTTGAATTGGTAAAAAGGAAGGGAGTATTTCCTTATGACATCGTTAAGTCGTTAGCTAGTTTGATGTGTATGTCTCTCCTACCAAAGGATGCATTTCATAATGTAATGAAAGACGAAGGCATTAGCTATTAGGACTATGCTCATTCTGAAGCCACATGGAATGCGTTCAATTGCATAAATTTATTGTAGTACACCATTCATTATTTATATGTGGACATGTGTTTGTTGGCAGACATTTTTGAGAATTTTAAGACCATATGTTTGGCAGGATATGGTCTTGACTCCGCCATGTACATCACAGCTCGGCCCCTCTCATGAGATGCTTTATTTGCAAAGACAGGTGTGCGGTTAGAGCTGTTGACTGATCCTTACATGTACCTTTTTGTATAACGCAGGGTTAGGGGTGGTATTAACCAGGTTTTCAGAAGGCATGCTGAAGCCAACAATATTTACATGGGCGATAAGTACGACCCCAGTGTGGCAGAGAAATATATTTGTTACTTTGACTTAAAGGGGCTTTACAGTCACATAATGAAACTCAAGCTTCCCAGTCGCAATTTCGAGGGGGTTGAGCCAGACGTGTTTTCGTCAGGGGATTTCGGGAACACGGACAATGATGGGGACACTTGCTTTTCCGCAGAAGTTCATTTGTAGTTTCCGAATTAAATTCGCAATGGCCTAGCTGATCTGCCTCTTGCCCCAGTGTCTGGCATACTTCCGAATGGCTCACATGAGATATTACTTTTGACACTCGCACAATGGAAAATGTATGTTATACATGGAGAAACACTGAGGCACTATTTGAGGTATAGAGCCAAACTCGATGCTGTTCATCATGTTCTGCACTTTGAACATGATGCGTGGATGGCTCCATACATCAAATTTAACTTTGAGAAATGTGCCCAGGCTCTGAACAGCCATTTATGGAAAAACCTTGCAGAATGTCCGCCGGGAAAGACACATCAGAGTTGTGTCGCGGTATGACACTATTTACGGGCCGCACAATCACACATTTTGTAGACCTGTGTCCCAAACTTTATGCATACATTGTTTCGAATGAATAGTGTATACACAACAGGGAGGGTATAAAGCCTAACGTGTTGCAGTGACTCCGTTATCAGGATTATCGAAAATGCCTTGAGAGAAATTCAAGCATGCTGGGAACCCTCAATTCAGATCGCGTGCCCAAGATGTTTACACCGAACGCAGGACAAAGGTGGCTTTGTCGAGCACGGATGACAAACGCTTTGTTGAGACAGATGGCATGTCGACCTTGCCTTGGGGGCACTACAGAATCGTGACCTAAATTTTTTTCTTTCCCTTACTCGCCAACCTGCCACAACAACACCAGCGAATCACCTGCAACAACACCAGCGAGTCGGCCACAACAACAACACCAGCTAGTCAGCCGCAACAAAATCAACTGTCTGCCTTCATCATCTGTTACAAATGTTCCGAGCACACACCTACGATATCAACAGCTGCACCAACATCTGCTGCTGCAGACGCAGCATTCTAGCAGAATCGCCAGTCATCATAATCGAACCAAGGACCTTCTTAACTGCGAGGCCACTTCTGTATCTACATGGCCCGTGTACCTGCAATACAGTCGCCCGCTTGCCTGTGGAGGGCCGCTTCTCTATCTACGAGGGGGTGGTCGGCTTCCCATCTGACTTCATCATCTGTTACAACTGTTCCGATCACACACCTACAACATTTGTTACAACTGCTGTGAGGATGCAGCAGAATCGCCAGTCGCCAGTATAGAACCAAAGACCTGTCTCACCACGAGGCCACCTCTCTATCTGCATGACTGCACGACCGCACCTCTAGATGCTTGAGCGGCCGACATGCCCACTCGCCTGCGAGGGGTGTTCCTGCCGGGTACTTCGTAAACAACATTCATCTGCTACTCCATGACAAAGTCAGTTAAACTGCTACAAGGTCAGTTAAACCACGTCATCGCAGTTCCAGCCTGCTTCATCATCCCGTCGTCCTGTAAAAATTGTGTGCTTCGGAAACACCTGATTACGAGAAAATAAGTGTGTATAGAGAAGGATAAAATGATTTCCTGATTACAACGAGTTTAGCGTATATAGAGAAGAATGAAGTGATTTCCCGATTACCACAAGTTTTGTGTATATAGAGACGAATAGTGTAAATAATGAAATAAAAAAGGAGGAAATTATTAGTGCCAAGCGTGTAAAAATATTTATTAGTAGTGTTTAAAAAGGATATTTTTTTTTATTAATAGTGTTTGAAAGAAGAATATTTTTTGAAAACTTGTATGTTTCAAATAGTGTCTTGGATAATACCGAAAATAAAGTAAGTAAATAAAATTTGCTATATCAATTTTTGTGTGTGACTTTATTTTAAAACCCAAAGTCATTATTTCTAACTGTGTACAAACACATTTCATTATTAGTTTGTGGTAACGCAAAGTGTGGGGGATATTCTTGTGCAAACTTGTTTTTATAAAATATTTGAGTGGGAATACACCAGGGGAACACAAAAATCAATCGCCTGCACACAGGGCTCTTACAAACATTTTAAATACTGAAAACATTCCTAACAGCGTGTGGACTTTTTTTAAGTATTTACAAAACAAGGGGGTCACACAAGCATAAATTCAATGACTAGCCAATCAAGTCTTTACATACAAACAAATGTATGTTTTAAATATAGAAACAAAACAAATGAGCGAAGGAATAAAAATATTATATGGTGAAGGAATGGTGAGCATAATATTCATTATTTCAACTAAAGTTTCCTTGCTTGAAACTAGTGTATAAAAAAACTTGGGTGAAACACGACAATGGTAATTATGCACCCACTAAGTGTTTTTACAAACAAATACAGACGACATATCTCATTTTTAATAAGAGTGATATTTTGTCTAACACACATATATTATAAAAAAAATATATGGGTGGGACACAACAATGGTATTTATTCACACACTGAGTTTTTTTACAAACAAATACAGACGACATTTTTTTTACTAGAAAAATTAAATAATGAACCCATAAAATGATACGTAACTTATGCGCATGACCAAACTTGGGTTAATAACAGAACAAGCAGATTTTACATAGTGAATTAAGTAACTCGTTCAAACAGTTAATAGATCATATACATGATTAGTTATTAAGTTTCTACTGCTGTGACGGACCAGGGCGGCTGAGCTGCCGAGACCTTGGTGTGGTCAGGCGAAGCTCTTATCTGATGGCACTATCACACGGTGGCCGGCGGAGGTAGCAATTTCTCCGCTATGTCATACACAGACAATTGCTACCTACTGATGGCGTGGATTGGAATGCGCTACGCAAGTAGTGTATTAGTTTACACGCAATATTAACAAGTGGGAGAACATGATTTAACAGTCTTTATTTAAATTTACATTTTACTGACAAATTCACGAAGGACACGTTAAACACATTTTCCTCTTACTAAATTGAAATGATGGGTAAACACTATGAAACAGTCTTACGACGTTAAATTTATGTGTAGTGCTAACATGATACTTTACTGAAAATGGTGGAAATGAATTGTATGAATCAGTTTACAAACAGGTTCAATATATAAGAAACTTTACTGACTATTGAAACAGACTTTTTTAAAATGAATCAAGAGTTTCCAAACACTGTATAAATTTAAGAAACTTTACGTAAATTCACCAGAAATAGTCTTTGTTTAAATTTCTGACTTTCGAATATAGGTTGGAAAATATTTGCTTCACTATAAATAAAAAATATTTTAAGTTGATTTTAAAATTTATGCATTACTTATGGAAATTATCTATTTAACAATGATAATCAATAGTACTTTCTGAAATTTATTATGATTATAATAAAATGTTGCATTATAAATTAATGGCATAATAATCTGAGTTCACTTACGAGTGGTGTGTGCAGATGTGCAATTAGGGTCTCGGTACTCAGTACTTATTGTATTGAAACTTATGTTTAGTTAGTATCGATTATTTATTTGGTGATTATTTATTAGGCAATAAAATCTAAGTACCTCCAACAGGGTTCGAACCAAGACTATCCCGCTACTCGTTTTAAGTGGTAAATGTACTTAGTATAGGCAATTATTCAGTACTTAAAACACTGTGCGGTACTTAATTTGTAACAGTTACGGCCAGGGTAACGCGGGTTGGTTGGCAACGTGCAGGCGATCGGATCCCGGGCTGTTCAGCGCATGGCCTGTGGGCTAGCTGGACGGAGTTATAATTAATGAAAAATACAATCTCAGTTCAGTTGCGAGTGGACAGTGATGGTGAACAGACGTGCAATTAATGAGTAGGTACTTGTTTAATTGGTATTTCATTTCTTTGCGCTTATTTAATAATTGTTTGATTTATGTTTTGGTGCCCATGCTTTGTGTCTCGGAATATATTTAATTTTTCAGTACTTGTTTCATTGGTAATTAGTTTCTCTCTGCGCGTACTTAGTAATTGTTTAATTCTCTTGGTGGTTGTTTAGTTAGAAATTAATCTTGTTACTTATTGTTTAATTAGTTTCTTATTGCACATATTTAGTAATTGTTTAATTAATGTATTGGTACTTGCTTTTATTGGTAATTAATCTTGTTACTTATTGTTTAATTAGTATTTCATTGTGCATACTTAGTACTTATTTAATTTATGTTTGGTGACTTGTGATTGATTTGTTTAATTGTCTCGGTGATTATTATTATTAAATGCACAATTTCTCATTACTCTCATTATTAATTACTCATTGCTTCATTTATAACAATCTTTATTCAAATTTGTAATGGTTATTGCATGCCCAACTTAACCTCAATTATTTGTCTCAGAGCTCAGTCCCTCGGCAGGCAGCGACCAGGATAGACCTACCCTGCTACCCCCTTACCCCTCATCCACCATTACAACTCATTCTCTCGTCAGACACTGACCAAACAGGACCACTGCTGCTGGTGCTCCCGGCACCCCTTCCCCTCACCCACCATTAGAGCTCATTCCCTCGCCAGACTCCGAATTGTCAACATCTAAAATGGTCTTTGTGCCTTTCTTAATCCAAGACCCTACCGACCAATTGCAGAAGATCTCGTAGGGGAAAGGAGGGGTAAGCCAATATATGCTGCTGCTCCCACCCTTCGGAGCTCATCGTCCACCAGTCATCGAAGAGGAAACATTTACCCTTTACACACCAAGCATAACCTCAATTAACTCTTTCAATACAATTTAATCCATTCAATACAATTTAACCCACCCAATAAATTTAACCCTTTACCTGCAATTAACCCTTTCAATAAGATTTAACCGTTTACCTGTAACTAACCCTTTACCTGCAAATAACCCTTTGGGCATTTGTATGTAATTAATCTAGGTAAATTAATCCAGGTTTGATTACACATGTGCGATAAACCACTTTCTGGTCCAGTAACGCCACGTTTATATATATATATAATTTATATATGTATAACGCATTAAATAACAACAAATATACATAGGAAATTTTCTTGATTTATCTAAGGCTTTCAATGCAGTTGATCATAAAATACTCCTAGATAAACTTGAAGCAACTGGTGTAAGATGGACTACAAATAACTGTTTAAAGTCATACTTAAATAATAGAATTCAAATTGTACGAACTGAATACACAAATAGTTGTGGATATCAAGAAGTATACTATTCCAATTTTAAGACTACATATATTGGGGTACCGCAGGGTAGTGCCCTTAGACCCGTTCTGTTTTGAATTTTTATAAACGATCTCTGTACTAATGAATCTGATTGCAATTTAGTGTCATATGCGGATAACGCTAATATTATAGCAAGTTATATAGATAGTAAACTTCTGGATAGTAACATTAATCAAACTTTACAGTACCTAAAAGACTGGTTTCTATCTCATAAATTATTTTTAAATGCTGGGAGAAAAAAAAAATCATTCAGTTCTCCTTTAAAAACTAATCAGACCCTTTGAATATTATTATTGATCAAACTACAGCTAAGAAGATACAGAAAATCACTTTTTTATTTCCCATAATTGATGATAAACTTAGCTGGAATCATCATGTTGAAAATATAACTAAAAAACTAAATGCAGAATGTTATGCACTATGCATTTTATCTAGTAGATATAGTCTAAAGTGTCTTAAGACAGAATATCTTATTTAAGTGTACTCATTTATAAAATATGGTATTATATTCTGGGGAATAATTAAACAAAATTTTGATAAAACATTTTTAATGCATAAGAGAATACGATTTATTCCACAAACATCACTAGATACATTTTGTGAACTTATTTTTTTTTTTTTTTTTTTTTTTTTTTTTTTTTTTTTCCCTTTGGAAGTCTCCTCACTGTGTGTATCTACGTATATAATTCAATACTTATCACTTGAAAATATAATGATAGCAAATGCTAATTGAATGCTCAAATTCACTATCATAATAAAAGAACAAGATATAATATTTGTTTGTTAAAAACGTAGCACTACAAAAATAGTACAAAACAATGGCAAAAGACTGTATAGTAATTTTCCGCTTAAACTTAAAGGAATAGGCGAATTTTCGAAATTTCGTAAAAGCTTATTCAACTTCTTACTTGACCACTGCTTTTTTAATGTGGATGAATTTTTCAAACATGGAAGTTGATACAACATACATGAATTATTACTATTTAGAATGTAACTTACTGTTATATTAATTTTATTATGTTACATATATAGTATATTATACTAATATCTGTTCACATTTTCGTGTATAGGTAGGTCTATTTATAGGTATCTTATTGTGCTGATATGTGGTGTCTTACCTTGTATTATATGTACTATACATTTTACATCTTCTATATCACTGAATGGAGATCAAAAGAACAAAAATAAATTAATAAATTAATGAGTGGGAGAATTGCTTCATAATTTAAAGTCTATGTGCTCCTGTTTATGCACGTTATATAGGCCTATATTTAAATATTTCATAAAAAATGAAGTCTATCATGCTAATTTAATCCATACATGCTCAACCGTATACTTATATACTGGGACAAAATGACATTACTAAGGTATATGCGTACGGAAATATAATGTTTGTCAAATGTGTCCAAAAATGTTTCGCGTTTTTAGAATAGAGGAGGATGTGCTTGCAGTAAAATATTTAAATTAAGCATAAGACATGAGTCTAAAAGAAAACAGTTATTCGTGATAGTAAATTTCTTGAGTAAAATATTTACCTACAAGTTTAAATGGTGTTTTGAAACGTCGACTACATTTCAAACATCAACGAAGACGGCGGCAATTGAAACAAAATCGGGTTAAAACTATCAGCAAATGTTGCAAGAAACAGACGTTGCCAAAAAAAAAATTTCATCAATTTTTCGAAGTTTGTCTGTAATCCACGGCAACCAGCAGACAATACGTTTGCGAGCATACTGATACTAGGATGTCGAAACCAAAATTTGTACATCTTTGTCACACACACGTTAACCAATAGGACACCGTTTTTACTGTCCACAAAGGAGTTCAAAAATTTTACATTTTCGAGTGTGATAATTTGAAAAATGAAGTGTGTAAGGGAACAATAATTTGCATGGTAGTATTATATACGTTAAATATTTTAATGTCATAAATAAAAGTGAATTGATTTCCACAAGAAAAATCTCTATTCCCACGTGCGACGTGTGAAAATCCGGGCGCGGCACCACCGGAATTGAACCCGGTTCGCCTTGGTAGGAGGCGAGCGCGGCGATCTAGCCACTGCCTCACCACGGCCCAATCGTTCCTGCCCAGTTCAAGTACATCTGTGGTGAGGTAAGATTCAGGCATATAGTCTGTAAAGTAAAGTAAAATGGAGGAAACAATAGGGAAAAAATGGGGCGTGGCTGTTTTGAGGACACGACCGTTTGGTTTGCGTGAATACGTCTACGTTGACGCACTCGGACGCCTTGATGTTTATTTTACGTTCCCGGCACCGCTTCACTTGATCATATGAGGTTTTAAGGGTATCACTGGAATGCTTTTGATATGCTCTTTCCAATCGAATACGATTTCTGTATTTTGACTTGGCTTTTTGACGAGTATAAGTCGAAATTGTGTTAAGTTTTTAAAATTTTTTTTTTTTTTTTTACATTAAATGCATACAATTTCACCATAACCACGCGACACAAAATTTCTTACACACACAATCGATTGACCTTGACGAGAGCTGTCGATTAAAACTTAAACGAGCGTCGTAGCTTCTTCTAGTCAAAAGTTATACTACGCGGAAGTTATAAGACGCGGCGAAAATAACTCAAAATTGCCCCCCCCCCCCCCCCGTGTCACGAGATGCTTCAGAGTCCTCACTCAACGTAACATATTCTTTGATCCTTTGAAAACCGAGTGGTGTAATTGAATTTTGAGTGTAGACGGTATATTCGTAGCTGCAATGCCAAACTGTATCCCCCGATTTTGTTATCATCGGATTTTTTGGATTGCCTCCCACTATGGTTGCAAATTTAAAGACGTATTCGCGTAAAAAATACACTTCAAATTTACACACCGCAGTAGTATTCGCCACATGAAACATTCGATAAAGTCTCAAACTGCACAGTGACCTAGGTTTGAACTGAGAGCCTCAAAAGCGAGAGATAAAATTTTAATAATTGAGCCACCCATAAATTTAACATGGGTAGCATTAAAGCAAAGAAAAAATAAAACTGGCACTACGCACAGTCCATTCACGGTTTCTTACACCTTTTTGAATCAAGCCTTTGAAAAATCTCTCCATGTATGGTGGGTTTAGTTGTTTCCTAAATATCACAAGCGTTTTATACTTGTGTTCATAAAAGTTACTTTTTTCCTGTTAAATTGAAATGTTATTAACATCTTATCTATAAATTATAATGCTTCTTTGATAAATAATTAGAATAAATAAGAGGGAGAAAATAGGTATGTTGGCAACGTCTAGTGAGAAACAGTTCTTGTATAAAATATCATTTCAGCTGAATGCGCACGAATATGGTGCCTTGTCCCTCTGGTGTAATTAACCAGACTTGTAAAGCTTAGTTTACACGGGGCGGAGGAATATGATGGCAGTAGAACATTAGCATGGCTTCATAAAATGCTGAAGTAACCGTGAATTGATTATAGCCGTGAATTGATTATAGCTATATAGCACATGTTAACTTTTTCTAAACTACCTTATACTAAGTGTTATGTGGAGTTACGGGCCGAAGGTAGGGCGGGATGTTATTGCGTCTCAGGGCTAACCCCTTACGCCTACTAGGAAGGAAAATCATGCAAGGAGACATGTATCGCGGCAAAGAGGGATTGGGCAGCCATGGCCTGCACTTTGGGTGCATGACTACCTCCCTAAGCGTATAAGTGTACTTAGAGCTAGTCTTAACTATGAAGAGCAAGCGAAAAACCGTCAAGAGAGATGTAAAAACCCTTGCGACAGAGAAGAAGGAATTTCAAAAATTATTCAAGCATTAAATTAAATTTAATAGAATGCTACAGGAGACAGAGTGTTTGGAAAACACGTTCTTAGTTAATAGGGTTAGAAATACTAGTAGAGAGGAGGCGCGAGCTTTGTTTATTTTGAACTTGATGCCGGCAGTAACCAGAGAGGTGTTTGGGCGCCTCTCTGGTGGGAGAAGTGACGCTATTGGGCCTCTTCCCCCGATCTCTTCTATGAACCTGAAACTGAAAGGAAAGAAAGTGAACTGCCAGTAAGTGTCAGCAGGGCTGGCTCTAACTGGTATTTACTAGAAAACATTAAAAGACAATAAGGACCTGTGGATTAAAAGACTTTAAGCTAGCCTAATTGACCTATAATAATATCCCAAATATAGCCTATAGTAGCACATGTCCTCGGGGACATATGTATCTAAAATAATGCTGTGCTACCTCACAGCGGCTAGTCTCTGTAGCCATAGGCTGTGACAGAGCATATCTACGGCCGTATGCTGTAAGTGTACTGAGCTTCGCAAAGTAGGAGTGGGGGGGGGGGGAGGAAGCACATATTAACTCTCTTATATTGGATATTATATAAACTGTTCGTCTTTATAGTCTGATACCCGTGGCAGGCGACATTGTGCATGCATACGTTTATTTGGGAAAGAAATCTTCGTTGAGAAGGTTTCGGTGCAGGGCGCAGGTAATGGCTCTATGATTAACTGCTAGCGAGTTAAGGTCAACTTAGTTCAAGGCTGTCCCACTCAGCCGCCAGGTGAGACCGGTATCGTATAGCCTACACAAAAAGAAGACTTCAAACTAAAAATCGTAACACGTCTCAGACAATTCTCTTGCACGTTAATGTTATTGGATGCGTGAAAAGTTTGTGTTATTTCTTGACCAAGAACATCTGCAACGCCAATGACATGCGTATTCACACTGGTCACCGGTTTCCGACACAGTGAAGATCGGCGAACCTATATAGAAAGTTTGTAGTCGCAACTCTCACAGCCTGCTTTCATTACATCATATTTACTCTACAAAAAAAAAACGGAGTTTGAAGCAAATGCAGCGCACTCTCAATAAATGGATGTGAAGTGAAAACCGCTGCATCAGTGCAGGTTAAGAGGCGGGTACGTGGACCGGTTACCAGAAAAAAAAAAGACAATATAAGAGAAAGAAAGACAGAGAAAGATCTGTAAGTCAAGGCTAACATTTGGTACCAAAGTTCCAACGCTATATGTAATATAGATACCCGAAGATGGCCGCCGCCTGAAGTCGAATGTTGGATAAGGTCTGCATCTATTTTTTAGTTTATTATTATAATACATATTGCACTTTATTTTATTTCTCATATTAAGATTTTATTTATTACCATTTTAACTTCAGATATTTTACTTGTGCTTTAGTCAATAGTTTGAAACGAATAAAAGAAAAGTGGCCTTGTTGCTTGCTTGTACGCACATAGGCACATGCTATTGGAAGTTTTTTTTTCTTCTCTCGACTTGTGCAAGTAAACGAATATCGTTAGATTTAACCAAGAACGAAGGCATAAAATAAATATCTAACCTTTCAAGTTTTATCGGCCTTTCTAATATTTAATGCAGAATAAGTATATATGATTGTTTTGTTTTACTTTTTGTTTACATTCGTTTACACAGTTTGTTTATGCAACGACTTTTAACTACATACATATTTAGGTCTATTATTACTTAAAAATATTTTACCTGGTAATGACTTCTGGAAATATTTTCCACTCTTCAGGAACAGACACGGATTAAACAGGCTAGCAGATATTGAAACAGAGCAGATGAAATTGCAGCAACTTCTAAATATAAATGGATGTAAACATTGCGGGTCAGTTGTTGAAGAAGGCATCGCTTGTAATTACTGTAACAGATGGTTTCACTATTCTTGTGCGAGAGTTAATGCCATTGTTGTTCCTGAGGGTGACTGGAAGTGTTTTCATTGTCATGTTGAGGGAAAGCTGGATGAAGCAAAACAGCTTGCTGTTGTGTTTAAGGAACGAGTGGAACAGAAAGAGAGTGAACTAGAAAGAATGAAAAATGAAATTGGACACTGGAAAACAGATCACTCAAAAATTGTCAGCAAGCTGACAGCAGGAACAAGGGAGAATAGTGAGTTACTCCGAGACAATTGCTCATCCTCTGAATTCCCAGCCTCTGACGAAGCCGGTAGTGATAACAGAGTATTTACAAGTACGTGTAGGAAAAACAAAAAAAAAAAAAAAAACAGTGAACTATTCCCACCACTTGTCAATTCACAGGTCCACGAGACAACACCACCTTGTAGCAACAGCTTTGCTGTCCTCGCAAACCTGCCAGAAGAAGAAGTTGAGGCCATCCCCCTCCCAGTGCCCAAGAACTCACCAAGACCCAAGAGAGTGCATCAAAGACAAACTGGGCGAGGGTTATGACACTGTCCCGTTTTGTTAACCTAATGAAGATCTTAGCAGTGTGCCAGAAGATGTAAGTAGCTTAAGTAAAGATTTTTGCAAGTCATATCAGGTTGTTTTTGTTGGGGCAATAGGCAACAGCATTGACAGGGACAAAAACTATTCAGTTGAAGGAGACATCAGCAACATTGCCAGAGCCACCAACCACACCAATGTGTTGGTCTGTGAGGCACTGCAACGGCATGACAAGCTTTTCTTACAAAGGAAGGTGCAGACAGTTAACGCTGCCCTGCGGCGCTGTGCAAGGTCCGGCAGACTCAGCCACATTGTTGCGATTGGAATAAAGGAAATAACCAGGGCTGACCACACAAGACATGGTCTGCATCTGAGTCGTGCTGGTAAAGGGAAACTTGCTGACCTCAGTGTTGGTAGGATTCTAACAGACCATGGATCTACTAAAAGAGATCCAGGTAATCGTTGGAAACCATGGAAATTTTTTAGGCTAAAGAAGCCCATGCCAATAAGACCTAATTCATGTAATAAAGAAGTTTTACTCTCACACTCAACACCAGAAACATGCAATAATTGTTCAAATATTAGAAACCCCACAACAATTAATGAAAATAATTTGTATATATTCCATCAGAATATTAGAGGTTTAATAAGCAAGACTGACGAGCTTTCAGTGTGCTTGGACAAATTATCCGCCGAACGCAACTTGGATGTACAAATATTATGTCTAATAGAAACGCATTTATTTGAATCCTCTGCAACGCAAATTAAAATTCCTTGTTATTATCTGTGTTCTACTTATTGCAGAAATAGCATGACTAAGGGTGGTACCTGTATTTTCATTCAAAATAATGTACGTTTTAAAAATGACACACATTTACTATGCGAACATCAAGTGTTTGAGTGAAGTTATGTGGAAGTAACAACTGACAAATGTAAAAAAGTGGGGGTCCTCGCTTTATATAGAGACTCTAGTAACTTCTTAAATTTTCTTGAAGCAAACCTTAAATCCAGTTACAGAACCAATCTAGAAATTATTCTCTGCGGAGACTTTAACATTGATCATTTAAAAGAAAGCAACCAAAAAACTGAACTTGATAGTCTACTCAGTACCTTCAACCTTACATCCATAGTAAACTTTGCTACCAGAATAGAAGGAACCAGTCAGGCATCAATTGATAACATTTTCATTGATAGTAACGCAGTTGCAGCGTGCCATTGTGTCCCAGTAATAAATGGCTTATCGGATCATGATGCACAAATATTAATTACCGTGTTTCTTCCATAAAAGTGCCCCCCGAAAGCATTTCCTACAAGAAAATACGAAATTTTTCGCTGGAAAATGTTTTACTCCTCAAAAGTCAGCTTAGCAAGGCGCAATGGTCAACATTGTATACTTGTACCGAAGTAAATGAAAAATTAAACTCTTTTCTTAACCAAGTTCTCCATTGTTTTGAAAAATGTTTCCCATCCAGGCTGACCCACAGTAATACAAATGCGAAGAAAAATTTATGGCTTACCTAAGGAATTAAAATTTTCTGGTAAAACAAAAGAAAACTGTACAAGGCTGTCAGAACCAGCAGCAACCCTGACACAATGAATCACTACAGGAAATACTGTAAAATTTTAGTATGGTCATAAAATTTAAGAAAAAGGACTTTTTTTCTGTAAGCTCATTCAGAGTTCTTAAAACAAAATAAAAACTACATGAAAAATGGTAAAAAAACACAATAGGAAGATCAACAGAGCAATGTCCAGTTGTAAACCTGAAAGTAAACAACTGCATATCCTCAGACCCTAAATTAGTAGCAGATATATTTCATTTATACTACTTAAATGTTGTAGAAAACATGATTAAAAAATATATTAGACAAGATATAAAACATATTTCTACACTCCAGGGTACTGAATACCCTGCTAAATTTTTACAAACACAACTCCAAAAGAAGTGGAGAAAACGATCAATTCTTTGTAACCAAAATTATCAAGTGGCTATGATGGCATTAGCTGTAGATTATTAAAGCAATGCGCTTTGAATTCGGCGTTCCATTAAGTCATATTTGTAATATTATCTTCAATACAGGATTGTTTAATGAACTGGAATATGGCAACACCATGTTCAAGAAAGGTGACAAGACCGAAGTAACCAATTATAGACCTATTTCATTTCTTGCCTCCTTTTCAAAAGTAATTGAAAAATTAATTTACAGGAGATTGCTGCAACATTTTGAGAATCACAAAATTTTATCAAATTTTCAGTTTGGCTTTAGTAGAATTACTTCAACAAATAGAGCAATTTTCAAACAAATGAAAGTATTCTTATTGCAATTGATAAAAAGATGCCGTCTAATGGAATCTTTTGCGACCTTACTAAAGCATTTAACTGTGTAAATCACAACATACTTATAGAAAAATTGAAGTTTTATGGAGTCTCAGGTACATGGTACACCCAATAAACTAATAAACTCATACTTTTCAAACAGACAAGTACGGATCAAAGGGAAAAAACTGCTTCATTCTACTATGAAACAGGAAAAATCAAACATGAGGTATCACAAGAATCAATATTAGGCCCCTACTCTTCCTATTTTATATAAATGACCTCCCATGTGCCTAAACCCGGACAATACTCCAGTTTTATTTGTAGATGATACTAGCATCTTAATCTCTGAAGCATCAGTAATTGATCTTATGCAAAAGCAGACACAATAATTGCAGAGCTAAATGCATTGTTTACTGCAAACAAATTAAATTTCAGCCTAGATAAAACATGTCTTATGAATTTCCTAACAAATAACAGAAAAAACACTAATTCATATGTTAGCAGTAACTAAGACAAAATTAATGAAACAGCCGTTAGCAAGTTTCTTGGCTTAAAAGTAGACGATTAACTAAACTGGAAATCTTACAATGCGTGTATTTTACGTAAACTATGTTCACCTTGTTTCACTCTGCGATTTTTTGCAGGGGTCTTGAACGAAAATACAACAAAAATGGTATATTTTGCTTATTTTCATTCCATCGTATGCTATAGCATACTTTTTTTTTGGGGGATAATTCCACTGACAGTAAAAAAGTGTTTCACATGCAAAAGAGATCTGTAGGAATAATCAATGGCTAAATAAAGTCAGACTCAAGTAAACCCCTTTTTGAGAGCTCAGAGATTTTAGCATTTGCATGTGAGTACATGTTTTCAGTAGTTATATTCGTGTCCAAAACCAGTAATTTATTTCAGAAAAATGAGTCCTTTCATAAGCATGACACTAGAGTAAAAAGCACCTACACGTGGCTTCAGTTAACTTTAAAACGAGTTCAGAAAGGGCCGTCCTACTTTGGTAGCCAACTTTTCAATAAATTACCACCACACCTACATGAAATTTGCTTCTCCAAGGAAAAACTCTTTAAAAAATAACTGAAAGAATTCTTTATGAATGCGCATTTTATAGCGTAGATGAATATCTAAACTACAAAAATTAAGAAATTAATATATAAAATTTCATTGTACGCATTTTATCGTGTCTTTTTTCTTCTGTTTCAGTAAATCGATAACGCCCCACAGCACATTGGAAGAAGATTAATCACATTATTAAGATAGATATGATGTGTGTACGTGCAATCTGACATATATAAGTGTGTGTTTACTATGTCCAGTGTATAAACTTTGTATAATGTAATTTGACTTGTCCAATATCTCTGTACAGCTATGTATTGAAAAAAAGATCTTACGGATGCACGATTTCGGTGTAATGTGCCTTGATCACTTACCCTTGATGCCTTCCCGTTTCATGAGCCCTTGTTCCCTTCATGAGAAATATTCGTTAGTGAATTCGGACGTTAGTCTTCGTTTCCACCTCGAGTTTTATTCTGTCGAATTTGGCTTTGACTTTGTCTTTGTGACGTTTGTAAGTGTTTTCCGCGGCCGTGCAGAGTTGTAAACACAAAACAAACGCAACATTCCAAATAGCTGCGAATCGAAAACTATCTCGGGCTCTAGAAGGGCAAATTATTCGTGCTCTTGGCTGAAGGGGACATTCTAGGGCGCATAATGTACCCTTACTGTGAATTCAGACAGCGGCAATGTGACGTCACATCCGGGATGCACTTTTCAAGGACACGAAGCCAGATAAGGGTCCTTAGTTGGCGAATTCGAACACAGCCGTTTCTCCGAAACACTAAAAGTGGTACAGGGAACGAATGGCGATGGCAACATGAAAGTTAGGTTTTTGCTTATACGCCGCGCCGTTAGAAATATTTAAAATATATAAAAAGAAAGCTCGATTAAAATAGCACTGTGATGAGTTAATACTACAGACCCCTACCCATGTTAAAAGATGTATATGTTTCTTATGTAAAATAACATGAGAAATTTGATATTCCAATTAATTAAAATTAATATGTAATATAATAAGGCATAATTAAAGGAGAACCTACAGTCAAGTTTATGCTTGTTAGTAATTTAGCCTTTAATCTCTATTATGCTTAGAGTAAAGTATTTTAGTTTTATGATCTGTTTGAATATACTCGGTTTAATTGTTTTATTGACTGATGGAATATGAAATTTTTTGTATAGGCTGTTTACGATAAAGTGAGCACTTTCGAAATGAACCATAGAAAAAGTCACTGCTCCTACCTGCATATATTTTAATGGGTGCACCGAGTGACATTCGTCCAGTAAAGTTGGTAACGATGGATGGAAAGTAGTACCATAGCTAAACTTCGAATAAGAAATGTTATGTATCCATTTGTGATAACTTTAATTTTATTTCTTTCGCTTTCTGTATTTTTTTTTTAATGCATGTAAGTGAAAACATGAGCAGATTTGTAAAATATTTATTTTCTAATGATTTCACAGTTTCATTTGACCGACGCATGAATAAGTGACGAGGCCCATGGCATGTTAATTTTACATAAGGCGGAAGGATACGCAACATACATACAAGTAGATCTTAAGCAGGGCTTTCAAAAGTGCTCATTTTGCCGTGAACAGCCCCATAAAACGGAAAATAACTATTGTTAAGTATGAATAACATATAATTTTGCGACGACCGGAGATTAATAGAAACTTGTGGTGATAGTAGTGCAAATTTTGAATCAATGTGACTTATATTAGAAAATATGATTGCTGAAATAACCCTCATAGTAGAATGGATTGGTTTCACATCAAGAACACTTCCGAAACTTATGGTAATGTTAAATCCTCATATTAATATGTTGAGAACCCAAAGTAATCAAATTTTAAGTAATCCACATTGATTTATCTTTAGTGTCCAGTGGAATCCTGAGATATTAATTCATTTTACAAGAGCCGGAGAGTTTAAAAAGAAATTGTGGAATACACATAAATTATTCAAATCTTCATTATGTATGATAGTTACTATTTCTTTGATGGTATTTAAAATATCCAGAGGTTCTCGTTTATTAAACATGTTAGAGTAGTAATACAATTTTTGAGGCTAGATTTTTTCTTGTCTATAATTTAGTGATGAATGACTAGAAAGGAAATATTTTCAATAGTTTAAAAACGTACCACATGTAATGTACGTGAATATCTATTGTGTACACCATAGAAGTATATTTAATATACATTATGTCCAAACTGTCTCGGTGTCACTGTGTATCATCATTTTACATCATAGGTGTTAATATTATTGGGTACACGTTTAGTAAACTGAAATTATTTTCCTTCTTGATATTTACATAGCACTTCAAATTAAATTATATGTTTATAAGTAATTTTTTTTCCCAATAAATATATAAACTCCGGCAGCCAGTGCAGCGTCTGGAGCGCTATGTATGTACATTCCAAACGAACTACGTCCAACGAACTGTTAACATTGCCATCTTTCACCACCCTGTTATGCCTGGTTCACATGTTGTGCCGATCACGCAGAACAGACAGAACGAAAGACTAGAACAACCAATCAGAAGCCGTCCTCGGTTTCCGCGAGAGTCGCGCAGTAGTTCAGCTCACGCCGATATTTTCTACTCGCGGAAAGAGCAGACATCGCCGATATTTCTCAGAAGTCAGCTGGTTCACATATTTTATGCTACTAATTTCTTGAATAATCAACTTGTACTGATGTAAATGTATAGGATAGTTTAATGTACGTATTTTCAATTAAATACGTGAATATAAACGTTAAAATTACGCAACATTTTGTATTAAATAAATGTAGTTTGCAAATGACCCGAAATATAGCACTACAGTGTAAAATATTTTTGGATGTAAAAATAATATTACAATCTATTTAAAATCATTTAGTAAATAAATCGCACTACAATGGAGTTAATAAACTAGATTAGGAAGACGACAGCAGCTAGTTAATTAGTTTTAGAGTCTTGGCGTTAAAAATCACGAAATCAACAGCAAAATGGCTACGCAGAGCATCTGCTTACATGTGAACAATCATCGGTTCTGTCTGCTCTTTTCGGCATGACCGGCGTACACGTGAACCAGGCATTACCAGTACCCGGTTGCTTTGCTGAGTCCGTCCACTGTGGCAACACCGCGAGCGGCAAACCGGCCGAGGTCCAATCGCTGGTGGCGCGCTAGACCGGGTACCGGCGGGACAGCTAACCAACGACATTCCTCCGCCGCGCCGTGACTGGTAAGCGGGTTCCAACAGTCGGCACCAAGCGCGCTGCCTGTCAGCTTGCGAGCAGCTTCTTGGCAGGATAGGTGGGCTCTTTGTTGCTGTGTGCGTGGGTTTGCGCGAACGTAACCAGTAACCACTTGTCTGGCAGTCGGGTGGTGGAGTGACGGTTTACATGTTGCGAACGTGCGAGTGAACCGAGTGTGTATGTGTGGCTGTTTACGTACAAGTCTGCTGGGGTTTTGCGAAGCGGTTTTTACGAGTGCGGCATCTGTGCGGACGAGCCGTTACACCCGGAGGGAAGTTGACATCGCCGCAAGCTCGTAACGTCAGGTGAGATTTTCCTTCTGTAACATGTAGCGGGAACATCGTGTAATAGCGGCTGTGGAACACTGCACGCCAAAATTTCTTCTTGGTTCAGTGCGGGGAAAGTGAATAAGAATCGCACCAGGTAAGTTACCTCCGTCTAGCTCTTGTTTGTTGTTAACTAATCGCCGCTGTCATCTCTCGACCAATACCGACCAGCTGTCTTGTCGAGATGTTCACCACCTATAATAAATCTTGTTTGGGACTGCAGAAGGGGGTAGTTTGTCGATCATTTCCAGCTTGATGTAAAGGGACATATGTGACAGCGTTTTTCTAAGGGTATTTACTTTTGATATGACTAGTAAACATCTGTCCAAGTACCCTGTGATACCTTTATATGTTTTATAAAAATATAGGCCTATTTTGCTTTGATGCATATTTTAGCGATTGCTGTACTTACGTAAGTACATGTCGAAAAGTAAGTTTGTAGCAGTAGGTTTCCCAAACCACGCACCGGTACTTGACATATCACTAAAGGCTGTGTTCGAATTGACCATTTAGTAACTTATATATTAGTATATTCAATAGCGTTCATTTCAGACACTGTAGATAGTCAATTTGTTCAGCTATGGTTGCGATTTAGTAATTTTGTATTTTAGTGAGTTTTATTACATACTAAAATACCAAATGCGTTATAATTTAGTCGATTCATTTGGGTCGGGTGAATTTTTGTTTCACTAAAAGTACCAGTTCGAACACGGCCTGAGTTGTATGTGTAAAATATTAAATATTGCCAAAACAGTATACATAATATTTGCATCGATTTTACGGTAGCTGTAATTCTAAACATCTAGAAGAGATTTTAAGCCTTATATAACTGTGAAGTTATGAATTTGTATGCATGTGTTCGTTGTGTAATGTGACGAAACAATCTTCTGAGTGAAATTCAGTGATGTGAATCGTGTTGAGTGTGTGAAGTGACGTGTTTACATACCTCCCGGCCCGGGGGTAGTAGGTATATCTCGTAGGTATACATGTTCACAATGTTGGCAGTAGCTGCTGTCACGCAGAACGTGGTACGGCAATGTCCGTAAAAAGAGCATTTTTGAAATCAATCCTAGCAAAAAGTCACTGGCCTAGCCTGCATATATTTTAACGGGCGCACTGAGTGACATGTGCCCAGTAAAGTTGGTGTATGCCGTTCACGGTAAAGTGAGAACTTTTTAAGGCCATTTCAAAATGCACTAACCCCTAATAAATGTATTTTATTGCAGCCACAGAAGTTAACTTTTGAGAATGGTGAAATGTTTACACCATGTTTATTATTCACATTTCATTGTTTATATTAAAAAGTGGCGGAAAGTTAGAAATTAGTTGAAAGGAAAATTTTAGCAAGGCCTTAAAAAGTGCTCACTTTGCTGTGAACAGCCTATAACTAAGGATGGAAAGTGGTTCCAATTCTTAACCTCGAATAACTTAAATTATTTATCTCGCTTCCTGCTCTTTTAATGCATAGAAGTGTAAAAATGATCAGATTTTTTAAATATTTATTTTCCTAATAATTTTACGGTTTTGCTTGACCGACGCATGATAAAGTGCTGAGGCCCGTGGCAATGTTAATTTTACATAAGGCGGAAGAAGACACAACGTGCATACAGTTACAGTGGACCTCTCGGTCATGTATTTTGTATTTTTACCAAGCGCTCTTAGCCTTACGGCCTTACCGCGCTTCGGCCTCCCAATAGGCGGGGAAAAGGAATCTTAAGCAGGACTTTCAAAAGTGCTCAGTTTATCGTGAACAGTCTTGTTCACAATGTTGGCAGCAGCTGCTGTCACGCAGAACGTGTTAAACCGCTGTATGTATAGTCGCGGTGCTCTGCATATCGAGCTGTGAGCCGCGTAGGCGGCGCTGGTGTTGGTGGGCGAAGCGGCAAACCAGCTTGGCAACATTGCACCATGTTGCGGGCATGGACCTCAGCCGCCAGCTAGATCGGGAGAAGTTGAGGAGAACGACCTCGTAGAAATATTAAACTCTCACTTTATTTGTGTACTTACTGTGTAACGAAGAAATAATGTAATCGCGTTGCCACATCCCACGAGCTAAGACTCGTTTTGAAATGTTAATTACTCGGCGGTATTAATAGCTGAGCGCTTAGTGCGTGACCTTGAACTGCCCAGAAGCGAGGACTGAATATTTTTAAGGGCTTAGCCTTTTTGCCATCTTTGTAAAAATTTATAAACGTAACAAAAGTGGAAAAGAAGTTCAAGGTTGTCCCACGTCTATCGGTTTTAGAGACGAATTTTGTTCTGCCGTGACTCGTTTATTTCAAATGTTTACGGTTGGTCTAAACGAAAATGTTTTCCTGTTTCTATAGTCTGTTCACGGTAAAGTGAGCAATTTTGAAAGCCCTCTCATTTGGAATAATAGTCAATTAATATATTTTATTTTAGCCTTAGACGTTAACTTCAGAGGGGCGTGGAATATACATACTGTTGTTATTACTTACATGCCAATATTTATTTGAAAAGATAGTTAAAGGATAAAATATAGCTGAATGGAAAAAGTAACTAGGGTCTCGAAAGTGTTCACTGTGCCGTGAACAGCCTATAAGCAGCTGTTGTAGTGTAGGTGTAGCCTACCTTGAAACTTTTCAGACCACTTATCGTTGTACCAGTAATTTGTGAACTTGGAAGATGCGTGTAAAATTATTTACTTGCAACTTATTTTTTTTTAATGAACTTAAACGATTTTGCGCACGCAATATAGACAGAGCATAAGCCTGCGTGCACTCCCAACGTATAAATACTACTTCAACTATATTTGCGGCAAAAATTAAGTTGTTTTAAACGATTCTTTTAAAATGTATGTTCTCTTGATGTCGAATTTACTGTTAAGTGCTGTTAGTGGTACCTATAAGTACACTATATATCATAAATTGTTGTTGAGTATTTTTAAAACGTTCCAAACGGTATGGTTGTTATGTGAAAGGATGCACCATTTTGCCTCACACTAGTGGGAGTTTTCGTTCTACAATTTCCTTTCCTCCGTACGAATTGAAGTCTCCTGGGCTTTTATGACAAATATTTCACATTAGCGCTTGTTACAAAAGCCAAAAATTTAATATTTTCTCATATCTTATAACTAGCGAACCATTAGGTGAGAAAACACGTAGGTGCAGTTGTTAGAGCATATCTCATTTCGGAAATGTTTACACCGACGGGGCTGCGACTTGCTTAGGAATCCTATCCGGCTATTGGCTTGAATTACGTTCGATTTATAGCAGGAATACTGGACGAAAGAAGTGAAAATAAATTATTTGGTGATTTTTATTTAGTCGTTTGTTATTATTGTTTTGATATTTATAACGTATATTTATTAATTAGTGTAATTCGCATTTCAGATAACTACAACTTCTATGATCAAGGAGACATTGAACTAGCAGTTTCTGTCGGTAGCGCGCCTCTATGGTCCTATAATTTTATGACATTATTAAAAAAAAGCTGACAGCACATTACACACCACAATGCTAATTAAAAAAACTGTCCGAAATGTTAATATTTAAAACTGATCGTAAAAATACCCTGTTTAGCATTTTCATTCTCTAGAAAAAAAAAGCACTTGAGAGAACAACTGCAAAATCGACACTGATACGCGTATCATTTCTTTAAGCTATTTTATTCGTAAGTGGAAAACATAGAAAAATGTTTAAGCCCACATAAAAAATTTACATGCATGCAAAAGTTATATTCTATCTTGGTACTTGGATCTGACTGGATACCAGAAGCTTTTTCCATTCTTGTTCACACCGATTGTGTGCGCTATTTTGAGACTGAACAAGTGAAATGCAACATTAATGTCTTAACTCACTGTTTGTGTCACAACTTAGCATCACAACTTAGCAGTAGCGTGTGTTGAACTGTTGCAAGGTAAGCTGGCGTTAGCTGTGTGATGTATCCTGTTCCTTGCTAGTTTACACTTCCATAACTAAGGCCGGTATTCCAGAACATTCAGTTTGGCATTACATGTGTGCTACCATCTCGGGCGATAGAAAAGCCATGACCAATCCTTAACTCTAGGAACGTATTTCTGAACGTGTTATATCTATGTCATGAGATGATATCAGCTATACCGCGGTATATTATTCGCCGTTCCGTGCAAGGCTCTAAAGAAATGAAAGCGACACAGAAGTGTTTGTTTACAGTAGCTTTTGCAAGAATGAATACCTGCACGGTTTATTTATTATGTTATCTGGATCGCTGGAAGTTATTACAGACTTGAAATTACATTGCATAAAGTAATAAAAACTAATCATTATTAGTATCGACAGACGTAATATACCTCTTTATTTCGTTCTTTATTGCATGACAACTTATGAAACATAATGTGGTATGTTTCGTGTTTGTAATGTGGAAATTATATACATAAATTTTAAATTGTGCACATGCATTTTAACAGCAAAATTGCAACTTTATATTGATATGTTTATACTAAGAAATAAATCTACGATATTTTGCGGTCCTGCAAATCAGAGCTGCAACGTCTTGTGAAACATATTCTGCTTAAATCGCTTTCTTTCTTGCCTCCGAGAATTTTCAACTGCATTTCTCTTTTCGGTTAACTACTATAGGCTGTTGACGCTGAAGTGAGCACATTTTGAGGCCCTCACACCGGGCATTTGCGTCTAATAAGCACGTTTTATTGCAGACTCAGGCATTAACTTTTGAGAGTGTTGAAAGTAAACACCATATTTATAAATCACATGGCAATGATGATATTAAAAAGTGGCGGAAAGATAAAAATTGGCTAAAAGGAAAATTTTGTAAGGGCCTTAAAGAGTGCTCACTTTACCGTGAATAGCCTATAGTGAAATTTTACTGCACTCCAATGTACGGTATAATATCGTACACTATAATGGCAACCGAATTTGCAAAAACTTGGTCTATTTCGGCTAAGCTATATGCTCTGCGGGAAGACTTACGGGTTGTCTTTAACTGTTCCTGTCAATCTCCCGATAATGATGTTCCAGTGAATCCAATCGAAAACAAAACTACAGGTTTTGCGCACTTGGTAGGAGTTGTACGCTCTTTCTTTCGTTTATTTCTTTGGTGAGAATTTAGCCTCTTCTCAGACTCATCCAGCTGGGTAAAGGCTTGTCGAAGTCGTCGCCGTCGGAGCCTGCTATGTGTTCACTGAACTTAGCTCTGTGCCTCACACTGTTGCTAAGGCCTTATTCGCAGGCACCTGGTAAATTCGCTTTTTTTTTTTTTTATGGCTGCAGACTAAACTCCAAGACGTTGTATGCTCGTTTGACTTCTTTTATTGGCTGACAAATTATGTAACACGTCCCAAGGTCACTTTTGACCCATAGTGAAGGATCAGCGGTTGGACAAACAATGTCCAGTAAAGTGATCAGACTGATAAATGGCGCCGTATGTTTTCTAGTAACCAATGCAATAGCAAATTCTGCTCAAGTTGGTACAGGGCAGTAGGGTTTAGCATGTTACCAAATAATAACGCGAATTTTTGCAGGTCTCTGCTTACTCGGTGTCTTGTATGAATGATGAAGTGACGTGTATGCCCTCTAGTGACACATCCGCGCAAGCAAACCGCATTAAACGCAAATGAGATACATGCAGGGTCATGACGGATTCGTTCATGGTGTTCGATTCTTTTTTTTCGCAAATGAGTGTACGATTGAAACTCAAACCTACCCAGCTTGTTGCATTTGGCAACATTGCAGCGCACCCTTCCGACCTCCACCCTCAACCCCTCTCTTCTGTTCCTGCGTCTATCTCCTTACGTTTAAGGCACGTGGTCAAGTTAGCGTTGTTCTTTCATTGTTCGGTTCGGTTCAGTTGCAACATTACTAACCCCGTAACATATTATCCCTAGTATACTAGTTCACGTGTGATATGTAGAAAAGACGAAATGATGGTCGGCGCTGTACAGGTTCAGAAGGTAGCACCAATGCGGGCATTGCCTTTCCCCATGCAATGCTATTGGTTACTGCTTACAAACTCTTTTATAATTGGTTGTTTACTGAGAAATGCATCTACTAAATCCCTTTCCATTGGCTCCAAAGTGTCAGTGCCGAGTTGATAGGAATTTGTATATACTTCTTCCACGAAAAATTACTTTTTTTGCAACATCATAAACGAGAAATTTATGTATACGTTAAGGCGGAAAAGAAAATGCAAAATATAACATTTTTATGCTAATGATCTGTATTTATGTAAGCTATAAATATTGCGATATATTTATCTCCTTATTTTATTTTACCCATCTTGTATTCCAAAATAAGTACCGACCCACGCAACGCCTCCGTCCAGAAACTATCGCCAAGGTCAAAGCGTCGCGGCACAGATACACCACGACTACTCCCCTGGTTGTGTGTGCAATGGTCCATGACCTGCCCGAACTGTCTCCAGATGTTGCAGCCCGCCAGCGCCGCCGGTTGCAGGCCGAGGTGGGTAGCGGTGGAATGTGCTTTACCTGCAGCCGTCGCCTGAGCTGGCCTCGCGTGGGCGCACCAAGGTCCCGTCCGACCAGGGGGGAAGACGCGCGGGTCTGGAGCGGCTGCGGGCATGCCCCGTGACTTGGCTCGACTGCAGAGCAGACCGGCTGGACGAGCAATCTGGATCAGTGCAGTGCAGGCACCACCCCCCCCCCCTCACTGACCGACCATATGGCGTCTCCGTCAACGTCTTTCATTTACTTCTGACGGCTATACCTAGGACCGCTTGTTTTTATCGAAAAGATTTACAGTGACTAGACTTCAATATCTAGATACATGAAAAATTTGCGGATTCATTTCGGGACAAGCTAGAGTTCAAAGCACGCGTGTTAATAACACTTCAGCCATTGGTCCAGGCGGTGTTCGACACCTCCTGGAGAACACTGGACCAATCGTCGCCTTCCACTGTGACAGCAGACAAGCAATGCACAGTTGATATTGGCATATTTGTACATATGGCTGCGGAGTCTAGTCTGCAGGTCATTGAACTCTCGAATTTTTCAGGTCTCTGTATCCTTTGTGCACACTTGTAGCCCTCCTTTTACTATTGGCCCCGTGTCTTTGCGTGATCAGTGTCTATTACATGAGCAAGCCAATCAGAATTAAACTTCTCCGATACTGAACGTCCGTAATTAGCGGGTAGACTGATAAGACGCATAACAATTAAAATGATTAAAATCACGAAAGTGGTTCTGAACTAAAGTGTTTCGGAACACAACTTGTCCTGAAATCTTTTCGCGAAAAACAGGTGCGCCTAGTTATGGCCCAGAATTAGTACCACCTGTTTTTCGCGAAAAAGATTCCACGACTATTTTTACTGGGATACACGCTAGTTCAGAAACAATTTCGTGGCTGGATGATTTGTGGTAGCCAATCACGGAAGTTCAGTGCTGGAGTAACTTAATTCTGATAGGCCCCGTCAAGTAGCGAATGTATCTTCGTACAGACACGCGCTTGTGTGGACGTGATGGCTAACCTGCGTACAAATCTTTTAGCGAAAGACAAATGGCCCGACACAGAATATTAGAGAATACAGAAGCGGAACAGTCGCTCGTGCCACGAACTCCGGAAGCGCACGCCAGCAAAATGGCGTTACTGGCCAGCAACGTTTCGGAACGTCGTCGCTCGCTGCTCAGCGTGTGATAACCAATGAGACACGAGCCGAGCGCTGCTGATCGACGAATTGATTCTCCTGCGCGAGAGGAACTGACATACCATTTCACTACTCTGTACTTATACTCCATTCACGGCTACTTCCAATCTTTCTTAAGACATGCTAAAGTTTACTTCCTGGATTTTCCTCCGCCTCATACTCAAGGCCGCACTACAATTGATTTAGCACACGCACAGCTCGAATCTGAAAGCTACAATCAAAATATCACACGCACAGAAGCGACGGATGTTTACAGTCGTGAAAATGAAAGGAAACGATGCTCAGTAAATTGCGCGTGCGTGTGTTGGTAACATTGGAATGAAAAAAATACTGTCGACAGCGCTGTTTACTTTGCTGCTCGTGTCATAATTTCTAGAAATATAATATGTTAAGTAATTCATACAATAACAGTTTCAATCAAAACAAACCTTTGTTTATGTTGCGCCAAACTCTTCAAGCACTAGTCAAATTCACTACTTTAATAGCCATTTTCATCGTCAAATGAACTCGGAGGTATGGACGTTCTGATTGGCCGCGCACACTCACAGGAATTATAGAGTATAGCCCTACTTTCTGTGCGCTTCTCCATTGTTGTTTTCTGTGCGTGTGCTGTGTGTGATTGTAGCGAGTGTCATGCTAACACATGTATTCTACTTTCTGTGCCTGTGCTGTTTTCTGTGCTAAATCAATTGTAGCCCGGCCTTAAAGCTTAGGAATTGACATCAGAGTGCCAACGCACCACATTCGTGCGCATTCTGTGTAATAATATTTTGCATAAGAACTATTTCTTTCTGGGCATTACCAACACACTTGTTTTCTTTGTATTTATTTATATTAGCTATAAATGAAATATTATACTTTTTAGATCAAATACTAGGCAACGTTCTGTATAACCAAAGATAAGATGCTTTTACAGTTTGTTAACACAAGTATAAAACGCATGTGAAACATGGCACATTAAAAAAAATTACCAAACACATCATACTTGGCCGCGGTGGTTGAGCGGTTTAGTCTGCTCGCCTCCCACCAAGGCAAACCCGGTTCAGTCCCCGGTCGGCTCACGCCCGTATTTTCGCATTTCGCATGTGGGTTTCATGCCGGACGATGCCACTGGTCGGCGGGTTTTCTCGGGGAACTCCCGTTCCCCCCGTCCTTTCATTCCGACGCTGTTCCATACTCGCCTGAATCGCCCTCATTGGCTCTCAAAACCTTGCTGTTAAGAGCCGCCCAGATCTTTTCACTCACGTCATACATGGGGTGTTTTTCCAAATGTTTTATTCCAAAAGTGTGAAGAAACCTCGAATAGACTTATACCTGTTATTTGGTTATACATTAGAAAGCTGGAAACTGTGAGTCCTGCGTAATTATGATGGGTTCCGGCGTAGCGACTCAGGGCTCGCGAAGGAGCCATCCGGAGGATGGTAGCTGAGGAGCTTTTCTGTTCTAAGACAGAGAGAATAACGCATTAAGGAGGTTATGTACGAGAACATTTTCTGTGAAATCGTCCTTTGCGCGCAAACGCGTATTTCGGTAAATAAAAGTAATCGAAATACAACTTTTTGACAGAAAGGATAAAAAACTATTGTCTACATCCCTATTGTTTTACTTTTGTCATATTTAGTGTATTCTTGGAGAAAAAATTCGTGAAAGTGGTCAAATATCGCATTTTTAAAGCTTGCCTATGCAGTTTCCTTAAGCTGCAAGAGAAAAGTACAAATGTACGGGCGTAGTTTAATCTGTGGTATTTCATCGCGTGTAATAAAACCCCACTGTCACAGATCTAATTTGCGCAGTACAGCGTCACGACGGAAACACCGCACGTCTTGCGCGTAGGAGCGATGAGGCACTAGGCGTGCGTGTTAGTGTCGCCTGTATCGCACCCTCGCTTCTTGACCTTGAACGCGCGGGTCCATCCCACTCTTATATGCTAGGTTGCTAGGCTAGTAACGGAGGAATCCGGTATCTCCGTTTAGTTCACCTATTCCTTTCTGTTTGTCCATTTTAACTGACTTATGTTACAATCGATTTGATCGACTTTTATACCCATACACGTCCGCTTCGGCTGGCATTTGTCAGTTAGCACACACGCTGTTCAGTGTCAAAATGATGCAGCTGCGAGAAACTGGCAGATCAGTGTTCATTGTTTATCTGTTTCGTAGCTATCGAATAAAGAAACCAGCAAAGTATCTGGAACTTGCGGATTTGACAACATGGGCTTGTACCATTTTATGCGGTGGAGTGGTTCTGATATAATCGAATGTGCAAATCTCAGAATTTTTTTTATTAGAATAACAGTTGACTTCAGGAATGACACTTTAGTAAGTACCGGAACTTTATTGTTCCGGTGAGTATTAATTTCATTATAACTTTTTTTTTTTTTACATTTCATGTTTACTTGTTATATTGCTTATCCAAGCTGCTTTCCATACGAATTAAACTTCGCAGGTCTTTTTTTAACACGGTCAGACGATCCGTTTGCCTTAACATTATTCCTGTGTACAAAATATTAGGATGTTTTGTTTGTACATACATACTGCGCGGTGCACTTTAGCGAAAAGGGAAGGAATGCTTTCTAGACAAACAAAAGAAAATGAAGTTCTGTAAGTGCCGTAATTTTCATCATCAGCCAGTCAGGTAATTGTTTTTAATGCCAGCGCAGTCTTTTGTCTCGTTAACTTGTCTGACTTAAAAAAAAAATACAATCTTTACCGCCGCTTTATCGCGCATTTAAAGTGTCTGACAGCTAGTCATCCAACACGTTTAACAGCATGTCGATAAACTGGCCTGACGCCTGATGGATATGCAGACCTAGAAAACACTGCGTGAAGGATGACTACCGCGAAGAACTGCCCAAGATCAACAGATGAAAAAATTTGTAACTGGTTGTCAGAAAAATAATTTTGTATGGTAGGTGGATCCATGGACAGATAAAACAAAACATCTGGTTGGCTGAAAGTGAAGAGACTTCTCGCTAGTTCCAGAATACTAAACTTATTAATGCCACGATCCTTCATTTCTACAGCTTTTGCGAGAATTAATTTTTTGTACCCGAACAGGAGCCAATATTGTAAAATCCTCGTACAATTTTGTTGCAGATTGTTTTTATTATGCAGTATAATTTTTACAGCCCAAAAAAAAGTGTATACTTTTATCCGATTAATTAATTAACGAAAATTTAGTTTATTTAATAATTAGTTAAAATTATAGTTTTTTTTGTGTTCAAAATTAGGCTATATAATAAAAACAATTTGTAACAAATCTGTAAGAAGATTTTACAATATTGGCTCCCGTTTGGGTACAAAAAATTAATTCTCGCTAAAGCTGTTGGAAAGGAAGGCTCGTCCTTTTTTTCTTTTTTTTTCTTTTGTTTCAGTAATTCTCATTTCCTTCGTTACCAGATTATAGTCAATTCGTTGTTACTTTTAACTTTTCTAAAGCCCTAAATATTAGACAATTTCGAAACAACAAATTTTCAAACTAGCAGAAATTATTAAAATTAAACAGAAAAAAATTTGAGTGAGAATAGTTTTAAACTAATTTATATAAATATACAGTATTTACGGTCAATTTTTATGTATGGATTAGAACAAGACAATCGATTAGTTTTACTGATTATTTATTCGATTTAAAACAATATCGTTATCGATTCATTCGAATTACAAAATGATGCGATTATCCCATCACTAACGCTGTGCCCAGTACACGGAGGACAGTTAGCCTAGGGGGTCGAAGCCCTGTAGGGTTTTCGTGGGCCACTAAATTTTAGGGTAGAATGACTTTGCCAACTGTTAAAGAATTGAAAATAATGCTAATTTATGAAGAAAACTGCATATTTTATAAACAATATAATTTTATTTTTAAATATACTTACGTAACAAGTAAATTTAGTTTAATTATTCGTATCGTCATTCATAAAATATATCATTATGACGTAGGTATGCACTGTCATTGCCTGAGCATTGAATTGTTTTGTTTCCGTTGCTATGTTCGCTGCTGGAGTGGAGAAGGTGGAGTTGATGTTTGCAATCAATTCCATTAATTGGAATTGAGCGTTATTGAATTTTCAAACGCTGATTTCATAACAATAAATGGTACAAGTATTATTGATATCAGCGACAATGCCTTTTTAAAAAAGAATGAATATGTACAATTATCATTTTAATAACGATTGTGCAGTTAACAGAGTAGCCAACTTATCTATTCTCTACCATCAATTGTTAAACACGCATTTAGTTCCATGACACTGTTTGTAAATACAGCATTTAATTATAACATTTTTACCAGATTGTTATTAGCAGTGTCCAAAACGTCTGTCTGAAAATTGAAATAATTATTTTTAAGAGTTGTATGGTTGGCAGGAAATTCTACCTGTAATCCATTCACAGTTACTTCAGCCTTTTCTGAAACCCTGCTAATGTTCTACTTCCAGGACATTCCTCTGCCTCGTGCAGACTAAGCTTAACAAGTCTGGAGAATTACACCAGAGGAACAACGCACCACACTATTGCGCACTCAATTGTAACAGTATTTTGTATAAGAACTATTTCTCACTAGGCGATACCAACATGCCTATTTTCTCCCTGGTTTTTATTCAAATTATTTATCAATGAAGTATTATAATTTATAGATAAAATATTAATAAAATTTCAATTTAACAGGGGAAAAAAAGTAACTTTTATGAACACAAGTATAAAACGCTTGTGATACAGGGCGTATTTAGGAAATTACTAAATACGTCATATATTGGGAGATTTTTCAAAGGATTGATTCAAAAAGGCCGAAGAAACCGTGAATGGGCTATAATAGCCCAAACATAGAGGAAAATAACTGCCCACCCTAATAGCATTGAGCTTCGTCTCTTTATCTTACTTGCTTTGTGAGTTAACCCGCTCGACTAGAGCCGCGCAGAAGGCAGGCGACTCGGCGTGAAAGCGCATGTTGCACGTCGCTCCAGGCAAGGACACGGCCTTATAGGTCTCGCCTACGCCCGCGTGAGAACTACCTCACATGCTCGCTGTCGGAGCACGCGCAGTGGAGTTTATTCCATAGACGCAAGGTAAGCCATGCTTATTGGAAATGTTCTGCTATATAGTATTTATTTCCACAAACGGGAGCGACTAGCGATGTATTGAACTCACAAGCGAGTTCCCCTGCCGCGTTCCTTCGGCAGGGTAAGCATCGTTCTGTTTGCGTCCTCCAGTCGTACATTTTTCTTTGGAAAGTGGATGAAAGTGTTTGGGAAAACGGGAGTTTTCTCATAATTTTAATATTATTTCTAAATAATATTCAGTTTAATTATTATTACATTCATTTCGTCCGTTTTTATAACTAATGTTAGGTATTATCAAACGGAAAATACATGTGGAGGGTAAGCAAAGTTGGAAGTTGCGTTTGTTAGTAGAAATTGAAAATGGAACGACAGCCCGGCACTAGCTAATGTTATCAAAAACACTCAAATGTTTGGGGCTATTATGTTGCTTACCCTGTAAAAAACTCACTACGCGCCACAGAGCACGCGTGCCTGGCCGGAGTGCGCTCAAGCCACTTCCCGCTCTACTCTTCCATTTCAGTGTGCATCGTCTTAGGGATCTGCAAAGTTCGCTTTAATTTATGGCTGCAGACAAAACTCCAAGACGTTGTCTGCTCGTTTGACTTCTGCCATTGGCCAATGAGTTATGTAACACGTCCCAAGGTCAGTTTTGACCAAGATTGAAGGATCAGCAGTTGAGCAACCAATGTCCAGTAAAGCGATCAGACTGGTAAATGACGTATATTTTCCAGTAACCAATGGAATCGCAAATTCTTCTCGAGTTAGTACAGGGCAATAGAGTCTAGCATGTTCCAAATAACGCGAATTTTGCTGGCCTCTATGAATCGGCCTTAGCTTTTTCGGCTAGTGTGTCCTATATAGGCCTGTTGCAGTCAGTGGACTTAGCCAGGTTCTTTAAGGGATGGAGGTCCTAATTAAATAAGAGTGAGTGAAGAGATTTGGGCAGCTCTTAACAGCGTGGTCTTAAGAGCCAGTGAAGGAGATTGAAGTGAATATGGAGCGGCGCCGTAATGAAGGGGTGGGGGAAATGGGAGGTCCCCGAGAAAACCCACCGACCAACGGCATCGCCCGGCACGATTTCCACTTGCGAAGATCTTGTGACCCGGCCCGGGATTGAACCCGGTTCGCCTTGGTGGGAGGCGAGCGTGATAATCGCTCAGCCACCGTGGCCCCAATTAAATAAGGGTTATACAATTACCTAATATATTTACAATAACTAGACACACCTGAGTTTTGCGAAAAGATTTCTCGACCAGTTGTATTTCATAACACTTAAGCTCAGATCCACTTTCGTGATTGGATGGTCTCCATGTTACGCGTCTTTAGGTGTCTGCCCGCGAATCAAAGACGCACAGTATTGAAGTTACCTAATCCTGATTGGCCAGCTAAGTGGGAGAATATATTCTCACAAAGACACGCCGCCAAGAAGCAAAAGAAAACTTTTGGTATTCCTGTAGTATATTGAAATCTACCATGCGCGGAAATCTCTTCGCGAAATTCGGGTGTCCCTAACAATAACTACCAAGAAAATACTCACGGCATTTAGTTCAGTCAACACAATTTGCAAACACCTCAAATAAATTAATGTGATAAAATAACTATAATCAATCACTGTTAGCAATGCTGGGAAACATATTGGAATTATTTTACAAATGATATGTCAATGTTTGACAGTTCTTATATTTACACCGAGGTCTGTATTACATGTTCATACAGTCCCACCTTAGTTCAGTCCAGCTTCCACTGTCCGAAATATTCTAGAGCCCTCCGAGCGCCCTCTTGCTCAGTTGCCTGTCGTCGAGCACCGCGTCCTCTCGTCCGTCCACACCGCACACTCGTCTGTCACTGTATCGCGCGTCGTCCGTTTTCACCAGGCTTGGACCGATTGCCGCACTTCAGCCAATTGACTCCCACGAAGATTCCCGATCCTTCTGCCGCTGAGGTATTTATATTATCAGGCCATAGTCCAGAAACTTCTCCAAATGCCGTGATATAGTCCATTCACGGTTACTTCCAGCCTTTTCTGAAGCCCTGCTAAAGTTCTACTTCCAGGATATCCCTCCGCCTCGTGCAAACTAAGCTTAACTAAGCCTGGAGAATTACACCAGGGGGACAACGCACCACATTTGTGCGGACTCAGTGTAACAGTATTTTGTATAAGGACTATTTCTCACTAGGCGCTACCAACATACCTATTTTTTCCCTGATTTTTATTCAGATTATTTTTAATGGATCATTATAATTTATAGATAAAATATGAATAACATTTCAATTTAACAGAAATTTTATGAACACAATTATAAAACGCTTGTGATATATGGCATGTGCTGGAAATGAGTTAGCACGTCATACATGGGGAGATTTTTCAAAGGTTTTATTCAAAAAGGCCGAAGAAACCGTGAATGGACTATATCACTAACTGTTTACAATTAATGACTTTAATTAATACAATTTGTAAGTAACTCAAAGAGATCAGCGAAATTAAATAATTAAAAATCATTCCCAATAGACGGTGTATCAGAACCCATTCAATTATTTGATAAATTATGTATCCGTATCTAACAATTCCAATATTTACAATAAAATTCGTATTTTATGTCCATCCAGTCCCACCTCAGTTTACTCCCTATCCCGCTAATCCGCAATGTTATGGAGTTCTCCGAGCGCCCTCACGCACAGTAGGCTTCACTCGTCGGGTTTCACACCCATTTGTCCATTCACACCACGAACACCTCGTCGCCACACTCTGCTAGATGGCCTTCGCCAAAAGACTGCTGGCCGCTGAACCGCTGCATTATTTATAGGGTCGTGGGCCACCATCCAGAAATTTTGCTAATTCCCAAGGCTTTGCGCCGAGTTACCTAGTTTCCAGAATATTCTTGCGCCTCCTGTATGCTTGTCGCGGCTCCTAAGCAGGGGCGGAAGGAGGGGCTGTGGCGTCAGTCAGGTCTCTCCGCTGTCAATCACTTCCGGTGGGTGCGAGGCGGCGAGCGCGTCTGTCTACATGAGGGGGGGGACGAGGTGGATCACCCTAGGCCGCGCATAACGGGCTGCCAGCTGCAGCCCGTAACAATATGTGTGTATATACATTAACGGTTGTTCACGGTAAAATGAGCACTTTTGAAAACCCTGTTGAAGATCTACTTGTATACACGTTGTGTATTCTTCCGCCTTATTTAAAATTAACATTGCCATAGGCCTCATAACTTTATTCATGCGTGGGTCAAATGAAACTGTGAAATTATTAAGAAAGTAAATAATAAAAAAAAAGTGCTTAATTTAAAACTTCGGAGCATTAAAAATAAACGGAAAGCAAAATAAATAATTTTAAGCTATCACAAATGGTTACCTAACACTATTTATTCGACGTTACGATATGGAACTACTTTCCAACCATCGTTACCAACTTTACTGGTCGAATGTCACTCAGTGCACCCATTAAATATATGCACGCAGGCGCAGTGACTTTTTTCTAAGTTTCATTTCTAAAGTGCTTACTTTATCGTGAACAGCCTATATATATGATGTTGCACAGGAAGTGGATTTAATAGTTTCACTTTACACAGCAAAAAATACATCCAATTACGAAAATCCCCCCTCGCATGGTGGGAGACATAATTCGTTATTCAGACTACATTCCGTTGTTTCATAAACAGCTAGCCACTGCCAATTTTTATTGGTCACGATTCATGTCAGAGCGCGTACACTCGAAATCAGTGGAAAACTATTGATTTGCAGGGAAATTCAACTACCTACTCGAATCAGTGAAAATGGCTCCACTTTGAATCGGTTGGAAACTACTAATTGTTTCAGTGAAACTGTTTCATTGAATGATTATGTATCGCAGCCAACTGCGTGCGCAAAATTAAAAATAAATCACTGAAAAAAAAAATCAAATGGTTGATGAATCAGTGGAAAATGTCACTGCGCCAATAAGTGAAGGAAAACTGGCGTTTTTCAACTAATTTATTAGTTAAATATACTGAAGTGGCTGTAGAATAAGTCAGATGTTATGTGATTTAAACAATGAAATTCTCACTGATTAAAATTTAGTGTGTACCATTACAGTTCCGAACGTAAAATTTATACTTTGCAACGACAAAAATTGCATTGTTTTAGGACTATGCCTGAAAAAGTAAAAGCCGTGTGACAAATTATATTGCATGCGTATTCCAGCATGGTTAAACGAATGGAACTTAACCCTGTGGTACATTTAGGCCCTTTTCTAACTCGGTCTTTCGTACAGCTGTACGCGGGGTAGGTTATAAAGAACAGTCGATTGTGCGACTGGGCTTGATCTACATTTTCGTCGAATGTATGCTAGTTTCATGTTCACGTGCTTTGTTCTGTTGCTGCAGGCCTGGTTGGAAATGCTGGGGGTAATAAATAACGATGTTTCTGTGAGGCGCGACGGACGAACAGAGGTGACAATAACGGGCACAGTAGTTGAAATTAGCACACTTCACGACCGCGCAAACATATTGCGTATAGTCCGCTCAAGCCTTTGGCACGCCATATTGTGACGTACCTCCTTGCGTTGTTTACTCTCTTGACATTTCCCTACTATAGGCAGTTCACGTAAAGTGAACACTTTTAAGCCGTAGTTACTTTTTCCCTTCAACCAATTTATATCCTTCCACCACTTGTTAATGTAAATCCTGCCATGTAAATAATAAACACAGTGTATACATTCACCATACCCAAAACCAAAAGTCCGAGGACACAATGAAATGTATTTATTGGTTATTATGTCTGATGAAAAAGCTTCAAAAAGTGCTCACTTTACTGTGAACGGCCTATAGCACGCAGTACTGCATTCCTTGCTTTGTGCAACGTAACGAGTAAGCAGTAAGTACGTGTCTGGCGCCAGTCATAAAAATTTTGCCTACAGCAGGAACCCCGATTACGCTAATGAGCTTGTTGTCTTTCGATTGATTGAGTTATGGTTCTACGTGCGCATTGTTTCATTTTCGCTTAAGACGTATCTTGTATGCCCACGTATAGACTGTTCAAGGTAAAGTGAGCACTTTTGAATGCTTTTTCATTTCGAATAATAGTCGATAGATATATTTTATTTTAGCCTTAGATGTAACTTCAGAGTGTGGTGGAATATATACTGTGTTTATTACTTACATGGTCGTATTTATTTGAAAAGATGATTAACGGATAAAAAATCGCTGAAAGAAAAGGTAACTATGGTCTCAAAAGTGCTCACTTTACCATGAACAGCCTATACACATAAGAACACTCTATAAACCTAAAATATTGAACATGGGGCAATATCAGCGAAAACCAGTGAAAAAACTTCACTTGAAATAAGTTGAAGCTTATCGTGAGTGTTGCGGTGTCGAATTTCACAGAGTTAAGTTCACTTCGTCGCGTTGTAAATTGGCGTATACCTTTCAGCAGGTTAGATTTTGAACTTCGTAAAAAGCTTTAAATGCACAATACATTCCATTTACCGAAGCATTAAGTATTTTTACATTGTGAAAATATTTGTGTTCGTTTGCCGTTGTATTTTTTTGTTTAGCTTAATGTGGGCGAACAAGAGTAAAGAGTAGACGGTGTATTGTTGGTTTTGGGCGCAAGTACAACCCCTCCCACCTCTATAATTATTTGCGGATTTAAATTAATTCCTGTAATAAACAGAAATACTTCTCATTGAATTAATTGTGTAGACAGTTACCAAAGTCTCCATCTCAAGCACAAATGAACGAGAAGAAATAAACGCACGTCGTATTGTGCTGTCTCAGACATGACAATAAACACCACATGCTGGCCTTTATTCCATGTGTATTCTACTTATTGGCTAGTCTGTAACGGTCTCTGCGAGTGGTCGCCTCCTTAGTCGACGTTATTGGTCTCATTGTAACCAGTGGTGTCTGTTTTAATTTAAAAAAATTAAAATTAAAGTATATATTTTGTTGCCCGTTCATAAGTTTTGTTATCTTTACTAATATAATAAAAAGGTAATGTGAGTTTGTTTATATGTAACAGCTAATCTCGGAAACTGCACGGCCGATTCGTATAATTCTTTCACTGTTAGAAAGCTACATTCTTCCATATGGGCATAGCCTATGTTTAATTTTAAAAAAAGATCCTTGAGAAATTTAAAAATTAGTAAACCAAGTCGGAGAAAAAGGAGCTACTTTGCTGCTTTCTAAGCATGCTCTACCAAAACCATTAAAGGTAAATTGAAAAAATGTTAGGAGAAATTGTGTATCTTTATAAAAAATTCGAAAGTAGTCAAAGGTAGTCGCAGGTAGTCGCAAGTAGTCGCAAGTAGTCGCAGGTAGTCGCATATAGTTACGGATAGTAGCAAATAGTCACGGGTAGTCTCAGGTAGTCATGGGTAATCACGGTTAGTCGCAGGTACTCACGGGTGGTCACAAGTAGTCACGGGTGGTCGCAGGTAGTCACGGATAGTCGGTAGTAATCACGGGTAGTCGCAGGTTGTCGCAAGTTGTGCAAGTAGTCTCGGGTAGTCGCAGGTAGTCGCAAGTAGTCGCAGGTAGTCGCAAGTAGTCACAAGTAGTCGCAGGTAGTCGCATGTAGTCGCAGTATTGTCACGGGTATCGCAGGTAGTCGCAGTATTGTCACGGGTATCGCAGGTAGTCGCATGTAGTCGCAGTATTGTTACGGGTATCGCAGGTAGTCGCAAGTAGTCAAAGGTAGTCACGGGTAGTGGCGGGTAGTCTCAGGTTGTCGCAAGTTATCGCAAGTAGTCACGGGTAGTCGCATATAGTTACGGATAGTAGCAAATAGTCACGGGTAGTCTCAGGTAGTCATGGGTAATCACGGTTAGTCGCAGGTACTCACGGGTGGCCGCAGGTTGTCACGGGTGGTCGCAGGTTGTCACGGGTTGTCGCAGGTAGTCACAACTAGTCGGAAGTAGTGTCAGGTAGTCGCAGGTTGTCTCAAGTCGTCTCAGGTTGTCGCAAGTCGTCTCAGGTTGTCGCAAGTCGTCTCAGGTTGTCGCAAGTCGTCTCAGGTAGTCGCAAGTTGTCGCAAGTCGTCGCATGTATTCGCAGTTAGTTACGGGTAGTTATAGGTAGTTGCAGGTAGTCACGGGTAGTTGCAGGTAGTCACGGGTAGTTGCAGGTAGTCACGGGTAGTCGCAGGTTGTCGCAAATAGTCACGGGTAGTCACAGGTAGTCACGGGTAATCACGGTTAGTCTCAGGTAGTCACGGGTGGTCACAAGTAGTCACGGGTGGTCGCAGGTAGTCACGGATAGTCGGTAGTAATCACGGGTAGTCGCAGGTTGTCGCAAGTTGTGCAAGTAGTCTCGGGTAGTCGCAGGTAATTACGGGTAGTCGCAGGTAGTCACGGGTAGTAGCATATATAAGTATATATTTTAATAACTCCATAAAACCTGAACTAAGCGCTGGCGGGCTGCTAGTTGAAACATAAATGTGATCGTTGAAAAATGTCATGAGTCTGCAAAAATCGCTGTAAGTAGCCAGCCCTGTGTTTGCGATGATTGTTATAGCGACAACGCTGTATCTTTTCTAAACATATTGTTGTATTAAATGCAATAGTCGCAGCTTGATTTCTGAGGAAACGAAACACACGAAGCTTGTTTGTGCTGTTTTTCATCGTCGTCGCTAAACTTTATTGTGGCCGGATGTGTTCTTGATGCTTGTAATATTGTCACTTACTTTCAGTGGCTAGTATTTCACTGACTGATATCACTGGTTAGGGTTTAGAATTTATCTACAGAATTAAGCGTAGAACAGGAAACTGTTTCGAAACACAACGCGGTGGCTTGTAGTGCTGAATTTCGTATAAGAGCGTCACTTAAATGTCGCACGATACCACACGCGTAAACTCTCAGCAGTGACTGCACTCAAGGATAAAAAAAGCTAGTCGAAAATTTCTCACATGCTGGCAGCCTGACGAAGCACATCTTTCCAGACTGCTGGTGATCCCGAACAATCCTTCTTCTTGTTTAGTATTTATCTAAAACGTTGTTCCCCCCATTGAGACTTTGTTACGATAAAGGAAGATACTGCCTAATTGAGCGTTTTACCAAAAGCTTTTACTGTTCGTAGATAGTGTAATATCTTAATTGCTGGATGCATGGTCTAGATTATTTATTTTTAACTGGCTTGTGTGTCAGATGGAAGGGTGGGGGGCATAGATAAGTATTTTCGCTTCGCTCACCGACCTACGTGTTTGTACGCCCAACATTTTTGACCCTTTACTTATAGGGAGAAAATGCCACAGGAGCCATGTTGCCTTTTAGTTGATGGCGGAGGGGTACATAAGCGAAAAGTAAACGTTTTCGTTACTTTCGCCGAACTGTCAAAATCTTGTCATCGCAGCTGAAACACTCAATATACTCTACCTAGGTCGCAAAATGGTGTGCAGAGTTTTAGTAAAAAAGAAACGTTTAATTAAAAAATGGTGCAGTGTTTTTTAGTAATGTCTTATCACTAACAGCATTAACTTACTAGTTAAGTTTCCTTGTTTCATCTTTAATGTGTCTTTTTCGAGAGTAAATAAAAATTATAAACTTTAAACCTGAGTCAGCGAAATCACATTCTCTGAAATTCAGTTGGTAAGCTACTGCCGACTGGCAAATCAAGCAAATTAACTGGTAACAAGTGACTTATGACAGTGGAATTCCTGACATATAGTGGGAATCACAAATAAATCTGTGAAATTGAGTTACAATATTAATTAGTTTTCTGGCGCTGAATATTAGTTGCGCAATTTTCACTGTTTTCTCTCATTTAGCTCAATTCTCACCTGTTTCAAGTTAAAAGTGTAGTTTTTAACGGACACACTGTCAATAAAGTTGGAAGCAGTGCAGGAAAACTAGTCCCTTGAATTAACTTCGTATTAAAAAGGCAAAATTTTAATTCGTGGGCATCGAATTTATTTAGTTTGTTTCATGCATAGGTTAAAAATTAGCATACAAGTAACATAAGAGGATCGAAGTTCATAAACATTTCAGTTCCACTTTATCGGTGTACGAATAAAGTCACTAGGCCATGGCAGTGTTAATTTTATAATTTGGCGGTGGGATACAAATTGGGCAGAAAAGTAGATCCTGGGTCGTCACAACATAAACATTCTGGTTCAGAATATTGTAAACATACGTGCTGCAAGGACGTGCTGCGCCTTTATTTAAGTGTGCACCTTAGAATGATAACGATCCTTACCAGTGATGTAGTGCTCAATTAAGCAGTGCCGTAGCTCTCTCTCCTTAAACCCTCACCAACCACCTTCAGAAAACACATAGGCCCCTACACTTATTTCCCTCCTTTTACTCTGTATAGCACTCTAAACTCACCAAATTAAAGAACAGTATATAATTTTTGGCTTAACATTTTAATTGTTTGCGTGCGATTCCTTGTACATACATTTTAATTATTTACATATATAACTTGCCGTGTTCTTGTATCTTCTGCTAAACGATGTGCCCTTAACCAAGATGTTACACACGGCGTTGGTTGAATCCCACCTCGCAAGGAAGGTCCAGGACTACTCGCGTACGTTTTTTAAAATTATTATTTTGTACTGAGACAAAGTAACTGAATGATTTTTTGCTCTCACAATAACACGACCAGTGACGGAGCTGCGCTCCAGCGATGATCCGGCGCTCTCTGGCACCACTACACCACTGATAGGGGCTGTTCACGATAAAGTGAGCACTTTTGAAATCAACCTTAGAAAAAAGTAACTGCCTCTGAGTGTATATATATTTTAAAATACGCACTGAGTGATATGCGTCCCGTAGAGTTGGTAACGATGGATGGGAAATAGTTTCATATCTTAACGTCAAATAAGAAGTGTTAGGTAACCATTTGTGATAATCTAAATCATTTGTTACGTTTTTTTTTTTTTAAACGCCTCAGTGTGTACAAATTATCAGATTTATAAAATGTTTCCTTTTCTAATAATTTCGCAGTTTCACTTGATCGACGCATGAGTAAAGTGACGAGGCCCGTGGCAATGTTAATCTTACATAAGGCGGAAGAATACACAACGCGCATACAAGTAGATCTAAAGTAGGGCTTTCAAAATTGCTCATTTTACCGTGAACAGCCTTTACTTACTGAGAGTCATAGAGTCGCGTTGTTGACGAAGGACTGCACTCGAGTTCAATTCCTAGTGCGTGGAGGCAGGCGATGAGCGCTCCCACACCATATGGGCCTCAAAACACACATCTCCAACAGAGGCTTTGTTTCCGGCCGGTTGGGGATTCAGCTCCCATTATAATTTGCACGTTGCGAACATTATTTTGAAGCGCAGATGCTGTGTGTTAAAACATGTATTTTACGTGATTATCGGCGTTTCTCATATAGGGCCCTGATCTTTGCGGTGAAGTTTCCTCCAATAAGTTTAGGATCATGGCGTTAAATTGTAAAGTGTGTGGAGTGGAGATATTTGGGCGGCTCTTAATAAGACGAGAGTGAAACTATAGGCTGTTCACGGCAAAGTGAGCAGTTTTTAGGCCCTAGTTACTTTTTCCTTTCAGCCATTTGTTATCCTTTAACCATCTTTTTAAATCAATATTGCCGTGTAAGTAATAAAAACAATGTGTATATTCCACCGCACTTGGAAGTTAACGTCTACAGCTAAAATAATAGATATTTATTGACTATTATTAGAGACGCGAGAAATTCGCGAGTTCAACTACCTGTAGGTTAGACTTCATAATCTGTTATACTCTAGTACAGATAACAACTGTTTATTGGTTGATTGTTGTGGCAGTAAAAGACGGTGGTTGGGCGCGCGCACAATTTATTGCATGTTTAATATTGGCTCATTTATCTCCAGGAGGTGTAAAACAACACGTCGATCAATTACAAACGTAACATGACCGTACATATGTGTGAATTCCAACTTGTCTAGCAATGAACCCGCGAAATTCTGGTGTCTATTATTCAAAATGAGAGGTCTTTCAAAAGTATTTACTTAACTGTGAATAGACTATATGTGAGTATGGAGAAGCGCCGGATTGCAAGGGTGGGGGAAGACTAGCGATCCCCGAGAAAACCCGCCGACCAGCGGCATCGTCCGGCACGATTCCCAAGTGCGAAAATGCGGGAGCGATCCCTTCTTGGTGGGAAGCGAGTAATCTGACCGCTAAGACACCACGGCCCCCTTGCTTAGTGGCGAGGGCACTCGATGTGTCTTCCGGCGTCGTCTTTCGTTTGCTTCTGTGCTTCAAACGCGCAAAATAGCTGCAGCCAAGCGACACCCCTTACACACCTACTGCTCCCCAAACCTATCTTATGGCCTCGCGATGGGGTGCTGTAAGGCCGTGGTTACACGAGTGCTCTATTAAACACATTCAGCTAAATACATTCGATAGCCATGTCTGAACAAGTTTAAAAACAGAACTTGTTTTCGCTGACACACACCCAAAGCCTAATGAAATCAATGGGAATTCTAACCTCAACAAACATGGAACTTAAAATGTATGATATTTAGGCTGTGTTCGATTTCGGTGCAATGTACCCTTGATCACTTGCCCTTGGTCCCTTCATGAGATACATAGGGCCTTCGAAAGTGCTCGTTTCACCATGAACAACCTATCGTCGCCGCTTAAGAGACCTGAAAAATTCGCGGATTCATTTCGTGACAAGCTAGAATTCAAAATACGTGTCTTAATAACACTTCAGCCATTGGCCCACACAGCTTTCGACATCTCCTGGAGAACACTGGACCAATAGTCGCCTTCCACTGTGACAACAGACAACCACTGCACAGTTGATATTGGCATATTTGTACATATGGCTGTAGAGTCTAGTCTGCAGGACTTTGAACTCGCGAATTTTCTGGGGGTCTAATTATGAGGAAACAGAACACACGCGAAGCTTCTTTGTACTGTTTTCCACCGCGCGACCTCACGTTGCTTCTTTGTGGTCGGATGTGACCCCGAGGTTCTTACCAGGGAGTCCCTGGCATAGACTAAAGATGAGGAAGACCGATCTTGCTGGCTGCGCACAACCAATCTCCGTGTCACAACATTGAACTGCTTTTCTGCCTACACGTCTAGCAAACATGGTGTGGTTTGGATTTTAGGTTAGAAAACTGATTTGTAAACAAATGCTTTGAGATGAATGTATACTTCCTCTAACACTTTGAAGACTACGCTCAAGTGTAGCTCGACGAGCAAAGCTAATGTGAAAATTTCTTGGTTGTTCAGAACAAAACTCGCATGGATGTGCAGTCTTTGTTCGGCTAGTGATTAACATGACCTCTCAAGAACACAACAGTGCAGAAACAATGATATTGCTAACCATAGAATTTCTTTTTTATAGCCACTCAAAGGGACATGATTGATTGTTAATCATATTATTACGGTAAAGATAATTTTATTGGGTCGAAATCAGCTCGGCTCTTCATTGGTTGACGACCGACAAATAATGAACGCAGTAAAATACAGGTTAGTGCCCGGTGTGGTCTGGACCAATAAGACGAGGGTGGGTTCTAGCACAGGCACCAACAGAACCGGTGTTCTTTCAGTAGTGGATATAGGCGACTAGCTTCCAATTTATCTTAAGTGCCAGTGAATATGTGCAGACCTCAATGTGCTAACCAATTTGTAATGCAGTTTGATTATATTAAAACTGGTAAAACTATTTTATTAATATAATAGTGCTTGTCATTTAAAAATTAAGATATAAACAAACACGTACATCACTGTTGACCATGTGAGTTTGACAGTTGTGTAGGAGTTTTGTAGGATTGGTGTAGGTCAATGTTGGGTACATGCGCAGAAGACGAATAAGTGGTCTACCTCATTAGTATATGGTCGCTGGCCCTTGATGGAGGACGTGCAAGACCGTGCGACGGCAAGTCCGACACTCGTCGTGGTGGAGAGGAAAGGCAGGCAGCTGCTGCGGCTCGACGGTCAAGCAAGCAGCCTCGTCGAGCTGAGTCGCAGCCACTCGACCAGACCCAGGTGTCGCATTCCACGCCCGCCCCCGCACCGGCCCTAGGTCCGCCTCGCCTCCGGCCCACCTGCCTGCTGCCTCGCCTCGTGCCTGCCCGCTGCTGTGCAAGTGTGCTCCTAGTGCCTCCCCACAAAGGGGAGGGGTTTCTCCTCGTGCCACGCCGAGAAGCGCGGGTGCGGTAAGGGCGACATTGCCACGCGCTTCAAGTACGCCATCGCCACTAGCGGTGATGAGACCCGAGAATTTCGCGGGTTCATTTCGAGACAAGTTGGAATTCACACACATGTAAGTTCATGTTACGTTTGTAATTGGTCGACGTGTTGTTTGACACCACCTGGAGATAAATGAGCCAATAACAAACGTGCAATAAATTGTGCGCCCAGCCACCGCCTTTTGCCACCACGACAATAAACCAATAAATAGTTGATATCTGTAAGACAGTGACTGTGAAGTCTAGCCTACAGGTCATCGAACTCGCTAATTTCTCGGGGTCTCTGCCTATAATTCTATTGGTGGAAAGTCTGTAGGAAGGATTATTATAAGGCGCTTGGGTAGTTTTGTGTGTATCTGACACTTACATTTTCAGAGACATCGCCGTTTTGAGCCATTTTGGTGTAGGCTTACTCTAAAAATGGTGTGTGGGGTAGTGGTGCAAGGGAAGCTGGCCCTTGCTCACTGCTGTACATTCTCGGTACACGCAACAGGAGCCTCGTGCAAACTAGGGAAACTGAATGCATCCGACCACTCACAAGTGAGCAGCAAGGAATCCATTAACACGCGTCCTGTGACGTCAGCTGCCGGTAGTAGGAGCTAAAGACTCCGCGCCCACAAAATGCAAGAGTGGCACAAGTGCCATATTTTTTTATGGCGAGCCCCCAAATCCCGCCACGCCACCGTGAGCACCTTCACAGTTCTGTGTGTCCTTCGGCATGCTTGTTAGTAGCTAAGACGGTTGGAGAATGGGACGCGTCTCAGGACAACCCCTACACGCCTTAGGTCGGGTTTAATTAATAAATTGGGCGCAGGCATCGCGGCGGAGCAGGGTTGTCTGGTGTAGCCATGGACACACCCCGAAAGAAGAAGGGTTGAGATGGTAGGGTATAACAAACCAAGCAAAGCGGAGAAGGCCTGGAGAAATCTATGCGACAGTCGCGGAGAATAAATGTAATTCCTTTTATTGGATTATGGGGGGGGGGGGGGTTGAATGGGATAGGAGCTTTAGCTTACTCTCTCACCATGATACTTTTTAATACATTTCGAACAAAATGCCTTAACAATTGTCTTTCTTTCCTTTAACTTAAAATGCTCGGAAAAATTACCATAATCGTCAGTTATTAAAATAAAACACATTAAATAGTGCACTATGACACTCTTGTGGTATTAGTTGAGATTATTTTATTTCCTTTAACTTGGATTTGGGGGAGGGGGGCTTCTCTCCCCCTGCACCCCCTTGGCTACGCCTATGGGAGACTCCGATGTGCTAGCGCGCTGATTTTGATGCCAAAAGAAATATCTCATCTCGATCTTTCGGTTTGAGCCATAAAAGCCAAGTGTCCGTTTCGTTAAATGGCTGTTCACGATAAAGTGAGCACTTTAGAAATGATCCTTCGAAAAAAGTCATTGCCCTTGCTCGAAGTGTAAAAATAGCAGATTTGTAGAGCATTATATTCTTTATAATTTCACAGTTTCATTGATTGACGCATGCTTAAAGTGATAAGGCCTATGACAATGTTAATTTTATATAAGGTGGAATAATACGCAAAGTGTATACAAGTAGATCTTAAACAGCGCTTTCGAAAGTGCAAATTTTACCGTGAACAGCCTTTACTTGTATTTAATTTCCACATCCCAAAGTATATGGGGCGCAGATGTGTATAGTCTAGTCACGGTTAAGTGAGCACTTTTGAAAGCCCTCTCATTTGTAAAAAATAGTCAATAAATATATTTTATTTCATCATTAAACGTTAACTTCCGAGTGCAGTGGAATATACACACTGTATTTATTACTTACATGGCAACATTTATTTAAAAGGTGGTTGAAGAATAAAAAATGGCTGAAAGAAAAAAGTAACTAGGGCCTCAAAAGTGCTCACTTTACCGTGAACAGCCTGTAGTGGTTAAACTTACTTGGCTCCCACCAAGGCGAAATGGGTTCGATTCCTCCCGGGGTCTCCCGAGGATTTTCGCATGTGGCAATTGTGCCGGACCATGCCGCTGGTCGGTGGCGGGTTTTCTCGGGGATCTCCCGTTACCCCCGCCCTTGCATTCCAGCGCTGCTCCATACTCTCCTCGCCTCACCCACGTCGGTGCTCAAGACCTCGTTGTTAAGAGCCACCCAAATCTCTTCACTCACTCACCTAAAGGAAAAGTTATCCTTTGGCGCAGATGTTGCGACGTAAAGCCCACGACCGTGTCGCCGAAACACAGCGGCAATTCCGATTTTTTTATAGTGTATGCTGTTCACAGTAAAGTGAGCACTTTCGGGGTCCTAGTTACTTTTTCCTTTGAGCAATTTTTTGTCCTTTCACCACATTTTAAATAAATATTGCCACGTAAGTAATAAACACAGTGTGTACATTCCACCGCACTCGGAAGTTAACGTCTAAGGCTCGTTCTACAACGCACGGATGCATAAGAAAACTGACTCGGAAACGCAAGCGGAACAAGCCCACGACTCGGAATGAATTTTAACCATTCTACAATATGAAGAAACGTACAGTCTTGCAACTTCCGAAATCAAAAATACTCAGCTGTTGCAAATTAAGGATACATGTTTCATAATATACACATCTCATTGTGTATATTTTTACAATGTTTAAAAATACGTAAATACTACTGCCGGACAATGTTCACTCATTTATTCAAACAAAAATGATAATCGCCACGGCAAATTGAAACCTTTGTTGCCGATTATAACACATTGGCGACGAAAACGAATATCAACAAACCAAATACTCGATTCCTATTCGCTACACGGATTCACGGATACGGAAGAGCTGGGAGATGCTCAGCTTTCTTACGTGTATCCGTACGTTATCTGCGTCCGCTTCCGAGATCCGTGTGCGTGTCAACGTAGAACGCGTCTAAGACTAAAATAAAATATGCTTATTGACCATTATTCCAAATTGGAGGGCTTTCAAAAGTGTTCGCTTTATGCTGGAACCACAATAGCGGAACAGATGCGACGCGACAACAAAAATTCGTGTTAATGTGAACACTAGATTTTACTGCCTCGCGGTCAACATTTTAGAATATATTTTTGTAAATGGTTTCTTACTACTACATACTAACCTATTTTACGATGGCCGTTAATGTTTCCATTATATTCTTATTTTGCAATCCTTTCGAAAATTTATTTCCATGCCCGTTGGTACTTTGAGCGTGAAAATATGACTGTAATCACATCTAGCCATTAAATAGCGTTGCTTTGCTAATTAATACGGTAATTAATAGCAAACGTAAAACTTTTGCGCCAAAAATATTGCTGGTTAGGAAGATTTACAGACCTGTCGCGCCCGCGACGCGAATAAATTAGAAATATTTTTCCATTCCGAAATCTTGTCGCGCGGGCGTTTTTTGTCGCGTTGACGTCACATAACATAAGTTTGTTATTGCTCCAGTCCCCAGCTGAACGCCATCACTACGTTATGATGTAGAATTCTTGGTGTTTGAGTATTAGTTCAGCTTCAGGAAGCCTTAGCCAAAATAAAGTACACTATCTGTCTACCATATGGGCTCTGATTACCTCAAGGGTATATAATGTTGTTATCATCTCAGTGATATTTATTGTGCCTGTCAGAGACATAGACACGTCGGTTGCGATTTTCAAACCACCGCCCGCACGAGTCCTTTATAGTCTGTTCACGGTAAAGTGAGCACTTTTTAAGGCCCTCACAAAAGGCATTAACACCTAATAAATATATTTTATTGCAGTCTCAGGCATTAATTATTGAGAGTGATGAAATGTATGCTATGTGTTTGTTATATTACACTGCTTACATTAAAAAGTGGCGGAAAGGTATACATTAATTGAAAGGGAAAATTTAGCAGGGCCTTTAAAAGTGCTCACTTTACCGTGAACAGCCTATACCACCTTGACCAGGTGCCAGGAAAACCGTTGACACAGGCTCCGTCACACAATTCTACTCCTTCCTTTTCATGACACTTGTGGGTTTTCCCGAGGCCCGGTGTACCGGGAAAGATGCGTCGTCACAGGAGTATCGATCCTTGATTGGCTGGAAAATTATTTGATTCGCGTCTCGTCTGTCGCGCTATTGTGATTCCAGCATTGCCGTGAATAGCCTTTAGGGAACAGTGTGTCAGGTGAGCACGCTGCGCTAGTCGGCACACGCCGTGCCGGTGGGTGGTGCAGTACGTAACTGTAGGGCGAGGGAGCGGCGGTTGCGACACGGATCTGCAGTTCGTCATGCCCCCCCCCCCACCCCCGGCGACACGGGAGTCGTGCGTGGTCCACGAATTACTGTCGAGGCCCGAGTGAGCGGCGTACGTGCCCCGCAGTGAGTGGCCGCCACTGCCTCCAGCTTTCTGTGCCGCGCTTACGTCGAGTTCGCCGCCTTTCTAATCTTATCTGCTCGACGTTTGCATTCCGATCCCCCCCCCCCCCAAATTCGTTGAAATCACACGTTTGACAATGCATCACGCTTGCGAAGAGGGGGCCACGGTGTCTGAGCAGTTAGCCTGCTCGTCCCCCACCAATGCGAACCGGGCTCACTCCCCGACCGGTTCGCCGAATTTTCGCAAGTGGGAATCATGCCGGACGATGCCGTTATGGCCGGCGTGTTTTATCGGATATCTCCGTTTACCCCCGCCCCTTATTTCCGGTGTCTCTCCGGACTCACCTCAATCACCCCCATCGGCTCTCAAGACCACGATGTTAAGAGCCGCCCAAGTCTCTTCTCACGCTCACTCACGTTTGGGAGGAAACCACCAGCCGGCACAGACAATTTGTTTCTCAGCGGAGATATTTTTGGTTGAAATTCGTACTTTTGTGTAAACAGGCGAGTGGTAATTTTTGGGTAGGAACAAATAATTTTGAATCGGTGCGTGTGTTTGAGACCATGCGTTTTCAAATCTCGCAGGGATACTGTGTTTTGGTCAGGACGTTGCCCGGACAGGTTTGGCATTAAGGGTGTCGGATAAGTAAAAAATTAATTATTTTGTTTTTGTACCAAACTTTGTTGTTCGACTGTTCGTATTGTATGCGGTAACATTTTCCTCGAATAAAATAAAATTTGCGCTACGTAATTTTTTTTTTATTATTTGATGTAAAATCAAAATTGTTCTGTTTTCCTGCAGCTATAACAACAAATACTAAGTTGTACAATTACAGTGTAAACTAATGCCATGATCTACTACTTAGCTGCCAAATGACCGTTCGTGCATTAAAAAATATTAAAAAATGTAAATATATATGTATATATACTACTTTTTTTCATATATGTATATAGCATGTTGATTAGAGTGATTACATATGTGTCACGCGGTAGCCGAAAGCATTATTTAACTTCGTAAATTTTTTCATTTGTACAACGTAGTTAGTATTTGTTCGTATGGCTGTCGCAAAACATAAAATTTTTAGATCAAATTATTCAAAAAATATGAAGTGTAAATTTTTTCTAACCTAGGAAAATGGCATCGCATAAAATGCGTGCGAGTTCAATGTTTGGTACAAATATAAAATTATTATTATTTTTTGGTATAATCCATCCACGGTTACTTGAGACTTTTCTGAAGCCCTGCTAAAGTTCTTTTTCCAGGATATTCGTCCGCCTCGTGCAAACTAAGCTTAACTAAGTCTGGAGAATTACACCAAAGGACAACGCACCGCATTCGTGCGCACTCGGTATAACAGTACTTCGTATAAGGACTATTTCTCACTAGGCGCTACCAACACACATGTTTTCTCACTGTTTTTTATTAAATTATTTGTAAATGAAGCGTTATAATTTATAGATAAAATATGAATAACATTCAAATTTAACAGAAAAAAAGTAACTTTTATGAACACAAGTATAAAACGCTTTTGGATATTTGGCATATGTTGGAAATAACTGAACACGTCATACCTACATTGTGAGAATTTTCAAAGATTTGATTCAATAAGGGTGAAGAAACCGCAAATAGACTGTATTCAACACCATTAACGCCTCGTCGATAGCGAGGCCGTTAAGCTCTGAAAATTTTTAAATTTTTACCTCCAACTATATTTGAAAATAAAATTTGAGGACAAAATACGGCCATCAAATTTTTCCTTCCAACAAATTTTATCAAATAATCTTGAACGTGTTTGTAAATGTGTCACGCAGTCAAATTTTTATATTGCGCGAATCTAATTTGTAATATTATTTAAAAATTACTTTCATGGTCAATTATTGCTTTTGTTTTTCCATGCGGTCCATTACAGGAAGACATGTAAGTAACATTGTAATTTATTTTCGTTTCTTTACTAAATTAAAGTATTATTTATGAGATACGTTTCCTGCACCATGAAATTTAATGCCTATGAGTTCGTAATATTATGTGCAATATTCACTTAAAATAACATTCATGCCCAGACAGCTTCTACATAAATTAATTAGGTTATCTTCGTAACTTACTTCGTTTCCAGCAATTTTTCGTTATTTTACGTTTCTTGACGTCTATTTTTGTCGTGCACTATTCTAGTTGGCTGAAACCGTCAAACATTAAATACATTTTAGAACCGGTCTAATTTTCAAATGTTTGATGTAAACTGAAGCCATCCAATTTTTTCAGACAAATATGGCGGCGTTTATGACGTTTCAATGATGTCATAACTGTCCAACTCTATTTGACCAAACTTATTGGAAGCAGTTTGACGGAAAAATTTGACAGTGTGACAAAGGCTTTAGAGGCGGTGAAAGTTGCTCAGTGAGCAAGAGAGGGGAAGGAACCAGCCACGGCCTGTTGTAAGCATAGACTAAAGACCGATCTCGCTGGCTGCGCACAACTTATCTCCGTGTCCCAACATTGAACTGCTTTTCTCCCAACACGTCTAGCGAAAATGGCGTGGTTCGCATTTGAGGTTAGAAAACTGATTTGTAAACAAGTGTTTGAAATGTTATTTTTATTTTTTATTTTTTTTTTTTTACTTCCTCTAACAAATTTGTAATACAGTTTGATTAAATTAAAACTGGTAAAAGTATTTTATTGACACAATAGTGCTTGTCATTTAAAAATTAAAATATAAACAAACACGTTCATCACTGTTGACTATGTGACTTTGACAGTTGTGTGGGATTGGGGCAGGTCAGTGTTGGGTACATGCGCAGAAGACGAATAGGCGGTCTACCCCATCTTTAGTCTATAGTTGTAAGTAACCATCCCAGGATTCGCCTGGAGTGATTTCGGGAAACCACGGGAAACCGGAATCAGAATGCCCGAGCCGGGAATCAAACCCAAGCCTTCCCGAATCCGAAAGGTTTACCACCTCGCCGGTACGATGCTCGGGATTTGAACTCGGGACACGGTGATTGGAATGTTAGCAGCATGGTTCCAGTCGCGTACCTCGTCCCATTAGGTAACGTCAGTCAGTGTCACTTTCAGAAAAAATAAAATAATAACATACTCGACCTTGCTCTACCTCGGCTTGCGATAGTCATAGAAACGATGTTGATCGATATTGGCCACTAATTCAAGTCGTGACGATAAAAAATCTTATTTCAGGGCCAAGCATAAACCCACACGGATGTAGGAAAGAATGCACTTTTCTTGACATTCTGATAGAGAGAGAGGACGGCGTAATTTATGAGCTACTTCTAAAATAAGTGTAGTCACTTTCGAGACGCTGTCATAAGAAAGTTGACTGTTACGAATGAAGTTTTACTGTCGAGAAGTTTGTCCACAGCTTGGCTTCACGTGGTCTCGTGTTCATTAGAATTCTATGGAAACGTATATTTTTTAAAATGTAAATTTGATGAGTATTCGCGACTTTTTGTGATGTGGTATTTTAGACTAAAAGTGAACACTTTTAGAATCAAGCTTAGAAAAAAATTACTACCCTGCCTATGCGTATACCAACGGGCGCACTGAGTGACATGCGCCCGGTAAAGTTGGTAATGATAGATGGAAAGTAGGGCCTAGTTTCATATCTTAACGTCGAATAAAAAGTGTCAGGTAACCGTTTGTGATTATTAAAATTATTTATTTCACTTCTTTTTTTTTAATACGTCAGTGTGTAAAAATTAGCAGATGTTTACTTTTCTAGTAATTTCACAGTTTCACTTGACCGACGAATGAATAAAGTGATGAGGCCCATGGCAATGTTAATTTTACATAAGGCGGAAGAATACACAACGTACATGCAAGTATAGGCTGTTCCCGGTAAAATGAGCACTTTTGAAAGCCCTGGTTAAGATCTACTTGTAAACACGTTGTGGAGTCCTCCACCCTATGTAAAATTAACATTGTCATGTGCCTTATCACGTAATTCATGCGTCGGTCAAATGAAACTGTGAAATTAATAAGAAAGTAAATACTTTACAAATCTGCGCATTACTACACTTCGATGCATAAAAAAAAAAAAAAAACGGAAAGCGAAAGAAATAATTTTAAGTTTTCATAAATGGTCACCTGACACTTTTTATTTGACGTTTACATATGGAACTACTTTCTATCCAACGTTACCAACTTTACTAGGCGAATGTCACTCAGTGTGCCCATTAAAACACATGGATGAAAGGTCAGTGAAGGGTCGTGAACAGCGTATCTATATTAGTATTGTGTACTTGGCTTTGTGGTCGTATATCATAATAATTCAGTGCGCCTGAGCTCGACAGTATGTGTGTAAGTTAGTTATACCAAGCATAATGACGAGCGCAAAATTGACGAGCTGCAGGCTTATATTGAAATATGTACCTTGAGTGTACATTAAACATTACAGAGTGACCGCATCGCTCATTTGGGATCAGCCGCGAAGTGAATCTAGAACGGCACCCATCATTCGTTGGGTCGCTGACAGTTCTGATTTGTGGGTTAGGTGTAACACTAAGACAAAATAAATAATAATGAACGATTGATAGCAAAACAAAAACAAATAAATGACCACTGTAAAGTTTACTAGATAGAAAGTTACGAAGACAAATTAACACACACACACACACACACACACCACACACACACACACACACAAATATATATATATATATATATATATATATATATATATATATATATATATATATATATATATATAGACACACAATAAGACACACACACGCTATGAAACTACGAAAGCAGAAGAAACGGTATTAAGTAATCAGTCATGTAGACCATTCGAGAAACAAGCTACTTCGGTTGCAGACCGCCATAGAACACGTACTATATGAAAACACGACATATTGACAGAATCATAAAGCTGCAACAAGAAAAACAAAACATGGAATGCGCAACTCGACTGGAAAAGAAACCAACACGACGTTTCTTTGCCAGACATCTCCCTCCTACTTCTTCAAATGAGAGCATGCTGGGTGCAATAAAACCATAGGTGCCGAATATTAGAGTTCCTTCACCGGGGGGGGGGGAGGGGGGGCAAGGGGCCCGTTCGACCCTTCACTTTTCAGCCAGCAGGGGTGTCGCTCCCCTGGGTTGACAAACAGTGATTAGTGGTTACTTCAGTTTTTAGTCAATATTTGTGACCGATTGTAAACTACTTGCCTCATTGTTTTCAAAGTATATCTTGTTTATAGATCCTTCCATAACCAAAAACAGTGTTATTTCGGCTCAAATTATTATATTTAAATGTTTTAAACCTTGTCCCACGCGAAATAAGTGTTAAATGTGTACTTAACTGCATGCACAATCATACAACAAACAATATAAAAAAAGAAAAGTTTGTGTGTGTGTGTGGGGGGGGGGGGGTGGAATAGAGAAGAAAGGTGATAGGGATATATATTTCAATGAAAGTGAATACTATCATACAAGACTTCCCCCTTTAGCCTTTGCAGAAAACCAACATAACTGTGTTATGCAGTAGCCAGCAAGAGAGATATTAGAGATTTAGTGGTCACTTCGTAAAAGACGAATCTAGGTATCTTGCGTATGTGAGCGAGCGAGCGAACTGCTTAGTTTGTATGGGTGTGCCGGATATTTTCATTACAGGCTCTTCTTACTGCAGGCACTACAGCGCTGCGCTTTGTTTGTCCAGATGGCGCTGGAACAACAGAGCGACGTCACTCGTTATCTACCTCGCGTAAGTCGACCGCCCTGTTGTAGACAGAAAAATAGTGCGATGTTGTTCCGTTACTAAATACTTGCTCCATTCATTACACAAGGGAGTGCGACAACAACCGTGCACTTGTTTTGCTGTATTTCTTGAAAGTGAAGAAGATGAGTAGTATGATATTGTAGGTTCAGGGACAATGGCATCTCTCAGAGGACCAGGGCTGACCTTTCACTTTGATCTTTGACCTTGACCTCCATCTATATTATTCCATGTCGCCATATTGTTTCTACAATTTTTCAATTCATGATCTGTCATTCCACCTTGGTAACTCCTGCCCTGTCATTTCTTCACATAGCATCTGGCAGAGGACCAGAGGATTAGCCACCATCTTCATTCTATGCAGCCATTTTGTTTCTAGAATTTTCCATTTTCCTGCTCTGTCATTCCACCTTGGTACCTCCTGTGCTATCATTCCTTCATATGGCATGTGACAGAGGACTAGCTGCTATCTTCATTTAATCTCGCCATATTGTTTCTAGAATTTTCCAGTTCATGCTGTCATACCACTGTGGTACCTCCTGCTCTATCATTCCACCTTGGTACCTCCTGTTCTGTCATTCCTTCGCATGGCATCTGGCAGAGGAAAAGAACACTAGCTACCATCTTCATTCCATGCTGCCATCTTGTTTCTAGAATTTTTAATTTTCCTTCTCTGCCGTTCCACCTGGTACCTCCTCTGTCATTCTTTCTCACCTCTTCTCTTTTCAATGGGATATTGTGTGATCTTGGCTGCCATATCGAATGTCTGTAGGCCGCTATATTGTTTTGATTTACTGCTATCATGGTTTTCGTATCGTCTGCCAGGTAGTATTAGCCACATTCTTGGAAGTTTTCATTTATTGCCCACCAGGAGTGCCATATTGGTTCTCCCACTGTCTGCCAGGCAGCGCTAGTGTCGCTTGATGTCATAGGCTACTTGAAAAAAAAATCTTTCATATAGTGGAAAGACACAGGGCGGTAGGACAAGCAGCGCTTCCGAAATTGCTCAATTCAGGCTGTTTACGGTAAACTGAGCACTTGTGGAAAACCTGAAGATTTGCTCTTACGCACTGTGCAATCTTCTACCATATGTTAAATTAACATTTCCATGGGCCTGATCACTTTATTCATGCATCTGTCAAGAAAAACCTTGAAATCATTATAGGCTATTCATGGTTAAGTAAGCACTTTTGAAAGACCTCATATTTGGAACAAGAGTGAATAAATATATTATATTTTAGCCTTAGACGTTAAATTCTGAGTGTGGTGGAATAAACACACTGTGTTTCTTACTTGCATGGCAATATTTATTTGTAAAAGTGGTTAAAGGACAAGATATGGCAGAAAGGAAAAAGTAACTGGTGCCTCAATAGTGCTCACTTTACCGTGAACAGTCTATAGAATGTTAGCTTAACACAAAGGCATGGAACTACTTTCTCTTCATCGTTATAAGCCGTCCATGGTAACGTGAGCACTTTTTGAAGCTGTTTCATTAGACATAATAACCAATAAATACATTTCATTGTGGACTCAGACTTTTGGTTTTGGGTATGTTGAATGTATACACTGTGTTTATTACTCACACCGCAGGGTTTACATTAACAAGTGATGGAAGGATATAAATTTGTTGAAAGAAAAAAGTAATTAGGGCTTCAAAAGTGCTTACTTTACCATGAACGGACTATACCAAATGTACGTATACCCGTTAAACCAAGTGTCCGTAGGGACAGTGACATTTGTCAATGGTTGACTTGGAAAGTGCTCGATTAACCGTGAAGAGAAGTGTCGTAGCGAGGGAAACTGTGGTGTGAGACGGCAAGAGTGCAGGAAAGACGCGACAGCTGCTGCGGTGTAGGCGGGCGCGGGGTCCGCCCCGGCATATGGCGGACATGTGGTCCAGCCGAGAGTGCAGTGTTCATGGCGGCCTGCAAGTGTGGGAGCCGGGCAGGCCTGCAACAGCGACGAGCTTATGAATCACCCTCGCCCGGCTCCAGCCCGATAAACAGTGTGTCAGAGCTTTCGTCCTTGTCGGCTTGTAATTTATTCCCCATTCTCGGTATAAAGGCTGTTCACGATAAAGTGAGCACTTTTGAAATCAACCTTAGAAAGAGTCACTGCCTCTAACTGCATGTTATTTAATGGGTTCAATGAGTGACATGTGCCCAGTAAAGTTGGTAACGATGGAAGGGGAAGTAGTTCCATGCATTAAAGTCGAATTAAAAAAGTGTTAGGTAACCATCTGTGATAACTTAAATTATTTCTCTCGATTTCTGTTATATATATTATATATATGTATATATATATGATATATATCATATATATAGACACACACACACATCTAAGTGTAAAAATGAGCAAATTTGTACAATATTTACTTTTCGGAAAATTTCACAGTTTCACTTGACCGACGCATGAATAAAGTGATGAGGTCCATGGCAATGTTAATTTTACCGCGAACAGTCTACATCATCACTGAGGCTTGCTACTTCAGCGAAGCGCGTTCTCTCTCGCCTGCGTCCGTTTGCAACGATTCTACACATCGGCAATACTCGGAATTTACTATGCAGTAGACTACGGCCGTGTCCGAAATGACGAATTCCTTGATTTGTAATTTGTCATTTCGTAAGTTTCAATTCGGACGATGTCGACAATCACTTGTTTAGCACTCGCGGCAACGCATTTTTATTTCAACTATGAAAAATCTTTCTATCTAAATTTAATTCTTAAAACGGACATAATAGTTCTCTCTGTTTGCAATGTGCAAGTGTGAAGCACACCCAACATAATAATAAAAATCTGATGTCGGAAGTCTGTGAGGTCTGAAACGCCGGTCGCCAGTTCATTAGCCTCAGGGAGGTGTAGGTATAGTAGTTATTTCCAACCTTGCGCCGTGCGACCAGTAAAGTCTTGAGCGACTATTATTAAGTTTATCGCTCCATCATAACACTTTCTCTCTTGCGCTTCTGGAAGAGGTTTTGTGAGCCCACGCACGCCTGGCTGGCCTGCCGCTGCCGCACCGAGTATTGCGTCAGGTAACAAACACGTTGCTCGTAGTCGCTTTGGAGTCGCATGTTTCCTATCACACATTGTAGGCTAATACTAATCAGAGTAATATCTACCAATCTTAATAATTGTTATTATTATAATTTTCGAAACTAAATTAATAAATGTTCCTCTTGAACTCTCACTAACAATATATCACATATCATTATAAACAATAACATAATCTCGTATATTGATGCCCGACTCACAAAGACATCAATATTACAGATACACACAGGTGTCTACATTTACTTTTGTTCTTCAGCTCAAAAAATGTTTTATGCACTGCCTTATTAATGGACCCCCCCCCCTCCAATTCAAAAATACATTTGGCTTAAGCTACTTCAAAAAAATTACACCAAAGAAACTAAGCACCGCTTTCGTGCGCACTAATTTTAATATTTTGCACGAGAACTGTAATTTATTTCTATGCAAACATCTATTTTCTCTCTGTTTTATACAAATTTATTAAAAATGAAAAAAAAAAACCTAAGTAAAAGTTCAAGTTAACCAAAAATAAGACACGGGTACTTTATATTAACAGAAGCGCTTTGTGATACGTGCCATATTTTCGAAGCATCTAAAGACGTTATACATGGGATCATTTTCTAAGTTTTTGGGTTCAGAATGTGTGAAAATATCGTGACTGTACTTACTATAGTCGCATACGAGCTTTGGGCGGCGGCGGCGGGGCTACAGTCGCGTGCTCGGGCTCGCTCTGCTGTGTTCCGCTGTTTTCATGCTCCGTGGACCACACACATACTGCGATCACACCACACAGCATCCTCTTCCCTCGCATTACCTCCGTATCACGTAAAGTGAGTTGCATCATAATTACATCTACTAAACGATGTTCACAATAAATTGAGCACTTTAGATACGGACCTTAGAAAAAAGTCACTGCCCCTGCATGCATACATTTTAACGGGCGCACTGAGACCTTAACGTCGAATAAATAGTGTTAGGTAACCATTTGTGGTAAATTATAATTATTTGTTTCGCTTTCTGTTTTTTTATTATCCATCGTAGTGTAAAAATGAACAGATTTTTAAAGTGTTTACTTTCTTAATAATTTCACAGTTTTATTTGACGGACGGGTGAATAAAGCGATGAGCCCCATATCAATCTTAATTTTACATAAGACGGAGGAGTATACAACGTGTATACAAGTAGATCTTAAGCAGTGCTTTCAAAAGTGCTCATTTTATCGTGACAGATTATACTCGACCAAATCACTCGCGCACGCCTCAGAGCAAGTTACTAAAATTAATTTTTTTAACGCTAAGTCACTAAGGTCCTCTTTCTCCACTTTTGTCACTTAAAGTTACTATAGGCTGTTCGCAAGTGAGCACTTTTGAGGCCCTAGTTACTTATTCCTTTCAGCCATTTTTTATCCTTTAACCACATTTTATAAATAAATATTGACATGTGAGTAATAAACACAGTGTGTATATTCCACGGCACTCGGAAGTTTACGTCTAAGGCTGCAATAAAATATATTTATTGACTACTAGCTAACACGTGTGACTTCGTTCACATGATATTTTTGTTAGGTTATTAAAATTAATCCTACCATAGTTTCATTACGGTTTTATGTTTAAAATACTAATATTTCTTCTTTCAGGTTTATTGGATTTATTAAATTACTCCCTCCCATAGCTTCGTACATGTTTTCTGTTAGCATGATATTTAATAATTTGAATTGATGTTTTTTTTTTTAATTGGTTTCTCTAGCCACTGAGATACTGCAGACCCTTTTTTGTGCTCCAGCCACTGCGATACTGCGGCACCCCTTTTAGGTGCTCTAGTCCTTGACCAGCTGCGGCCCCACTATTGGGTTCTCTAGCCACTGAGCTTCTTTGGCCCCATTATTGAGTGATGTAGTCCCTGACCATCTGCGTCTCCACTATTAGGTGCTCTAGATACTGGGCTACTGCGGCCCCACTATTGGGTTCTATACTCACTGAGTTTCTGTTTGCCCCACTATTGGGTTCTCCACACACTGAGCTACCGCGGCCACACTATTGGGTGCTCTAGCCCCTGACCAACTACGGCCCCACTATTGTGTTCTCTATCTACTGAGCTACTGCGGCCCCCTTATTGGGTGCTCTAGCCTTTGAGCTACTGCGGCCCCACAATTTGGTGCTCTAGTCGCTGACCAGCTGCGGCCCCACTATTGGGTGCTCTAGCCCCTGAGCAGCTGCGGACTCACTATTGGGTTCTCAAGTACCTGAGCTTCTGTGGCACCCCTATTGGGTTTTCTACCCACTGAGATTCTGCTACCCCCTTATTGGGTGCTCTAGCCACTGAGATACTGCGGCACCCCTTCTGGGTGCTCTAGCCCCTGACCAGATGCGGCCCCACTATTGGCTTCTCTAGCCACTGAGCGTCTGTAGCACCCTTATTGGGTTCTCTAGCCACTGAGCTTCTGCGGCCCCTTATTGGGTGTTCTAGCCGCTGAGCTAATACGGCCTCACTTTATATATATATCCACTGGATCACTGCGGCCCCACTTTGAATAACTCAAGTTACTGGACCACTACGGCTTTTTTGAGGGAAAGGTTTACAGCCTATAGACAAAAAAAAGATAAATGACGGAAATTTTTCTTAACAGTGCTTTTTTTTTATGCAGATATCCTAAGAAAAGCTTAATCCAGTACCTGTTTACATCCCTGATCATAATTTTTTCCGGAACCGTTTGAGTTATCTCGATGAAGCAAAGACTAAGTTGTTCCTGGGGTTATTTTCTAGAAACTGTGTAAAGTTGATGTAAATACGTTGAGTGGTTTTTGAATTAAATCTGTTCGAACAGACAGACACGAAAAAAAAATTAACATTAGATATGGCTTAGTTATCAATTGTACTATATGAAAAAAATAGTTAAAAGTGAAAAACTCGAAAATCACGGACAGACACTTCTATTTTATTTAGTGTTATAGATTATTACAAATGAGTAGGCTTTCAAAAATGCTCGCTTTAGCGTGAACAGCCTATAATTTTGACCCAAAACTGTTGAGGCACAGATACCAGAAGTTAATACACTGTACAAAATGTACTTTGGAAGACTATCAGTTATCAAAAGACAGCATTGTAAACAATTCAGAATCATCTTCTTTCAAGTTCTGCCACGTGTCTGGAATAGCTGTTTTATAATGACTCAATATTTCACTCTCAACTTTATTTGTGGGTATCTATCAGAAATTTTCTTTCAAATGCCCTGCAATTACAGAATTTTCACATCATTGTCGCTGCATTGGAGACCTATCTGCAAGTCAGGTTTCGTCGATTTTCGTGGACTAGTCTCGCACATTCAACGAAAAAACTATGTTTTCATGATTGACAATTCCTTTGCATACTGTGGATGATATGTATATGTAAATTTAGAATGCCTCGTGAAAACTGCTGTAACTGTTTGAGGGAAATGGTGCACTTATGTATTATATTTACCATCTCTTCACCACGTCAACTTTTTCGGAGAGTATATTGAAACTTCCTTCTAGCATACATGCTAGAAAATTAGTCAATAAATTGGTTAACTGTTGTCACTTTCAAAATCGGGGGATACAGTGTGGCATTGCAGCTCCGAATCTATCGCATACATTCAAAATTCAATTACACCACTCGATTGCCAAAGGATCAAAGAATATGTTACGTTGAATGAGAACTGCGAAGCATAGCGCGCGGTGGGTGAAAAAAAAAGGGGGGGGGGTGGTTGGCGCAATTTTGAGTTCGTTTCTCCGCGTCTCATAACTTCCGCGTAGTATAACTTTTCTCTAGGAGAAGCTACTACACTCGTTTCAATTTCAATCGACAGCTCTCGTCAAGGTCAATCGATTGTATGTCTACAAAACCTTTGTGTGACGTGGTTATGGTGAGGTTGTAAGCGTTTAATGTAAAAAAATTAAGAAAACTTAACAAAATTTTTGCCTATACTCGTCAAATCGCCAAGTCGAAATACACAAATCGTATATGGTTGGAAAGAGCATCTCAAAAGCAATTCAGTGATACCCATCAAACCCCATATGATTGGGTGAAGTGGTGCCGGATACGTAAAAAAAGAACACCAAGGCGTCCGAGCGCGTCAACGTTGACGTATTCACGCAAAACAAACGGCCGTGTCCCCAACACAGCCAAGTCCAATTTTTTTTTTTTGTTAAATTTGTGATTGACCCCTGTGTGTGCATCCGGAAAATATGTGAACTACACCAGGTTCTCTCCCTTCCCTCTTATCTTTACTTACCCCTGCCTCCTCCAGGATAGGTAGGGATAGGAAAATTTTACGAGTTCATTGACCTGTAGGCTAGACTGCTCAGTCCTCTGCATACTGGAGCCTCGGCTGTGTGTTCTTTGGCTGTTGCCCCACACCTGGCGGTTACGGTATTCGCAAGGTGTTTCCTTGCAAGTCTGCTATTGGCGCAGAGGGATGCATGATCGGGTGTAGTAAATTGTGATCCAATTGCGAAGATGATGACTTCACTATATATGTGTTTGACGTCTTTCTTGTTCCTAAGGATAGGATAAGGCGCTCGATTGCGGGTGCAAGGTATCGTAGCGACTATTGGTTGATGCTTCCGTGTGGAACTGGTGTATGTTTAAGTTAACTAGAACCATGTCGACGGGCGTAACGCACTTGCGCAGACAGTTAACGGTATTGGAGAGGATTGGAGATATTTGGATGGCTCTTTACGTCGAGGTCTTGAGAGCCGATGAGGGCGAAAGCGATGCGAGTATGGAGCAGCGAGGGGACGGGAGATTCCCGAGAAAACCCGTCGACCAGCGGCATCGTCCGGCGTGATTCCCACTTGCGGAAATCCGGGAGTTGAAATTGTTGAAAAATATGTTTTATCTCATACTTTTTTAACTTCAGAAAAATTTTCTTTAACTAAATTTAAAATTTACGAAATATTTTTTTGGAGGGCAGTAGTACCTTGTCGAAATTGTTTGACATCCAAAGGAGAAATCGCAGCATTGTCGACGTCTGTTTTAAGTGCGTCCACGTCGTTATTACCACAATGCATAACGCTGCAAAGTAAATAACCTATGACGTCGGATTTTATCTATTCCACGACCGCGCATTTTCATGTTAAATTAATGACAGTAAAGCTGTGGGCAGTGTGCGATTAATTATTTAAATTGTGGCTCAGAGTTTTCGTAAGAAAAACTTACCTTAGGAGAAAAAACATGTCCTCCGATTTGCCATTTTTACGAGTACAATTTTATTCGCGTGTTGACACATACGTTCTTGTTTGTGCGTGCATTCTCATCCACGTTGCGTCTGCTGCGTGTTTATGATAGCGTGATGGCTGTAGGCGTGAAAAGAAAGTGCTCTTCGCTTGGAAGTGTCTTAAAGTGAACGAGTCTCAACACAGGGACGTAATGCGATTGTTGTGTAGTGCTGCTTGACTGAAAGCCAACTGCTGTTTGCCGTGCAGTCTACGTCTGGCCTCGGGTCTACACATCAATATCCTTGGGTAACTACTGATATAGGCTGTTCACGGTAAAGTGAGCACTTTGAGGCCCTAGTAACTTCCCTTTCGGCCATGTTTTATCCCTTTACCACCCTTTTAAATAACTATTACCACGTATGTAATAAACATTGTGTATCGCTCGAACGTTAACGTCTAAGGCCATAATATAATATAATTATAGACTATTATTTCAAATGAGAGGGCTTTCAAAAGTGCTCACTTTACCGTGAATAGCTTATAGTAGCTGCGCCCTGTCTCGCACATCCAGGCCGTTATTTGGCAGCGTTTACTTGATCGTAATTCAAAAATGAAAATGAGCGCTCGTCGGGTATACCGCGATTTATCTTTTTTTTTCAGTGACCGTGTACCGATGTCTTAACATAGTAGAATAAAAATGGGCTACCGAACCGTGGATCGTGAAGAAGGATTAAGAAATGCATTTTCAAGAGAAACAGTTTGGGAAAAGAATTTTTTTTTTACGTAATAAGTCTATATACTAGTTTTTTTTACATTACCAATTTTTGAATTTGCCACCAAAGATAACTAAATACAGATACACGCCTTGCATTTTATTTCAAAGTGCGTTTTATCGTCAAGAAATGTCAACAGAAAGCGATGGCGCATCCGTTCGTCGAAAGTTATAGTTTGGTAAATATCTGATGGATGGACGGATAGAAACAAAGTTTCCCCGCGATTGGTTGAAGATCACATGACCGCCGGATGGATAGCGATTGGCGGATGCGACGGGTCGTTACGAGTCCGGCCTTAGTCTCTCTTGCAAATTCCAAGAGTTGAATGTATACAGGATAAACTCCAAATATGTTCCTCTATTGTAGATAATAATTTTTTTTTTTTTAATTGCGGTGAAGTGTTTTAAAAAAACCTAAAATGTTAGGTTGATAAATAATTGTTTAAAGACATCCTTCAATAGACGAATACAAAGAAAAGTTGAATGAATTATTCAGACCTCTCGGAATTAGTTTGTATTTATTTTTTCGGAATTAGCATTTATTCCTCCCACTAGTGGTGTGGCCTGGTATACACAATCTCCAATTCTCTACACAATCTATTTGAAAAATTTGGGTGACTGCGACCATGACAACTGGAACTGCCATGATGGCTCCGTGCTTAATTTCGCGAATAGAACACTTTGTATGTTTACACGCACTTTCTGTACTTGCGTGTACTCAGTACGTTATGGGGGCTGCTGCCGCCACTGCTTGGAAAAATAAATGTTCATCGCCTGTTCTGATTAACAACGTTAAACATCCGAACAACATAGTTTCCTTTTTTCAATAATTTGTCCATTTTTATTTATTACTAGCCGACCCGTGCGACTTCGGTCACATGATTTTTTTTTTTAGTTATTAAAATAAAGCCCACCGTAGTTCCATTAAGGTTTTATGTTTAAACTACTAATATTTATTTTTTCAGGTTTAATGGAGTTATTAAATTACACCCTGTCATCGCTTCGCACATGTTTTATGTTAGCACGATATTTAAGACTTTGAATTGATCTAGCCACTTATTTTATTAGGTTCTCTAGCCACTGAGCTACTGCGGTCCCACTATTGGGTTCTCTAGCCCCTGACCAACTGCGGCCCCACTATTGGGTTCTCTAGCCACTGGGCTACTGTGGCTCCACCATTGGGTTCTCTACCCACTAAGATACTGCGGCCCCACTATTGGGTGCTCTAACCCCTAACCAACTGCGGCCCAACTATAGAGTTTCCTAGCCACTGAGCTACTGCGGCCCCCTTATTGGGTGCTCTATCCACTGAGCTACTGCTGCCCCACTTGATATATATCTCTCCACTGGGTCACTGCGGTCCCACTTGGAATAACTCTAGTCGCTGGACCACTACGGTTTTTTGGAAGGAAAGGAGGACAGCCCATAGACAAATAAAAAGCAGAAATGACGATTTTTTTTAACAAAGCTTTTTTTACGCAGTAATCCTAACACAAAAGCTAAATCCAGTATATATTTACATCTCTGATCAATATTTTTTTCTGGAACCTTTGATATATCTTGATGAAACAAAGACTTAGTTGGTCCTGGGGTTATTATCTATATACTGTGTAGATTTGATGTTAGTACGTTAAGTGGTTTTTGAGTTAAATCCGTTCGTACAGACAGGCACGAAAAAAAATTAACATTAGATATGGCTTAGTTATCAATTATACTATATGAAATAATAATTAGAAGTGAAAAATTTGACAATCACTGACAGTCACTTCTATTTTATTTAGTATAGAATAGATAAGTAACTTCAAGGCCAATTAACAAACATTTTCTAACAGCCAACATTACAAATAAATTGTTCCTTGTTAATGCAGTGTAATTTGTTAGGTGTAGCTGGTTCGCGGTGAAGGGCTTTTGAAATCAAACTTTGCATAAAGAAGTCATTCCTCAAACTGCATGCATTTTAACGGACATACTGATCGACATGCTCTCACTTAAGTTGGCGGCGATGTATTAAAGTTTGATATTTGAGTTAGTGGACCCTTAGTTTAATAATTTTTTTCTTCTGTTTTAAACATATATGATTAAGAGTTATTATATTAGTAACCGGCACGTTCGTAACAATTTCTCAGTTAAACTTGACGACACACATGAATATAGGCTGTTCAGGGTAAAATTAGCACTTTCAAGAGCCCTGCTTATGATCTACTTGTATACACATTGTGTATTCCTCCGCCTTATGTAAAATTAACATTGTCGTGGGCCTCATCACTTTATTAATGCGTCAGTCAAGTGAAACTGTGAGATTATTAAAAAAGTAAATACTTTACAAATTTTATTATTTGTGCACTTCGATGCATTAAAAAACTGAAAGAGAAAGACATAATTGTGAGCTATCACAAATGGTTACCTAACACTTTTTATTCGACGTTAAAATATGGAACTACATTCCAGCCATCGTTACCAACTTTACGGGGCGAATCTCACTCAGTGTGCCCGTTAAAATATATGAAGGCAGGGGCAGTGGCTTTCTTCTAATATTAATTTCTAAAGTGCTCTTTTTATTGTGAACTACCTTTAGTTATTGGGCCTATGGCGTTGGCAGTGTTATTTTACGCATGTTGGATGAATGGAAAATGGGTAGAAAAGTATATCCGAAGCCCGGCTTTCACAAAGTGTTCAAAAAGGCGAATAACGTACAAACAACGATGGCGCGTAAGCACCAACGTAGTTAACCACAGAGTTCCGTGATTGAAACTTCATCGCAGCTCATTACGAGAGGAATTGTGATGGGAATCGGGGTTGATGTGTACGGCGCGTAAAGGAGGATGAAGCACGGAATCTAGCGGGGGCCGGGTACCGTTAGCAACCGCACGCTGCGCCGACGACTCTACACGGAGAAAGAGCGCTCAGCTCGCGTGCGTGTGTGTGTGTGTGTGTGTGTGTGTGCGATAGGGACTCGCGTCGCCGGCAAACCAGATTCTCCCGGCATTCCGTCGGCGGCAACAGCGGGAGTCTGCGGCCATCCCGCGCGCCTACAGGTTGTTCGTGGTCGACCGATACACACTTTTGAAGTACAGGGTGGTCCACATGTTTTGCCACCCCCTGACGACTTGTCACTCATTACTTACGTACATGACCAATAATAACGCAATGTAGTCCAATACATCATAAGGTATTCCAATAATCGGACAGATTTTAAGCGGATGACAAGACATGTGGACCACCCTTACACATAGAAAAAAAAAATAGAAATGCTTCAGGGAGTGACAAGACATGTGGACCACTCTATAGAACGTTTGAAAAAATGTCACGGCCGCTATCTGCAGCGTTGTCCTCACAGCGTCAGATACAAGCAGTCCAAACGAATTGCCATTAATAGTTTTTCTGTTATTCCCGTTAAAAGATAGTAAACATTAATTTGAGACATCGTGTATTTTAACTGGCACACTGACGGAAATGCACCCAGTAAAGTTGGTAAATGCTGTTCGCGACATAATGAGCAGTTTTGAAATCAACTTTAGAAAAATGTCACAGCTCCTGCCTGCACAGTAACGTGGGTAACGATGCATAGAAAGCAGTTCCATATCTTAAAGTCGAATAAAAAGTGTTAGGTGACTATTTGTGATAACTTAAGTTATTTCTTTTACTTCCTGTATTTTTAATGCATCAAAGTGTAAAAATGAACATGTTTATAAAATGCCTGATTTTCTTATAACTTCACAGTTTTACTGGACCGACGCATGGATAAAGTAATGAGATCCATGGCAATGATAATTTTACATAAGGCGGAAGACTACACAATGTGCGTACAAATAGATCGTAAGCAGGTCTTTCGAAGTGCTCATTTTACCACGAACAGCCTATGACGACGGACGGAAAGTAGTTCCGTACTTTGAATTAAAAGTGTTTGGCAAACATCTGTAAATACAAATGCTTTTTATCTGGCGGACGAATACACAATGTGTATACAAGACGATCTTAAGGGGAATGGTGCATGAAAGCATATTGTTAACCTGATTTTCGATATAAGTCGTTTTCCAAAGGCTTTATAGAAATTTTTGGCTCGGCAAGACGTAAATAATAATTTTCAACAACTATTTACGTTATTAGATAAGATATCCATTGCCTTCGTTACTGTCGGAGCACTGATGGAAGAAAAGAAAGAATTCGTTTGTTTTTTTTTTTATCTTTGATCAGTGCTCTGAGAATAGCGAACGCAGCGAATTGATAACAATCTAAGAAGGTGTTCAAAATTGTTATTTGTCTTGTCTAGCCAAAAATTTCGAAAAATCCTATGTAAAACAAGTTGTGACAGAAATTATATAAATATACGGTTTACGTTTACCATCCGTCTTGAAGCTCTCGCCTTTCTGGCACGTGAGCTGCGTTGATGAGTGTTTGAAATGAAATACTCGTTTTTCTACGAAACGATTAAACGTACGTGCACTCTTCAGACAAGGGCTGTCAAGTCACGCACAATATAAACGCAACTTCGCAGTACCCCAAAATGGCTAAAAACTCGAAATATACGCATCAGAAACATACAAAACTATTTATAGGCTGTTCACTGCAAAATGAGCACTTTTGAAATCCCTGTTTAAGATCTACTGGTGTGCACGTTGTGTGTTCTTCCGCGTAATGTAAAATTAACGTTGCAATCAGCCTCATCACTTTATACGTGCGTCGGTCAGGTGAAACTGTGAAATTCTTAGAAAAGTAAATATTTTACAAATTTAGTTATATTTATACTTTTGATGCATTAAAAAAAAACAGAAACCTAAATAAATAATTTAAGTATCACAAATGGTTACCTGGCCCTTTTTTTTCGACGTTATTTTATGGAACTACTATACATCCATCGTTATCAATTTTACAGGACGCATGCCACTCAGTGCGCCCGTTAAAATGCAAGCAGGCCAAAGCAGTGACATTTTTCTCAGGTTGATTTAAAAAATGCTCACTTTAACGTGAATAGCCTTTAGGAGCTCTGCAGTTAACTTTCCTACAGACTTTTCCTCCAATAAAAGAATATGGTCGCCGTTGAAAGTCCCACGGGTATGCGCATCACGACGAGATCACGGCACGCCAAGTGAGAGCCTTGCGCTTAGAGACGATAACGCACTTGATGCTCGTGACAGCGTCGTCCTTGCGTCGTTCCTGTGCCTCTCGTTCATGAACGTGAAAAAAATTCTCAGTTAATCTTGAACAGCCTATACCAGTGTGTGGGTGTGTGGCGCCTCCACATACCATCGCAGCCCACCTTCTCCGGTCGCCGCTTACTACCAGGCTTTGCTTTACAAGGCTGCTGGCTGGCTCTTCCCGCGCCAGGCCGCTATCTGCCGCCGCATGCCATCGCGTTACGTAAGTGCCGCACCGCCCTCCCAGTCAACCCTACATCGTCTCGTCGTCTTGCACATATGGCGGCCCGGCGCTGATAACCGAGGCACAGCTCCCTCTCCTAGTTCGCGTTATCCCCTTTCTAAATGTGCCTGAGGTACCTACACGTAGAGTGGCTGCCACCCCAACTCTTAAAACATACCGAACTCATTAAAAAGTCGTATAGGCCGTTCACGATAAAGTGTGCACTTTTGAAAGCCCTGCTAAAGTTCTACTTTCTTGCCCATTATGTATCCTTCCACCACATTTAAACAAACATTGTCATGTGACTGCCATGTGATTGCCACATGTTATAATAAACCCAGTGTTTACATTTTAGGACTGCTAAATACGCCACGTTAAAAAAGGACACACATTAGTTAAGCCGAAAAATAATTTGGAAGCGCAGCCAAATCCAGATTTTTAAATAGACTAGCACTACTGCATACCCAAGGTAACGCCACTTGTTGCACAAATTACCAAACATTAAAAAAATGTACCGCAGACTTGACGTTTCCCATGACTCACCGTTTTCTAAGTGCCCCATCGCTCTGTAGCACGACTAGTAAAACATCAGCTCGAAAACATGGTGACTGTGTTTGGGCTCAGCTGACTGAAGTTAGGTGCAACTAAGCCATCAGGAAAAAACATACATCCTGCAGGCATAAGGTAGCTGCGCAACGTAGCAGATGTCTGAAGCGTATAAAGTAGATAGAGCGAGGCCGCGCCAGGCCTTAAATAAAAAATTACAACAAATAAAAAAATAACTACACACGAATGGGAAAGGTGAAGGCAGGGAGGCAAAACAGCGAGGAAAGCCGAGGCGATCTGAGCCGAGTAAAGAGTACACCACTGCACATAAGTAGATGGTGCTAATAAACTTAACGTGACGGCGCAAATGTGACAGTACATAAAAATATGTAATATATAAAAAAGAAAAATATATAAATATGTGCATGTATATGTACATTTTAAGGATAGTTTTATATGCACCTTTATAGATAGAGATAAATATATTTCAATATAGGCCTATTACATATATATAAAATAAAAATAATTTACACTAAAAATATAAACATATCAACAAATGCAATTGTGTATATATACATATTTATTTTTTTTTACACAGTTACTCTGTGTTCGTACCCTTTTGAGACCCTCCAAAAAAGAACTGAACATTTATACTGTGAATTGAAGTGGTAAAAGAAGGTTATACCAGGCTTGTAACTGGCACCACCTTCATTTGTACAAAATAATTCTAAAAATAATGTATATTATTTATAGCTAAGTGAAATGCCGATCCGGTGATGACCACATTTCACATGTCTCTTGTGGCTCAAATAGGTGCGACATTTCCTTTTTGTCAAACCCACAGAGACATCAATAAACAAATTTTACAGGTAAAGTGCATAGACTCGCATCATTGTTGTGGTTCCTTCATTGTAATGACTGCAGAAAAACTGAAAGCTTAACTGAGAAAAGTACTTAAAGAAAATTACTATACTTACAAAAATGGTTCATGCATGCACACACAAAGCTGAAAGAAATGCCTTATTATTAATGTAAAACCAATACATATCCACAAGCGACAACAAAATGATAATGTAAAGGACAAATTATAAAAGTAATACTTACAGGCAAGTTACTGCGCATAGTGATAAGCTCTTGGTTTAACTTTCCTTGTTACTATAGCCGTGCGTCAATAAACAGCCACTCAGAAGCCCCGACACTTATACTATGTTATCAATTGAAAAACTCATTTACATATCAAGAAAGTGTGTATTTTGACTTCATTCCTCGGGAAGATATTTTCTTTTGTTTATTTATAGATAATCACTACCACGGAACTTTTGTAACGCTTTTAGGTAACGTTTATTGTAAAAATTGAAATGTCAATCATTTACCATTTTAAAAATGTCTCAGAATAATTGAAAATATTTATTCTTGAAAAAAAAAAAAAACCACTAACAATCTATGTACAGGCCTTAATTTCTTCGGTACAAATGTAGCAACATAAACAAATTAATATTATTATCGTTATATCAATTGTAGCCAGGCCACTGTGCTTTTGTGTTTTGTATGTTTTTATCTGGATAACTGTGAATGTGTTTGGTATGCCAATTGTAGCCCGGCCCTTATTGAAAGCTAGCGCATACAGCTTATTTAGAAATAATTAATTTAACACATACACTGCGTAATGTAATCTAACCTTTACAAAACATGCACTCTGGGAGTCTGGGCTGTTGACTATGACGTGTAATTTAGAGTTACATTAAATTTAAATAACTACATTATTTTTGCGGCTAAAGTGGCAGGTATTACAAATAATTATGCTTACAACAACGCATACTATCTTCGTTGATATTTCTCAAAAGGTAGCAAGTAGTCTTGTCGAACATCCATTTCGAAATTTAAACATGAAATTATTCTATAGGCCTAACTGTTGACAATTAATTGTAAATTCTTTCTAATTCTTATTGCGGCAAGCACTACCAAATAAAACAACTAGGCATACACTTGCATCACGAAATAATGTCGGCAACAAGCACAGCTATAGGTCAATAGTTAACAAAACCAGCTTCAAGATTTTATAGGTTATATGTTGGAACACCTTTGGTATAGCATCAAACTGTGACGTTTATGTAATGTTAACAATAGTAAAACTTAACACTGTAACGTGGCATGAATAACTACATGAACACAAGTTTGAGGCTAGGTCCACATTTCAAAATAACACAGTGATTTCAAAACGTGTCGAATTAATGTATAATTATTGACAGGCACATTTGCACTTATTACCAAGGCAGATTTAAGAAAAGTTACATGATTGGGCCTAAATAGATACGTACATACGTATTTGAGGTTAGGCCTACATTACAAAACGACACAGTGGTATAAAAACGTGTAAAATGAACGTATAATTTATGACTACAAAATTTGCACTTTTTTTCAAGACAGATTTAAAGGAAAGGTTAAACAGATGGGCGTAGTACATAAGTACACATACTTTTTTATATTATTTGTCAAACTTAGGATATAACCCATGTACTTCGCAAACTCGCATGAATATATTAAAGTCGCGTTTCTGCTGTCGTTCATTTACTTTCATTATTTTTATTTAACTTTCCGTTTATAATATCACGTTTTCAACTGTCGATTCCTAAGTGTTCTTTTTCAACGATTTGCTTCAATAACGTACTGGAGATACGCGGGGAAAACATGCCGTGAAACCTGTTCGGAAGACACGTCGTAAAAACACATTTACACTTACCTCCGGACAGTTGCAGTTGAAATTTTTATCATTTCTGCAACTCGTTCGATGACCTTGCACGGCTTCATCTCTTCTCGACGAATTAAAGAATAGATAGGCTGAAAAATAAATGAGAAATATTTAAACACAACAACTTCCAGCTTCTAAATGTGTAGCTTGCCTCGCAACCACTCCACACAAGCAAATCCAAGCAACAAGCATGAAGGAACCACAACAACGGGCCGTTGATTTTGATCGTTGCGCCGATCATGTGACACAATATCATTATGAGTTAACAGTAAATACATTATCTTTACGCCAGTAATTACTTTAAACTGTATAAAATACACTTCAAACAACTTAAGTAGCCATAAATTTAAACATTACGCTTGCAATACAGCGTTATTTCTTAGAACTACTTTTCAAATTTCATTCCCAACATAACTGGGTGTGTTCATCCCCAGCCTGTGCGGTAACACACGTGGTTATACATACGGAGTTGCGGGCAGTAGTTTTTTTTTTTTTTTTCAAAGGTTGATTTCTAGAGTGCTCACTTTAACGTGAGCAGCCTTCACACACACACACACACGCGCGCGCGCGACCAAAACTGTAGTCTATTCGCGGTTTCTTCACACTTTTTTTAAATCTAACCTTTGAAAATTCACCCCTTATGACGTGTTTGGTTATTTCCTAAATATGCCATGTTTCACAAGCGTTTTATACTTCTGTCATCGTAATAGTACGTTATTTTTGTTTAAATTGAACTCTTGCTTATATTCTATGTATAAATTTTAATAATTAATTTATAATTAACATGAATAAAAACGGTGAGAAAAAAGATGCGTTGGTAATACCTAGTAAGAAATAGTTCTTATGCAAAACGTTATTACACCGAGTCCCTGGACTTGGTTAAGCTTTGTTTGTACGAGGCGAAGGAATATCGTGGCAGTATAACTTCAGCAGGGCTTCAGTAACCGTGAATGGACTAAATATGTAGGATTGACTAATTTAAAAAAAAATCACATTTGAAGAGTATATATTTAATCGAAATCTAATACGTGTGTTTCAAGTCTGAATGCTTCAGAAAACACATTTTGTAAGAAAAATAAACGCACATAAAATCATTTATTAGAAATATTTGTAAACAATATTTTACTACATAGAGGCAGTGTAATTGTTATGAGTGCCCTACTGGACGAAGGTTTTCTTGTAAAATGTGCTCTCTGAAGCATCCAGAATGCAAATACGCGTAAATTTAGATTAAGAATAGACTCAGTAATTGATATTTTAAAATTTTAAATGAATACGCTCTATCCTAATATTTTACAATGTTGCATAACACAGCTTTCTCCGTAACTTAGGTAGTGTCAATACTATTTTGTCGTGAACTATGCGCGTCGTACAGTCAGGTAGAGAGATTCATTTGGAAGCTACTGTACTTCAACGTTAAGGGGAATAGTGTACGAAGAAATGAATATTTATTTAATTTTTGTCACAATTTGTCTTAAAAAGGATTTTTCGAAATTTGGTTCGACAATTTTGAACACCTTATTACACGCTTCAAAATTCCCTGCGTTCGTTACTCTCGGGACTCTAATTGAAGATAAGAAAAAAAAAATTGTTTTCTTTCTTCCATCAAGTACTCCGAGAATAATGAAGGCATTGAAAATATAACAACGTAAAAAGGCGTTGAAAAGTATTATTTACGTCTTTTCAAACCAAAAATTTCGATAAACCCTTTGGAAAATGACTTAATCGGGCAAATATTCTGCTTCCATGCACCATTACCCTTAAGGTGGCAGGCCGCCTGGGTAGGCCGCCGAGCGGTGTGCAGAGCTCCAGCAGAAAACGTTTTATTAAAAAAAAAACCATCCAACGTGTCTGAGTGAGATCTATCTTACGAATAGAAATGTTACGCGCCTGTATATGTTTTTCAGTTCCTGCATTTCTCTCTAAAGCATGGTTTCGTGATAGTGAAAATGGCTCAAATGGGTGTTTTCACAGTCAATTTTTGGGTATTGTCCATTCCATGCAAGTGGGGTAACTTTTGACAGTTCTAGAAAAGTAGCACTGCCACGATGTATCTTTCCACCGAAGCTGTTTTGTCACTGAAGAAAATTACGTTTGTAAACAAATGTTTTGAGTCCAATGCACACTTGCATTTTCCTCCTTCCTCATATTCCATGTAATGGCAGAGACACTGAAAATTTGACGGTAGCTAACTTCCGTGCAGTAATTAATGTAGGATATTACAGCTAGATTGGCATTCCAACTTGTTTTATTTTTGTAATTACCGAATTAAATTTGTTGGGGCTCTGTTAATTTATTTTGGAGGGAAAAGGAAACAATTAGAAAAAAAAGGGGGGGGGGGGCTTTAGTTTTATATCTTTCGTGAGACTGCATTATTTTGATCTTTTTACGAGGGTGTGGCATTTTGAGTTGCATATTGTTTGGATGTTTGGAGCAATGGAAAATCTTGCTCGTATGGAAATAACATTTAAATTATTTAACTTCAAAAATTTTAACTTTAATGAAAAAACAAAACGTGATACATACGTCGCTGTTAGTATTCGTACAGACCTAGCAATATATACACGCGCACACTTTGGCCGAATTTAACCTTACACTCGTTGAATTTACGATATAGACAAACAAATATTATTCACTCACTACAAAAGTGTGGAAAGTGTGGTTTTTTCAGGCCACGTGAGTTTCAATAATTGTGTTAACAATTTACAAATACATTTAAAAAACACGCAAACTTACTGTTTATAAAATTTGCAACCTCTTGAACACTTTCTTTATGGCAATCTTTGCCAAGTTTACTTCACTAAAATCACGTTTTTTCGTCATTAGCATTAAATAATTTATGTACAGAATCATTCAGAAAAATCAACACTGCGCACTTTCCTGATACAAACAAACTTAAACTTAGATACGTAAATTATATTCGTGTCACTTCTTAGTGGAAGGCGGCAAGGAAAATGGCGAAAGGGACGCGGTAAACACATACCGATAATGTTACATTTCACTCAAGAAAACCCACAACGGTACCTACAACCAACTATGCTTGAAAAAAGCACATAAAAATAATTAACTACCGATTAAATATTCCGACAACACCAACAAGATATTCGTATAATAAACACGACGAGAAAAAAGCCACACGCACAACGGATTTCACCGGACTGGAAACGTTTACTGTTAGTACGTGCCGACATACTCTGTCATAAATGCTAAACATGTTTTTAAAGTCCAGTCACTAATAGCCAAGAAAATGTAATATTGCTTTAAAAACATAATTTAAACGGTAAATGTTGTAAGTATAATTACGATTTTAAATTACAACTTTTAGTTCTGCATACTATTTTCTTCCAAAGTAATCATAAAAATAGCTAACTTAACAACACGGATCCCGCAGCTGTTCACCAGCTGATACAATACTGTACGAACGAGAGAATTTACTGTTTACATAGTGTGTAGGTTGGTCACATTGTCTGTCAGATTTTACCCCACTTATATGAAATGGACAATATGAACATTGCGGTACAAAACATTAAAAAAGGAATAGGGACGTGCATCAAACCTTTATTATTTTTATTATTACGTCATAAAATATTTTAGGGTCTATGCTGGAAGTTTCATAGAGGCACGTTATGGACGGCAAGACTGCACACCCCATTTCAGTGCTTTGGGCGTAGAGGCGATGAGAGAGGTTGATGTGCATGTATCAGTGTTTCCACGCTTTTAAGCCTCAAACGTGCAAAATTCCTTCAACCAGGCGGCCACCTTAAGGCTCTCGCCTGTCTGGAGCTATGTTCCGCGTCTCGAGGCCGAAAAGCGCCGGGAGCTATAAGGACAACACTGCGACGAGCATCAAGTGCGCCACCGCCGCTACGTGCAAGTCTTTCTCTCAACTAGCGTGCAGTGCTCTCGTCTCACTGTGTGTACGTATGGGAACTTCAGCGGTCACCTTGTTAGTTTGTCGGTGGAAAGCATGTGGGAAGGTTCAACGTAGGGCCAGTGAGTAAGTAGTTCTGTATGTATTTGAAGCGTATATTTTGTAATGTAGCGCTTTGAAACGGTCATTAATCAGCCATGAGTATATTGAAATAATAAATATAAACACGACATTCCACAAAAATTAAGAATAATCTCAGAATACAATAAAAAATATAAAAAATTTAAAAAACCGTTAAGTTGAAATAAATTAACAAGCCAAGACCCGAGAGTATTCTTGGGCAAGTTCCTCTCTGAATGTACCACACATTCTAGGAAAAACCAAGTCAGAAATTCAATTTCTTTCCTCCTCCAGCCCCACTCTCGGAGACCGTCATTATATTTTTTTTGCGGCTGGTTTCCGCCTTTTCCGCAGGCGAGCGCCCTTGGTAGGGCTTTGATAAAAAAAAAAGGGGGGGGGGGATGTTCGTGGTCGCCATTGAGCCTGTCGTGCCGTGTGAACGCTTACAAATCGCCTTAACGCCATTTAAAATTTTTAAATCGTGCTATATTTGGAAATTATTAATCTCTCGTTTCACTTACAATCGTCCCTCAACCCGCTTCTTATTTTAAAATCATGTTCATAACTTTTTTCCTGTGTCCAGTAGTAAACCGCTACTGTTGCGCAATACTTTGTGGACAGTATATACTTCTCCTTCTGTAATGTCCCCGTTATGTATTGATGGCTTGGTAGTCAGATGCAGACTGATGATCTACTGTGACTACCTTTCATACGTATGAACTGGTTCAACCTCCAGAGATAAGAGCTGACCTCGAGTTTACAGATAAGAGGTTACCTCGGATATGACTGCTTATACATTTCCTTACAGGCTTTAACATGGTAAATGCACGTGCGGACGACTACATGCAATATTTTTTGTTTAGTTAGTACGCACGAACATTTACCACGATATAGCCTGTCAGACAATGTGTAAGCACTCATGTCAAGTTATACATCTGTGAACTCGAGATTAACTCGTATCTGTGGACTTGGAGCCAGCTGATACGTATGAAAGGCAGCACGAAAGAGAGAGAGCGTCAGTCTGCATCTGACCATCAGGCTATCAACATGCTAGGACATTACAGAAGGAAGAGAACATACTGGCCACCAAGGTTATTTCGAAACTTTGGTGCCTTGCGCAGGGGCGAAAGAAGGGGGGTGTGGGGGTGCGGTCTGCCCCGGGTGTCATCACTCACTGAGGGGTGACAAAATTGCAAAAAATTAGTTTTTTTTTTTGGACTCACACTTTTTTTAATGCCATTTTAAAACAAGTCAGTAACTTCATCTTACAATGACTCTTGATCCCAGGCGAGGATTCGTAAACTTAATCCTAAAACATTATTTGTTCCTTGTAGAAATCGTTTCCTTAGTCTATGTGGAGTGCATTCTTTTGCAACAGTTTCACAATATATTGCCTTTTTTGGGACCTTATAAAGTTTGTACTGATTTTTCTCAGTTTCCACGTCCAGATGGACGATCATTGTAACTAATGTTGGTGTTAAGACTTTCAGATTCAAGATGGAGTGCTCACTATGAAGCAGCCATGCATGCTAATTTCAAGAAGGTTGTTGGTGCCACAGAAGAACTATGTGATCCCACAGAAACCGCCGAAACTAGAGGAGCAGTGCAAACGCTTTTTTTCCCAGCAGTATGTGTTTTTTTTTTATTTCTGGGTTATGTCTTAGAACAAGTAAATCACACTCAAAAATACCTACCGAATGTTGGAATCAGTTGTGAGAGTTGGGCTATTAAAATGAGAAGTCTGAAGATATTTTTGAAAAACAAAAGAAATGAGATCTTAAAGCTAGCACTGCAGTTTGCAACGAACACTTGTGAAGAGATGGACGTTCCTTTATTGAAGAGAAGAACCACCAGAAAGAAAAAAAATGATGTCTGGAGAAAAGGCTCAAGATGTACAGTACCACTCACGTTGAATGATGAATTGAAAAGATCAATGTTGGGGGTTATTGACATGATTTATTATCAAGAAATCGACACTCGTTGCAAAGAAATGGAAAGTATATCAGCTCGGTTTGCAGTCCTCGAGTCCAAGAATCTACTCACAACTTCGGAAGACTAACTTCCACAGTTAATACAAAACTTAGTTGTAAACTATTGTTATGCGCTCGCTGCTTAGCATCCCGCGCTATCATGTGGAAGGAAGACAGCAGGTATATTATTGCGGCGGCAGCAAGTCAAAGGATTGTTTTGAATGAACAGGCGAGCGATAGGCCAGTGGCCGCGTATCTGTTAGAGAAAGCGAGTCAACACGATAATCCGTCAGCGCCTGCGCTGCTGACCCTGGTTGTATTGGTTTCTGCGTTTATCTGAATAATGCTCTGGATTTATCGATAAATAAACCTCGTTCTCTCAGCGCGACTCGAGGTGTGTTGAACCTTCCAGATGGTCAGGGCTAACGGTATAAAAGTGTGAGAGACCTCTGAACGGAGGAGTTTATGAGTGAATGAGTAGCTGAGTTCCGAGAGACAGAAGACGAGCAGCGAGTGAAGTGACAAGCGGAAGGGAAATCTGTGACTGCGAGTATTAAACAAAGAAGAGTGTGGCTGGCAGGTTGGACTATTGGACTAGATGCGTGAGTGAAATACATTACAAATGGTGGCAACAGATAGACTGAACACGTGTTAATAATGGGTATGAGTTAATTTACAGTAACCAAACAGAGACAATAAAGAAGAACGTTAATTAGAGTTGAAATAGACATTAATTGTTGCACTCACTGTCAAATATAAAGTGTAATAGTGGAGGCAGATAGTTTAATGCCGTAAATAATAGCTGTGTGAATAAAGTAGAAATCAAATTTAGTTATTTTATTTTTATTAAGACCTCCATCCCTCACGGACTCAGATACGCCTTTCAGGCGTCCAATTTAGCACTATGATTAACTTTCTGAAGATGGTCTCCTTAGAGGGATTGCACGACTAAGAAGACATCTACAAGCTGCCAAAGTCTCAAAAGAAGATTCTCTGGGATTGTTGGTGTTTAAGGAATTTTAGAGTTTATTGTTGAATATGAACTTTCATATTCTGTACCACAACTGATTTAGCCAGGGGCCCGCCTACCTGGTGCCCGAACTACTTTGCAGACTTACAGTGCGTTTGAAATCCAGGTTTCTTTTATCAAACTATAAAACGCGCGTCCCTCAAACGTGGAAATATCTCCAAGCAGGCGGTCCCTTTAGATTGTTACTAACGTTGTGTGTTTCACTAGCATAATGTGAGAGGAGTTTTTAAACTAAAATTAATTAATAGTTATCTTCGGTCCTCTGTGAGTCACACTAGGTTCTCTAGCTTAGCCATCTGTTAACCGAAAACAAAGTAGCGGAAGGAATTTATTTTTATGGCGTAGTTTCAAAATTTGCAGAGAACAAAGTTAGGAAAAAAAGGCTTTATGTGCACATGCTCACAATGTTTAGTAAATACACTTGCAACTGTAAGTATCTTATTTTTCCTTCTTTTAATAATTTCATTTTTGGAGGGGGGGGGGGTGCAGAAATTTTCCTCGCCGGGTACCAACCTGATCTTCCTACGCCACTGGCCTTGCCACCTAAGCGCAGAGGCCCGCCATATCCGTGAGAATAATTTTGTTGGGGGTGCGGGCTCCCCAATCGACGCCACGCGACAACTTATACCGTCAACCGACAGGTCGAACACCCATCCATGTCGCTTTCATGTAACACCAGGGTCGTGTAATAGCAGGGATCTGAAGGTGATGCAAGCCCTCCCCCTCCACCCCCCCCCAAAAAAAAAAACTTAAAATTGAGATACATTTGCGATAAGTTTCCTCTTAAGTTTGCATTTGGAATTTATATTTTACATTTGGAAAATGTGTTCTGCCTATTGTGCTAAGTGCTCACTCCAGAAATCTAGGTACAGTCTCTCCCAAAATAAAATCCTGTCTGTGTACGCAACTGTGTTACAGCGCGTAACAGTCTGGCGCGATGTGAAGTGAGTGCATGAAGAAAGCGAGCTTAAGAGATTGCAGGGTTCAAAATATACAAAATCGGAACGTCGGTCAATTTCCACCAATCTTTGAAATTAGTTAGTTTCTCTGTGCGGAAAAACATATGTAGAAAACTTTTTGAAATGCGCTTATCAAGTACTTGTGTAACTGACCGGGCCATATTTGGCATTATTCGACATTCCTTTTAAGGGCTTGAGACATTAAGAAATTCTTTAAATTAGTGACTTTGAATCATATGCGAACCAGTCATAAAATAGTTTCTTCAGAAAGTTAGAAGACAGCGAACGGTAATCATAGGCTTGAGTGTGTTTTCATTAAATATACAATGAGTCACACGTTTAACTTATACATTCACGTTAAGCTAAATATATAAAACACGTTAACAAAAATACTATAAATATAATAAAGCAGTATTAAAGAAGAGCTCACAATTTTCTGAACGCGTTCAATTAACGCTCAAAAAGATTTATGGAAAAATTTTCCGTTCCTGAAATTCGGTGTGAATATCCTGGCTCGACCATATCTGGTACACGGACTTTTTCTTTTGTGTCAAAGAGAAGTTATGTACAATATTTTTGCTGCAGATGGAATTTAGTAGCTTTTAAGGAGGATTTGCGGAAATTGTAATTGTAATTGTTTGAAATGCAATGTTTGAAAACTCTGCTTAGGACTCATTTCTCTAATTATATTGTATCCTTCATCATATGTAAATTTAGTATTGCAATTGGTCGGGTAACTTATTCATACGCCGATCAAGTGAATATGTGAAATGATTAGAAAATTAAATGTTTTACAAATTTGCTAATTCTTAGACTTATAAGTATTAAAAAAAACACAAGGAATGTGAAATCATTTCAGTATTTGCAAATGTTTACTTGACACTCGATTAAACGTTAAGACATGGGACTACTTTCTCCCTGGCTCCGGCGTTATAGGCTGTTCACGATGAAGTGATAACTTTTGAAAGCCCTGCTTAAGATCTACTTACATGCACGTTGTGTATTCTTACGCCTTATATAACATTAACATTGCCATGAGCCTCATCACTTTATTCATGTGTCGGTCAAGTGAAACTGCGAAGTTATAAGAAAAGAAAACATTTTATAAATCTGCTAATTTTTACACATTGAGGCGTTAAAAAGAACAGTAAGAGTAGGAAATAATTTAAACTATCACGAATGGTTACCTAACCGTTTTTGTTCGATGTTAAGCTATGGAACTACTTCCCCTCTATCGTTACCAACTTTACCGGACGCATGCCACTCAGGGCGCCCGTTAAAATATATGCAGGCAGGGGCAGTGACTTTTTCCTAAGGTTGATTTCAAAAGTGCTCACTTTACCGTGAACAGCCTTTACCAATTTACTGGGGACATGGCAGACATATTGCATGCAGATGGAACAGTAGCATTTTTCAAAAGCTGATTTGAAAAGTACTTTTAGTTAAACGTGAACAGTCGATATTGGCTCGGGCTTCACACTGAGACCCTACACGTGCCTGGGAGCGCTGTTTGCCAACCTGCACGCCGGCACGAGGTCGTGGTGGATGCTGCGGTGGACGGCTACGTATAACGACCGAGACTCGCCTCATCAAGCCGCCGATTCCCACGGTACCAGGTCATTCTCTGATCTCGCGCGGAGTGGTACACATCGCTCCCTAGCAATCCATCTTAAGGCATATTCCCACCCACCATATTAGATTAATGGAATTTTTTTTTGCCATACTCTGGGGATTAAGTTTTGTAAAGGTGTTCACGGTAAAATGAGCACTTTTGAAATCCCTGCTTAAGATCTACTTGTATACACGTTGTGTATTCTTCCGCCTTATGTAAAAATAACATTGACATTCACCTCATCACTTTATCATGCGTCAGTCAAATGAAACTGTGAAATTATTTTTAAAAATAAGTACTTTACAAATCTCCTCATTTTTAAACTTCTATGCATTAAAATAAAACAGAAGGCTAAATAAATAATTTTAAGTTATCACAAATGGTTACATAACACTTTTTATTCGACGTAAAGATATGGAACTACTTTCCATACATCGTTACCAACTTTACTGTGCGAATGTCACTCAGTGCAGCCATTAAAATATATGCATGCAGGGGCAGTAATTTTTTTCAAAGGAGTGCCCACTTTATCGTGAAAAGTCTTTATCATGTTTTTTTGGAACGACAGAGCACAGAGCACAGAGTATTATTGCCTAGTGCATTGTCTGAGGTCAGTATTTCTTGATTACTACTTTTGATATAGTCGCCTCTGTAATCGTTCGCAAGAAATAATCTCACGTTTCGCCTCGATCGTTTCGCCTCGATCGTTACCAGCTAACTGTTATTTAGAATAATGTCGTGTGGGAAATTTCAGATACGCCTTCTGAAATAGAAGCTGTGGCGAAAAATCGATAAATCCAAGATGGCGGGTGGGAATCAGTAAATTTTAAAATTAGGGTCCGCAGATGAGATGATTATTCACCAGTGTAAATGTCTGTTTCTTGTGGGGGTTAAGTTATTGATGCACGTCGTGAATATATAGCATTACCATTAGGATTAATTGATGTTTTGACAAAAAAATCAACTGGTAAGTTTAAATGTTTCGGTGATAGTCTAGGAGACGTGGTACATTGGAGCATATGATTTTCCTTTACAGTGGCTACAGATGTTCGTAGCATTGGAATTCATGCTGGAATGTTGCGCAGTTATATGTTCGGTGTACGCCAAAAAATTTGTCTCTAGGTGTTTACGTACAATTAGGAGAATCAAGCACTTGTAATTCTGCGAAGGTGTTCTGTCACATTCGTATATCCTGCTTCCATGAAACAATAATTTGAGTTGTTAATTTTTCGCAAATCACGACCTGGATAGTGCAATGTAATGTTGCATTTTGAAAACGAAAACGGTCTGTCCAAAAAACGGCGATATTTACGGTGCCAGATATTTTACATGTTTTAACTGTCAAGTAAAAAAATAAATAATTAAAGATCTTTTAGAAAACCTGGACTATTTTTCAACTACCAGTTTTTTTTCGTAATTAGGTCTATGCGCACTACTGGCGACGTCTTGAGAAATAACAAAATTGTAACAATTTTGATTTTTAAAACGTTACAATTCTGTTTGCGAAACTTATGCTTTTGTATAATTCCTATAAAATATCCGTAAATCCCTGGATTCCTTGCTGTCGGTGTGTTATCGATAGGACTTTTTTTTTTTTTTTTTTTTTTTTTTTTTTTTTTTTTTTTTTTTTTTTTTTTTTAAGTTGCTCCAGATGAGATCGTTAACCCCGCGACTACAGGTACACAAGAATTTGGTTTTTACTTGTGCATAATTTGAAAGGGAAACTTGATTGGATTGGTTCGTTTAAGTCCGTTTATTATTCTGTTTATATAGCTTCGCATTATGGTGCCCGTGGACTACCTGGGACCAGGCAAATGGCTGCGGTTCTTTGTCGTCGGTGCTCACTCAAGCAAAGATTCGAAGAATATTCCAAGTTTCAGCGGTCATTTTTGTTACACAACTCGATTAGACGACGGCCTTTTACCCCGAGTTCGCCAGTACTCTCTCTCATCTAAATTTTTTGTGTTAAGAATTTCCGTGACGACGTAGTTTTTCTCGATGGCCCGGCCCTCTCCTCGCTTCCTTTCCCTAAGTGTTATCCTAATTCCCTACCGTATACCTTCAGTTGCATTACGCCATGCCCGGCAAGCCTGCATTTTGATGTGCGACGTGACCCGACTGCAGAATAGTTAAGTATGCAGAAGTGAAATGTCGTGGTAGTCGCTTTGACGTGGGCGAGTTAGTTCGCTGAGAGCAATTCCACAGTACATCCTGTTCACGATAAAGTGAGCACTTTTGAAATAAACCTCAGAAAAAAGTCACTGCCCCTGCCTGCATATAGGTATTTTAATGGGCGCACTGAGTAACATTCGCCCAGTAAAGTTGGTAACGATGGGTGGAAAGTAGTTCCGAATCTTAACGTCGAATAAAAAGTGTTAGGCAACCATTTGTGACAGCTCACAATTATATATTTCGCTTTCTGTTTTTTTAATGCATCGAAGTGTAAAAATTAGCAGATTTGTTAAGTATTTACTTTCTTAATAATTTTACCATTTCATTTGATCGACGGATGAATAAAGTGATGAGGCCCATGGTAATGTTGATTTTACATGTGGAGGAAGAATAGACAAAGTGCGTACAAGTAGATCTTTAGCAGCACTTTCAAAAGTGCTCATTTTACCGTGAACAGTCTGTACATACTCGAAGCGCTGTAAACTGCCGCTGGTAACGCGCCGCTTGCAATTGAAGACACGAATGCCAGTGACGAACTGAAGAAACACGCACATTGCTGCCAGTATTGAGTGAGTGTGAGACAAAGCAATGTTGTGTCTGCGACTTAGCCACGCCCATGATAACTTGCGGCTGGCACTTGCAGTTTTTTTTTTTCAAGTAGGTGTAATGAGTAGGGACATGCAAAATTCGCGTTATTATTTGGCTCCATTGGTTGTTGCATATATGTGAAGTCTCTCCCTCTCTGACTGAACTACACGTTATTGGGGCAAACAATTTTGAAGTGTTCCTTTATTGGTGCAGAGTCACCCAGAGTTGGTCACATAAAGTATGGTTCGATGACAAACGCATTGCAAAGGTGCATGTTTTTCAAGTTTTACATGTCCCCAAATAATAACGCGAATTTTGCAGGTCTCTAGTAATGAGTCGTGTGCAACGCCTTATTCCAAGTTCCTCCCCTCCAAGGTATTTTCAGTTCTCTCACGGAGTCACGAATAAAATATAATTCTGCACTATAAGACAGCAGCGTCATATTCACTTAAAAAACCGACTTTATAGTTTCGTAGACCACACTGCGGGACGAACGGAAAACTTGTTTCAAGTCTGTCTTGAATATCAAGTAGCCCCGAATTGACATAAGAAGTGAAACACAGTTTCTTTCCTCATAACGAAAATAGGTAGGCCTATCGTTTTAAAGCACAGTTTGCCTGTGCCTTAGTCAATTTGCTAAGATAGCAAATTTTTCTTTAGTTTGCTGCAGCTTGTTTCTTGCAAGACTCATTCGAAATTTAACTGTGAGACCAAACGTGTACAGTTTGAACTGGTGCCACCGGCAAGGTTAAAAACAGTTGTTACCACGTTTACGTAAATTTATGCAATAGAAACCTATCGTTTTGAAGGACTTTATGACCGTATTAATATTCAAGTAAACGAAATGCAAAAGGTGTGCATTTTCAAAATATGTCATTTTAACGTAGCTCAACTTTTTTATTCTTCTAAAACGTTTGAATGGCATTTTTTTTAAGCTACGTCACTTTATAAAAAAAAAGTAACTTTTTATAGTATTACTGGTGGGGTCTGAAGAAATAGTACTATTTATGAAGGCACGGAAAATTTAAGTGATAAAACTTTGACACTACAAACAGCAAATTATAGAAACTGTCACTGCTATCAAACGATGAAAAGACGCTAAGAAGTTCAGTATTTCAGCTTTATCAAACCTAAGTAGGCTTATTCACTTTCGTGGAGAACACAAAGCGTTATGTTATCAGAGCTGACGTGCTCTTATGCGTCGATGTAAAAGAGACTCCGGATTCATTACGCCCTTTCTTGGATATCATCCAGAAATATGATACGTCTCTGAGCTGGTCTGGTAGACGTGCTGGTGTTGACCTGGTGTCCTGATCCGTGAAAGGAGGTGGGAAGCACGCGTCCGGTAAACTCAGCCTGGCATTCCTCTCGCGGATCAGTGGCCAAGTCGTAAATAACCTTCACAACATTAGCTTTGTCCCTCTCCGATCCGGATCACCCTACTCACACTCTTCCTAGTGCTGTGATCCGTGCTGCTGGAATAGAAAAAAAACTTGTACCGGTGTCGCACTTTTCCACTACTTTCTCTGCATTTCCCCACCACTGACTTCACAGTTCCTCCAACGAGGCTTGAGTCGCATGGATGAGGTCTTTTCGTACGAGAGATCCGTCGGCTTGAGTTCTGCTGCCACCAATCGAAATACACGGTTATTGAATATATTAGGTAGGTTTTCTGGTAGTTTCCATAACGTTGGCGCTGATATCGACATTATGGCAACAACGTGATTCTGTTCGTTACTGACCTCGATGTGGAAGTAAATATTCTGTTTAAATATTTAACTTTTTTTTAAAAATGCGGAAATCATAAAACCGTGGGCTCTCGACTTCGGGTATCTTGTGTTATTACGTTACACACGATGCAAACACGTCGGATAGAAGGTTAGGTTAGATTAGGTTGTCTTAGGTTAAGTTAGGGTCAGATATAGGTTATTCACGGTAAAGTGAGCACTTTTGAAAGCCCTGTCATCTGGAATAATTGTCAGTAAATATATTTTATTTTATCCTTAGATGTTAATTTCCGAGTGCGGTGGAATATACACACTGTATGCATTACTTACATGGCAATATTTATTTCAAAAAGATTGTTGTTAAAGGATTTAAAAAAATGGCTGAAAGGAAAAAGTAACTAGGGTATCAAAAGTGCTCACTTTACCTTGAACAGACTATAACCACGATTTCACTAATCAAAAATAGAAAGGTAATCAATAATACTAATTTTATAAAATGGAGGTGGGCTAATAAATAATCGAACACCTCTAACACATAATAAATAATCGAAACACATGCATGTCAAATTATTAAACCATTGTTATTCACCATCAAGAATTACCTCAACACTCTTTCAATCACAGATAACATAACTAAAATATTCTAACTTAATAATATACCGTGTAGTGTTAAGTGAGAGTTAATTTTTACTTTCCTTATTTCAAAGTTTCGTTTCGTAGAATACTGTCGTGTGGTTGTTCCATAAAAAGCGGCCATCAAGCAGTCCTGTTCCTTTCTGCATTTGTTGCGTACCGTACTGGTTGTCTACGATGATATTTATGCCTAATTGAAAGCTGGTGCACGATTTATGTTATGTATTATATCAACTTTGTGGCGTTCTGCCTTCTTTTCAGCGATCTCATCTAGCAGAAAGCGTTTGTTTACTATATTCTTCGCAGCTTAATTTTTCAGTTATCTTACAGCTTATCGCCGTTGTGAAATATTAATGCGTTCCACGAGCGTTCCATCAATTACTGTCGTGTTCTTGCGACGACGATATCCGCCAAGCATGACGAGCGCAAGCAAGCTGGGCCGTCATTGCGTGTGTCGCAGGCAGTTAGTTGGTCCCGCGATCTTCTGCGCAGCATTTGTGGTAAGTATCATGGTAACATGTTTTGTAGTGTTATTTCTGTTTTGACTTTACGCACAATCTGCTGTTGATCTGACACGTTCCTGTGACAACGCACGCATGGATATTTAGTGTTTCGAAACGTCCTGGAACTTGCGATTAGGACGTAATCGTACTTGGAAATAAAAAATAGCTCCTCAAATTACATTTACTTGTGTGGATGTATCACAGTTTTTGTAAGTATCACGAGTTGCTTATGTAAATGGCAAAGCGTTCCCAGCTGTAGCAGTTTGTAGTAGCGAACAGATTAAAAGGACAAACTGCATGGTTAGATTATACCAGGTGAGTCGTCCGCGCCTATTTTTCCGTATCTATGCAACCCGCACACAATATTAGCCTTCTAACAAAACATCAATAATAGCAGAACACCATGTGTGCATTGATTCGTTGTCGTCAGCACGCAGTAAGCGGTGAACGGATGGTGTTATGTCAGCTATGCGTTGAGAAGCAGTTGCTTTTCAAAGAATCCACATCAGTTTATTGTGTTGAAACATATTATTGCGATGTTTACCAAATACGTTGATACGTGACAATAGGGTCCTTAGTAACACATATCTGCCTCGCTTCGAGCCATTGCGCACGTGCTGTTTTGTAGCGATCCTCTGGGTTCGCGCCGCTGATTGGTGCAGGCTGACAACGGCGTCGAATGTTCAGATAACAGACGAGGCGCCGTAACGAGTACGTACAAGGCAAGGGACTCGAGCTACACAAGTACGGCGATGTCGTGTTAGATGTGTAGTATAGTGTAAGGGTTGCATAGATACGGACAAATAGGTGCAGGTGACTCACTCTGTATATAGGCCTGTGGAGTGTCACGGCGCTGTTATTCAGTTCCATGGCTTGTGACTTAACAGAACTAATGACGTCACCTACATATTACAGTGAACAAATCGATACCCTAGTACAATAGCGTTACATCTCAAAATATGCGGTTTTTCAGTAGAAACAGTTTTGTATTAACAAAATGCTTTGTTCCAATGCATATGCTGCAAAAGTGTAATCGTAAATATTTAAGTTGTAAAACTTTTACAAGTAACGGATATATAAGTACTGTATGTTGTAAAGTAGTGACGTGAAAAAAATTAGTTCTATGTTGTAACACTGCTGTACTGAGGTATCGAAATTACGTCTAAGTTACAGCCCTTATTGTCGTTAGTGATATCGTAGTACCGATTGTCAGGAGTGAAACTGTGCTGACTGACTTTCAGGTTTCCCAGTTTCTGTATTTTTTAATTCCAGTATCTGCTACAAGTAGCGCGGGAAAACAAAACACTGCACTGCTCCAGTAAACGCCAAACGTTGGGATTCTTCTTGATGCATGATGTGTTATGTTTTAATCTTATGTAGGCCTACATTTGTCTGTAGTTACTTTGATCTCATGATTGGTTGATGAAAATATTTAATAAATCGATTAGGCGTGACGCCAATCATTCCGAGATGTAGTCGTATATCTGCATTACTTTTTTTAAAAGGTAATTTTGAAATACATCACTTGTTATCCTGTGCGAAACCAATTATAAATTATTATGGGAAAGAAACTGCGATGATTTCCCGTTTACACATATTGTATAGTATCAGCAGCAGTGCCCTGTTAAATGCTTATGTATTACGAGTGTTTTGCACAAGTGAGTCAGGTAGCTCATTCGTTGACTACAAAGTTTAGAGCCGTATTCACTTGTAAATTTGGCCACGATCCTTCATTTCTATAGCTTCTGCGAGAATGAATTTTTTGTACCCAAACGGGAGCCGATATTGTAAAATACTCTTACAATTTTGCTACAAATTGTTTTTATTGTGTTGTCTAATTTTTGCAACATAAAAAACTGTATACTTTTATCCAATTAATTAACTAACAAAAATTTAGTTTATTTAATAATTAATTAAAATTGTCCATTTTTTTGTGTTGAAAACATTTTGACGACATATTAAAAGCAATTTCTGCTCCCATTTGGGTACAAAAAATTAATTCTCGCAAAAGGTGCAGAAATGAAGGATCGTGGCCTTAAATGAACCTTTTGTTGATCCTATGTTAATAACTGTTTATTCCCATTCCGAACTAGTGGTTCTGTTCGTATTTCCTGCCTTACCCAATTCCGTACCAAGCAGATGAGTACACCGGTTAATATAGAAGTCCTAAATATTCGTCAGGCCTCTGCCAGATGTTGTACACATGCCAGGGCATGCGGGGTGTGACCTGGATATAAGTGAGCAGCCTGCGTGCTCTTTATGAGTTCTTACCACGTAGATAGCTAATCTGGACCACACGAGCAGGCAGCAGCTGGTACTGACGCAACGGTGCCTGCGTGGGCAGCTGATTCACCAACTGCAACTACCACTTCGATAATCTCACGCGCTGCAAGTCATCCCTGTGCGGCATCTCAGGTCTGTACTTTGTTCGGCATACGATAGAAGTGCTAGTCCATCCGGGCGTAGATTATACTTGCCCATTCGTGGCGTGGCAGCTCAGTGCGAATGACATTAGATGAAGGCAGTAGGTGTTGTAAGATCAAGATTTATGGTCTCGGCGTTCATTAAATTCAATGGTTTGGGTACATTTTACTTCGACACTTTTTATAGTGTCACTATCAGAATGGATCAGTGTTTTTTTAATAAACACTTGTCCCGAATTTTACTGTTACGTTTTTATCGTTGCATCGTACATGCTACAGAAGAAGTACGAGAAACGGCCCGTCAGTTTGTTGCGAGCATTACATCTACGAAAAGTGGTTTGATTCACCCACGGAGAGATTCTCCCTGCCTCCTTAACTCGTCAGGTCCCGGATTCTTTTCCACGCTAAGTGTCGCAATCATGTATTATTTCGCTGTGCACGGTACTTGTTTCGATAGTGCTTTTCACAATCAGTGGACTACATGTTGCGTGCTTCGTGTTGTCAACGTTTACCAGTAATAAACGAGAGCTGCAGATAATATAGCAAGTCATACTTACACGGTATACACTAAAAACACCGGGAACGGGTACCTTGCTGTGTATGTTACAGGTCGTAAGTATCCTTCAGGTGAAACATGTCCTTGATCGTGAATACTGGGACTGAACGGATTAAAACCCTAAAGGCTCGTCTACAATCAATTCGACGCAAAACGTTAAAAGCTAAACGTTGCCATAAGAAAACTGGCATGTTTACAATCGGCGTTAATAGGAGCAAAAATAAAAAGAATGTAGCTGTTATATGTACAAGAATTTTTGTTTGAGTTTGAAATTTAAAAAGAACCTTTTTTAAAAAAAATGAGATTCCGTAGACTTAATAGTTACGCTAAATTATTTTTAAATGCATTTTACGTTATTTGTATATTGAACTTGTATAATATACACAAGTTAAATACGTACGGCGATAGTGGTGCTATCTGTTGCCAATCGTCTGTAACATTTGTTTTCACTTGTTTGTGACGTTTTGAATTCTCACTGACTGGCGTAAAACGCAAAACGCAAAGACTTGAAAGTTGGCCAACTTTTACCGCTTTGCGGTTTACGTTTAGCGTCATGGCAACGGTTAACGTCGGTTGTAGCCAGAGCGTATACGATTCACGGATTCATGACTTATTGTAACGCGTTATTGTAGCGTCAACGCGATTGTAGACGGGCCTTTGAGTTTGTACTGCATATTCTTTCATATCCTATTTGCGGATAGGGGAACAGGTAAGGCGTGACAGGGAATACGCTAAGCGTGGATAGTGCAGTAGAAGGCGTGATAGTGGCGTATTGGAACAGTGGTCTTCCCGGGCTTGTCGCCTTCTTCAGTGCTGTCTTCTCGTCGAGAACCCTAGCCAGTGCTGGCAGGTGTTCCGGAACAGGAAGGAATCCCTACATCGGTCCTGTAACAGTACACCGGCGCACATGTGCGTGCACACACTCAGTACCACGCCTCTCTATCACTAAACCGCATTTCCTCAGTTTACCGTATGTTCAAGGTACAGCTTTGAATACGTACTCATTTTCTTATAACTGGTATCTTACTGATGTATAAGTAACTCTCCGTTTCTTCCCCCATCTCTGTTTTTTCTGTGTGGTTAGCCGCCGAATTTCAGTACCGTAAGATGGGGTCTTTGCACCGATTTTTAATGAATTCCTTTAAACGTTCTCATAAATTTACTTGTATTTAAGCTTAATGAGTGATATTTTTTTACAGCTCTGTAAATGTCTATGAGATAACATACTCAAGTCCATGACTTGTTGAGACAAAAACTTGTAAGAAACAACAGAAACTGGTGAAAAGTATCCTCAGGGGGAAAATACTTTGCACCACTTTATAAATTATATGGGAAACAATGAAGGAAATAAAGCTGGATCAAAGTTATCACTTGCACATGCTACATTACACCATATTGAATGCTCGACTTTGCTGAAACAGTACTGTTTCTCTTTTTAGTACTTATATAAATACAGAATATTTAATTTACTTGTTGCCAAAAGAAGAAGACGTGGGGTTTTGAGTTCAGCCAACATAATATTACTTATTATAATGGAAACAATCGTAAATTACCTAACTCACAAGGTTTAGTACGCATCCTAGGGTCAACCCTATACACTTTATGTCATTAAAATGATTAATTCTCTTCAGGGCACCAAACGGCCTTTAAAACACAAAGAGATAAAATAACTTATGGACAATAAATTAAAAATACTGACTAAAATTACTGAAATGTTTTACCAAATTATTAAATACGAGCAGGTGGGTTGCCAAAAGGATTGTACAAGCTGAAGCGAGCCGATGCGGTCCCGTCAAATGCGCCATTCCATTTCCAGGCGACTCACGCAGCAAATATCCAACTTGGAAAATGCGTGAACTATCATGCGCAATTCTCACTTGAAATGACTTGGATCCACACCGAAAGAAATCAAGTTAAACTAAACGGAATTTCTGATCCCAACAACTTTACAAAACAAGAATTTTGAATGCTAAACTAGCGATACAACCAAGCACCTCAGTAACTGATTACATCACTATTAAAATCATATCAAACGACAAACCCACCTGTCGTTGCCCATCGGCCTCGGCCGAAATCATCAAGCATGTCGGCTACCAAGATGGCTATCGTAGCACCTATGTTCCAATAGAAGTCCCATAACTGGGGAAATACCCTCTGGAGGGTGTTGACTGGGGCCGGAGTAGAATTAAAGTAAGTGATTACAATGAGCTGGTCGGAGTAGACTTGCCGAGAGCAGCAAGTGTTACAAGAGTCACAAAGACTCACACCTCGGTATAACACTTCAGCCAATGAGAGAGAGGTAGTATCGCGCATGCTTGGAAAAGAGGGGATACTATAGAGGGGGAAGGAAAGGAGAGGGAGGGAACCCATGGCGATAAGAAGCCGGAGCGGTGACCAAGTCTTTATAACACACAGTGCGCTCTACATGTTCGTTACCTACGGCCTCTGTAGGTATAAGCTGTTCACGGTAAAGTGAGCACTGTTGAGGCCCCAGTTACTTTTTCTTATCAACCATTTTTTTATCATTCCACCACTTTTTAAAATAAATATTGCTATGTATGTATTAAACACAGTGTATATATTTCACCGGACTCGAAAGTTAACGTCTAGACCTACAATAACATATATTTATTGGCTATGATTCCAAATGAGAGGGTTTCGAAAAGTGCTCACTTTACCGTGAATGGCCTATAGTCAGTTTTATCCCAAGTGCGGATAGCACGGGGTGCGATCCTTGTTCTCTTGCAATTGTTTTTATCGACTCATGAAATTCGTACGTGTTTGTGTGTTTGTGAAGTATTACTTATCCTAAAAATCCATTCGCGAAATTTTCTGGTTTCTATTTAGATACTTTATATAAGCCTTAACTAATACAGTGCTTTTAAAAAACAATAATAATGATGCGATCGAGGTTGCTGGCTTCGTTCTTCTCGTGAAGAAGACGCGCTTGAATGTAACTTTATCAGGTCGCTCTCCCATATTTCGTGTCCTGCCGGGATCGCTTTCGTTTCTGGCTGCTACGTTACACATGCGGGTACTACATGCAACACACTTGCACTCCTGAGTAATTGGCGGTCTTTGTTCCAGCTGCACTCTGTTGGATTAACAAAAATTACTCAAAAGTATTTTAAATGATGTTTTTTTTTTTTTGCAGTTAGTTACGACATGAGGGCATATTATCGGACTTAAGCTGGCGATGGTAGGATTGAAGAGAGAAGAAGTTTGTGGCGTTATTGGATTCTCCGACGTGCTCTTTCCATGGCTGACAGATGGGATGTACAGACATATTCACTGCATTTATTCGCAGTTAGTTGCAGTGGAACATCTCATGAACATATGGCATTGTATGCACAGTGAAAAAACTACACAATGGAAATAAATCATATCTCGAAAGCACGCGTAAAGCATGCATCTAACACCCACTCGTGCACTCTCAGTCTGTTATATGGAACAGCAAGCATTCACTGATGCCACTTCCGAGTTCGAGTGTAGATGTTTTGGCTATTTGGAGCACGGCCAATGCGTACTCCTCATGAATTGTGCCCGACTTGCGTCATATTGGGCGCGCCTTATAATTATTATAATTACAGCTTACTCATATTTGACAATGTAGTGCATGTTAATACGTACGATTACATTTAAATAAGTGGCAGCGAACCGTAACAGGTGAGAATTTTTTGCGATGTAATTTTTATAGCGAAAATGTCTGATTTTATCCTGCCTCTTCGTCGTCAGCCATATTCGCAGTTCAACTGTATCAGCAATGCGCAGTTCTTAAGAATGTTTCGTGTGTACTGAATTACTTTGTTGGGGTGGGGGGAAGTAATACTTAGTGAACTCAGTTTGTAACTGTACTGTGATAAGCCTTTGTAAAACTTATTTTACGGCTACTTTTCTGTCAAACGATGTAATTTCACCAATACAATAGTAAAAGTTGGTAATTACAAAACAGTCGTGGGAGAAAGTTAACGCGCTCCGATGATTCACTGCCAGAGTCAAACAGCGTTATCGTCACAGTTCACTGCTGCGGTCTGAGTTTATACTCACCCACCATTGCGTATTCTTCGATAAACAAAAAAAAGAAATAAATTTGTTTTAACTTCTAATGTCATTGTCGTTCTTGTAGAGCCACACTTGGGGATAACCCTGAATAAACTTAGTGTTCCTGTTAACAGGCGACGATGGAATGCTGCTCTCAGATGTACCTCAGTGTAATGTATTTCACTCACTTTAGCCATCCAGCATAAGATATTTTATTAATTTTTCTAAACCACCGCCAGAAAATATTACGAGAACTGTGTGGCAACATTTATAGAATAATGGAGCGAAACTAGACGTTTGGAGTCCAGAACTAAAACAATATATCGGCTGTTCCGAAACTCGCCCGAAATATTACGGGAGATAATTTCTTGTGGAAAATAAGGTAGACAAATGCAATGCAATTTTTAGCTTAGCTCAATTCCTGAGGGAGTTATACACCATTGAAAATCTAAATAATAATAAGGGCGCCCACTCTCTAATTGCATATATTTTTTTGTCTTCACGTTATGTGGAATTTCGGTGCCGTCTTCTTGAACAGCACGCCCTACTTAACAGGAAAATTATTTTTCTTGCAAGTACCTAGAAACAACCGTCTCCTTTTAAAACGCGCACAAAATTTCAGAGGCAGTACTTCCTAATGGCTGTTCACGATATAGCGAGCACTTTTGAAATCAGTCTTTTAAAACGCGCACAAAATTTCAGAGGCAGTACTTCCTAATGGCTGTTCACGATATAGCGAGCACTTTTGAAATCAGTCTTATAAAAGAGTCACTGTTCCTACCTGCATTTATTGTAACGGGAGCGCTGAGTGACATTTGTCCATTAAGTTTGCTAACGATGGAGGGAATTTAGTTCCATATCTTAACGTCGAAAACAAATTGTTAGGTAACCATTTGTGAAAACTTAAATTATTTATTTCTCTTTCTGGGTTTTAATGCTTCGGAATGTAAAAGTGAGCAGATTTCTAAGATATTTGCTTTAATAATAATTTTAAAGTCTCACTTGATCAACGCATGAATAAAGTGATGAGTGCTCATGACAGTATTAAATTTACATAAGGCGAAAAACTAAACAACGTGCATGTAATTAGATCTTAAGCAGGACTTTCGAAAGTGCTCACTTTACCGTGAACAGCGTATACACGCGGAGATATACACATCGTTAGCAACCGATATTGGGGTCGACAATTCCCGAATGCACAAGTGAAATGAGACAGACGGTGTGTCCTGGACTTATATGCGTGTAGGACTGCAGTGTAGACAGTATGTCGAGGTTTACGTAGGAGGAATTGGCCGACATGCATTTGATGTACCGTGCAGTAGATACGCCAAAACCACGCATCCCTTCATCACGGCGCGCTTGTTGTAGTTGACAAACACCATAAGGGGAACAGGTACATTGACCATCATGATAATTATTGTACTGTGCTGTTGTTTGGTACTTGCTGACTCATTTGTACGCACATTTACGTGTGTTGAAGCGAGATCACAGCGACAAAGCGTATTAGAACGTATGCACAACACACTATTGTGTCACTTTGGTACATTTCCCATCAAAGTCCCAGTTAAGAATAGTCGGCCCAATATCGGTTGCTTACGATGTGTTTTCCTCCGCGTGCCAGGCATTACATCGTCGCCGCTGAAGACTTTGTGTGTGTTGTTTCTAGGGTTCTAGGCACTTGCAACAAAAGGACCTTTTTTGTTAAGTAGGATGTTTTGCTCAATAAGACTGCATCAGAATTCCATAAAACTTGAAGGCAAAACAAATGTATCCAATTAGAGGATGGCTGACTGTTATTTCTATAAAGGCGGAAAGTCTTAACGCCGGTCTTTTTCATAGCTTGAAGATCTCAAGAATCGTAGTTTAATTCCATGCTGTTTACAGTATTTTGCATAAGTATAATTTCTACGCTTGATTTTCAAGCGCCTTAGGAATTGAGCTAGGCATTTGTCTACCTCACTTTACACAAGGAATCACGTCCCGAAATATTTCGGGTGAGATGCCGAACAGCATGTTCAATAACAAAACACAACCTAAGTTGACGCAAAACTCAAAATAGTGATATCAAAACTATATCATGAAAACACGTTGAATTAAATATATATCGAAAATCATAATTGCTCTTTCGGTCTATGGCCGTAATACATGTGAGTAGAGTACTAGGTCTGCTTATAAAGTGAAAAGAGAGTTAGACCAGCAATCAAGTGTGATTGGCTTAACTTTGGTTGTAATTATTCAGTGTTGCCGAACAGTCACGACGTCGATGGAAATGTATTTTTTTTTCTTCAATACTGCGTTATTATCAGAGACCCGAGAATTTCACGGGTTCATTTCTAGACGAAGTGGAATTTACATACTTGTACGTTAATGTTACTTTTTTAATTGGTCGACGTATTGTTTGACACCTCCTTGAGATAAAGGAGTCATAACAAACATGCAATAAATTGTGTGCCCAACCACCGCCTTTTACTACCACAACAATCAACCATTAAACAGTGGATATCTGTATGAGAGTATAAGACTGTGAAGTCTAGCCTACAGGTAATTGCACTCGCGAATTTCTCGGGTCTCTAGCTATGATATACAGTAGCCTGAACGAATAAAGTGGGCAGTGCTTTCGAATGTTCTCAGCAGTAGTTAGTTAAACGTGTATGTTCCCGGACACTACGGCTTGAGGAATTCCGGAAGAGATGAACAGTCCTCATGTACGAAACTACGTACTCAACCCAGAAAGGACAACAATGGCCAGAAATAATCTTATACCTTACAATTCTTATCCAGAGTTATACATCACGTCGTATTAGGCTTTATATTTTTCCATTATATCAGTTAGTATTCCTTTATCAATTTCTCTATCAAAAACAATAAAAATAATAATCGATTTTCTCATTACCATGGCAGAAACGCTACCTATGTTTGTATTTTGTTACAATGAACCACGTTGGAGACACCTCAAAACTGAGTGCGGTTGAGCGCAAATTCCTGGAGGGGATTTAAGTACGGAAGCGCATTTGAAACACGTGCGAATGTCGACCGTATCGCCCGCTCTCACATTCACGAACGCATGCCATCCTAATTGGCGCGAGTGGCCACACGCTTAACAATCGTAACCGCAACGGCACAGAGCCGCAGACTAACGGCAAATGAAGCGCACATGATAACACGTCGTATAGGTAGAGACGTGAGAAATTCACGGGTTCATTGACCTATAGGCTATTCACGGTAAAATGAGCCCTTTTGAAAGCCCTGCTTAGAATCTACTTGTATACACGTTGTGTATTCTTCCGCCTTATCTAAGATTAAAATTTGCGCGTGTCTTATCACTTTATTTATGCGTCGGTCAAGTGAAATTGTGAAATTATTTGAAAAGTAAATATCTGATAAATCTGCTTATTTTTACATTACGATGCATTAAAAAATAAATATAAAGCGAAACAAATAACTTAAGTTATCAGAAATGGTTACCTAACACTTTTTATTCGACGTTAAGATATGGAACTACTTCCCATCCATCGTTACCAAATTTACTGGGCGCATGTCACTCAGGGCGCTCGTTAAAACATATGCGGGTAGGGACAGTGACATTGCTCAAATGTTGATTTTAAAAGTGCTCATTTTATCGTGAACAGCCCATAGACACTAGACTTCACAGTTGTATGTATATACAGCCATGCAGATACCAATTGCTTATTGGTTGTTTACTGTCACAATGGAAGGTTTCTGTTGGACCTTTACTTCACTGCACGTTTTTATTGCCAATAGGTAAGGGTAGGGAAATCGTGAATTAATTTCAGGGCAAGAGAGACGTCGAACACGTGTACACTGAAGTCAAACTTTGTAATTGGATCACAATTCATTACACACGCCCTGGACGACTCTCGGCCAATAGCAGACGTGCCAGGAAACAGGTAATGAGTGGCATACTGGTGGGTGTGTAGTAACACATAGCTACTCTCTGAGGCAGGAGCCAATGAACAAACATCTGAGGCTTGAGAATACAAAGGATCGTAGAGTGTAGCTAATAGCAAGTCATTGAACTCGCGAAATTTTTCCACCCATATTTGTAGGTAGGGACACCCGAATTTCGCGAAAAGATTTCCGCACATGCTAAAGTTCAATACCCTAAGAGCATACCAAATGTTTTCTTTTGCTTATTGGCGGCGTTTCTTTGTGAGAAAATATTCTTCTACTTAACTGGCCAATCAGGTCTAGGTAACTTCAATACTGTGCGTCTTTGATTCGTGGGCAGACACCTAAAGACGCGTAACATGGAAACCACCCAATCACGAAAGTGGATCTGAGTTAAAGTGCTATGAAATACAACTGGTCGTAAAATATTTTCGCGAAATCTCTACCTACAGGCTTATGCACGTACATAATGTTTTAGTAAATCGCACTAAAAATTAAACTGGGAATGGGGACCGCTCCACGGAACGATTTGAGATTGGGAACGTGTGGTCTGCGAAACCAGTTTTTTTGTCTTCCTGGTGCCTGTTCGAGCCTAAAAACTACTAGCCAATCACCTTCTCCCACTTCGCCCCTGGCCAGACGTGTACATTAGCCGAAGTCGCAAATTAATTTCTAATTCTTAGATACCTAAACACAGCACATAATCGTAATTTAAACAATCCCGTATGAATATAATTATTTTGTTATCTGTCGCTGTTAAATGGTGCGCGTGACAACTAGGCGATGTCCAGAACAAAACATGTATCTACAGGATGATTCTGAGCCCATAATTCAGTCTAACCTTTCCCACGTCCCACGCAGAACACGTTTTTCTTGGACGGGAACAGTCTATCTCTTCCGGAGACATTCCTTTGTCCAGTGTTCCCAGTGGTACTTTCGAACCAGCAAGGCGCGATGAATTATTGTGTACGTACACATTTAATCTGATATGGACGAAATCATTGTCATTACAAATTCATTTACTTGGATGTTCTTACGGTTGCTGCAATTTCATAATGTACATAAATACGGATTGTAAAGCCTATGGAAAATTTTTACGTATGTAACACAAAGGCAATTCAAGCAAATTGAAAATAGCATGTGAAGTTTCAGGAAACAATACTCAATTGGCCCTAAGCTGCGGTTTAGTGCGCTATAAACCAGCACTAAAAATACGTGATAACCTCTTCGTTATCTTCTGAGATAACTGATATCCGGACTCGTCAAGCCTCTCTCACGAGAGAACAGTAATGATGGATAAGCATAGACATCACTTGAATAAAAACTGTTCGGAGCAAAGTTCATACTGTCCAGCGGCAACATTTTGCAACCATGATCCTGTAGACGTCTAGGTTTGCGTAGCATTGTAATCAACAGCACACTCTCTTGTGGCATCTTGCTTTATTAAAAATCTGAAAGTGTTTCCGTATTTGCTTTTGTAAAAGAAAAAAATTAAATTCTGGGAATCGAATGGAACTAATGTGTCAGAGTCTGAAGATAGTCTATCGCTTCGAAAATGACACATCGATATTTTGTGTTCCCGATAAAGTAAGCACTTTTAAAATCAACCTTAAAAAAATCTCACTACCCCCTACCTGCGTATATTTTAATGGGCTTAATGAGTGACTTGTGTCCAGTAAAGTTGGAAACGATCGAGGGGAAAGTAGTTTTATCATATTAACGTTGAACAAAAAGTGTTAGATAACCTAATGTGATAATTTAAATTATTTCTCTCTATTTCTGTATTTTTTTAATGCATCGAATTGTAGAAATGAGCAGATTTGTCCAGTATTTAGTTTTTTAATAATTTCATAGTTTTACTTGATCGACGCATGAATAAAGTGATGATGCCTTTGGCAATGTTAACTTTACATAAGGCGGAATAACATACAACGTGTATACAAGTAGATCTTAAGCAGGGTTTTTAAAAGTGTTCATTTTACCGTGAATAGCCTATAAACGCTTTAGACGCGTGATCTGACGCGCAGTCGAGCTGAGAGAACAGAAAACAGTGCTGCCAAAGGCACTGGACAAACAGAAGTGAAGTAAAAATTTACGAGCGGCTGATTCCATTAGTAACGCGGCTGACAACTGCGTAATTGTTACGCTACTCAGTTGTGGTCATTGGTTACAGAAACGACCTGAAAGTTCAGCATTGCGGTGACCAGAGAAAATTTTTCTGAAGGTCGTTCGTCGTGTGACTTCATGTGTTGCGAGGATGGGTGTCGCAATGACGTGACTAGATCACCGCAATTTAATTGGCAGCTGTAGTATTTGGTAACTATTGAGATCAACGTCGTGCATTGTTGAATCAGTCAAGTGTCAGTTACGAAGTGGGTTCTAGTAAATATGATAAGAAGGCCTGTTTTAAGTACATAGTTACTCCTACAATATGAACAGAATAACCTTCTGCTTCTTCGCAAGGCACACTAAGCATCATTTAACTGAACCTGGATCGATGTTAATCAAGCAATAATTTAGAAATCAACCTTTGAAAAATCTATGTTCTTAACCACATACATTTTAACGAACACACTATCGTAGATGTTCCCGGTAAGGTTGACAACGATCGAGGAAAAGTAGTTCATCATTTTAAAAGCGTAGCGTCAAAATTTGTTGACACCTAACTAGTTTTATCTAATGTTTTTTTTATGCACGCAAGAGCAAGATTTCGAATTTCAATTTGATATTTATGTACCAACACTTTCACAGATCCAATTGATCGGAGCATGAATAAAGTGAACGGGTTCGTAGTAATATTAATGTTTCTCATGACGGAAAGATATGTGAAATAGACAGAAAAGTAGATCCCAGGGTTTTCCAAGGTGCCAGCCTGTTCTCGCCCGTGTTGTCGCGTGGGGAACAATGTAAGCATTTCTGGCGGTTATTTGAAGCATTTGGACATCGGTTTACCTGGCATTTGTTATAGCGACGTAAGGAACTCTCCCGAAGGTTTGGCGAAACGTAGTCCAAATTTTACATTCATTCGCGAAATGTTCAGTGCCCGAAGTGGCCAAAGGAAGCATTTCCCGATACATGTTTTGTATTTGGTTATCGTGGGGCAAATGATTTGCCACATAAAGCACACCCTGCATGAATCTGCGCCTGTCTAGATATACTACACATATGTTTTTATGTAAAAGTGGTGTTAGTGCACTGTTAGCATGCTTTATTGGTAGAGTCCCGAGTATTTCACAAATTAATTCGGTGGCGAAGTAGACTTCAAACACTTGTTCTTTCTCCTGCTATTGTGATTGGAAGGCAGTTCTTTAGACACTCCCCGTTAAATTGTGAGCCAATAATTAGCAAGAAGCAGCAGTATGAGTGAGTGTTGAGCAGTCCTGTACAAAGGCGTCGCCTGATCGCAGCAACTGACAGGGAAATTTCGCGTTTTGAACGACCTGTAGGCTAGATTCCACTGTCCTAACTTTCCGTTCATTGGCTGTTGCTGCCCCTGTCTGTAGCCAGTTTTACCCCAGACCAGGAGGCGTGGGATTCGATGCTTGTTTCCTTGCATGTATGTTATTGGCTCGGAATTGTATTTGGACGTGTCTAATACAGAGATACCCCGAGAATTTCGCGGGTTCATTTATAGACAAGTTGGAATTCACACATATGTACGTTCAGGTTACGTTTCTAATTGGTCGACGTGTTGCTGACACCTCCTGGAGATAAATGAGCCAATAACAAACATGCAATAAATTGTGCGTCCAACTACTGCCTTTTACTACCACAACAATCAACCAATAAACAATAATATCAGTATGAGAGTAGGCGTACATAAGACTGTGAAGTCTAGCCTACAGGTCATTGAACTCGCGATTTTCTCAAGTCTCTACTAATAAGTAAAGTATATTGCCTCGAGTGTATAAAGGAGTGTAAAGGCTAGCCTGTTGCCACATCAGTCCGCGAAATACACAGGGCTCTGTTTTTAGGACTGTATGCGTGTTGGATAGATGCGTTATTTCGTGTGTAATGTGCATACGAACTTCTCATTTTTCAATTATGAATGTGTAAATTGGTTTCCATACCAACGAAATTTTAATGCAATTTTGCAAAAAAAAAAAAAAAAAAAAAAAATGTTTGAATTAAATTTGATTGTTTGTAAAATGTATTTCGTAGCGGTAAGCCATTTGGCAAACGTTGCGACGCAAAAAGTGGCACTGCGAAAAAATGAACTACATTGGCTTTGAAGCTGTCAATTACGGGCCACCGGACTCAAGGAAAGCATTTTGCCACGTGTGTTGCAGGCACTTGTATGGGGTTGTCTTGCGTCAGTGACGGCGCAAGTACGTGGTCTCCGAAGGAACTGCAAAGCGCTACGTAACTCAGAAGACTGCAAATTTTTAGAGAAACGTGAAAACCATCGCTGCATGTTGCCATTTATCTGCCTGCAGTCCAAGTATTTACGTGATATTTTTTTTAACAGTTACCTTAAACGTACTTTTCAATATAAAGAGGGCTACATTGTGTTACCTAAATTAATTATGATACCATCTTATTTTCAAACCATATTTATCTTTATTACAAAGTTCCCTCACCGCCCGTTTTTTAATTTCTGCGTGATTTAGGCAATGTTAATATTCAATTCGCGGTTGCTTCCAACTTTTCTGAAGCCCTGCTAAAATTCTATTTCCACAGTATTCCTCCGCCACGTGTAAAAACAAAGATTAGAACATTTCACCAGAGGGTCAACGCACCGCATCCATGCGCGCCCAGTGTAATAATATTTTTCATGAACTATTTCTTACTAGGCAATACCAACACACATTTTTCCTCTCTGTCTTTATATTCATATTAGTCATAAGTGAAATATTACAATTTATAGATAAAATAAAAATAAAAATTCAATGTAACCAAAAATAAAATACGTTAATGTTAACAAGTTTAATATGTTCGTCATACATGACACGTTTAGGAAGCAATGAAACACATCATACATGAGGTCATTTTTCGAAGCCATGACTCACAAAGTTTGAAAAAACCGCGATTAGACTATATTTTAATAACCATAATTTTCTTGCGAATTTAAGTTCTGCGTGGCGAACTTTGAATTTAGGACGGAAAATTATCAAGGAAGAATGAGATAGAAGAAAGAGTTTTCAGAAACAAAAAGCAGTTTAAATACCATAAGAAATGTTACTTTTAAAACATGACATGGGTTATAACGCAAAATCTTATGACAGTTGTCTAAGGAGTGTACAGGATTTCGTAATATTATAATGTATGGCAATTTATTTAACTCATTCAGTCACAGTGTCCGTGATCGTTGCACGTAGATGATAAAGTGTGGACTTTTGAAATCAACCTTAGAAATATGTTACTGCCCCTACCTGCATATATTTTAACGGGTGTACTGAGTGACATGCGCCCAGTAAAGATGGTAAGGACTGAGGGAAAGTAGTTCCATATCTTAACGTCGAATAAAAAGTGTTACCTAACATTTGTTATAACTTGTATTATTTCTCCCGCTTTCTGTTTTAAGTTTCACTTTACCGACGTATGAATAGAGTGATGAGGTCCATGTCAATGTTAATTTTACATAAGGCAGAAGAATACACAACGTGCATACACGTATAGGCTGTTCGCGGTAAAACGAGCACTTTTGAAAGCCTTGCTTAAGATCTACTTGTTTGTATCTACGTTGTGTATTCTTACACCTTATGTAAAATTAACATTGCCATGGGACTCACTGCTTTATTCATGCGTCGGTCAAGTGAAACTGTGAAATTATCAGAAAAGTAAACATTTTATAAATCTGATAATTTTTACATACCGAGGCGTTAAAACAAAACATAAAGCGTAAGAAATAATTTAAATTATTACAAATGGTTACCTGACACTTTTCATTCTACCTTAACATGTGGAACTACTTTCCATCCATCGTTACCAACTTTACTGGGCGCATGTCACTAAGTGCGCCTGTTAAAAAATATGCAGGCAGATGCAGTAAAATTTTTCTAAGGTTGATTTCAAAAGTGCTTATTTTATCGTGAACAGCCTTTAGATACTAAGCAGAACTTTCAAAATTGCTCAGTTTGCCGTGAACAGCGTATACTTACTACCGGTACGCAGCAAGGCACCAGTGTGCAGTCTTTCTCGCGGGTAATTTGATTTGTGGAATTGCCTACATCCCTTTGACGTGAATGGTTAGTGCCAGTTTCGTCGTCGAGCACGTAGCAGCACGTTGTTGACTGGTTGTGAGAAAACAGTGAACACGAGTACAGCGCTTAGCAAAATAATTACGTGATCGCAACACTTGAACTCGGATAAATTAATGCGTGAACAAACAGGTTAAATGAATTGTGTACATATGTAGGGGTTATTTCCCTCCTCGCGGGTGCCCCTGGTTTGGCCTCGGCGCCCGGCGAACATTCCTGCACCGTCGTACAGGAGGAAGACCCCAAGACTTACGTCACTGTGGAGCGGCACAGGCAACTGTCTTGAATGTTAATAAGACGCGCGAATGATTTCTCCGGGCGCAGTTTCGTCTCCAGGCACGTAGCTTGACCAAGTTTGAGGTAAAGGCTGTTCACGATAAAGTGAGCACTGTATAAATGAACCTTTAAAAAAAGTCACTGCCCGTGCATGCATACATTTTAACGGGCTCTCTGAGTGACGTTCGCCCAGTAAAGTTGGTAACGATGGATGGAAAGTAGTTCCATATCTTAACGTCGAGCAAAAAGTGTTAGGTAACCATTCGTGATAACTTAAAATTATTTCTTTCGCTTTCTGTATTTTTTAATGCATCGAAGTGAGAAAATGAGCAGATTTGTAATGTATTTTCTTTCTTAATTATTTCACCGTTTTATTTGACTAACGCATTACTAAAGTGATGAGGTCCATGGCAATGTTAATGTTACATACTAGGCGGAAGAATACACAACGTGTATACAAGTAGATCTTAAGCACGGCTTTTAAAAATGCTCATTCTACCTTGAACAGCCTATAGCTGGACGTTCAACCAGTCTGTCAGTGCAACAACAGGTGTGGTGTTTGTTTATTGACGTACTATCTTTATCGACCTTTTAAAGCGTCGTAATGTGTAATAGATATGGTATTGCTCTGTTTCTTATTTGAAACCGTACTTTGTAGCCACTGCTGTTTAGGCACTGCTAGTCAGCATGTTGTTGGTATGACCATACTTGCGTAACTGGCCAATTTCGCTGTTATTTGTTGATCGTTGCGTTTAAATTGGGAAGGGCTGCCATAAAAGGACGGTTGATGAAGTTTTGCGACGTTATAGAATCCTCTATATTATGCCGTTTAGAAGCAAACCTGTTTAGAAATATTGAGGGGGGGGGGGGGGAGTTTGAGTCGGGTGATGGTGCAGTTGGTGGGGGAATGGGAGAGAAAGACGCTTCGATATTTCACGTAAAACGTAAAGTTTCATCTGGGTGGATCCGATCTGTCTTTTTTTTTTGCATAGAGTGCAGGCATAAGCTCGCTGTACCGTAAAACTTGCTGTTACGAGGCTTGAACGTATGCCATCAGTACGTATGCTAACCACTGCAGTTTTTTCTTTGTTTGATGCATAACCTGTAAGATGAAACGAATAGCTTAGAGAGGGATTTATGTTTTGGTCTCGAGTTATGTAGTACTACCTATTGTTCAGGTAGCTCTTTCGCACAAGTCGCATTTTACATTCGCTTCCCGTACATCAGGCGTTTCATAAATGCTGCGTTCGGTCGGGAACCTATTCAAATGCATTAGTTTATTATTTTATGGAGAATTGTGTTGTTACGAGCACAATTTTCCCTTCAAAATCATTTTGTGTGCCCTTTCCTTTCCCTTTCTCCCTCCTCCCCGCACCGCATGGGTGTTTTTCAAAGTAGTGATCACCGAAATTCTTGCTTTATTTTTTTTAAGTAGATGTAGCTAAACTCACTATTTTTTTCCGTGGGTGTTTTTTTCGCTCTTCTCGCCCATCGTAAGATCATTTCACACTATCTTATTATTTTATTGAATTCAACGCACTGAATACAGAAAGTTTTCTCAAGCACTTCAATGGATTTTCGTCAGTAGAAATTGAATTATCACTTCAAAGTTTTGAAGGCTTTTCACGCGTGCAGTTGTGTTCAGTATATATTGTCGTGGCAACTTACAAATATTCCCGTTAAAAAGAATTGTAATATAGTTTAGTAAATTTTTTTTCAACCCTCTACAAACCATACATTAAGCGAAAATATTTTCTCAAAATCAAAACAATCTTTTTTTTCTAAGATGATATATTTACTTTGAATGAAATAAATATGTGCAAATATTTTTGTATCTTAAATGTGCATAAATTACTGTATTTAGACACTGCACTTTATATTTTTACGGTTGTGATAATTCGGAGTGCTAGTAGAAAAATTGAATTCAAGAAAATATAGAACATATTCTAAACAAAATTTCGCAAGTGGGAATAGTGCTGGACGATGCCGCTTATCTCTTACAGGATGTTAAAGAGTTTACTACCGTAAACGACGTGTGCTGTTTCATGCAATGAATGTCAGATGGGCTGCAGCTGGTTCGTGGAATTCTCGTGCAACCATTACTCGGAGCATGATGACAGGGACACCCGATTTTCACGAAAAGAGTTCTGGTATAGATGGATTTCAAAATATTTTAGCACCGGTTGATTTCCACAATTTGACTGTTTTAATTGTTACGCGTCTGAGGTTTTCGTCCGCAACATCACAGACGCTCTGTGCTGGAGTGGTGAAGGCTGTTCACGGTAAAATGAGCACTTTCGAAAGCCCTTTTTAAGACCTACTTGTATACACGTTGTGAATTCTTCCGCCTTATGTAAAACTAACACTGCTGTGACCCTCATCACTTTATTCATGCGTCGGTCAAATGAAACTGAGAAATTATTACAAAAGAAATATTTGACAAATCTGCTAATTTTTACACTTCGATGCATTTTAAGAACAGGAAGCCAAAGAAACACAACTTAAATTATCACAAATATTTACCTAACACTTTTTATTCGATTTTAAGATATGGAACTACTTTCCCTCCATCGTTACCAACTGTACTGGGCGCATATCACTCAGTGCGCCCGTAAGAGATTTTGCAGGCAGGGGCAGTGACTTTTTTCTAAGGTTGTTTTCAAAAGTGCTCACTTTATCGTGAAAAGCCTTTAACCTAATGCTTATTGAATCAGTCGAGTACCAGATGTCTCACAGACACTCGACCAGCAACCAAAGGGAAACTGCAAATGCTCATGAAGGGTATAAGTCTGTTGTCCAGTCACGGTTATTCCAGCTTTTCTGAAGCCCTGCAAAATTTTTACTTCCGTGGTATTCCTCCGCCTTATGCAAAGAAAGTTTAACCGAGTCTTAAAAATTACACTAAAGGGACAGTACACCGCATTCGTGCTTACTCAGTGTAATAATATTTTGCATAAGAATTATTTCTTACTAGGCGTTACCAACACCCTTATTTCCCTCCTCTTTTAAATTCATATTGATTATATATTATATATATTCTAATTTATACTCAAATGTAAGTAAAAGTTCAATTTAATGAAAAATTAAGTAGGTCTACTTTTATAGTTACATTACATTATAGATTTAGAAAACAACCACACACGTCATACATGGGGTGATTTTTCAAAGGTTTGATTCAAAAAGTGTGAAGAAACAGCGAGTAGACTATACTTTATTTTATGGTCAGTGTAGAACCCTTTTCTGCGAAGATCATATGTCCCTAAGAATAACATCACTCACAGCTATTCTAAATGCTTCTGAAAATTCAGTGGCAACTGTTTTCGATGAAACCGTATGGTTTAACTCCCCCATACGTGTGACGCTTCGACGGTCCCAATAAGTAGATTTTTTTTGTTACCGTTTTTGGTTGGGCTTACTGCAATTCCCTCACATTTACATTTCAGTACTACCCACTGGTGCGCAGGGTATCTGGAACTTGCCTGATATATTACGAATTGAATGTCCAAACCCGTAGCTACCAATAACCAAATGCCCCGTTCAACATCCCTAAACTCGAATCGTGGATGCATGCTGACGACTTCAGTTGCTGTACATGTGAACCTAACTTTCTACTCATGTTAATTTAGGTCTGACGTGTACTGATGACCTCATTTAACTTTGTGGGGATTATCCGGTGATTTATGGCCATATTGGATCTTTTATAATAAATTCAGTTCAAAGTAACTATTTGATTTCTTGTTACCCAGGATTGAAGTCTCCCAGTTCCCCTCAAATTGGGCCAGGAAAATCTCCTCGAAAAAATGAAAGTAATTGTAGAGTCAAGTGATAATAACAGAATTACCTACCCGATCGTTAATTTCTTGCCTTTCTGAAATGTGTTAAAATATGTAGTGGTTTTTGAGTAACCGTGGTAATCTTGGCGGTTTTAAGAGTGCGGTATTCAGTCTATAAGTCCTCAGGAACTTCCTCTTCGCTTACAGTTTTGATTAATTTTCAATCATCAACCACCTTTTAGTCAAATGTATATTTACTATGTATCTAACATAGCTGTTTTTCTTCAGAATATTTTTTAAAGTCCTACGGTGACGTTTATTTTTACAAACTTTTATTTAACTTGCATTGTTTGTATGTACGGTGTCTGTCCGATTTCTTTGCAATAAACTGGCGTGCAGTCTGCCTGCAGCGCATTACTGTTTGTCAGGTTGCAGCCCGAAGTGTGGAAGGTGCCACCAGTATGCACATTTTTAGTCTTACGAATGTATAAATGAATGTATAAATAGTCTACATATATAATAATAACAAAAAAATTATAGAGACAAAACTGAAAAATGAATTAACTATAAAAACATTTTAAAACCCCAACCTTTTATTTGTAAATGTACTAAAAAGAGAAAAATAATTATAGTAGTTACAGAATTTGTAGAACTTGTAAGACGTAGTCGAAAAGCCATAATAAACTTTTCTACACATTATTATGCTTATATCAATTTATATTTAGTATATAAAAGCTTGACGTGAATGTTAAGAACTTTACACAATATATGTTCGTACTACGCTTGCGCAAATGTGTTATATGTTCTATATTGGGAATAGTTAACAGCCTTACACACGATATGAGCTTACTACGATTGCACAAATGAGGTATACATTCTATATTGTGAAAAGTTAAGATTCTTACTTAAAACATGTGCTTACTACGCTTATGCAAAGGAGGGATATGTTCTAGAGTGCGCCAAGCTTTAATATACTAAATATACATTGATATAAACATAATATTTGTAGTAAAGTTTACTATGGCTTTTCGACGACGTCTTACAAGTTCTACAAATTCTGTAACTACTATAATTATTTTTCACTTTTTAGTGGATTTATAAATAAAAGGTTGGTTTTAAAATGTCTTTTATAGTTAATTTATTTGTGTTGAGTTTTACCAGCTTTGTGTTTTATTTGGATTATTGTTGTATTCCCTGGCAAACATTCTTTCCGTGCTGCTTATTGTTCCTGTATCCACAGAGCCACAGGTGCAGTCACTGTGACATCTCACACATGAGAAGCTGCCATAAAAAAAGGGAATGTGGTGTAAAGTGCGCATGCCAGCTGCGCAGTAATCAGATGACCAGTCCCGACATTGCACTGTTTTTTTTTTTTTTTTTTTTTTTGTTACTGTCATATTTAGTGATTTAGAATAAGGCTAGCTCGTTTTCACGTATGTACTTGTTTTGATACGTTAGTACATCTCTTCTGACAATCTTTTAATGTATCTCGTATATAATATTAAAATTTGTGGAAAATATTTTGTTTTGTTAAATAACAAAAAAATAAACGAAACACCCAAGTCACTGTTTGTGCGCGTGATTATGACAGTTCTGTGTGCAGATCGTGTCATTGTCGGGGATATGTATAAAATACATCTGTGCGTGCATCGCCTGCAGGTGGTAGTTACCCGCACAAACCAGGTCGAGGGCGCCTGTATCCAACCTGGCACGGTCACTTGTCAGTGTTTCCTGCAATGACTGTATGCAACGTGTTTCATCGTAACACCCATCAAAAAACAACTAGCCATCGGGTTTGATATTATATTGATGTAGGTTTTTTTTTGTATTTTTTGCTAGTGTTATGGTTTGTAAGGATATTAAGAATAAACAAATTTATTTACCCTTGTTTATTGATGTTATTGATGTTTCCGTTATTTATGTTAAGGAATTCAAAATAAGTATGTTACCCTTCATGGCTTCTTTTATTTATTAACGGCTTAAAGGCGCTGTTAAGGCATAGTGGCTGTATCTTACACCGGACCCCTTACAGACTCATTTCCACTTGCTAGAAATTCATACATCTATATTACAGATTAAACTATTCCGATGTTTATCTCAGTGGAATGTAGGCTAACCACTAGTCTGAACCGAAGGCTGTGACACTGTTTTCTCATGTGACTATATTCTGCTCCAGTGATAGTATCTGAGGAAATCTGTCGCTTCACTCGTCCAAACTTCAAGATTCAGCCTTATAAATTTCGCGGTTGAATGTAAATCTTTCTACAACTTTTTTTATATGTAATAAAGTGTGCGTTGAATTTCTTAGACAGCAGGTCAGCGTCTGAAATTTGTGTACCTACGGCGTTTAGTTTCGAATAAAATTTAAATATTTTTAGTACTGGACTCAGCACAGAGTAAACTCGCTCACGGCAGTGTTATGTGTACAGAAATACGTATGGCGAGGTGTTAGTGGCGAACTGTATAGACAGGCGTAACGTAGTTTTGTTACACTTAATAAGTGATCGGAGGTGCAGATAAACGTTAAGGCGGATTCCCACTCGCCATCTTGGATTTATCGATCTTTTGCCAAAGCTTCTATTTCAGAAGGTGTATTGAAATTTCCCGCGCAATATATCCCAAACTTCATCGAACTGCCACAGTTTCGATACATTTACTAATGTTTAGCTGGTAACTGTCTAGGCGAAACGCGAGGTTATTTCTTGCGAACGATTACAAAGGCGACGATATCAACAGTAATCAAGAAATACTGACCTCAGACAATGCACTAGGCAATGCTCTGTGCCGTGTCGTTCCAAAAAAAAAAACATGATATAGGCTGTTCACGGTAAAATGAGCACTTTTGAAAGCCCTGCTAATGATCTACTTGTATGCACTTTGTGTATTCTTCCGTCATATGTAAAATTAACATTGACATGGGCCTTATCACTTTATTAATGCGTCGCCCAAGTGAAACTGTGAAATTATTAGGAAAGTAAATATTTTATAAATCTGCTCGTTTTTTTTTTAAATTTCGATGTATTACGAAAAAAACAGAAGATGAAAGAAATAATTTAAGTTATCACAGATTGTTATTTAACACTTTTTGTTCGACCTTAATATGTAACAAAAGACACGCGTAAATTGTTGAAACTGTATGTTTTAAGAGGCAGAAGATAAAAACAAGGTAGTACGAACGCGATGTGTGACGAAAATTAGCGGGAACGAGACATAATAAGACGAAGGATAATTATTCTGATATTAATAAATGAATTTTTTGGCATTGTTCATATATAATAAATATATAATAAAACTGCAAATTCGAAAACGTCGGCGTAAACGCTATCGTCTTTTTCAAGTTGTAAAAAATAGATTTTTTATTCTCCTTGTAAACAAACACTTATTCTTCTTCTCCGTCGCAGGCTGACGCCGACAATCGCAACGCAAAAATTTCGCGCGACGCACGCGACGCCGACGCACTGGACGGAATCTGCTGAGTCCTGATTGGCTACCGTTCATTGCAACGTATCGCAACGTAACGCATCGCACTATTGTGGAACCAGCTTTTGTATTATTATCATGATGTAAAATTGGCCGGATCGTCTCTAAAATCCCACACTACCTCATAGAAGATGAGGCACATTATAGGCTGTTCACGGTAAAATGAGCACTTTTGAAAGCCCTGCTTAAGATCTACTTGCACGCACGTTGTGTATTCTTCCGCCTTACGTAATATTAACATTGTCATGTGCCTCATCACTTCATTCATGCGTCGGTCAAGTGAAACTGTGAAATTATTAGAAAAGTAAATATTTTACAAATTTACTCGGTTTTATGCTTCGATGCATTAAGAAGGCAGAAAGCAAAGAAATAATTAAAAATAATAGAAACGATTAAATAACACTTTTTGTTCGTCGTTAAGATACGGATCTACTTTCCCACCCATCGTTACCAACATTATTGGGCGCATTAGGACGCCTGTAAAATTTATGCAGATGTGGGCAGTGACGTTTTGTAAGTTTTATTTCAAAAGTGCTCACTTTATCGTGAACAGTCTTTACCTGCGTGTCTTGTGTCAACCCAAGCGCTCCCATACATATAGGCCTCAAATATGCAGAATAACTCAACACAGGTATTTGCGTAGAAAGGGGACACAGGTGATCCGTGGCCCTGCAAGGGAGTGAGCCACGTAATATTCTCCCCTTTATTTCTTATGTACAGGTATAAAAGCAAGATATTGGGCCTCCGTGGGTATTAAATTCAATTTTAGAATGCAAGCAAGTTATTTGTATGCTTTGTGGGTACACACACGAAAAGTAAGTACGAGTTGAAATTTATTATGTATGACATTTTTGTAGAGTGACGGTACGCTCAAAACAGCCGCCTCCCTCCTACGTTATATTTCTCAGTACGTTATTATTTGCCAAAATGCTCAGCATAAAAAGGCTGTTCACGATAAAGTGAGCATTTGAGAAATGAACGTTACATAAATGTCACTGCCCCTGCATGCATATATTTTAATGGACACATTGAGTGACATCTGTGCAGTAAAGTTGGTAACGAGGGATGGAAAGTAGTTCCATATCTTAACGTCAAATAAAACGTGTTAGGTACCCATTTTCGTTAGCTTCAAATTATTTATTTCGCTTTCTGTTTATTTTTATGCATTTAAGTGTAACATTGAGCAAATATGTAATGTATTTACTTTCTTAATAATTCCACAGTTTCATTTGACCGACGCATGAACAAAGTGATGAGGCCCATGGCAAAGTTAATTTTACATAAGGCGGTAGACTACACAAGTAGATAAGCAGGGCTTTCAAAAGTGCTCATTTTACCGTGAACAGTTTATAGCGTGGCTATTGTACTTCCATATTAATCTTCTTGAACGTGTTGGCGATGTGGCATGGTTCTGCACTGCACCACGAGGCATCGCCTGGACGAAAGCCAGCCGCAGAAACTCGACCGTGTCGTAGGTTGCCGGTGCTCTGTCGGGGAGCCTCTCAAGGCCAGACTTGGCAGCAGTTTCACGTCTACTTTTCACGTGCCTAACTACATACCTCGCTCGGCTGCAACAAGAAGAGTGTGCCTGCTGTAAATCAAGGATACCGCGCGATGAATGCCCGGTCTATCGTCTCACCGTTTCTTTTTGCTTCCTCGTCTTTTGAACAGCAGATCCTTTCTGTGTGCTCAGCAGTGGCGTTTATTCCATAGACGCAAGGTAAGCAATGCTTACCCTATACATATTGGAAATGTTTGCCCCTTTATAGTTTTCGCCTTAACTTTAAATTTAAACACATTTAAATCTGAGTTTCCCATTTCCGATACGAGAAACAGAGTTTTTATACCTCCCGTACTGTACACACATGGTGCTGCTATCTAGTATTTATTTCCATAAACTGGAGCTACTAGCAATGAATCGAACTCGTAAGCGAGCTACCCTGTCGCATTCCCTTGGCAGTGTAAGCAGTCGTTCTGTTTGTGTCCTCCAGTCCTACATTTTTCCTTGGAAAGTAGATGAAAGTGTTTGGCAAAACGGGAGTTTTCTTATAATTGGTAATATGCTTTCTAAATAATAATTAGTTTAATTATTATTACATTCATTTCGTTTCGGTTTTTATAACTAATGTTAGGTATTATAAAACGGTAAATGTACATGTGGAGGGTAAACTAAGTTGGAAGTTGTGTTTGTTAGTAGAAATTGAAAATGGAACCACAGCTCGGCACTTGCAAATGTTATCTAAAACACTCAAATATGTGGGGCTATTATATTGCTTACACTTTAGAAAGACTCACTTCACTACACGCAACTGAAACGATGATTATTGTCGCGTTGTTGTTTCCTCATTACGATATATTGGGTCTCTGGTCATGAATTAAGCTCTTCGGGGGAAAAAATCACCAACTCTTATATCAGAAACTCAATGGGACGGATCGAACGAAGTGCCACAGGTTTATTTCCTGCTGTAATTCAGCACGTGAGAAATCAACCGGAAATTTATAAAGACGATCTTTTTTAGATAATTAATATCATGTCTGAGGTATTTTATTAATTGGTCGCTTTAATTTATAGATCAAAAAATCTCGTTGTGGGTTCGGATTCTGTCATCATACGTTAACGTGCACTGTATGTACCGAAACTATAACGCGGACGTTCCACTCTTGAGAAAAACATTTAGTTGCTGATACCGTATAATTATTTGCTTTGAATTTTTTTGTTTACGTCGAACAATATTCTGTTCACATAACCAAACTACTCTTGCTCCAAACATCCTCATACATTCCCTTGAGTCAAATAATTTTTTTAAAAACAATGCGTTGGGCCAAACTCCTGTTTCGTTGTTTTGACATCTAGCACATACGCCATTTCACGACTGCGTGATCAACTACTATGCGGGTACGCTATGTTTCATATAGATCATCGTATATTAAAATGACTACTTTCTTTTAAACTTTTCAAATCTTTTGTTGACCGGGACAAACTGACGTTAACACCCCAATTTGTTGTAACCACAAAATCAAATATAGTCCATTCACGGTTACTTCCAACTGTTATGAAGCCCTGCTTAAGTTCTACTTCTAGGATATTTCTCCACCTCGTGTAAACAAAACTTAATCAATCCTAGACAATTACACAAAAGGGACATGGCACCACATTCATGCGCACTCAGTGTAGTATTATTTTGCATAAGAACTATTTCTCTCTGCTTTTATTCGTATTATTTATAAATTAAATATTATAATTTAGAGTTAAAATATGAGTTAAAGTTCAATTTGAACAAAATTTAGGTATTTTTATTTTGACAGACGTACGCCATATATAAGTAGGGATAGGAAAAATTCTCGGATTCATTTCCAGACAAGTTGGAATTCACAAACTTGTATGTTCATATTACTTTTTCAATTCGCCGACGCATTGTTTGCCACCTCCTGGAGATGAAAGAACCATTAACAAACATGCGATAAAGTGTAGGCCTAATCACTGCCTTGTACTGCCACAACAGGGCAGCCAATAAATACTTGTTATCTGCACGAGTCTGGATAAGACCGTGAAGCCTACCCTATAGGTCATTGGACTGGCGAATTTTTCATGTCTTTATATATAAGGTTATTTTTCTAAAGTTATTTTTCGAAAAGTGCGAAGGAACCGTGAATAGACTATAGTTAGGTATAGGAAATTTTCACGAATTCAATGACCTGTAGGCTAGACTGCTCAGTCCTCTGCATACTGGAGCCTCAGCTGTGTGTTCAAGGGTTGTTGCCTCACACCTGGCAGTTATGGTATTCGCAAGGTGTTTCCCTGCAAATATGCTATTGGCTCAGAGGCGTGCAGGGCGGGTGTAATAAACTGTGATCCTACTGCGAAGGTGACTTCACTATATATGTGTTTGACATCTATCTTGTCCCGAAATTATTTCGCGAAATTTCCGTATCCCGAACTGTAGTTACATTACCGACTTTCATTTGGTTGACTGCACTACGTCCGAGTTACCTGGTATAGGCTATTCACAATAAATTTAGCACTTTTGAAAGCCCTGCTTAAGATCTACTTGTATGCACATTGTGTATTCTTCCGCCTTATGTAATATTAACATTGTCATGGACGTCATCACTTTATTTATGCGCCGGTCAAGTAAATATTTTACAGATCTGCTCATTTTTACATTTCGATGCATTAAAAAAAAAAACCAGAAAGCGACAGAAATAATTTAAGTTAACAGAAATGCTTACCTAACACTTTTCATCAGACGTTAATATACGGAACTACTTTCGCATTCATCGTTACCAACTTAACTGGGCGCATGTCACTCTGGGCGCCCGTTAAAATATATGAAGGTAGGAGCAGTGACTTTTTTTCTGAGGTTGATGTCGAAAGTGTTCACTTGATCGTGTTTTAAAATTCAGATGATGCGTTGTGTGATGTGAGCCGAGACGAGGACTGTGGGGTGTCTGTGCGTCTTGGCAGCATCGCCTCGGCCAGGGTGTACGTGATGTGCAGTTTCTAGGAGAGCCGGAGCGGGGTGACGCACGCCCCATCGGCATTCCCCCGGACACTCGCTCGGCGACGCGACGCCTTGGCGGGAGGGAGCGAGACCTTCCTCTCGACGTCGCCTGCTGGAGCTGCATTCGCACCCGCCTCACTCCCCGCGGGACCACCCACAGCCCGGGGTGGCCGTCCGCAGCTCGTCGCCTCCTTGTTCTCGCGTGGCCGCAGTCCTCCCGATCGTAGACACATCTGTTATAGACTGTTCAGCGTAAAACTGAGCACATTTGAAATCAATATTAGAAAATGTCACTGCTCCTACCTGCATATATTTTAACGGTCGCACTGAGTGGCACACGCCCAGTAAAGTTGGTAATGCTGGAGGGAAAGTAGTCCCATATCTTAACGCCGAATAAAACGTTTTAGGTAACCATATGTGATAACTTAAATTATTTATTTAGCTTTCTGTTTTAATTTTTTTTAATGCATCGAAGTGTAAAAATGAGCAGTCTTGTAAAATATTTACTTTTCAGATAATTGCGCAGTTTCACTTGACCGAAGCATGAATAAAGTAATGAGGCCTATGACTATGTTAATTTTACATAAGGCGGAAGATTACACAACGTGCTTATACAAGTAGATCTTAAACACAGCTTTCAAAAGTTCTCATTTTACCGTGAACCCCTGTCACACTGTCAAATTTTTGCTACCAGTTTTATTTGACAAAATTTGAAGATCCAATACGGTCATCAAACTTTTCCTTTCAATAACTTTTTCTATCAAAATAATCTTGAATATGTTTGAAAATGTGCCACACTCAAACTCTTTTAATGGGAGAATCTAATTTGAATTATTATTTTAAAAATATTTTGATAGTGAGATATTGTTTTTGTTTTTTTCATGCAGGATGAAGAATTTCGGCATAAATTAATTATCTTCATAACCTACTTCCTTTCCAGCAATTGTTCGTTATTTTAAAGTTTCTTGCCCTTTTGTTGTGCACGATTCTTATTGGTTGAGACCATCAAACATGAAATAAATTTTTATAACCGGTCCAATTTTCAAATGTTGAATGGAAACTTAAGCTATCCAACTATTTCAGTCAAACATAGCGGCGTTTATGACGTTTAGATGACGTCATAACTGTCCAACTTTATTTGACCAAACTTATTGGAAGTAGTTTGACGGAAAAATTTGACAGTGTGACACGGTCTTTATAGGCGGTTCATAGTAAAGTGAGCACTTTTTAAGGCCCTCCAAACAGCCATTAACCACAAATAAATATATTTTATTGCAGCCACATACGTAAACTTTTGAGAGTGGTGAAAAGTGTACACTGTGTTTATTATCAAAACAGTAATGATTATATTAAAAAGTGGCGGGAAGTTAGAAATAGGCCGAAAGGAAAATTTTAGCAGGGCCTAAAAAAGTGTTCACATTACCGTGAAGAGTCTATACACGTGACGTCCTCACACTACTTTGAACTGAGGCGAAGAGCTACGATGGCTTTCGTGAGTGTTTACGTAACAGTGCAGGGTTCCATTTTTCATTTCCTCCCTCCCCATTTAGTAAGGACACCCGAATTTCGCGAAATATTTCTGCACATGTTAGATTTTAATATACTATGGCCGTACCAGGAGTTTTATTTTGCTCATTGGTGAATGTCTTATTGTTAGAGGCCTGCGAACTTCGCGTTATTGTTTGGGAACACTTTAAACTTCAAACATGTGTACTTTTTCAACACGTTTGTCATTGGATCATACTTATGTGACGCGCCCTGTGTAACTCTGCGTCAATAAATAAACACTTCACAATTGTGTGCCCCAATCACGTGCAGTTCAGTCAGAAAGGGAGTGAATGCAGGTTTGTGCATGCAGTACTATGAAGTTCAGCCTGGTGCCACATAATAACGCGAATTTGGCATGTCCCTACTGATTGTATTGTAGAGGGCTTTTTAACGTCCCCCGGTTTTAGGCTTGAAAGCTTAGCAGGGGACGGCTTACAGACTAACTTATAACCTAACTTAAATTAACACTCATGCCTTACCCGGATTCGAACCCAGAACCTCCCGCACCTCAGACCGGGGGCGCACCAACCGACTGTGTCACGGGAGGTCGGCAAGTGTCTTGGTGAGAAGACGTTTTCCTACTTGGCTGGCTAATCAGAATTAGGTAACTTCAACACTGCACGGCTGTGATTGTGCGCAGACACGCAAGACGCGTAACACGGAAACCATACAATCACGACAGTGGCCTTGAGATAAAGTGTTATAAAATTCAACTGGTCGTGAAATCTTATCGCGAAAATCAGGTGTCCTTACCAATTAGCTGCGCGAAGAACATACGTTCGATACATGTGTGTTTAGGTAAGTTGGCAGAGTTGAACGTCTCGTCGACAACAATGCCATGAGAGACGGAGCAGTTGGGGCCGCGGTGGTGTGGTGGTTAGACTACTTGCCACCCACCAAGGTGAACAGGTGGGGTCCCCCCGGATTTTCGCATGTGGGAATCGTGAATGGACATTGCCCATTGGTGGGCGGGTTTTCTCGGGGGTTTCCCATTTCCATCGCCCTTTCATTCCGACGCTGCCCCATACCTCGCTTCAACGACTCTCAAGACCTCGACGGTTAGAGCCGCCCAAATATCTTCGCTCACGGAGCATTTGATCAAAGAAGCAAGGATGAGAAAGGAATCGGTTATCGCTGTAGTGATAAACCATCCCAACATTCGCCTGGAGTGAGTTCGGAAAACCACACTGTTACAAATTTCCGTATATTTACGGAATGTTTTACGGAAATTTACAGTATATATACGGAAAGACAATCCGTAATGATGAAAAACGGAGTTAAGTTCGTAAATACAAAATACGGAAAGTCTCCGTATTCCCTTTGGCTTCGAGTTACGGGGACGAACAATGCCGATTCTACACGAAGCTTTCTTCGCTGCTGTAACAAGAAAATTATCGTTTCTGCGGCAGTTAAGGTTATCAACGCGACTTTAACCGTTCTATCGAACATTAAAAAATATCATCGGGCGTCTCTAACATTTGCCACCCCAAAAATACACTAAATTTAACAGAAACTGAATTTTTTTCGTTCATCTTTTGAATATAAATATAAAAGTTATACAACTAGTTCTAAGAGAGAGTTGTAGGTGAATGGTTGGAGTCGTGGGCTGGTAACTTTTTGACTCGGGTTCAAACTTCGCTTAAGTACAAAGTATATTAACATTTTTATACACGGTACAACACCCACATAACGAAAATTAACTTGGAAACTAACGGAGAGATTCCGTAATTTTACGGAGAGTTTACGGACACTTGTGGATACATTTTTACCAGCACTTTTCTGTAAAAAGAAGGATTTTTTTTTTAGCATTGCAGTGAAAACACAAATCGGGATGGCTGAATAAGGATTCGAACCCAGGCCCCGTGTGTATGCGAATGCGAAGGTTTACCACTCCGCCACATTGCTTGTCAACGTCAATGGAGTGCTATTGAAGTGTTTATTGCTTCCACTGAGAAAAAAACTGAACGTGTAATAAGCAAGCCTGTAATGTGTCGCACTGAACGGAGGTATAAATGTTATCCAGTAACATTTAGTCAAGTTAACCTACCACACACCCGTTAGACCGCAGGTTTTACATCACTGGGACGCTACTCCCTCAGCGCGGGGGTGGATCGGTCCCTTGTGAGGGACCTTGGCCACCCAGACAGTTACCAATTAGCTTGTGTAGGCAAGGAGACTCTAATCTCCTCCCCCCCTCCACACCCATCAAAAATACTAAATGCTGCGGAGCAAACATTGTTTTACAGGATTCCCAGGGTAACGCCTGGGAGCTGTTTCCATAGCTGTATTTTACTCTCCTTTTCCCTGCCTGTACGGGATAAAAGAGAGTGGTGACACCCGCTAGAGATCGATCAGTTCCGAAAATACTTCTAAACAATACTGGCTTGTTCAGATCAGATAGCTGAATTATGTAATTTTTTCGTTATACTACCCATTTCAATTTCTCGTGGAGGGCTTATTTTACTATATCTGGTAAGTACAACAAATTCTCAACCGAGTTTATAGGAAACGTCGAATTAGGTCAGGTGAATGCTAGATTACCATTTCCTGCGCGGTTCAAATATTGTTTGTTACCAGTTATTTGCAATCAGAACTGATAGCTAGCAAATTAGCCTGTGTGATATTATTTTGTAAATCAAATATAAAAGTGTTTTTTTTTAAATCAAGCTTTCCACTGTATTATTAATCTGTCCACTGTGTGTTCGTAAACTGTAATGACATTATGCAGCGGAACATCGAATTCCATTTCACGTGCAATAGGTAGGGATAGGAAAATTTCGCGAATTCATTTCGGGACAAGATAGACGTCAAACACATATATAGTAAAGTCACTTTCGCAATAGAATCACCCGCCCTGCACGTCTCTGAGAAAATAGCAGACTTGCAAGGAAACGCTTTGCGAATCCCGTAACCGCCAGGTGTGGAGCAACAGCCAATGAACACACAGCTGAAGCTCCAGTATGCAGAGGACTGAGCAGTCTAGCTACAGGTCATTGAACTCACGAAAATGTCCTATCTCCAGCCATAGGATTGCTTGTTAAACATTAAATAATGAGCTCGTTTCCATAATTATATTTTGACTTGTTTTTATATTATATCAGCTGGCATAAATGAAATATCGTTACAGCTAAAATATAAGAGCGCAAACCCAAGAAGAAGCATGGCTAATGGCGTAAACTTCCTCAGGCATCGTCCGTAAGGGGACATCATTTATCAGTTATTGTGTTATTGACATTAACTACATTGTCAAAGGTCAGTCCAGAAGCGAAAGTAGCTTCTTATAAATTATTTTGTCAACGAAAGAACGTTTGCTTTTACTAATGGTAGGATTATGTAAAATAATATGTGAGGGAATTTGTTGTTTCAGTCCATCGAGACAGCTGGAGTAACTGTATTATTATTCCGGCGCCGTGTTGGTGGTACAGTAGCAACTAGCATACGCGCGAAAAGGACAGTTGCGCATGTCGGACAGTAAGTGTATTGCATAACTACCTACACGTTTGGAGAGCTTCCAAGGCGTGGTTCTAACAACGCCTTTGTCGCGGTAAAACAGCTACTGTCTTCTGGTGACACGAAGTCATAACATCTGCGCAGCATGCCATCGCTTCTGAACGTTTGTTGGGCACGGAGTTAAGACAGTACAAAATATATGGAGTCGAGGGAAGTTATTTTCGCTGCGTATAATTAATTGTAACGGCAAAGAACCAGAAAAATAAACTTTGATAGGAAGAAATAAATTATAGATTAATAGACAGTTTTGTTTTGAAACCGTCAACCCGTTATGAAACACACAAAAAAGTTTTAAGATTACGTAACGTACTGTAACGAAGGCTTATATCTTAACATTTGATGCGAAATGAACTAGCTGTAGAATTTATAAACAACCGACGGCAATTTGCATGTTTTATTTGGGTAGTTAGTTCAGGTAATCGTAGCTACCTGAAGACTCTTTGCGACGAAGATCTTGTCGATAATTATCATAATAGCTGGCATTGCTACATGCGTCTTGACGTTTCCAGGTTCATGGGGGATGGAGGTCTTAATAATGTAAAAGAATTAAGATTTAAATTTACTAATTTAGTTTCAATTCCACCAAAAATAACATACATAGAGCCCCGAGCATGTCGACACGTACTAACAGTAAACGTTTCCAGCCCGGTGAAAGCCGTTGTGTGTGTGGCTTTTTTCACGTCGTGTTTATTATACGAATATCTTGTTGGTGTTGTCGGAATATTTAATCGGTAGTTAATTATTTTTTATGTGCTTTTTTCAAGCATAGTTGGTTGTAGGTACCGTTGTGGGTTTTCTCGTGTAATTTACGTATCTAAGTTTAAGTTTGTTTGTATCAGGAAAGTGCGAAGTGTTGATTTTTCTGAACGATTCTGTACATAGATTATTTAATGCTAGTGACGAACAAACGTGATTTTAGTGAAGTAAACTTGGCAAAGATTGCCATAAAGAAAGTGTTCAAGAGGTTGCAAATTTTATAAACAGTAAGTTTGTATGTTTTTAAAATGTATTTGTAAATGGTTAACACAATTATTGAAATTCACGTGGCCTGAAAAAACCACACTTTCCACACTTTTGTAGTGAGTGAATAATATTTGTTTGTCTATATCGTAAATTCAACGAGTGTAAGGTTAAATTCGGCCAAAGGGTGCGCGTGTATATATCGCTAGGTCTGTACGAATACGAACAGCGACGTATGTATCACGTTTTGTTTTTTCATTAAAGTTAAAATTTTTGAAGTTAAATAATTTAAATGTTATTTCCATACGAGCAAAATTTTCCATTGCTCCATCCAAACAATATGCAACTCAAAATGCCACACACTCGTAAAACATCAAAATAATGCCGTCTCACGAAATACATAAAACGAAAGCCCCCCCCCCCCCACACATTTTGTTTCCTTTTCCCCCCAAAATAAATTAACAGAGCCCCAACAAATTTAACTCGGTAATTACAAAAATAAAACAAGTTGGAATGCCAACCTGTCTATAATATCCTTCATTAATTACTGCACGGAAGTTACCTACCGTCAGATTTTCAGTGCCTGCCTTATATGGAACACGAGGAAGGAAGAAAATGCAAGTGTGCATTGGAATCAAAACATTTGTTTACAAACGTCATTTTCTTCAGTGACAAAACATCTGCATGGAAGGATACATTGTGACAGTGCTACTTTTCTAGAACTGTCGAAATTTACTCAATTTACATGAAATGGACAATAGAATGTTACAGGCAAAGTAAGAAAAAACGAAACTATACTTAGGGCTAATACTCCTTCGGCTGGTTGACGACTGTATTTATACTCGTGCCTCCCCTTTCTAGGTACTTCCGTGGATAGGCATGGCCCAGATGATCCAGTTCAATGTCTAGAGGTTTCTCGACCGTAGGAGGAAATCCCCGACTTCTGGAAGGTGTTGACCGCCGCCAGGTAGGGATGTTTCGGTATTTCTGATTTTAGTTAAGTATCGATACTTTTGCTTCGATATGGAGAATATCGTTATATCACCTACTGAATCATTGTGTAATATTCTTATACTTAAAATTTTAATAACTGAAAATAAGGGCAAAACCCTTAAAATTATTAACTTTTACTATTGATTTTCATAAGCCGATTACCTATATTGTATGACGAATGTATAATACCTTCTTTTCTATGATTATTTTGTATATTTGTTCTTGTTGCTAACAGAAAATAAATTACAGACGTGCTTAGCGTTTCTGTACATCAAAGTCAGTACAGTATACTTCCGATAAAGTATATATTCTATGGAAAATCGCACCATGCCACGGTATTTCCATAAGAACATGACTACTTAACATTTTTTAGATACTGTACTCTTAATGAACTCAAAGTAAATACTTTATTGTTTCAAAAAGTGTTTGAAATCATTTGTATAACAAATATAATAAACAAAAGAATTCGGCTGAAGGAGCTACATGTAAGCTACATGTGTGACAATTTGTGCATGTATGCATGCATGTGTGTGTGTATATATGCATGTCGTTAGTTTTTGTCAGTCACGTTGCGCAACTTCTGTGAATCCTACAAATGTTACTTTTGTTTGTCCGATGGATTGAAACAAACATATGGTATATTCGAAAGGTTGTATGTAGTGGGAAGAATATTAACGTTAATGTCTACAGACGATGATAACGTTGAATTTAGTGTTATAGTAATTCGATACCATCACAAGTATCGATACTTGGGATTGTACAATATCGTAGTATCGATGCCTTAAATTGGTGTGTTAAACGATTCGTAGTATAGCAAACTATAGGCTGTTCACGGTAAAGTGAGTACTTTTGTGGCCCTAGTTACTTTTTTATTTCAGCAATTTTTTTAATCCTTTAACTACCTTTTTTAAAATAAATATTGCCGTTGAAGTCATGAACACAGTGTGTAAATTCCACCTCACTTGGAAGTTAACGACTAAGACTAAAATAATATATATTTATTGACTATTATTCCAAATGAGAAGGCTTTCAAAAGTGCTCACTTTACCGTGAACAGCCTATATGTATCAGAACATCCCTACGGCGCCAGGTGCGAGACGCCAATCACAGTCATGTCACAGTTCCCGTCTCGGCTCCACGTCATTCAAGACTGGTTCACCGTGTTCACGGAGGTGTGAGTCAAGCAGACTACCGGCAGGAGACAAAGAGGGGGGGGGGGGGAATAAATTAGACAAACAATGAGCAGGGCTAACACATGTTAGATGACCACGATGGTTAGCTGCAAAAAGTGCAGTCACAGCACGTATAAAGTTTGCAAAAATATATGCGCAGACTGACCAAAGTTTGCTTGTCAACACGGAAGAGTCTGGCAGTCGATTTGAACACATTTCTGAAAATTGTCTCGTTTGTGTGTCACGTGTACGCATACTATTCTTCTCTCGAAAGGAACTTTTTTCGAATGGAGGAACGTGTCATCCATCCCCGCCCATCCTGCCAGTGACCCGTGTAGCAGAATCAGTAGTGTTGCATAGACCCGGTGCTGAGCTTATGAAACTTTTTTTCGTTATTGAAGTGCGGGTCAGGAAAGGACTCTTACTGGGGCACCTTTACCCTATACTGGATCAGAGCAGTATGTGGGCTTTTACAGGCTGTTCACGATAAATTGAGCAGTTTTGAAATATATTATAACTGGCGCACTTGGTGACATACGCCCAGTAAAATTGGTAACGATGGATGGAAAATAGTCCCATTTCTTAACGTCAAATTAAAAGCGTTACATAACCATTTCTAACAACTAAAATTATTTATTTCGCTTTGCACTTTTTGTAGTGTATCGGAGTGTAAAAAATAGCAGATGTGCATACAAGTAGATTTGAAGCAGGGCTTTCAAAAGTGCTCATTTTACCGTGAACAGCCTTTGCCCATTCCTTGACTGGCTGCGCGAGGCCTGCGTCTGGCTACTGCGTGCAGCGGAATGTTCCCTGTTGGCAAGTAGGTTTGCCAGGCGCTGAGTGGCTAACGGCGGCGTCCCGACACGTTGCTAGCCAGTGCCGCCATCTGCTGGCGCGAGCCGCTGCAGTTCATGGTGGAGCAAGCGACTGTTTCACCTCTGTATTCCTAGATACTCTGGTACTGGCTCGTCCTTGTGGCAGGTGGCTCGCCCGTGGTCGCTGGAGAACCCACCATTGTTCACTGGTGCATGCAGGCGGAGCTACTTGTCACCGGTAAGTGCCTCCCGCCACGGCTGCTCTCTTTTTTCCAGGCATTTTTCCTGGAGATGACTCGATTTTCTCCTCTTGGTGTCAATTTCAATTATTCCACACCACACACTTTTCCGAGAATTCATCGAGTGACATCAGACAATCACTGCAAAAGAACGGTTTATGCTCTTGCCACAGATATTCGTATACAAGGCTACAGCCGTTGAGAAACTTCTCGAGCAACAAAATATTAGCAGGCAGGTATTTCTGCTTATAGGCTGTTAACGGTAAAATTAGCACTTTTGGAAGCCTTGCTTAAGATATACTTGTATGCACGTTGTGTGTCCTTACGCTTTATGAAAAATTAACATTGTCGTTGGTCTCATCACTTTATTCATGCGTCGGTTAGGTGAAACTGTGAAATTATTAGAAGAGTAAATATTTTACAAATCCGGTAATTTGTAAGCTCCAGTGTATAAAAAAACAGAAAGCGAAAAAATTAATTTAAGTTATCCCAAATGGACACCTTACACTTTTTATCCGTCTTTAATATATGGAACTACTTTCCATCCATCGTTACCAACTTTACTGTGCGTATGCCACTCGGCGCGCCCGTTAGTGATGTGGGTTTAAGCTCTATGCTTCGACACAAGTTGATTATTTTGAAACAAATCATTTGGGGTAAGATTTTCTATCGTTAATTACTTTTTTTAGATAGTTATATATTTAAGCTATCAGAATAGACGTACACTATTGTGTCTGCTTTATATCGTAAGTTGTATTCGGGGAGCTCCTGGTGCCATTTCTATTGTGTGTGCTTAAAATTCAAAATGCGAGTTTAAAAATCTATATTTGTTCAGGATGTGCTAAATCATTGTCTGTGTGTTTCGCTAATTAAATTGCACGCAGTGCTTGGTAGGGTTACATTTTTTCTAGATATAATTAATTATGCATATGAGTAATGTGTAGATCGTATTCAGCGTATTTTTGCCATAATTTCAACTCTCCTGTAAGCTCCATGTATATAAGTTGGCGCACGTCATACACTGACGCCATTCCTTCACCATCCTCCGAGGTGGACGGATGTGTTTTGGGAGAGGTGCGATTTCATTACGCGTGATAATAAATTAATTTCTTTTAATGCGTGGATCACATTTCTAAAGTTCGGACGTGTAGGGTATGTGCGAGAGGCGTCGTATATAACTTTTTATTGTGTTCGTTTAATTTATAGGGACGTTTTTTATTCGTTGTAGGTAGAAGAAGTTAATTAATTAATTTTTAGACACCTGGAGATTCATGTAATTGTCATAGTCACGTAGTTGTGGTCAATCGTTATACTTCTCTCTTGTGTAAATTGTATTTCTAAGCTCGAGACTCATGTTATGTTTAATTTCATACTGGAGACTGACGTAATTGCACTTGATTCTTTATGAGAGCAGGTAGTTAAAATTCTCTCTCGTGTTATTCACACGTAAAAATCATTTATAACACTCTGAGAATTTCTCTCGTGTGTTAAATATATTCGTAAGAATCGCCTTTCTACCGTCTACGAGCAATATTCCACTCCAAACCCAAAAATAATTTTCCAAATTTACACGTAGCCCACTCTTGCACTCAACTCAACACCTATATAACACATTGCAACCCACCACTCTGGTCAGGCGACTTTAGGACACCACACCGTCAACATCGTACAGAGCTCCTGCTACCCATAAAAGGAAAGAAAGAAAGAAGTACGACAAGAATAAATACTTTAAAAAATTAACCCTGTCGATACATCTAACCCCTTCAATAAATTTAACCCTTTCAATCGATCAAAAGTACAGTATAACCTGTCGCTCCTACTACTTTGGCGTTCGTGATTTATTCAAATTACAACTAAATAGCTATAACCTCCATAATGAAGTACACCTTGTAAGATGCAGAAATTAAATTTTTCTCGTATATCCGCGCTTCAGTCGTGAGAAAGATAAGTTGAATAAGATTATTTAAATAATTTGTGTAGTGCTTCACTTGGAAATTTGATGAAAAACATTCAGTACTTACATACAAAAATTTTGATACTTTAGCTAAACATGATCTGAAATTCTCAGCAAAACATAAACCTTGTAAATATTATCGATTTTACAGATAAAACAATTCACTTTAGCCTATTCCTTATACCTGAATGCTGGGAGTTACTGGCGAGTCTTTCCACTCTACAGTACAAACATCACGATAAATATATGTGCCGTATAGCTGCGTTTTCTGAACAGCTTTTCTTAACAGTTGTTTTATTTTAGATTCCGTTTATTGTATGGTTCAGGGTGTAACCTAATTTACATAATCTATTCGTCTTCTATTTCCGGAGGAAGAGGACAGTATATGTGCTGGTTTAAATATTTGAACATACGACATAGCAAAAATAAAATAAAAACAAAACCACGGAAACCAAAAATAACACAACTCTGTCCTTATTGTGATAGGCTAGCAATGTCACGTGATTCAGATTCACGTATCACGCAAAAGCTTAACATCGACAAGCTTTTCCTTACGTGAAAGTAGCCTACATTTTACGTGACGTGAATCGGCCATAATGGTTTCGTTAAAACATACCAGTCAAGATATATTCGTCTTACGTGAACGTGTTACTTGTAACGTATTACGCGAAACGTGAAATCATCGTAATTCCCGGCTCATGCGGCAAGGAGTCCAGAACGTGAAAACTCCGCAATGCAGTTCTTCTCCACCAATAGCCATCTTTGTATTTGGAAGTTCATAACATTTTGGGTGTTATCTTCGTAGTTAACATTTGCTTTGCTCAGCCGTCATATATGAAACCCTATATGTTGTCTCTGATGTTATTAGCAGCATGGTCACTTCCAGATGTAACTACCCGCGTGGAAAGGACATATTGTATTGGAAGCTATTTCCTTGTATAGGCTGTTCACGGTAAAATGCGCACTTTTGAGAGCCCTGCTTAAGAACTACGTGTATACACGTTGTGCATTCCTACGCCTTACGTAAAATTAACATTGCCATAGGCCTCATCACTTTATTCATTTATTCATTCGTCGATCAAATGAAACTGTGAAATTATTAAGAAAGTCGATGCATTAAAAAAAAAACAGAAAGTGATATAATAAATTTTATGTTATAAAAATTTGTTACCTGACACTTTTTATTCGACGTTAAGAAATGGAACTACTTTACATTCAACATTTCCAACTTTACTGAGCGTATGTCACTCAGTGCACCCATTAAAGTATATGAATGCAGGAGCAGTGACTTTTTCTAAGGTTGATTTCAAAAGTGCTCACTTTACTGTGAACAGGTTTGAGGCTGTATATTTTTTTGCATAATAACATACTAACATCACAATTTTTAGGTTTTTGGGATGCACAAGTAATAAAAAAACTCACTTACGGAAATTAGATAGTTAATGTTGAAATAAGGTACCTAGAGTTACTTAGATAAATATTTGAAATAAACTATGAATATCTTCACGATTTTTTAAAATTTATTAAATTAAGGAAACTGTTGCATATTTTTCATTTTGCTAAGCATAGCTTAAGATGAATTGAAACATGACCTTTCAGACACCCTTGTTGAATTTTCTATAATTGTTTTAGTTTACCTTATTCGTTCGTCCCAAAAACACTAAAATTTTGATTCTTTCATACAATAGTGAAAAACTATGCAATCTATTATTTTTAATGCGAAGAAATTGTACTTTCATATAATGTCTGTACATTCCGGCGAAAATATTTAAAAATCCACTAGGTTATCCAATGACCACCAGATAACAATTTTGTCCATTTTATATAGTACATTCATGGTTACTTCCAACTTTTCTGAAGCCCTGCTAAAGTTCTACTTCCGGATATTCCTCCTCCTCATGCAAACAACCTTCTCCGAGTGTAGAAAATTACACCAAATGGACAACGCACCGAACTCGTGTGCACTCAGTGTAATAATATTTTGCATGAGAACTATTTCTTAAAAGCATTACCAGTACACCAATTTTCTCACTGTTTTATTCATATTAATAAAACGAAATAATATACTTTATAGATAACATATAAATAAAATTTCAAGTTATCAAAGAATAAGTTACTTTGATGTTCTTTTATGATAAGGGAAGTACAAAACGCTTGTGTTACATAACATAACGTACTGTTCACAGTAACGTGTGCACTTTTGACGCCCTAGATGCTTTTCCTATCAGCCATTAAAAAAAATTTCCATCACTTTTTTTTAAGTAATCATTGCCATGTAAGTAATAAACACAGTGTATACATTTCACCGGACTCGAAAGTTAATGTCTAAAGACACAATACAATATATTTATTGTCTATTATTCCAAATGAGAAGGTTTCAAAAAGTGCTCACGTTACCATGAACAGGCTATAGAAAATAAACCAAACGTGATTTTCCAAAGGTTTGATTCACAAACAATGAAGAAACCGCGAATAGACTATTACGAGTTAAAATCCGCCAAATGTGGGGGAGGGGGTAAGGGGGAATGCGCAAAGTTGGCATCACTGGCGGCGGGAACGCGTGTCTTAAGGCGTAGCAGGTATTAATGACACGGCGCGGTTCAGGCGCAGCTCAGTGGGCGGCATTGTGCAGCGGCTGCCGTCTGGAAAGGGAATAAGCTTCCCGAGGGAAGAAGGTGTGGCAGGAAATGGGGGGAGTGGGAGGGGGAGCAGCTGGCGGTAAAAGGTCCCGAACATGGTCTGCAGTCGTTTTGCCCCCTCTCCCCGTCCACAAACTGTGGGTGACTGGAATGTTAATTGTCTCTGGAAGTAGGGGTGGCGTGTTCGCATCGGTAGAAGCTTCTCCGTAATGCGGTTACTGGGCTATGGTCGCGGCTCAGCCCGCTGTGGGCCGCACATCCTTGCAACACTTCCTTGTTATGCTGTCACACTTAACTGTCAGTGGCTCATGAAGCGTCGCAGGCACAGACTTATTTTGTTTCTGGACATTACTTTATGCAGGCAACTTGCTTTCATACAAGCCATCGTAAGTAGAGGTTGTGTAATAAAAAAAAACTGTAATAGATTTATTTGAGTGGAGGCTGTTACTAAGTGAGCACTTTTGAAATCAACCTTAGAAAAATGCCAATGCTCCTATCTGCATACATTATAACGGGCACCTTAAGTGACATGCACCCAGTAAAGTTGGTAACGATGGATGGGAAGTATATCCGTATCTTAAGTCGAATTAAAAGTGTGAGGTAACCATTTCTGATAACTTAAATTATTATTTTCTCTTCTTGTTATTTTTAATGCATCGAAGTGTAAAAATGAGAATATATGTTACTTGTATACTTTTCTGTTAATGTCACAGTTTCACTTGCCCGACGCATGAATAAAGTGATGAGGCCCATGACAATGTTAATCCTACATAAGGTGGAAGAATACCCAACGTGCATACAAGTAGATCTTAAGCAGGGCTTTCAAAAAGTGCTCATTTTACCGTGAACAGCCTATACCTATACTTTTGTTACCAAAGGCATGTTTTCAGTTTGTTTCCAGCCTTGAATATTGGGTCTATTCTCGGTTTCTTCAAACTTCTTGAATCTAACTTTTAAACAATTACGCTATGTATGGTGTGTTGTGTTATTTCTTAAACATATCATGTATCACAGGTATTTCATTTATAATTGACATGAATAAAAATAGGGCGGAAGTAGGTGTGTTGGTAATGCCTAATGGGAAGTAGTTTATATGGGAAGTATTATAAAAGTGAGCGTACACGAATGCGGTGTGCTTTCCCTGTGGTGTGATCTCCTAAACTTGACTAAGCTTTGGTTGTATGAGGCGGAGGGATATTTTGAAATTAGAACTTTAGCAGGGCTTTAGAAAAGTTGGAAGTAATCGTGAACGGACTATAGTCTATAGACCTTTTTAAACATAGAAGATAGTTTAGTATGCACCGTCCCCAGCCTGTCGTCTATACATAGTATAAAACAAAGTCGCCCGGCCGCAATTTTGACGCGTTTTTCACCATCATTTAGATCATTTCTTGAGGAAGGTTTACATATATAATAATTAATATTTAATGTAAGGATAGTAGAGAAATGTCGACGTTTTCTAATCAAGTCGGCGATTACATGGCTTACGCTGACTAAACCTTAAGAGATACACCAAATTAATGTACTACAGAATTGCAGATCTCAAAGAAGGTCTACAAAAAAATCTGCGACAGCATATGTTTATCTTTTAAGGATGACCTACATGAACCGTGTTCGTCGTTATAAAAATAGCCGTTAACTTACGAAGACTTATTGAACAACACAGTATTAATCCTACGTTAGTTACCTTAAGCATTTAGTGTATATACTTGCTGTAAACCTAAACAACCTCATATTTGTATGTCGCACCCGAGCAAGGCCGGGGCGGGTCGATAGTTTTTAATATCTGTCATATCACAAAAACAGCAAAAAAATTGCATAGTTGGCTAACGTGCCACTATCACGCGACGAGAAGCCGGAACCAGCCCTAGTTCTAAGATCGCCCCAGGCGGGAATGAAATATATTTCTTAGCACCGAGTCGGGAACAAGCAGTTCGCAGTTCACTGTCAAGAAGCCGCCATTTTTTTTTAGCCATTTTGACATAACCTTAACGCGTGAAACACACGTCGACTTTCTCCACCATTAACGAATTCCCATAACAAGCGGCGAACACAACTTTATTTTTCTTTTCGTGTCGATGTCTAGCATAGTGAACAAGTTTTACTTCAAGGTCGAATATTCGTTTTTATTTTTCCTTGCCCCTGCTGTACGCTTTTCTCTTATACAGTATTACAAACTTGCGTGAAATATAAAAAGAAAAAAATGGGGTGTGGCTGTGTTGGGGACACGGTCGTTTGTTTTGCGTGAATAAGTCTACGTTGACGCGCTCGGACGCCTTAATGTTTATTTTACGTTCCCGGCACCGCTTCACTCTATCATATGGGGTTTTATGGGTATCACTGGATTACTTTTGTGATGTTCTTTCCAACCGTATATGATTTCTGTATGTTGACTTGGCTTTCTGACGAGTATAGGCCGTTTTGTGTTAAGTTTTCTTAATTTTTTACATTAAACGCGTACAATTTCATCATAACCACGCCACATAAATGTTTTTATAAACGCGATCGATTTATATTGACGAGAGCTGTCGACTGAAACCTAAACGAGCGTCGTAGCTTCTCCTAGTCAAAAGTTATACTACGCGGAAGTTATGAGACGTGGCGAAACGAACTCAAAATCGCCCCCCCCCCCCTTCCTCCCCCCCACGGCCGTGATGCTTCGCAGTCCTCACTCAACGTAACATATTCTTTAATCCTTTAACAATCGAGTGGTGTAATTGAATTTTGGATGTAGACGATAGATTCGGAGCTGCAATGCCAAACTGTATCCCCCGATTTTGTTATCATCGGATTTTCTGGATTGCCTCCCACTGTGGTCGCAAATTTAAAGACGTATTCACGTCAAAAATATCTGGTTGTCTCTTGATAGTGAGGAATGGTAGCCGAACAGTTCCCAAGTGTGGGCGGAGGGATGAAAAGTCTTCCATGTGCGTTGAAAGCAGCGAGAAACCACGTTCGTGAACAGAGGAAGAGAGTTTTACATACTGCAAAGTGAATACTCCCATGGGGAGCACATTTGTCTCTCCAGAATATTTGAAAGGGTGGACTATTGGTTGTGGTGTGGTGGTGAGTGATGATGATAATAATGTTGTGTATTGTGTACAGTCAAGCATGTTTTGATCTCCTGCCAGTTATTATGGAAAAGCTTTTTTCTCTGATTTTTTTTTTTGTTTATTTACGAAAGAATGAAGATGTGCTGTTCATCTGTTCCGATCGATTCCTTTCATGTATTTGTTGTATGAACAATACGAACTACCCCTTGTGTATCCGGAGTTTGGAAAGAGATTCGTGGATGTTGATATAGTTTGAGGGGGGGTGGTGTGTTTGTTTAGTGGCAAAGGAGAAGTTGAATTTGAGGCTGGGAAATGGGAAGGTAAATTGTAATAATGGCTGCCATGTAAAACGAATGAAACAATACTATTTTAAGAAACAGCATCAGGCTGCTATTTTCTCCTTAAAACATTACCGTCTTGGTATTCATGTATTTTTTATTATTCTCATTTGGTTCATACTTGCGTGAACTGCCTTAAAGAGAATGAATTTTCAAACCATAGCATTTTAGAACTCGTTTTGGTTAATACGATAGCCTGCCTTTATTACGCGTACATAGTTTTTTTTTAAATAAAATTAACCTGGCGGTTAATGAAATTGCTTTGTTTGAGATCACAGTCGCGTTGCTGCCGGCTAAAGGCTGTTCACGATAAAATAAGCACTTTTGAAATCTTCGTTAGAAAAGTGTCACTGCTCCTACCTGTATATATTTCTCGGGCGCACTGAGTGACACGTGCCCAGTAAAGTTGGTAACGATGGAGGGAAAGTAGTTCCATATCTTAACGTCGAATAAAAAGTGTTAGGTAATAATTTGTAATAACTTAAATTCTTTCTTCCGCTTCCTGATATTTTTAATACATCGAAGTGTAAAAATGAGCAGATTTGTAAAATATTTACTTCTCTAATAATTTTACAGTTTCACTTGACCAACGCATGAATAAAGTGACAAGGCCTATGTCAGTGTTAAGTTTACGTAAGGCGGTAGAATACATAACGTGCATACAAGTAGAACTTAAGCAGGGCTTTCAAATGTGCTCATTTTCCCGTGAACAGCCTGTAGAATGGAAAGCATGTGTTGTGGTTGTATCGGCAGATCATGGCAGGCAGTTGTCAGCCGTGGAAGCCATACAGGAACCAACCTTGCACTTGAGTCGCAATCCGTGCTGGAATGCCGCCGGCTTGCCGTTAACAGGATTACAAACCTGTTTCCTCCTTTTCCCTTCCTTCGCTGCGAACAGGAATTTCGCCTGCCGACAAACCCTTACCTCCTCCTGCCTGGCTGGCTTGCTGGCTGGCTGGGTGTTCATAGCCATCTCACTACACTACGCTGCATGCATTTATGCATGCTGGGTTGTCAGGTGTACTGTTTTACCCGGAACAATTCTGCTCCTGTACATTTTGTTCCTCTCCGCGTACTGCTCTTGTATTATAGTTAGGGCCGCCTCTTTTTCGCAGAAAGATTTACTTCAGTATCCTATGTGCACACTTTAACCATTTGTGATAACTTAAATTAATCCTTTCATTGTTTATTTTAATTTTAATGTATCGAAGTGTAAAATGAGATTTGCTAAATATATACTTTTGTAATAATTTCAAAATTTCACTTGACTGACGCATGAGTAAAGTGATGAGGCCCATGGTAACGTTAACTTTACATAAGGCGGAACAATACACAACGTGCATACAAGTAGATCTTACGCAGGGCTTTTAAAAGTGCTCATTTTACCGTGAACAGTCCATACACACGCATACAGGGACGGGGATGGCTAAGGGGTAAGCCTGCCCACCTCCCACCAACGCGAATTGGGTTCAATCCCCGGCCGGGTCACCTCCCGGATTTTCGCCAAGTGGGAATCGTGACGGACGATGCCGCTGGTCGGTGGGCTTCCTGGAGGATGTCCCGTTTCCCCGCACCCCTGCATTCCGACGCTGCTCCATTCTCACCTCATTTCACCCTTATCGGCTCTCAAGATCTCGTTAAAGAACAGCCCAAAATTTCTCAACACGCGCGTACAGTCTGTCCCACGTACGGGTGCACTTTTTTTTGACAGTTCTGAAAGTGGTCGTGTGCAAAGTTGTTTCCGTAGCAACATATTTTCTACTGACATACTGAGCGGGTTGACAGTCAGCTGTGTGTTTTTTTGTAAACATCGTTATGTGGTGGGGGATACACCGCTGTGGCCACGGAAACCTCTGTAAACAGGACTATAGGCTGTTCACGCTAAAGTGAGCACTTTTGAAAGACTTCTCATTTGGAATAATAGTCAATAAATATATTTTATTTTAGCCTTACACGTTAATTTCCGAGTACGGTGGAATATACACACTGTGTTTATTACTTACATGGCAATATTTATTTTAAAAGATGGTTAAAGCATAAAACATTGCTGAAAGGGAAAATATAACTAAGCTTATATAAGGGTATAAGGGTATAATACAATATATTTACTAATTATTATTCCAAATGAGGAAGGCTTTCAACAGTACTCACTTTAACGTGAACAGCCTATACCTTCAGTGTGCATTCGTTCGAGGGACAGACAATAAAGACTGTTCGATGTAAAGTGAGCACTTTTTAAATCAACGTTTGAAAAGAAATGCTGTCGATAACTGCACGTATGTTATAAGTACGCGCATTGCCATGCACGCTCCCAGTTAACTTGGCAACACACCAATTAAAATTGTGCCAAGATTTTACGTTTTATTGCGAGTGTATACGTAAATGTATATCTACTGAAAACATTGTTTCCTGTTTTATGCATATAATATCACTAATTTGCAAATAATTAACACTGTTACTTTCCTAAAAATTTCATGGTATTCATTTGGATGGCGCATGAATAAAGTGGAACGGTCCTTGGCTATGTTAATCTTGCATATAGCGGAATCACACAGAATGAGAGGTAAAGTAGATCCGAAGTAATACTTTCAAAGCAGGTACTCAATTAAACGTGAACAGCCTATACTCAACTGTATTGTCATCATTATTCTGGCGTCACATGTTGTGTTTCTGGAGATAAGCATATCAAACCAATTTTTTTTTGCATAATCTCCAGGATGCAGTACGTATCGGTATGACTGAGGATGTTAGTTGCAGACGCCCACGCAACTAAAGACGTCGGTGCATTTCTTATCCACAGAACAAAGGACCGCTAAGGGCGACACTGTCATCAACAGTGTTCCGTGGCTTTTATGCAGCACAAGGCATCATGCCATGTATGATCTGTTTGGATGTTTCCAAAATATGTGGCGCATCACAAGCGTTTTGTACTTGTTTTAACACCAGAAAAGTATCTTATTTTTGGTTAAGGTTGAAATAAATCAACTGCCTATGGAGCACTGTACCCGACTACAACGTGAAGAACTCACGAAAAAGCAGTACAGACACTATAAAAAATGTCAGCAAAATGAGATTTTTGCTGTATATGAAAGAAGAATGTATATATTTTGGTACATTATAAAATATTTTAGTAATGTACACTTTTTAAATGCAAAATAATAATCGATTAAAATAGTCTGTATTTTTAACAAAATTTGAGCATATTTCTATTCTGGATGCTTCGGAAAGCAGAATTTACAAGAAAATCTTCTTCAAGAATGATCGTAACGATATTTACTGTGATCATGTGTATTGAAATTCTATTAATAATGTAATAATATATCATATCAATTTTATAATTAACTTTACTTACTTCAGTTTCAGCCATAAAACCTTGTGACAAATAGACGCACATAAAATCATTTATAAAAATTATTTCCTACATAATTATTACAATTTTATTACCTACAATTATAGTAAACATAATGTCGATATTCCATGACGAAGATTTTCTTGCACATTTTGCTTTTCGAAGCATCCAAAATTTAAATATACTTAAATTTTGTTAAAAGTACATACTATTTTTTACATTTAAAACATATATTTTAGTAAAATATTATATAATGTAACAAGATATATACATTATTCTTTCATATACAGTGTAAATCGCATTTTTCTGACAATTTCTATGGTGTCTGCGCTTCTTTTTTAACGAATTCTTCACGTTGTTTTGTTGGGTGCAGTGATCCATAGGCAGTTGCTTTACTTCAACCTTAAATTGAACTTGTACGTATATTTTCTCTACAAATTATAATATTTCATTTATATTTAGTATGAATAAAATAGGGATAAAATAGGCGTTTTGGCTGTGCTTAGTAAAAAATAGTTCTCATGCAAAATAGTATTACATTTAGTGCACACGAATGCGGTTGTGTTGTCCCTTTGGTGTAATTTTTTTTTTACAGTTAAGCTATGTTTGCACGAGCCGGAGAAATATTTTGAAAGTAGACACTTCAGCAAGGCTTCAGAAAAGTTGAAGTAACTATGAATGGACAGTAGTCGGTGTTGACTGAACTAGTGGGCGGGTAGAGTTTCAATTACCGCGTAAAAGTACGTTTATAACTTTGTGAGCGTCGGTTATGTAATAATGAACTACGTGTTTGATTGTATAGGCTGTTCACGTTAAAATGAGCACTTTTGAAAGCCCTGCTTAAGATCTACTTACATACACGTTATATAGTCTCCTGTTTTATGTAAGATTAACATTGTCATGGGCCTTATCTCTGTATTCATACGTCGGTCACGTGAAACTTCAATTATTACAAAAGTAAATATTTTACAAATCTGCTCAATTTTACACTTCGATGCATTAAAAAATATAGAAAGTGAAATAAATAATTTATGTTGTCGGAAATGGTTACCTAACACTCTTTATTCGACGTTATTATCCGGAACTACTCCCGATCCATCGTTACCAACTTTACTGGGCGCATGTCACTCAGTGCGCCCGTTAAAATATATGCCGGTAAGAGCAGTGACATTTTTCTAAGATTCATTTCAAAAGTGCTCACTTTATCGTGAACAGCCTTTAGTTGGCACCTTCACGGTGGTGGTGAAGCAAGTACGTCCGCGAGTTTTTATTTACGACTGTTCCCACGCGCCTTGCCTTCCGCTATGGAGCCGAGCTGGACGATTTATGAATATCGTACACTTCCACGTGTAACTGGCGCGAGGGAATGTAATCCAATTATGTACCTGTTACTCTACACGCGTCTTTCCCGCTCGTTACTTCATTACTGCCTCTCCGTGACTCGTGTATCACGTTTATTTATAAGCAAACTTGTTAACTCGTATAACATGATTCAGTGTCGAAGGTATCTGCAGAGTGTGAAAATCAACAGACATACGCTTTCTATAAATTGTATCCCCCCCTCCCAAATCCTTATCGTCAGATATTAATGCAACGCATTTCTGGTTTATTCCAGGAAGTAACGCCCGGCTTAATAAATAAATCATTTTCTGCGAAACATTTTTTTAGTATTTTCCAATTGTTTTCAGTAGCATGATTACTTTCGGCTTCGTAATCGGAAATTTTTGAACGTTTCTTTGAGGTGTCTTTCCCTTTCATGTTAATACTTCCACTAATTTTCCATCCCTTTGTCACGAAGTCCTAAGTGTAAAGGTATAACTAGAGTGGCCTCCTGTGGACAGTACACTCGACTGTACAAGTAAAACTCATTAAAAAGTCGAAAACACGCTACCGGAATATTTATGTTACTTATAAAAGAAGAATACAACTATTTCGTAATGCTGTAACATATTTGTTCAAATTTTTAAAAACAATCAATTGAATAGTATATTTTCATATTCATTCTGTATGCTTCAAAAAGCACACTTTGCAAAAACAAAAATAAAATCAAGCAAGACTGTCATAATAATTACTCTGTTTGTATTGTTACATGGACGCCTGAGGGGCGTATCTGAGTTAATGAGGGATGGAGTCTTAATAAAAATAAAAGAACTAAATTTGATTTTTAATTTATTCACATGGCTATTATTTACAGCATTAAATTATCTGTCTCCACTATTACTCTATTTATTTCACAGTGAGCGCATTATTTAATGTCTATTTCAAATCTAATTCACGCCCTTTTTTGTGTCTCTGTTTGATTATTGTCAATTAGCTAATGCTTATCATTAACACACGTTCAGTATATATTTTGCTATCATTTGTATAGACTGTTCACGGTAAATTGAGCACTTTTGAAAGCCCTGCTTAAGATCTACTTGTATGCGCGTTGTGTATTCCTCCGCCCTGTGTAAAATTAACATTTCCACGGGTCTTATCACATTATTCGTGCGTTGGTCAAGTGAAACTGTAAAATTATTAGAAGAGGAAATATTTTACAAATCTACTAATTTTTACACATCTGTGCGTTATAAATAAAAACAGAATGCGAAGAAATAATTTTAAGTTATCACAAATGGCTACCTAACACGTTTTGTCCAATGTTAAGATGTAGAACTACTTTCCATCCATCGTTATCACCTTTACTTGGTAAATGTCACTCAGTGCGCCCATTGAAATAGATGCATGCAGGGGCAGTGGCATTTTTCTAAGGTTCATTTCTAAAGTGCTCACTTTATCGTGAACAGCCTTTAATGTCTTTCACTTACGCATCCGTGCCTCCCGCTGGACTCTTCTCTCGCCGCGAGCTTCTCTTCTCGCTAGTCGTCTATCGCTGAAACTCATCCAGTCAGCAACTGCCGGCTTGGAGGCCAAAGGCGCCTGTTATACCCCGCTGGCCTTGACCTGGAAGGTCCGCCGCACCCCGAGTCTAGCTGAGAAAAGCGAGGTCAGTTATCCAGAGCATTCTTCAGACGTCTCAGAGACATCCGATACCCAAGATCGGGAGCGGTACGCGCTCTGCTAGACATAACATGCACGAAAATCATCATAATAATTCTGGTAGTATGTAATAAACAAATAGTAACAAACTTCCCAAATATTTAAAATTAATAATTAATATTATTCACAACCATTTCAACCACGAAAGTTATCATTTTGATAATTAAAATAAACGTACAAAAATAAACTATTCGAAATATTTTTTACCATCACTATCAATATTTTTTGCATACTACCATTAACTTAGTAATTATTTTAATTGCCCTACTTAAAGGTTTTTTCGGATGTATTTTCTGAAGCATTCAGAATGGAAATACTCTTAAATGTCGATTAAGACTTCCATTAATTATTATCTTTAAACTTTTGAATAACTTAGTTAGAAAAATAATTTACATTGTTATAGAATTCATTCATTCATAAATTCATGCATTCAACAAAAATCATACTTTTTCTACATTCTTGGTAGTACTTCATGCATTCATCTATCATACGCAACAAAAATCATACTTTTCCTACAGTTTTGGCAGTGATATGTGTACTACTTTTTAATGAGTTCTGTATTGCTCCAGTGTACCCCTCTCACCTGCCTACCTGCAGCTATTTCCGGCGGTTCAAGCCGCGAATCGCGTGGCGGCAAGGGCGACATTACCACGCGCTTCAAGTACGCCATCGCCGCCAAGTGCACGGCTTCGAACCGGCGGCGTGCAGTGTTGTCGTCACACTGCGTGTACCTGTGGGACTTTCCAGCGGTGACAATACAATGTTAATGGTGGAAAGCCTCTATAGACTATTCGCGGATTCTTCACCCTTAACCTTTGAAAAATCTCGCAATGACGTGTTTAGTTATTTCCAACATATACCATATAACAAGCGTTTTATACTTGTGTTCATGAAAGTTATTTTTTTTTCTGTTAAATTGAAATGTTTTTCATAGTTTATCTATAAATTATAACGCTTCTTTTATAAATAAATACGAATAAAAAACTGCGAGAAAACATGTGTGTTGGTAGCGCCTAGTGAGAAATAGTCCTTACACATTATACTGTTACACTTAGTGCGCACGAATTCGGTGCGTTGTCCTTTGGTGTAATTTTCCAGACTTAGTTAAGCTTAGTTTGAACGAGGCGGAGGAATATCCTGGAAGTAGAACTTTCGCAGGGCTTCAGAAAAGGGCCTGTCAACATATTTATACGTACCTCACGCGTATATTTTGAGATACAGCGCTTCGAAAAAGCCGTATTTAGCTATATGTGGGAACTCCGAAATGGTATTTCTAATGTGCGTGACGTCTTGAAAGCACTCAACAGCGCTCGTCTGAAGTGCGTGTTCTTTCCGTTAGATGAGAACACGGGGATATGCACGTTTGATAGTTTCGTGAAAATAACGCTTGAACTACAGCGTAATTCAAGCGCCCTGGGCGGGAACTTTTACTTCAGGGGTTCCCAATCTTTAGTTTACTTTAGTTTATCACGCCTCCCTCCTGCAAAAAAAATTACTAACCCCCCCCCCCCCCTTTTTCACCGTATCAAAACTTCATTATTACATTATTATAAAGGTAAAACAAAAAACGAATAAAAGTCTCAAAAGTTTTATTTAATCCTTACATTTTAATGCTTATTGAACACAAATGGTGGTGAACAAATCAATCAATGAGACGGATGAGCTTGCATATTTTTAACAAGATTCCCAATTCTGGTTGAATTGAAGAAATTGAACAACGCAAATCACTGGCAATGTCGAGTTTGCTTCTATACTTTGGCGCCCGCGCCCCCCTTAGTATGTCGTCACGCCTCCCTTGAGGGGCGCCCCCCCCCCCCCCACTTTTAAAAATCAATGGTTGAATACTATATTTAGCATAGTTATGTCGATGAGATATTCTGACTATGGTTGGCTCAGAACAACTGGGTGCGACTTGGTGCTCATAATTGGGTCATGTCAGGGACTAAACTCAAATCTACGTTGTCGTCTACGTTGTTTCAAATTCATATCTGAGAAACTGTACAAAGATTTTAATAATATCTTTTTTAATTTTTCTGAAGAAAAGAAAACTTGTTAATTGCAATTGAAAATACTTGACATAATAATTATTGGCTTATCGCCTGTCGTAGTTTTTGTGAACAACTGCCATCACCAAACCAAACACATTTCTCGTTTTAGCTACTGCGTAAAACTGTTCTCTTGTAACTGTATTGACGGGGTTTCCTTTAATAAAACGATTTTGTTGCCTGCCAAATTTTGCGGTGTTTAGATATCTTTGTTTCACTTAATGGCTTAAATGTACCATAATAATTTTATGGACGTTTAATTCGAGAGCTAAGAAAATGTCAGATACAGACGAGCTCTTAAGTGTAGAATACATTTTTTTAAACCCCAATGGCACATTGCTCACTCATATACAGGATGAGTCGCCCGCGTTTTTTTTCCCGTATCTATGCAACCTGCACACAATACTAAAGGCTATTGACGATAAAGTGAGTACTTTAGAAATGAACCTTAGAAAAAAATCACTGCCCCCGCATGCATGTATTTTAATGGGTGAACTGAGTGACATGTAACTAGTAAAGTTGGTAACGATGGATGTAAAGTAGTGCCATATCTTAACATCGAATAAAAAGTGTTAGGTAACTATTTGTGATAACTTAAAATTATTTCTTTCTGTTTTTTTTTTATCGTATCGAAGTATCTAAGTAGTTACTTTCCTAATAATTTCACAGTTTCAGTGACCGAAGGGTGAATAAAGTGATGAGGCGCATAGCAATGTTAATTTTACATAAGGCGGAGGAATACACAACGTGTATACAAGTGGAACCTAAGTAGGGCTTTCAAAAGTGCTCATTTTACCGTGAACAGCCTATACCCGTATAACAAGCCTGCACCAATCAGCGACGCGTAAATAGAGAATCGCTGCAAAACAACATAACACGCACACGTTGATTTCCTTTCGTCGGTACAGTAAGCGGTGACTGTAGTTTTATAACACACGAAGAAAAGATTCGTTTTTCTAAGGGCGCAATCGTCACGTACCAACGTGTTCGGTAAACATCGCAATAATCTGTTTCAACATAATAAACAGACATGCGTTCCTTGAAAAGTGACTGATGGGCACGCTTTGCTGACGTAACACTCCCACGACAGCGAATCAACGCGCACGTGGTGTTCTGCTGCAATTGATATTTAGTTAGATGAATATAATTTTGTGCGGACGTCTAAATAGGCGCGGGTTACTCATCCGGTATATCAATCCAGATATCTGTATACCTAAGTCTATGGTGAACTTTTTTTAAAAAGTTAACCAATTGAGCATTTATATAAATGATTTGGAGATTGTCAAAAGCTAAATTATCCGTTTCTTTGTTTTTCATTGTGAGCTGTGTGGTTACCATTGTGGTATCCCAATTTTTTTCAGTGCCCACTTTGTTCGGTAGTAATGACGCTCGTAACGTAAATATAAAGTTTCAGCTCTTATTCTAAAGTAGTTCACGCAATTAAGATAACTTTACGAGTCAGTATGTATTGTTTCAGTGTTCGATTTTTGTATTGGGTATTTATCATGAACTGTTAATTTAACCTATTTTATTGCTGTTACAAGAAGCCCTCAACAAGCACATTCATGTGCGTTTCCTCGGTAGCTTATGAAAGTTACAAAGACGACAGTTGGTACTCAACAACGGGTGGGACCTCTTATACAGGCCGGTCGTGTATGTGTTTTCAGTTCCTGCTTTCTCCAGTTCCGGGGTGATGCACTGTCACTGGTTTGCGAATCGTGCCGTTTATTTTTCCGTCATTGTTGATATACAACGACGATAAATGTTCTGGTTGAAAAGTGTACAAATATTTCAGTTAAATATTTATATAAAGTTCTATCCCAATGGTTCTATAGCTCGCTGGATTGGCTGTTACAACTCAGTTTTGTTAATAGGTTCCTTTTTAATGTTGATCTCTCGAGTCACCGAAACTGATACCGGTGACGAGCCTTCAACCGGTGTCGTCGTAATCAAGCTTGCTCGTAACAGTTTGCGGCACGAGTACTGACATCGCACCAATAGAAACACTTTTTGTTTTAACGGCGTGCGACTAGGGACCTGTGAAATTCGCATTTTTAATGGCATCTGACTAAACTCCAAGACGTCGTATGCTTGTTTGACTTCTGCAATTCGCCGACAAGTTATGTGACTCGTCCCAAGGTCAGTTTTGACCAATAGCGAAGGCTTAGCGGTTGAGCAACTACAACAAATGTGCATTAAAGCGTACATACTGATAAAAAGCGCCATATATTTTGTTTGTAACCAATGGAATCGCAAATTCCGCTCAAGGTGGTACAGGGCAGTAGAGTCTTCCATGTTACCAAATAATAACGCGAATTTTGCAGGTCTCTGCGTATGGCACTTTTGGGTTTGGTACGTCGTGGCAGACTGGCTTGAATGCAAGGTTATGTACAATTGTACAGGCTGTTCGGGAACTCAGTGCCCAAACTCCAATCCTAGTTTCTTTGGACCAACAGTAATACAAAAGTCCTATACACTTGTATCCGGAAAAGTAGTTTTATATAAAATAATTGTCTTCAAAGTTGCGATGCTATAGTCAGACCACAGAGTACAAAAATATATAGAGGTGAAATGGCCGCTGATTCTGCGAATTCCAGTCGCACACACTAGCCAAAGGGCGTTGCTGGCCAGTAAAATACTGGACTGCCATTCGCCAATCAGTGCCTGGTAACATACTCGCCAACCAGTGCCAGCTCAGCCAATAGGGTACCTTTCGCAAAACGCACAGTAACCACTCAGGCACAAGGCACGTTCCTAGAGATTCGTGCAGCCAATCAGAGAATGAACACTCCCACATCAAGGTAACCTTCCCTCCAGTTCGTCTCTTGTGTACTCGCCTCCCACGAAGGCGAACCGGGTTCTATTCCCGGCGGGGGTCCCCCCCCCCCCCGGAATTTCGAATGTGGAAATCGTGCCGGACGATACCGCTGATCGGCGGGTTTTCTCGGGGATGTCCCATTCCTCCCGCCCTTACATTCCGACGCTTCCTCCATACTCACACGGCTTCACCCTCATCGCTCAATCACTCGGTCTCTTGTGTACTACTCATAGAGGCCTGAGAAATTCGCTAGTTCAATGACAAGTAGGCTAGACTTCACAGTCGTATGTACACTGTTGAAGATATCTACTGTTTATTGGTTGAGTGTTGAGGTAGCAAATGGTGATGGTTGGGCGCACAATTTATTGCATGTTTGTTATTGGCTCATTTATCTCCAGGAGGTGTCAAAGAACACGTCGACCAATTACAAACGTAACATGACGTACATGTGTGTAAATTCCAACTTGTCTAGAAATGAACCCGCGGAATTCTCGGGTCTCTATCTACTCGTCACACATACGTAAGAATAGGACAATTTTGCGAGTTCAATGACCTGGTAGCTAGACTCCGCAGTTCTTTGTACACTCAAGCCTCACATGTTTGTTCATTGGCTGCTGCCTCAGAGAGTAACCATGTGTAGGGATAGGAAGATTTCGCGAGTTCAATGACCTGTAGGCTAGACTGCTCAGTCCTCTGCATACTGGAGTCTCAGCTGTGTGTTCATTGGCTGTTGCCCCACACCTGGCAGTTCTGGGATTCGCAAGGTGTTTGCTTGCAAGTCTGCTATTGGCTCAGAGGCGTGCAGTGTGGGTCTAATAAACTGTAATCCAATTGCGAAGGCGACTTCACTATATATGTGTTTGACGTCTATCTTGTCCTGAAATAATTTCGCGAAATTTTCCTTCTCTAGCCATGTGTTACTGCACACCTACCACTATGGCACTCGCACCTTGTTTCCTGGCAAGTCTGCTACTGGCTGAGAATTGTTCAAGGGGTTTATAATGAACTCTGATCCAATTACAATGCTAATTTCAGTGAACACGTGTTTGACGTCTATCTTATCCTGAAATTAATTCACGAAATTTTCCTATCCCTACACACACGTTTTGCGAAGTGTCGCGGCTGTTTCCCCGCACGGCAGATGTCGCGTTGTCACCTCGCGGTTTCTCCCTATTGGCGTCCGCCGCGGGTCGCCGGAGGTCGACTTTCTTCGCCGCGGTCAGCACGAAAGCGCCCGCCCTCGCAGATGGCGCCTCCTTCGAGCCTCCTCACATTCCATTAAAAGAGCGAGTGGTCGCTGTCGTTTTCGTGTTTCCCCCGCGAAACTGCATGCTGTGGTGTGCGCTGTCACGGTAAAGGCTGTTCACGATGAAGTGAGCACTTTCGATATCAACCTCGGAAAGAGGTCACTGCCCCTGCTTGCATATATTTCAACGGGCGCCCTTAGTGGCATGCGCCCAGTAAAGTTGGTAACAATGGATCGGAAGTATTTCCATATTTTAACGTCGAATAAAAAGTGCTAGTTAACCATTTCTGTTAAATTAAATTATTTCCTTCGCTTTCTTCGTCGAAGTGTAAGAATGAGAAGATTTGTAAAATATTTACTTTTCTGATAATTTCACAGCTTCACTTGACTGACACGTGAATAAAGTGATGTCTACAATGACAATGTTAATCTTACATAAGGCAGAAGAATACACAACGTGCATACAAGTCGATCTTAAGCAGGGATTTCAAAAGTGCTCAGTTTACCGTGAATAGCCTATAACAGTCTGCTTGACGTTTACTATTTAGTAGTATGTGTTTAGGTTGTATGGTCGCCGATCGCCAGTGGTGGTTAGAAGAAGCATTATTGCTTCTGCATACGTGCACACTGTGTGGTTGACCATGAAAGCCGCCGATGCTACTGCTGCACTCCAAGAAAATCCTTAGAATGATTACCGTACGGCAAAGAAAACCATTTCTTAGAGGCTTTTTTGTTTACACTAACACAGTATTGTTTTATTTCAAAGAGAAGAGAAGATTACAAAAACATAGTTTGCTGTCAATCAATGGTTTCTTCAAACGTTCTGGTTTGTTTGGCAGCATTGTCTTCATTTATAGCAAAGAAAAAAAACATTCTTTCAGCTGCCCTTGTTCTAAGTAAAAAAAAAATATTTTTTAGGACCAAAGGTAACGGTTCAGCGATATTAAAGAGGTTTTCTGTCGTTCATTGTAGTTTTCAGTACGGAACTGTTGTCCCAGCGCAGACATTAATGAACCACTATAGTCTGCAGTTACGAAACTGCAACTGAGCAAATGTACAGGCGTGCAGAAATTTAAGGCAGATTCCCACCCGCCATCTTGGATTTATGGAATTTTTGCCATACTCTGGAAATACAGTTTTATATCATGTTTTTTTTCTGGAACGACAGAGCACAGAGTACTGCATAGTACATTGTCTAAGGTCAGTATTGCTTGATTACTGTTGATATCGTCGCCTTTGTAATCGTTCGCAAAAAAATAATCTCGCGTTTTGCCTGGACAGTTACGAACTAAAAAATTAATAAACGTAACGAAGCTGTAGCAGGCATTTCGATAAAGTCTGGAAAGCTGTTATTTAGGATATGTCGTGCGGGGAATTTCAATACACCTTCTGAAATAGAAGCTTTGGCGAAAAATCGATAAATCCAAGATGGCGGGTGGGAATCCGCCTTAATGTTATTCTGAAGCGCAGTGATGCTCCAAATCACCTACCTCAGTTCTTCCCAAGTTACTACCTTACATGCATAACCTAACTATTGAAAGCAGCCACTGTGCAATGAAGCAAATTGGTTGTGTGGTGAATGACGTTAGACTAGTAACGTGGGGTCGGAGACGTCGTAATAAATTTTTTTTAGTGAATATATTATTTTGAAAGGTTTGTTACTTCTATCGTATTTCCTAATCACGGTTGCTTTTCAGAGCACTAATTTTCTTCACAGGACAATTTATATTACCACAAATACCTCTGCTGAACTATTATAACACATCACAAGGTTGGCATAGTAAGTACTGTATAGATGAAACCAAAATTATGTTTGCGGCAAAGCCTACTTTGCAGTGGTTCGTATTTAAACAATTTTCTCTTTGCAGCAACGAATCATGTGCTGCAGCAAATAAAGCGTTTTCACAGTCCGCGTTCTCGAAAATTCATCGATGAATCCACCAGTGGTTGGTACACCGGTGCACGCCGGTTGAGGCATTTTTTCGAACATGAGGTTGTTTTTTAGCGGCGTTTTCGTCTACTTTCAGACACATATTAATACCATTTCAAGCAAATTTTAAACTTTTCGTTGTCCATTTGTAAAACTCGACGTCTGAATTATTTTGGTATATTTTTAAATGATTGAAAATTACGAGTTGTGGATGTTTTCAACTTTTAATTTTCAGAGAAAGCGTTCAAAAATTTATCGGTTGATGTTTTGGTGCATATCAACTAGATCCACAGATTTTCAGGCCGGTGGAACCGATGGATAAAACGGTCCTACCTGACTCGACCAAGCGATTAATTTTACGAACGTCCGGTATACATCGGTGGATGCAGCAGTGAATTCTCGAATACGCGGAATGTGACTGGATGGAGATTCTTGGACATTTGCCACTGCCATGCAGATGTCTGTCACGGGAGAACAGGACTGAACACGAAATTTCGACGTGGATACGTCTTTAAATTGGCGACCATAGTGGGAGGCAAGTCAGAGAATCTGACGATAACAAAATCGGGGGATACAGTTTGGCATCGCAGCTCCTAATCTAACGTCTACATTCAAAATTCAATTACATCACTCGATTGCCAAAGTATCAAAGAATATGTTACGTTGAAAAGGACTGCGAGGGAACGCGTGAGGAGGGGAAGGGGGGGGGGTGGCAGTTTTGAGTTCGTTTCGCCGCGTCTCATAACTTACGCATTTGACTAAGAGAAGCTACGACGTTCGTTTAGGTTTTAATCGATAGCTTACGTCAAGATCAATCGATTGCTTGTATAAAACATTTGTGTGGCGTGATTATGGTGAAATTGTATGCGTTTAGTGTAAAAAGCTAAGAAAACTTAAGAGGCCTATACTCTTCAAAAAGCCAAGTCGAAATACAGAAATCGTATGCGATTGAAAAAATAGCATATCAAAAGTGACCCATAAAACACCATATGATCGAGTGAAGCGGTGCCGGGAACGTAAAATAAACACCAGGGCGTCCGAGTAGACGTATTCACGCAAAACAAACGACCGTGTCCACAACACAGCCAAACCCAATTTTTTCGCGATACTGTTTTCCCATTACAGATATCTGCATCGCACTGGCGAATGCCCAAAAATCTTCATCCAATCATTCACCCCCATTGCACTAGTCATTGAAAGTGAGTGAGTGAAGAGATTTGGACGGCTCTTAACATCGAGGTCTTGAGAGCCGATGAGAGTGATTGAAGTCGGTATGGACAGTGCCGGAATGAAAGGGCGGGGAAACGGGAGATCCCCGAGAAAACCTGCCGACCAACGGCATCGTCCGGCACGATTCCCACATGTAAACATCCGGAGTGACCCGGATCGCCTTGGTGGGAGACGAGCGGGCTAACCGCTCTGCCACCGTGGTCCCTAGCCGTTGAAAGATCACACGCGGAATGTGGTCGCCGGAGAGACTGCGAAGTCGCGCTGGAGGCCAGGAGAACCGCGGAAGAGTGGAATGGACCGTGTGTGCTGTATCTCACGCGGGCTGGCGGTGTTGTCACGCCAGCGCGAGCGGCGGCACTTCTCGGAACTGCATGCAGCCTGCGAGCCGACGTGACTCGCCAGCCGCGCGCAAACTCGTTGCGTGCACCTCACTTCACTGTAGGCAACGCCTTTACCCAGACCCTTCGCGATTAAATTCACGGGATATTCAGGCTTAGCTTCAGCTTTTACAAGGAAAGACTGGTCGGGAGTCTAACAAACTCTCGTCCAGTCTATAACTTAACCTGCATTTTCAAAATTAACGAAATTCAAGGGACAACAATAGGTAACAGCCTCACTGTTACCTCTTCCCACGAACCTGTGCAGGCAGAGGAGTGGGAGGGAATCTGCATTGGGAACCAGGGTTTGCTGGGAGTACTCGGCTACCCTATAAGAACTATAGCACTGACCTAAAATATTTTGATGGGTGTGGGAGGGGGAGATGGTTAGCCTCTCCTTTCTCCTGCATTTCACATGAGACCGCCTGGGTGGTAAAGCGCCCTCACAAGGGCCCGGGCTAACCCCGCTCTTAGCTTCGGCAGTGATTAGAAATGGCGGACTCGTTGCGTGCGACCACGGCGCGCTGCGCATAAACGTCGCGAGCGGTTTGCACAAGCCGACAATCTCTCATGGCCCTGGCCAACCTCGTCGTCGGCTGGGAGAACAACGTGCATGCCGTCTTCTCCAGCCAGTACTCTGGCGCCTACTTTAAACTCTCTGCAAGAACGCGCACATACCTTCACCCTGAATTGCAAAGACTGTTCACGATACAGTAAGCACTTTTGAAATCAACTTTAGAAAATTGTCACTGCCACTGATTGCATATATTTTAGCGGGCGCACTGAGTGACATGCGCCCGGTAAAGTTGGTAACGTTGGATAGAAAGTAGAACCATATGTTAACGTCGAATAAAAAGTGTTAGGTAACCGTTTGTGATAATTTAAATGATATCTTTCGTTTTTTTTTTTTTTTTTTTTTTTTTTTTTATCGTGTGAGTGTGTCAAAATTAGCAAATGTTCTTTTCTAATAATTTCATAGTTTCACTTGACCGACGCATGAGTAAAGTGATGAGGACCGTGACAATGTCAATTTTACATATGGCGGAAGAATAGACAACGTGTGTACAAGTAGATATTGAGCAGGGCTTTCAACAAAAGTGCTCATTTTACCCCGAACAGCCTATATATATTTCCGTTTCATATATTTTATTATAGATTGTATTATGCATGTTTTTGGTTCAGCATGCCGTAGGACGTACCAGAGAACAGTTATGAAGTACACATACAAGGTGTTTCGAAGGCGGATTCCACTCGCCATCTTGGATTTATCGATGGGTTAATATGAACAATAAATCCCAGTAACAAAATTTTCGGAACACGCCGCTGGTTCACATAGAACATTACATGCTACATGTGTTGTCGTGCTTTGCTTATTATTTTTAAGAAATATGTGTCGCAATGAACAGTGAGAGCGTGGCTGTGGGTGTTTTTTTTTTTGCCCATAAACTGGACTTTACCGTTATTAACATGTCCTATTGAAAACATGTGAATTGACTCCCCAGTTAGAAAAGTCTCCAACAGTAAATGCCAGCCTTGAAGATTAGCTGTAATTACAAATTATTGTTTGAACTGTGAAACATAAAAACGGGTTACGTGGTTCCGTGTGACGTTAGACGGTTACGCTTACGCCATTATTTTACATCTAGGGGACCCAGTCCGTGACCTTTTTTTGTAGTCTCACGGGGTTAGAACAGTTACCATGTTAAAAATTTGGTTATCATACAAAGACTGAAAAATATATTGCATAATTATATGTAGGCAATAATGAAATTATGTGAAATTAACATTGAAGAGACTGCGGTCCCATTTAGTATTTCTCTATTCATTTGGCCACTGTGGCCCCACTTAACATAGTTCGATCCACTGAGCCACTAAGGCCCCACTTGGAATCTCTGTATCCACTGAGCTATTAATTCTCCATTTGATACATTTCTATCCACTTGGCCACTGTGGTCCCACTTGATATATATCTATTCACTTGGCCACTGTGGCCCCACTTGATATAGTTCTATCCACTAAGCCACTGCGGCCTCACTGTGATAGCTCTATCCACTGAGCCCCACTTGTAATCGCTCTATCAACTGAACCACTGCGACCCCACTTGGAATCACTCTATTATCCATTGAGCTACTAAGGCCCTATTTATATATATATATATCCACTTGGCCACTGTGGCGCCACTTGATTATAGTTATATCCAGTAAGCCACTGCGGCCCCACTTAACATAGTGCTATCCACTGAGCCACTAAGGCCCCACTTGGAGTTGCTCTATCCACTGAGCCACTGTGGCCCCACTTAATTAACTCATACTTGAAGCGAGACATTTAAAGTCAACAAAAACGATATTCCATTACCTTCATATCTCTATGCAATATTCTCTATGCATTAATACAAAACTTTCCACAGGGAAAAAGTAATTAAAAAATGAGTTTTTATTGTAAAGGTAATGATTGCGTAATCTGATCGTGCTGAAATTCGAACTTGACCTGTATTTTACCCTGCGGATTCTCTCTGCAAAATTTGAATAACTTCTGTTGAGTTTCAAGGGTTGTAAAGGTATTAAAGAGAGACAGACAGAGATCCTTTACTTATTATATATGATATTGCAAACTCAGCATTAGCCTTGCGAAGGCATAGTGTTAGGTTTGTCACAGAACAAAACAATCCAAAATATAGTCCATTCACGGTTACTTCCAATTTTTCTGATGCTTAAGTTTTACTTCCACGATATTCATCCGCCTCATGCCAACAAAGCTTAAGTTAGTCTAAAAAATTACACCAAAAAGGACAACGCATATCTTTCGTGCTCACTCAGTGTAATACTTATTCTACATAAGAAATATTTCCTCGTATCAGTAATTACCAACGCTTCTATTTTCTCACTGTTTTACTTAATATCAATTATAAATGAAATAATATAATTTATAGGGGAACTATAGATTAAGTTCAATTTAACCAAAACAGGAATATTCTATGTTATTGTATGTTAATGTCTGTGATACATGACATATTAAGGAAACAACCAAACATGTCATACATGGGGTGAGTTTTCAAAGGTTTGATTCATGAAGTGTGAAGAAACCCCGAATAGACTATTAGTGCGTGTACAGTAACATTTCAATCCGGATTGAACCTGGAGTGGCCTGAAGAATGCAGATTGAAATGTTAGTATAAACACATCCGGACTGGACTGAAGTAGAAGTGGAGTGAGATAATCCAGTCCAGTTGTCGAGGTGGACTGGAATGTATTATCCGGATTGAAAAATTTACTTTAAGCACTCGTCGGACTGAAATTAGAACAAAGATGAAGTTGCCACCATATTGACTCGTCCGTTTGGTTATGTAAGAGGTTAGAATCACTCTGATACTAGCAAAATAAGTGTGTGTGTTTTTTTCTTCTTTTTTTTAAGTGAAGCGAAAAATAAATTTCTATGAAGGAACTGAGAAATATGTGGACTTATTATTATTATGTCCGAAAAAATATATTTTACGTTTACTTGACTTTCGTAATTCGTTTGTTTTATAGTTCTGCCAGTCGCCAATAGAGTGCTACGATCCCGTTTCAATCCGCATTCTGTCTTGTTTACACTTCAGTCCACGTTCGAAACTTTACCTTAACCGCTTAGTTTCGATACGAGTTCGCTCCGAGTTGATTCCAATTCAAGTTCGGTCGAGTCCGAAATTGTACTCCAAGAGCACTATATAGCTGTTGCACAGGTTGTTTTGTGCGCGGGACTTGAACGTGTTGTAGAGCAAGCAGGCTGCGTGTGCACTGTCCTCCAGCCTGGTGTGGTGTTGTACATGGCGCCTGGGGAGTGCGAAGTAGGTTGATGGTTGTCGCGTGACGTCACCACCTTGCCTGCCTTGCTCGCAGCCTCGCACGGCTCGTGTTGCCTTGCGGGTTGCAGAAACACGACTGTGCTCCTACAGCGCAGTCACAGTCCATTTTAATTTTTTTGACGTGAATGCGTCTTTAAATTTGCAACCATAGTGGAAGGCAATCCAGAAAATTCGATGATAACAAAATGGGGGCCGTGTCCCCAGCACAGCCAAACCCAATTCTTTTAATAAACGATTTATAATATTACCCAGGGGCGAAGCCAAAAGTGGGCGGGGCTGTTTGGGGATTGTAACCTCCCTCTATCCCTAACGCGGTCCTTAATTTCAACTCCCTTGGGGCCAGAAGCTAACTAAACTGTGAGTAACAAAGTTTTGCACTGTCGAACACTCCACACTCGATGCATCGCCTCAGCGAGGCCCCGCTAGAATTGGAAAATTTCGTTGGCAGAATTACCACTGGCCCGATTTTGTTGTGCAAGAATACGACGTATGCGTCCTACTTGTGTATTTTGTTTATCGCATCTGGCAAATTTAACCATAACGATGTTCTTTATAGTATGTAATAACTAAAATATTATCTTTAACATTATCTTGTTAAATATTAGTACGATTGTTATAATTTTCTAATAAAGTAGGGGCCCCGTAGGTGTAGTGGTGAGATCATTCTCTCCTCGCACCACGGCGAATCGATTAAACTTGGAATATTGAATGTCGAATATCGAAAATGTGCAGTTTTAAAAATTAATTTTACTTAAATTTATGTTTAATATTGTAGTTGCCACCGCATCAGCATGATTTAGTAGTGCGAAACAGACTATTGTTGAACCAAATACGGATTCGAATCGATTGCACCCTTTTGTTGGGATCTCATAATTTTGCGTTCTGCCAAACTGTTTGGTTGAAGCAGCTGTTCTGAATATAATTACTGCTGTGCAAACGAACTTCTATTGATCCAAGTTACACATTGTGTCAGTGCGCTTGGGTCATATTTGTGTCGCGTAGGACGCAGTGTATTCGTGCCACCCGTCAAGATAGCGCATCGACAGACAATGGTATTGGTAAGTAGATGGCTAATTAGAGATTAAGAAGCTCTGGAGTCGGGTCGATGTGATGTAACCTTCCATTGCCGGGATTCTTTCCATATGGTTCATCGAGTTTTACATTTCTGTTCCATTACTCCCTCATTGTTTCTTTATTGACTTGAGGACGCTTGTATGCCGAATAGACACGATATGTTTTTGCAAGATAACTTCTCACAGCTGAACTACTTAGCTCTTACAAACACTTAATCTCTTTACCAGATGACTTGAGATTCGCTTGTCTTTAATGGAACACTTCCCAAACTTGCACCCTGAAAAGAAAGGAAGATCGCTAGTGAACTCCGCTGTATTTTATCCAAACATTTTTTTTTTTTTGTAAAATTAGCTGTTTTTTGTAGTTTATTCTGTGTTTGTTAGTTATATCTTTGCTTCTGTATTTTCATAGGGACGTATTTTTAGCTTAGTACCCATAGACGTATGTTGTATAGATGAATAATTGATAAACAGTTAACGTGCTTGTTTGTTACTGAACATCTTGAAATGGAAAATATCTTCTTGTGACATTTAAGTTGGCGGGAAAGCAGTTTGTTGTTACCTGCGACGGCAAACCAACAAAATGATGTTAGCCGACATCCTCTTTCACACACTCGCTTTCGCCGAACGTGAGACAGTGGTAGTAAGTATACTTACTCTTTGGCGCTAGTGCGCGAGAGTGTGCATCTTCGTAATTGGAAAACAGCCTAAAAACCACCTAGAAACTTTCGCTACTCTCACCTGAATTCTCTTTGTAGTGCTACACGTGAACAGCAAATCTTTTTATGTTTCGTATTCTTGCAACTAACACAAGCAACACGCACAATGAAGTCAATGGCAATAAGGTATTCAATTCGACCACCATTCGTACGAATGCTTTCCGTGATTAAAAAATTGTTCGCGATTTGTGGGCCTCATTTATACATTTTAATTTACTATAATTAATCCAGTTCTTACGTGTATTATTGACACATGCATTAAATTTAAGCTAAAACATATAAGTTAATAAATTTAGGATCATTGTCTCGGAGTAGTTGTGACAATTCTCCGTGAGCTTCGTTGGTGCACGTGCAGAAAATATTTGATCAAAATACGTATTCTTATTGCGAAATCAAGAGGGCATGGCACTCCTATATTGGAAATATACCTACTTTTATTGCTACAATTGTTATCTCCAGAGCAGTGAAAGATTCGTTATCATTAGAGCTCATTGCTGGTGTGAGGTTCAGCTAAACACCCAGTCAGGAGCGCATATATACTTTCTGTGTAATGGAATTGGAAGGGGGGGGGGAGGGTGGCATTTCCATTTTTCCATTATGCAGTCTAGTCTTTCGGTTCGTGACAGGGAAGGGGGTGATCTCTAATATTATAATGTTAGGAAACGATATTAAATTAATCAAATAAAATCAGTATTTTAGGAGGTTATGTCCCCTATAACCATCCTCCCCCCGCTCCACACACCTCCTGGACGCATTCTGCACCAAGTTTATAAGTATTAATTAATAAGTATAGTGTGCACATTATGATTTTAACATAATTTATGTTTTTTATTTGTTAATACATTTTTTTAATTAATAAAAAATGTATCGCGTAATTCATTAATTTGTGGTAGCGTAGGTGTTTCAGTAAAGAACACATTTTTATCATAATTATGATAGGAACTTAGTGCAATTTTTATTGAATGATTTAACGCAACAATTTTCACGCCGGGTAGCTAAATTGGCTGATTGGTGGAAAAGTCGGTGCCGAAGGGGAATGGTGGGTGGGGTGGCGGGGAAGGCACTCACAAAGCTAATTGCATAAAATTATAAAGCAGTTTAAACAGGTTGTGTCTAGCAGGACACGACGTAGCAGGGGGTGGAGCACGAAATTCATCCATTGTTGAAGTTCTCCCAAGAAATACACATTTAGTTCCTTTGTGAGCAAATTTCGAAGAGTGGCACATCAAAAATGTAATTTGTTATCATCATCGTTGACAAATTTAGTTGTTTACTGCATATACTAGCGTAGATACCGGCTGTAGTACCAATACAGCTCTTCGTATAAATTGGTGTTTAGTGAATAATGAGATAAATAATAAACAACAAGAAATCTTCTTAAAGGTGACACAGAGTCTGTGACTACTATGGAAGTCTTGCCTTGTGTAGAAGTTTGTGAAAACTGGCACTGTCATTTTATGGGACAATAATAAAGCAAGTTTTGTGTTGCATGCCTTTGTTCCATGTTAATTTTTTTTTCACGCCGTAAAAAAATTATCGGTAATATTGTTATTTCCGAGAAGAAAAAAAACGTTTACATAATAGAAGAAAACGAAACGTGCGGATGTGAACGTGTCTTGAATGTTACTCGTAAACGAACGCAATTAAAATGTGAACCATGTTAAACAATAAAAAGTTTTCTCGAAGTTCTGAACACCGTTTGGCGGCTTTAGCAGACGGTCACATGAAGACCCATAACATGTCAATGGTGAAGGAAGGAGTCTTCGTTAAGATGATGCAATATTGCGGCTGCAGACTGTGTCATTTGTGTCTCTGGTCACATACGTCCGTGTCGAAAATTACAACAGCTGTTCGCGTGTGGGAAATCTACAGTAAAATACGTTGACGGAATTTTTAACGGCAGTTACTGAACGTCCGCCACGACTGTAATTGGAGCAGGCTGCCTTAATTACACTTGCAACTGGATGACAATCCCTGGAGCTAATGAGTCTGGTGAGAGAGTAGGAGGTATTCCATCATATATATGATATATGTATATATATTAAACTGGTCGGATAGTGCTGTTGTAGCGATGAACTTCAAATTATACGAGCACACATGCAAACATATCAACAGTAAATACGTGTGTTTTTTCTTGTCAGAGCTTCAGTTGAGCTATATGAGACCGTCGAGAAGACAGAAATAGTTCTCATGTAATCAAGAAATAATTCTGAAGTGTTCATTTTGATCCCACAGTGCTGCAGGAACGGATATATTCTTTTTACAAATATTCCTCATGTTTGTGGTGATTTAGCGAACAAGCTCGTGATGTGGGGGTTTTGTAGAAGTGCTTTCCCCGTCTTCTTGTCTTTTTTTTCCCCGTACAGTCTCGTATTCTTTCAGTTCGTTTTGCAGAATGACAAAGAGCGAGAAGTCGGGTGCAATTACCTTGCCTCGATCGAAAAACGTAGACACTTTGATGTTTTTACCCCCATAAAAAAAATTAAGTTCTCTCCAAACCATTCAATACCTCTACGCCATTAACCTAAACTATTCATAAATCCATTGCTGAAATTGTATTAAAAAATTCTCCAATATTTTAAAGCGTACTAAGGTTTTTATGCTCTGCTATGGTATGCTAATTGAAGGACGAAATTGTAGATACTCGAGTAGGTACAGGTCTGGAAAACCTTGAAAATCTTGAAAATTCAGAGAATTTGGAAATAGAAGGGAAAATCTAGAAAAATTGGGGAAATAGATTACTGATCTTGGAAATTTTAACCTTCAATACAATTTAAGGTAACTGATTATTTGCATGGCCGAAAATATTTCTGTTGGCAGCATAAAAAATATTGGTGCTTTGAGAGAAATGGCCTTGCAAGTAAAAGCTGTTCACGGTAAAGTGAGCACTTTTGAAACCAACCTTACAGAAAAGTAACTGTCCCTGCCTGCATATATTTTAACGGCTGCACTGTGTGACACGCGTCCAGTAAAGTTGGTAACGATGGATGGAAAGTAGTTCCATATCTTAACGTCGAATAAAAAAATGTTAGGTAAACATTTGTGATCACTAAAATAATTTTTTTCCCACTTCCTGTTTTTTTAAGTGCATCGAAGTCTAAAAATGAGCCGATTTGTAAAATATTTACTTGTCTAATAATTTCACAGTGTCACTTGACCGACGCATGAATAAAGTTATGAGGCCCATGGCAATGTTAATTTTTCATAAGGCGGAAGAATACACAACACACATACATACAAGTAGGTCCTAAGCAAAGCTTTCAAAAATGCTCAGTTTACCAGAACAGCCTATAATGAATTGTACTTACTCTTCTTCCTGTACGCTGTTTTCAGGAACATTAAGTTCTACATGATTTATTTTAATCGCATTTTATACAGTAGCTCATTTTCGTAAACGTGTCGGAAATTTCTCGTGGGTAGTGTCTCAACCGACTACGCCACATACCGCGGCATTTTCTTTTGCGTGTACATAAGAAATGATCAAAAAGACGCATTTCGCGTTGCTTTACGTAGCCTGTATTTCTGCTATATCGTCGCTATATGTAAATACAGTTTCATCAGGCGTTGTTTAACTATTTGTTTGCAAGAACCATATCTTTCGTTATCACAACTGTTAGTTAAAGCCTGTTTACAATTGCGCTATTACAATTTGTGCCTTGGGACAAGGATATACTGACGTCACTGTTACGTGTGTCTCTGACGTCACGGTTCTATCCGAACCTCAAGTGTCCTCAGACAATCTGTTTTATACGCAAATTTAGCAACTTTTAAGCTTTTGTCCCAAACTGTGTGCTTGGATGATAGAAGAAGAAGAGGAAGAAGAAGAAAAAGAGGAAGCTTTTAGTTTATGAACGTAATATAAACATAGAAAACAGGCGTCAACCATTAGTTCCTATGACAACGTAGGATAAAAAAAACATACTTTCAACAGCTATGCTACTACTAATTAATATTTACCCTTTTCATACATTTACTGGAACATAAATATAAATTACTTTAAGCCAAAAAACTTTCTTTACTTTGAAAAAGATGTCTAAATAAGGTAATATATAAATTACGTTTAAATTATGTCCATCGAAAGTAAAACCATATAGGCCTATCAACATTGATAGGTAAATAGAAATAATAGAACAATAATGTCCAGCTAGCTGTAGTTACGGATTTCTTGTGGCAGTTTATGAAAACTTTCCTTTGGACATTGCAATAGACCGTGAATATGAATGCGTCAGAGTAACGTAATTCAAGTTGGGATTGCGATACGGACACCCCACGAATGCAGCCAGTTGTAGATAGGCCCTTATTTTGTGTAATTCATGCGTGTACGTCACATACACTGTTAATACCCATGGGTTGAGTTCGGTACTCATGACGAATTCAGTATCATAAAATCACTTTTTTTTTTATCGTTACTAAACGCGGTTAAAGCTGGATTTACAACCATCTGTTTCATCCGTCAGTCGCCCGTCCGTCCATCGGTCACGTGACCTTCAACCAATCGCAAGGCAACTTTTTTTCCCTCCGTCCGTCCTTCAAGTATATCTCAAACTTTAACTTTCGACGGACCGATGGATGGGCTACCGCCTTGTAATATCGTTCCTTGAACATGGCTGTCGGAAAACAGTAATTGGTTTATTTATCTGGACACTTTTCTTTTTAAATACACAAGGCAGTGAAGTTGTTTACTTTTTACGTTTTACCTTTGAATTGAACTGAAGATGACTTGTATATTTTTGGAGGAAATGCTGATCAATTACGTTAGAGGAAGCGAATATATTTATTACGTTCATTAAAAACATTTGTCTGTGAGCGAGAAAGTTAGTGTTGTTGGGTGGTAACACTGAAAATTTTCTGGCCCGACGGATCGACAAACAAAAAACCAACGGATGGCTGACTGACGGAAGCGACGGATGGTTGTGAACACAGCTTTAGGTGTTGTGAACCGTCATTGTCCATTGTCGCCAGTCAGCTAATGGGTACTTCCACATCATAGAGTCAACCTAGCTTGTCACCAAAAAATTAATTATTAAAAAACTTGTATAAAATATCGTTCAACATGTAGGCTATAGTGCATTCACGGTTACTTCCAACTTTTCTGAAGCCCTGCTAAAGTGTTACTTCCAGGATATTCCTCCGCCTCCTGCAAACTAAGCTTAACTAAGTATATAAAATTACACCAAAGGACAACGCACCGAATTCGGGCGCACTCAGTTGTAATAGTATTTTGCATAAAAGCTATTTCTTACTAGGCGCCACCAACACACGTGTTTTCTTTCTGTTTTTATTCATATTTACTATCAATGAAATATTATACTTTATAATTCAAATATAGGAAAAAATTCAAATTAACGAAAATTAAGAAGTTTTATGTTAACAGAGGTATAACACTGCTGTGATAATGGCATATTCAGGAAATAACGAAACACGTCTTACATGGGGTGATTTTTCAAAGGTTCGAGTCAAAAAGTGTGAAGAAACCTAGATTAGACTATATATGTCTACGAGTTGAAAGGTGTTTGGTGCCAATGTAAAGTAATGCATTTTTTTGGCGAAGAGCAAGCGCCGTTTCTTATTCCACGCCGCGAATGTTTAATTTTGATTTATAATTTCAATATTCAATGGAAAATGATTTGTTTTTTTTTTTTTTTTTTTTTTTTTCCCAGTTGTGCATTTATTTAAATATTAAACTCTGTTTAAAATATTTTTCCCCCCCTTTTTCCTGTAGGAGTACTTACATATATTTTACACGTAAACGTAAGAAGTCAGTTCATAGTGTAAATGGTGTGTTATTTGCACAACACTATAAATATTAAAATTTTGTAAGCCATTAATTCAAGGAAAAATAGTATTCAACTACTTACAAACAAGCAATGAAAATGTTTTCTCGATTGCTATTTTACATTAAATTGATTTTTTTTTCATGATTATCAGCTTTCATTTAATCTGCAAGCCAATCGGGTTTTTGTGATTTCGGTTAACCAGAGGCACTAGGAATAAAAATAAAGCATAAAATTAATGTATTTTTATGGCTGCTAAAATTATAATCACTACAGCTATTTAACTTTAACAAAAAGTGCATTAGTAATACGGTAGAAACTCGTTAGGCCCCTGAAGTTAATTATAGGTATCTATATATAAAATACTGCAGGAAGTGACTGCAACATTGTGTACTGTATATGGAGGGTATAGGCTGTTCATGGTAAAAAGAGCACTTTTGAAAGCCCTACTTAGGATCTACTTATATACACGGTGCGTATTCCACCGCCTTATGTAAAATTAATGTTACTCTGAGCCCCATCGCTTTATTCATGGGTCGGTCAAAAGAAACTGTGAAATTATTAACAAAGTAAATACTTTACTGATCTGCTTTTACACTTCCATGCATTAAAAAATCACAAAGTGAAATAATTAATTTTAAGTTATAACAAAATGGTTACCTATCCCTTTTTATTCGACATCAAGATATGGAACTACTTTCCATCCAACGTTACCAACTTTACTGGGCGAATGTCACTCAGTGCGCCCATAAAAATATATGCAGGCAGGGACAGTTACTTTTTTCTAAGGTTCATTTATTAAGTGCTCACGTTATCGTGAACAGCCTTTACTAGGAGGGAGGACGACTCCTGATGACGTCACGCGCTTGAAAGCAGACCTGCAGTCCAGAGGCTAGGCGACGACCTTGCGGGCCAGACGGCGAGCCATGGAGAAGCCAGGTGCTTGAGCGGCGTATGGATGCTCGCCGCGTCGCCAAGTGTGTAGCAGCTAATAAGGCGTGGGTCGTGACGCATGACCATATCCGCGCGTCCGCCGCGCGTGTGGGGACACGTCGAGCGCGTGCCGAGACTACCTCATGCGCCCTCCCTCCTGGGGCCGTGGACTTGGGGTCTATGTCAGCCCCCAGGCCGGCCGGAGCTCATGCGCTGCTCCACGAGCCGTGGTCCTCTTTAAGCCGAGGTGTTCACGATAAAGCGAGCCCTTTAGAAAAGTCACTGCCCTTGTATGCATATATTTTAATGGGCGCACAGAGTGACATTCGCCCAGTAAAGTTGGTAACGATGGATTGAAAGTAGTTCAATATATTAACTTCGAATAAAAAGTGTTAGGTAACCATTTGTGATCAATTAAATTTATTTCTTTCCCCTTCTACTTTTTAGTGCACCGAAGTGTAAAAGTGAGCAGGTTTTTAAAGTATTTACTTTCTTAACAATTTGACAGTTTCACTTGACCGACGCATGACTAAAGTGATGGCTCATGGCAATGTTAATTTTACATAAGACGGAAGAATACACAACGTGTATGCAAGTAGATCTTAAGCAGGGCTTTCAAAAGTGCTCATTTTACCGTGAATAGCCTATAACAAAATATCAGTGGCGTTACCATGGAAGTATGAAAATGAACTGGCTACAACCGCAGTAAGAAATCTGTTACGCGACTAATGAGAAAGGAGCACAAATAAAAAAGACAGGCTGTACATGTATCGCGGATATTTTCAAACAGTCTGTTGGCTAACGTGACTTTTATTTTGGGTTATGTACTTGTGATGAAAAATGTTTCGCAGGAATCGTGTTTCGAGATATTTAAAGTGTGGTATACATGATAATATAGGCCATTCACGGTAAAGTGAGGACTTATGAAAACCCCCTCATTTGGAAGAATAGTCAATAAATATACTTAATTTTAGCCTTATACGTTAACTTCCGAATGTGGTGGAATGTATAAAATCTGTTTATTACTTTCATAGCAATATTTATTTAAAAAGCTGGTTAAAGGTTAAAAAAGTGCTGAAAGGAAAAAGTAACCAGGGCCTCAAAAGTACTCACTTTACCGTGAACAGTCTAGAGTTGCGTTGACTATTTTAAATAAACGGAAATCTGAACTGTACCGCAAAATTAATTTATTAACTGTTATATTGTTATAAGCTTGCACTGCACTGACTCTCATGGTAGGAAATGTTGTCTCGTGATAGGCCGGCGTAGAACTCGACGTAAGAGAATTGAAAATATTCAATCCTCTTAACGCCGCTACCGCGAGCAGGCCGCCATCTTACGCCGTTACGTTGTTTGTTGCTGGTCCCGTATACAAGAGTGGATTCAGTTTTTTATTGTTAATTCTTACGGTGATTGTAGCCGGGGCTTTATGCCGGAATCACATAGCCCCAACCAGCAAGAAACTCAAAACTAAACAACCAATGAAATATAATATAGATCTGACTTAAAGCCCGACAGTTCTGTCGTACGACCAACAGTTTTGGATTAGAAACTATTTATATTCTTCGTCGTGTCGTGCGACACGACGCACACGGTGTACAACCTTGCAAAATGAAATTGTATGATTAGCTTTCCTTACAATGGGAAATACGTAGCTTAAAAGAAAACAAAGTATGGAAATTATTGTATTTAACTCTTATAAATAATAATTTTACATCTATACATTAGCTATAAAACTTTGTCACCAGCATGTATTCCAAATTTCCCGTCTGCCCACCGCCTTTGAAACTAACGTAGTTAAACAGCGCCTTCTAAATGGATCCGAAAAATTCTACTTGTGTCGGGTCGGTAAACTGTCGGGCTGTACATTCGAGTAGCACATTGAAAATGGTCGTGATTGCGGTTTTTCTCGTGTCGTGCTGTGCTCGTGGGGCTATGTGATTCAGGCATTACAGCTGTTTCCACGACAGCAGCAGTGTCTCCACGTGTTCACATCCCGGCGGGGTCGCCCCCGGATTCTCGCACGTGGGAATCGTGCCGGACGATGCCGCTTGTCGGCGGGCGAGGTTTCTTGGGGATCTCCCGTTCCCCCAAATGCTCTCTTCGCTTCGCCCTCATCGGCTCTCAAATCTATTCACTCCATTCCACTAAAAATCTGCCACAGTAAATGTTTCCGTAGTCAGTGTCGTGAGGTCGCAAATGTTTAGATGAATGTTCATGGTAGAAGCGAAAATACGTTGATTAATCATATGTACAACATGAACGTGGCCGTGATCATTTGTAGCGGGTAATCAAGTTTCTTTTGCATAGCCAAAAAATAGAAACATTTACCACACGAACGTTTGGGCTGGCTACAAAGTTGTCAAATAGCTAAAGCCCCTGCCACACTATAAAATGTTTGCCTTCAGCTATATTTGGCAATAAAATTTGAGGACAAAATACGGCCATCAGATTTTTCCATCCAACAAATTTTATCAAATAATCTTGAAAGCGTTTGAAAATGTGTCACACTATCAAATTTTTTTATTGAGAGAATCTAATTTGAAATATTATTTAAAAATTATTTTCATAGTGAGATATTGCTGTTGTTTTTCCATGCGGTCCATTACAGTAAGAAATGTAATTAATATTATAATTTATTTTCGTTTCCTTACTAAATTTAAATTTATTTATATGATATGTTTCCTGCACAGTGAAATAAATGCCTTTGAGTTCGTAATATTATGTGCGATATTCACTAAAAATAGCATTCATGCCGAGACAACTTCTACATAAATTAATTATCTTCATAATTTACTCCGTTTCCAGCAATTGTTCGTTATTTTAAGTTTCTTGACGTCCATTTTTGTCGTGCACGATTCTGATTGGCTGAGACCGTCAAACATAAAATAAATTTTAGAACCGGTTCAAATTTCAAATGTTTGATGGGAACTGAAGCCATCCAACTATCTCAGACAAAAATGGCGGAGTTAATAACGTTTCGATGACGTCATAAATGCCCAACTTTATTTGACCAAACTTATTGGAAGCAGTTTGACGGAAAAATTTGACAATGTAACAGGGGCTTAAGACGTGCATGAGGGCGATATTAATGAATACGTATCAAGTTATCAGTGAACAAGGACGTGTTGTGCAAGATCACCGTGGTGATGTTTCGTTGCTGCCCCGACGCAAGTGCCATTAATAACGTCTAAGAATATCTTACGTCTTGGTTTCTACATGTCGTACGTAATACAGATCAAAACTTTTTCCTATAAACAACCAAAAAGTCACATTCACCAGACTGAAGTGCCGGTGAAAGTGCTGGAATTGTTTCACAGTAGTGTCACAAACTAATTCGACCCGCTGTACGAATTAGTTTTCCATGCTACGTGTACAGTAATTTCAGTTTGTCGTAATTAACTCGTAACGATAACCCGTTTGAAGAAGTACATTTCTTCGAAATTGCCAAACGTGTCCAAGACAAGGCAAAAAAATTACTGCTGCTTGAGGGCGTGTTATTTTACTGTTCGTTCTTTCCAACTCTTTACTTTATGCTTTGTAGTGTTCCAGACAACTTTATTATTCATCAAACCAAAAGCAAAACTAAAACATACGTGGATCCACTTCCACACAATCTTTCAAGTAGCGTGTTTTGCTTTGAAAACAATGCTGAACCGTGCGAACACGGTTCAACGAACTCAATGTGTTACAGTGGGGATAGGAACGCTGGGCCGTGCTCGAATCAATGTACTGGCGGTAAATGCAACTTTTGTTGTACATGAATCAGGAAATACTCCTGTGGACTCCTATTTGTTACAGTATGTACAGCCTGTTACAGTTTGCACACTATTTCCTGCTGCACTGAACGTTAACGGGCCTACCTACCAAGCCAGCAGCCGCTAGCTTCAAATGGGGAATCAATGTTAAACGAAATTCCTTCTCATTGCGCCAATTTTATAGATAACTATTTCAAACAAAAAGTATTCTAAGTGAAATTTCTTAAGGAATGATTCTACGTTAAAACATTTTGGCAATTTTTTGTTTAATATGTTTTTTTATAAAATGTAAATACTGAAATTTACATATAACCAAAAAAAGATGGATACATAATTTTTTTTCCCCAAAAACAATTATATGTAGCAATATTCTCCGAGAAAATCGCGTCAAAATGTTTATTTTATTTTATGGAATTGTTATCTTTAAAATTGACACAATATGAAGGAATTTCGTTTAACATTGATTCCCCATTTGAAGTTCGCGACTGCCGGCTTGGTAGGCAGCGCCGTTTACAGTGGGATGGACCCGCGCGTCCAAGGTCAAGAAGCGAGGGAGCGATACGGGCGACACTAACACGCACAGTGCCTCATCGCTCCTACGCGCAAGGTGTGCAGTGTTTCCGACGTGACGCTGTAACTGTGTAAATTAGATCTGTGATAGTGGGACTCTATTACACACGATGAAAGCCCACGGATTAAACTACGCCCGTATCTTAGTACTTTTCTCTTGCTGCTTAAGGAAACTGCACAGGCAAGCTTTAAAAATGCGATATTTGACCATATTCACTAATTTTTTTCTCCAAGAATACACTTAACACATGGAGGTCTGCACATATCTGCTGGCACTTAAGAAAAATTGGAAGCGAGTCGTCTATATCCACTACTGAAAGAACACCGGTTCTGTTGGTGCCTGTGCTAGAACCCACCCTCGTCTTATTGGTCCAGACCACACCGGGCACTAACCTGTATTTTACTGCGTTCATTATTGGCCGGTCGTCAACCAATGAAGAGCCGAGCTGATTTCGACCCAATAAAATGACATTTACCGTAAAAATATGATTTACAATCAATCATGTCCCTTTGAGTGGCTATAAAAAAGAAATTCTATGGTTAGCAATATCATTGTTACTGCACTGTTGTGTTCTTGAAAGGCCATGTTAAACACCAGCCGAACAAAGACTGCACATCCATGCGAGTTTTGTTCTGAACGACCAAGAAATTTTCACATTAACTTTACTCGAGCTACACTCAAACGTAGTCTTCAAAGTGTTAGTATGACAAAAAAAAAAGGGGGGGGGGGTTTATAGATATTGGTTTTTATCTTTTCTGACAAACAGTCGTATTTGCGGAGCATGTATTTACCGAGATACACGTATTCGCGCACACAACTATTTCATTATAAAACGTGCAGGTCCATCCCACTCTTTAACGATGGTCGTTCTTCTTTCATATTTCGGTTGCACTGTGCTTTCCGCGCAGTGAGCTTGCGATCGTTGAACTTTCTCCCAGTTCAATTCTTGCGAGATATCTTTAATGTTAGGATTTTTTTTTCGTTTGCAGGTTGGAATATATATGAATGAATTTAAAAACTGTTCTGAATTAATTAAATTTTTAAGTAAATAAAATGTTAAACGATTGGCTTCGATTATCAATGTAGAAACACAAATATGTCCTTGTTTCGCCAATTCTAATTGATGTTTATACCAATAAACCGTAACACATATTTTATTTGCCACCGATTTAAACATCTACTACATAATAAGGAGACGATCTCTGTATGTCGGTCTGTCCATCTTTAATACTTCTAAGTCCCTTGAAACCCAACAAAAGTTCTTCAAATTTTGCATACCAAATCCTCAGGGTCAAATACAGGTTAAGTTCAAAGTTTAGCAAGATCAGATTACGCAATCATTACCTTTTACCCTAAAAACTCATTTTGAATTACTTTTTTCCAAAATGAAAGTTTTGTATTACTGCATAGAGATTATTGCATAGGGATATGAAGGAAATGGAATATCATTTTTGTTTACTTTAAATGTCTCGCTTCAATGTTGAGTTAAGTTGGAATATCAGACGCCATATTTGCTTGTAATTTGCGTGCAGAGCTATGTTCCTGATGCGAGGGACGATACAAACGAAATTGCACGCACGCAGTCCACGAATTTCCTGCTAGGTAACACTATCATCGCTTAAATGGGACAGAAGTTGCAAAACGTAACAAAAAAAAAGAGGTGTACACGGACGCTGTTGCCAGTTCTCGTACAAACACTCTCCCGACCGGCCGGAGGTGCTCGGCTAGCGCCATAGAAAATATAATACATTTATTGCGCTGGTCATTCATGTTTCAAAACTTTCAAACCCCGTGTAAACCAGTACAAAATACAGACATGACCCTTTTCACAGTTAGAAATATATTTCATTATAATTAAATAATATATTGTTTTTTTTTTTTTTTAGTTAGATATATACTTCTATACACCTGTTGTACCTTCATACGAAATAAAAGGTAGTTAAATAATAATCCAAAACCGAAATAAATAGCATTTTTAACGTACCTGTTCCAGGCACAATTGTGTATATATGTACTCGCATTTCTAAATTCCAACATAGTAATATAATAATTTTCGCAAAGTGATATCGCAATTGGAATTTTCTGGTTCGAATACGGCTTCTATATTTACATTAACGTACTTAATTATACAGTTTTTTACAGTATAGGAATGTTGGATATGCATCGTAGGATAAAACTGGTGTACAAATAAGTTTTACATTTTTTACATTTCTGAAAGAAATTGTTTTATTTTACAGTAAAAGGACAAGAAATAATTTTATTTCTTTTGACGATTTATATAAACTAACTTTGCTGGTTTGCAGTTAACTACTAAACTCATTTTTTTTTGGACCACTGCGTGCTCTTCAATCACATGTAAAAATCAACACTGCCTTACACGTACAACTGAACTGTACACTTGTATGACGTAGCCTATGTGATACCGAGATACTAAACTGTGATACATAAGTTTTTATTTGTATAAAACGAAACGAAACCGGTCTGAGTTGCCGCCAGTTTGAACAGCGAACTTTTTTTATTTGGGCGTTAAGATGTCGCATAATTTACTGTCTCTCAGTCAGTATTTCTGTATGGATGCCGGAACAAGGTGGTGGGGGGGGGGGGGGGGGGTGTGTGTTGTTTATGTGAACGTATATGCATTTCGAGGCAGTGATTTCTTTGTAAAAGTTAATTTTGAGCAATGTTCTGTTAACCACAAATTGACTACAATTACACGTTTCTTCGCGTCAGTACACAGGTTTTTCATGTTTTAAAACCAAACAACATCGGATAAACGGGCCTTATTAATTACTTTCAAAACTTGAATAAATTTAAAAGCGCTAGGAGTGTGACCTGGGGCACATAAATAACTGTATATAGTCAAGTCGAAGTGATTGCTAAATTTAAATACTATCGCACGCAAAACATTGATTCACTTGTCATGTTTCCGTACAGTATTATTTATAAAGTTGGTAATTTGAAGATATTTGCTCCGACTCGAATACAACTCTACTATGCAGCTGGTCTCTGATGTCCGTCTATGGTGCAGTAGTTGTAAGGTGATGTTTCCTAAATCCGAACTGGGATTCAGTTAACAAACTATATTTGCTTACTTGTTAATAGATTTGTCAATAGGAAGTTTCGACCACTATTCACATTTATGGAAAAATATCGGAAAGTTAAATTTATTTTTAGGGTGTGGGGATATGAATAAAGCGGGTGGTATAGAAACTTAATGAAAAAAAAATAGTGCAGTGAGAACATTTTGAAATAATGACTGTTTTGGGGTTTATAAATGGGCTGTACCATAGTATTATGTTCACTTTGCAACTGATACTGATAGCGAAGTTAACATAGCATTGTCCCTACCGTAACCACCACCTCTCATTTTCATATCCTGTGCACGGGCCTGGATGTATGTGTGTGTGATTGGATGTGTATGAATGTATGCATATGTATGTGCATGTGTGCATGTATAAATGTATATATGCATGGGTTAAGCGTAGTTTTCCATTAAACATTGTGTGACGTTTAGTAATCGAATATAGTTATAAAAAGACTGCTGTTTCCACATGATACAAGCAAGGATGATGTATTATACTTCATCCGACATATCTGTGATTCTTCATTATTTCACTTGAAAACGTATGGTATTGAACCTGTAAGTGTAACTATTACTAGCCTACTTTCCGAAGGAAACAAAATTTCCTGTCTGTCCCCCCCCCCCCTTTTTTTTTTGACGCGTCGAACGGATTTAACTAAACTCGGTTTATATACCGTACATACTTAGAAGGACACCTGACTTTCACAGTTTTCGACAACGCCAAGAACTTCCTTTTAAAGTGGCGGCCATTTTATTATTTAGGGTGATATGTCATATCTCGGGAATCATTCGATCGATTTAGACCAAATTTTGTATGCTCGCAGAACATCATGCAAGCATTAAATTTTGATGTTGACGTTGGTAGGCGCAATTTTGAAATAAAGATAACATAAAATGAAAAAATAAATATTTTACATAATATATTGAGGATTATAACAGCAATTCTCACACAATTTGACAACTAAGTCATACTATGACAGGTCAGGTAAACGTACATAATTGAACTTGCTTAGATATTTATTTCAAAATGGTGGCCATACAAATATTTTAGGTTTATTTGGTACTAGCAGCCCGTCATCGCTTCGCTCAGGTTTTATGGAGTTACTGAAACACATAACTATAAATACGACTACCCAATTCCTGCGGCAACCCGTGACTACCTGAACTACCCGTAACTACCCGCGACAACTTGCGACAACCTGTGACTACCAACGACAACTTGCGACATTTTCTTATTACATTGTTTCAATTTATCTTTAAGGCCAATGGTGCACGAAAGCAACATATTTAACTGGTTTTCGCTATAACTTGTTTTTCAGAGAGTTTATCAAAATTTTTGGCACGACAAGCCATAAATATTAATTCTAAACAACTTCTTACATTGTTAAATATTCACTACGTTTATTATTCCGTGAGCACTGATGGAATATGAGAAATAAGATGTATTTATTATCTTCCATCAGTGCTCTGATAGTAGTAATATGGTAGTGAATACCTATCAATGTAAGAAGGTGTTCGAAATTATTCTTTATGTCTTGTAGTGCCAAAAGTTTTGAAAAATTCTCTGAAATACCACTTTTGAACAAAATTAAGGTAAATACACGGCTTTCATACACCATTCTCCTTAGTGGTTTTTGTAGAGCGTGCCTAGAAAGCAGCCAAGTAGCTAATTTTTCTCCGACTTGGTTTACAAATCTTGACATTTCTCAAGGATTTAAAAAAATTAAACATAGCCTTAGTCCATCTGGAAGAATGTAGCTTTCTAACAGCGATAGAATTATAAGAATCGGCCCTGTAGTTTCCGAGATTAGCCGTTACATATAAACAAACTCACTTTACCTCTTTAAAACTATACTATTTAACCAGTTTCGACCAAGTTTACCTCTTTAAAACTATACTATTTAACCAATTTTGACCAAGTTTACCTTTTTAAAACTACACTATTTAACCAATTTCGACCAAATTTAGTATGCTGAAAGTGTCGACTACTACCATCAATGTGCCAACACATAGCCATATTTGTCAGCCAGTTTGTAAGTTAGTGCCACTTGAAGAAATAAGTTGTTTTTATGCTATGCATCGATAAAAAAAAAAAAAGCCGATTCCTATGAAATTTGGCAGACAAGTAGTATTGCTTCAGATGATGTTCAGTTATTTGTTTCAGGTATCTCAGAAGCTTATTTTCTACTAGGGGTTAGTCCGTGACCGTGTTATTAGTATAGTCACGTGCCTAGAATATTTACAATGTTAAAAAATTTGATCATCAAGCAAAGACTGGAAAAAAACATAATTGATATTCCTCTATCCACTGAGCCACTAAGGCCCCACTTGTAATCGCTCTAGCCACTTGGCCACTGCGGCACCATTTGATATATATCTATCCACTGGGCCACTGCAGCCCCACTTGATAGAGTTCTTGCCACTAAGCCACAGTGGTCCCACTTGGAATCTCTCTAGCCACCCGACTACTGTGGCCCCACTTAATTAACTCAACATTGAAGCGAGACACTGATATTCCATTACCTTCATATCTCAATGCAATAGTCCCTATGCATTAATACAAAACTTTCATAGGGAAAAGTAACTAAAAAATGAGTTTTTGGTGTTAAAAGTCATGATTGCGTAATCTGCTCTTGCTAAAATTCGAACTTGACCTGTATTTGGCCCTGAGGATTCGCTCTGCAAAATTTGAAGAACTTTTGTTGAGTTTCAAGGGACTTAGACGTATTAAAGAGGGACGGACAGACAGACAGACACAGATCGTCCTATTGTGTAATAGGATATGGCAATCATATAGTTAGCTGAGCTTGGAATGTTATATCGTCGAAATCATGTAATCAATTCAAACTTATTTGTATGCAGGCAGTAGATATTACAACTATCAACTGTGTCTACATGGAGCATATTTTGTCCGTCATTTGGTAAGATAGCGCCACATAAATAAATAATTTTTAATGTAATATCTCGGGAAACAATTGATCGATTCCAACCAGATTGGTCAAACAATTTGCACTGCAGCAGGTGGTGTAAACTGATATGTTTTAATTATTTCAGGCACTTATTTCAAAATTGTGGCTCTATAAATATTTCAGATTTGTATCTTTTATTAACCAACCAATTTCCAACTTAACTTTGTATGCTGGCAGTATCAATTAAAACCATCAAATTTGTCTATACAGAGAGCTTTATTTCTCTGCGATTTTGTAAGTTAGCCCCATAATACAAAATTGAGTTTTTTTTTTTTTTTATATCTCGGGGAAACATTCGTAGCAAAATTTGGCAAAGAACTGGTATTTTGGTAGGACATATAACTATAAGTATTTTTCAGTGTGACAGACATGTTCAGAATGGTGGTTATAAATTTATTTTAGGTTAGTGTGCTATATCTACGAATTTATGCAATCGATTTTAACATTAATTTGTGTACTGGTGGTAGGGGAAAGTAGCCGAATGCGGACCGCCTCCTAAATAGTACCGCCTCCGTATTTCAGGAAATGTGAATACCACTGCGGTCTTGTGGCTACAAGATTAACCTTTTGTATTTCCCGGCCAGTCCGAAGAATAACGTTAAGCGTGGAACCACGTTTAGCGATGTTATTGGAGTTTATGATTATTTGCACTTCTGGATGTAGTTTCTGAACCTCAGTTGTAAGCCTGTACGAAATTGAAAAGTGAGTAATTATTGTTTAAATATATTTATTATTGTAAATACAACTCTTCTTCACATTTTGAACTAATTTATATCTGACGACAAACAATTTGAAGTTATGTTTCATATGTTTGTTTTGTTTGATGACGAGTTGCCTAAGTCGTACCACGTCGTAATTTAGAATACTACTACAAGGCAAGTTATAATGAAACCCGTTTATTGCTGACTGTACGTGTAAACACTTTGAACAATCTAAATAACCTTTTGCATAGTTTTATGCAGTGATCGCATTTTTTACAAACTTCAGTATAGGTTCCGCATTATCTGTGCATAGTTTAAACATTTTTCTTAATGGTCGTACATCAACATCCGAGGACAATGGGTTTCAGTTGAACACGCCTTACATTTGCCAAGTTCCATGTTTACCATGTGCAAAAATATTTAATAGTCACCGTAAATAAAAGATTACTAAAACACATGTCCGTTGTGTGTTACAGAATGACGAAAATGAAATATGGAGCTTGGACTGAAATGGAGATGGCAATGGCTCGTGCGTCGTATAGAAACGGGGACATGGGTTTTAATGATTGCTGTCGACAATACAATATTCCAAAGCCAACGTTGAAAAAGCACTTAGACAGGAAGAATGTTGTAGCTAACGAATCCGTAAAAGCCATAGGCCGTACCACCACCCTTCCACCCGAAGTAGAGCAACAACTCGTCGATCATATTTTAAGATTAGAAGAGCTTGTGTTTGGGGTAACAATCACCGATGTCAGGAAGTTAGCATTCAAAATTGCAGAGCGCAATGAAATACCACACAAACTTCAACAGATAGACAGAAATGGCAGGGAAGATATGGTTTTATGCCTTTAAAACCCGTCATAAGGAATTAGCGCTATGTAAGCCCGAGTCCACTCCTATGGCAGTACGTGCAAAGGGATTCAACAAGAAGAATATGCTAGGATTTTCAGATATCCTGGAAAGAGTTATAGATGAAAACAAATTTGATGCTACTCATGTTTTCAATGTGGATGAGACGGGTTTCAGCATTGTACAAAAAATATACCAGAAAGTGTTGGCTATGAAAGGAAAGCGCCAGGTGGGAGCTATTGCAAGTGAGGAAAGAGTTGTCAATACAACACTAGTGTGTTGTACTAGTGCGTCGGGAATGTATGTTCCGCCTATGATAATCTTTAAACGCATGAGAATGGTGCATGAGCTGCAGGTTGGTACCCCTCCTGGAGGCATTGTTGACATATCGGAAACAGGGTACATTAACAGTGATCTTTATGTAAAATGGTTACAACATTTTATTTCTGTCATCAAACCAAACATCGACAACAAGGTTCTATTAATTTTAGATGGTCATTCGACACATTCGAAGAATGTAGAAGCCTTGGAACTTGCAAGAACCAATGGCGTCCTAATGTTGCAGTTGTCTGCCCACACAACTCATCGGCTTACCTCTGGACAGGCCCTTCTTCAAGCCATTAGAAACTTATTACACCCAGGCAGTTGAAAAATGGCTTCGAACAAACCCCGGTTTGTGTGTTACCCAGTATCAGGTTACCCAACTTGTAGCAGAGGCCTATGCAAGGGCAGCAACTATTCAGAACGCCATTGACGGATTTCGTGCTTGTGGAATCTGGCCGGTATATCGTAATATTTTTAACGATTCCTACTTTTTAGCAGCTGCAAATCTGGAAGAAAACGAATGCCACTCCGATGAAAATGATACTGATACACCTTCTTGTAAGCCTACAGAAAACATCAGCGATCCAGCATGTAGAGAAATAATTAGCCCTAATGATAGGCCTACTCAACAGGAGATGATATCGAAGTTGAATTTTTCTATTGAAGTTATTTCTCCGATTCCAACATGCCCCAAACATGTGTCCACGCCAGCAAGGCGGGGAGCTCAACGTGCTGTTGCACTGACAAGCAGTCCGTACAAGCGTGATTTGATGGCTGTAAAAGATAGAAGAAGGAAGACGACCAGCAAAGTAGATAATAAATCTAAAAAAGGGAAGGGACGTTCTGCATGTGTAAACAAGCGTTTAAGAACAATTCCAGACAACAATGCACCTTCTACTTCGTTCGTATCCAGTGTAGCCATAGAACTTGTGCAAGACGATTGGTTTTATTCAGTATGTGAGGAAAATGTCGTAGAAAATATGGTGCAATGTTTACAGTGTCACACCTGAGTACATGAAACCTGCTCAGGGGTTAAATCAGGCCTGAAACGTTTTATTTGTGTTGCATGTAAATTATTTGTTTGTTTTATTTAGGGTGAAATATGTACTTGTGTACACTTAAAATATCATTATATCTGTTTCCATGGACAACATTTAGTATTAGACTATTTCTGTATGTAGCGGTACGATTTACGATACTGGCGGTACGATTTTGGATACTGGTTTCCTATATCGTACCGATTGCAGTCTTACACTAAGAAATTTTTCTGGTTCGCTATTTCAGCTAACTAGACATGTTATTGTAGATATGTATGCATATATTTATGCTGCTTCGTACTAAATCAATATTGGAGAAGTACAATGAAGATTGACCCAAATTAATGCTATAATGTAAAAAAATTGCACGCCTTAGGCAACCTTCCCCTGTACAATCATGGAATGTGCTAATACATAAAATTTTTGTCCTCCATTTGTGAAGATCATCACGTGAAAAACATGGTGTTTTTATGTCATATCCCAGGGACTAATCAACCGACATTGACCAAATTCTGCACACAAATAGTGCAATGGTAGGCCATTTAAGCTTAAGTGTTTTAAGTGGCTTAGTCACTTATTTTCAAAATGATGGCTCTGTAAATATTTTAGGTCACTGACCGATGTATTTCGAAACATTAGACTGATTAAATTCGAATTGATGCTCGAATCCGACCTTCGTAATGCACGCTAACTTATGGTACGAGGTTTTCTAAGTTCGAGTCCCGGGTAAGGCACGTGTGTATTTGTAATTGTCTCACTACTCACCTACCATCAAAGTTTTTTAGAAATTATTTAAAAATAAATTGCACCCATGTTGAGGAAAGTATGCTCATTATTTATATCAGAAACTTCTTATTTGTGTTGACTATAAATCCAGCGATAGTTAATTTAATTGAACTTATTAAACTACAACTAAGTAATATAATGATTCTCGCAAGGTGATATCACAAGTTGAGATGTCTAGTTCGAATACGGCATCTATATTTACTTTAATGTACGTAATATTTATTTTAATATGCTTAACGATTACTTGATTATGTCAAGAGTTTGTCATAATATCTTGACCACAAATGTGTAGTGTGTCAAACAATATAGAAAAGTTCTGAAAACGCGAATTTATTTTAGGATGTCTTACGAATGCTTTCGGTATCTAATGAGTAGGGTCACCTGATTTTTCTGAAATGTATTCCGCACCACCTACAGTTCAATATCATATGCGCGCAACTTTAACGTTCCTTTGTTTATTATATATTTTTCTTTATAATAAAACATTTGTTAGTATACCAAGCCAACCACATTTAGGTTACGCTAGAAGGAAACATCTACAATTCTCTGGCAGACGCTTAAAACCAGCACCAGTTAAAATAATCCAGTTATGAAAGAGAATCTAAATTTAAGTATTTTCGAAATACAGCAAATCACGATATATTTTTGCGATTAACTGGCATCTCCGCTAATTAGGGAATATAGACATTGGGCCGATTAAACATTTCTGAAGCAATATTCTATACATACATACATACATACATACGATGAAATACGTGATGTAATTTTTCTTTCACGCTTTGTTACAGTTGGGTGTCTGTAAATATTTAATTTATAGTATTTCACCACATTACATAAATAATATATCCATCCAAAGAGTTATTTGCAAATCTTAGTATCAACAAGGTGGTATGAATCTAGATCAACATTAGTGACTTAAAATCCACTTGGATATTATTTCAGATTTTAAAGTAGTCTTGAAAATATTAATGTGTTCTTGAATTATAATATTCCTAAACTATATTTCGTAATTCATTCTGTGTGAATGCAGTTTTGATTCAGTGGCAGAAATTTCTCAAGAGTGGGGTTACACTGACTGAAGGACGGGAGGGAGATTATACTGGTATTAGTGGTGCTGACGTATGTGTTAAGACCAGGATGTCCACTGAAAGTATATTTTGGAATTTCCTAATTTTCCCTGTTTTCCAGACAGAATCTTGCCAGTGTTCCTGACCTGTTTTCAGAATCAAAACCTTCAAAAGCCATATTTTTCTACCACTGACAAAAAAAAATGCTATTAGTGAAGTTGACTTAAATTATACTGCAACAGACCAATCCAGCAGTGCCAATATTTTGTTCAGCTCATAAACATTTCTCGCGATACACGCTATTGACTTCACTGGAGTGCCCATTACAAACACGCAAATACTTTATTTTGTACGTGTAGGCCCTGTGACACTTGGAAAAGTTGTATTATTGCTAGTTCACTAACTTAAAATTGGAAGTTTTAAAATGTACATGCTCATAATTACATCATCCTGTATTCACGCAACTAACAAATTTTGTAGAGTAGCAGTTATTTACATGTTCTCTGATGTAGGGGGAAATTCCCTGACATTTCCCTAACGTTTCCCTGTCGTATGAAATTCCCTAACTTTTCCTGGTTTTCCCTGAATTATTAGAACAAATGTTACTTAATATAGCCTAATAACATGCATCATAGTTTACAGCAATTATGATTTCATCTAAATTAAATGCTTAGTAATAATTTTAATTCTAATGGTTGATATCCTTATGGTAAAAAAAGGAGGGGGAGGTTACAACCCCCATAGCCCCCCCTCTCTCTCTCTCTCTCTCTCTCTCTCTCTCTCTCTCTCTCTCTCTCTCTCTCTCGCTGGTATTGGTGTATGCAGTGTCAAATATATGATAGTATATTTTCTGTTCGTCATAATTTGAAAGCAATTCTGATTTGCAGGATTTGTGGTATATAGTACACATACTGAATTCCATTAGACATTAAAAATTAAAGGAAAGCATTCAGTCTGCAAACTCTGCCAGAACATTGTCACTTCAAATCAACTTTAGAAAAGCCGATTTACTGTTTCTGAGATCACAGCATTAGTTTATTTAACTAACGGAGAATTTTAATGCCAGGTAACAAATACAAATAATATCAAGTAGGAAATAAAAATTATTTGATCTACGTATCAGAGATTCTACCAATACCTAGTTATTTTATTTCATAAACAAGTTACAGAGACCACGTATAAGGTGCCATTTTGTAGAGCACGAGCGTAATCTGAAACCAATGTTAGCTTACAGTTTTCAAATAAGTTAGTTTTGAGCTGTGCTTTGTTTAGTGACCGAACTGCTCGTTTTTTATTTTCATAGCCAAATGTGAATTACGTTAGGTGAGTCAGCTGATATGCATAATGTAAATTAAAATTAAAATGAAATATTTCACCTCGGAGCCTGTCAGAATACATCAGCATAACTGGCCGAGTACAAAACAGGCATGTATCGTATTGCAAGGAAATTGAAATGTATCTGCTAATGCCAGAAACCTATCGCCCGAGACCATGGATTAGTAGTAGTACTTAATTTTCTATGGCCCGAGGCCTGTGGCAGTGGATTAACTATATCCACTTTGTCTTTGTATGATAAGAAAAATTTGTAACATCGTAACTGTTCTAGGCACGTGACAATACCAAAAATAGAAGGTTACTGGCTGAGCCCCCAGTTATTGTTTCATTACTTCCTAATTCCTATTTCACAGTGCTGCTAACTTGTTTACGTTAAAATAAGCCCAGTTACGGGCATAATAGTTTCAAAGTTTTCTTTTAAAACTGCACAGTAAACCGCGAACTAAGGGATACGTTGCCAAGGCGGGAGCGAGGCAGAATCAGCGCCAGTTTGGCGGACTCCTACCATGAAACAGTGTAGAGAGGAGGACCACGAACGAGAATAGAATAAAAAAAATAGCCTCGGGAAAGAAGGAAAGGGATAATGGAGGAGAAGGATTGAGATAGTAAAAAAAAAACTGGTGTTATGACAACCAATACATTTTCCGCGCACACTTCCTACGCTGTATCTGTGTGTGTCGCTGTTTCCTTATCGTCCGTTTTATCTCCGCAGCTTCAAAGCCTGATGTTTACAGCAGCTTACGTCATGCTGCCAAATATAATCTCGCGTGGGCGTCGTACCCAAATGCCCTTTAACCCTTTGTTGATTGCGGGATTCCGATTCAGAATGCACCGAGCAAGCCAGCTCCTGATCGGTTGCTGCGGAACAAAACGGTACTGCGTCAGATAACAATATACAGAGTCTCGGGCTTCGAATCCTGGGAGGGAATATGTGGAGCTTGACCCGAGTTACACCATGTTTGAAATATCAGTTTTTTTTTGTCGAAACTAGTAAATATGTCCCCAGTGCTTTTACCTACGAAAACATACCCCAGGCGAGGACGGAGTGGTACTTTAAATATATCACGCATGCTATAAATATTATTTTGGGACCCTTCAACATTATTAAAAAAAAAACCTTTTTTTTTTTAATTAGATGGCTGTATCTTAAAACATACTGCCCTTCGCCTGAGCTAAATTACGATAGGAGCCTGTATTGAACCTTGCTACAGGCAGCACCACGATGACGCTGCACGCCAGTTCAGAGCCCTGCGCTACGTGAATAATAAGTGGAATTACGTGAGTCTTAAACGTAACGCGAGTTTCGAGCATAGAAATATAATTTAAACGAGAGAGAATTTTAACTATGTGCATAACATCTGATATCGACAAGTGCAAACTCACTAGAGGAAATCACACTATGAAATTACACAAGGCAGAGTCTTCAAACGAGTTCTATTTATCAATGAATAACACGAGAGCTAAGTGCAAAGTCCATAAATGAAATCCACCTAGTCGGTATGAATAAATAACACATTAACACGATTAATCCTGTAAATACAATTAAAACCAGACACAATCACATACCTTAAATATTAAAATAAGTCCGTTCGAAATATGAATGAGTAACACCTACGTCGAGCTGTGGGTAGATACATGTAGCGCGTCCGATAGGCAACTGTGTTTAAATTACAGGAAATGTTAATGAAATTCACTGTACTTGTTAACACAAATTGTATTTTCGTCTACCGAACACAGAAATTGAAAATCTTATCGCAACGCATTACATAGATCCAAAAAAATAATAATAAAAAGTTAAAACACAAAAATATTTATTTTCCCGATAAAATACTACGTAAATCGTGGCTATCAAGAGATGGTCCGTAGCTTCGGTAACCCCTGAGGGTGGCCTCGTCAGCTGCCAAGTGTCTAGAGGTGCAGTGATTGTCACACTTTCCTGAGGAAATTTCTTGTAAACATAGAAATTTAGCATGGTTTCCACGAACACCAAATACCAAGATCCACCCCCCCCCCCCCCAGGAATGCACAAATACCGAAATACCGCCCCTCCCCTTTCCCATGACTTCTTTTCAAAGACAGTATACATTCTTACACACAGGCTATGCCTACTATTGCATTAAATGTACATAATTCAGCTTTGTGGTATGATATGACAACAAACTCTGTACAGTCTGATAGTTTCATAGTGGATTATAATTCTCAGGACGATAAAGTATGTAGGTAGCCAAAATAATATTTAAGCAGATGTTACTTAATTTTAGTAATTTTTATAACTCAAAAGTTAAGTATTGGAGGTCTACATACAGAATTCTTCTGTAACTTTTCTCAAATATCTAAGTGTTCAGATTGTCATGATGCGAATAAAAACTTATTTCTGACTAACTCAGTGTTTATATTTACACTGAAGTTCAGTCGCACAACCTCCCTTCTCAAAAATGTGAATACAGTCCTAGACCCTAGGCTTGTTCTCGGGTACCTAATAAAAAACTGTATTTCAGTTCGGAGATGTTACAAAGCGCTCTAAAGAAGCAGATGTGACCTACAGCACAATATATAAAAATAACATGATACTTACACACTAAAAAGATGCTCCACCTACCCAAGATTGAAGACATCATAAAGTTCATTTTCCTTAGCGATAAATTTTGGAATGTCGCAGTTCCTGCTGATGCATGAGACACTTCTTTATGGTGTTGGGGCCCCTTCGTTGAGTGTTTAAATTGAAAGAATTTTGTTTGATAAGCATGTTGTAATTTACTTGATATCAAAAAGTTGTCTTTCCAATGTAAATCTTGTTTATGTGAATCATTATTCTGTTACTCTCACAATATTCTTAACAACGTATGTTAAAAACTTATGAGCGCTTTTAATTCGCAAAACTAAAATGCTCTAAATGTTTATGAAAGACTCCAACGTTGAAACCTACATGCCATTATGTTACTTTCAAATACAGCCTTTAAAAACAGGAAAAACCTTTAAATTTATTTGCTAACAAGTATCCCTGTGTAAACAAGCTTGACAAATTTTATATACGTTCTAAAAAAAATACAAATGATACAACGTACAAGTATGTATGGCCAGTAAGCTTTACATTTTGAAACCCTCCAGAACCAGAGTGTTAGAGTTTCAATCAATAATAACACAGAGAAATGTTCATAACAATGAAATGTGGGCCCAATTAGAGCATCATCTTTATTTTATTTCGAGGGATAAAGGAAAAAGTGAGCAGAGTGGGGTGGATTTAGTTTATCGACTTTTGTGAGACTGGATTATTTTGATGTCATGATGCCGGAATCTCATAGCCCCAACACGCACGACACGACGGCCAACAGCCAATGAAATACAAGATAGATCGTCGTAAACCCAACCGATTCTGTCGTCCGACCAGCAATTTCGGATTATAAATGATTTCCATTCTTTGTCGTGTCATGCGGCACGACGCACAGAATGTACAACATTGCAAAATGAAATTGTATTGCAAGCTTTATCTACAATGGTAAATAAGCAGCTTAAAAGAACAATTAATTGAAAACAACTGTATCTAACTCTTAAACATAGTAATTTATACCAATTTGTCATCATTATGTATTACAAATTTCCCTCTTGTTCACCGCCTTTGAGACTAACGTTGCCTATCAGCGCCTTCTAAATATTTAGGTTAAATACCGAGAGCGTGGTGTCGGTCGTGCTGTAAATTCAAATTGTCATATTGAAATGTGTCGTGGTTACGTTTTTGGTCGTGTCGTGCTGTGTTGGTCGGGGCTATGTGATTCCGGCATGAGTGTGTGGCATTTTGAGTTGCATATTGTTCTGATGGAGCAGTGGAGAATTTTGTACGTATAGAAATAACATTTAAATTATTTAACTTCGAAAATTATAACTTTAATGAAAACACAAAACGCGATGCATACGTCGCAGTTCGTATTCGTACAGATGCATCAATATATACACGCACACACTTGGATCGAAGTTAACCTTACACTCGAATTTACGATGTAGACAAACAAATATTATTCACTCATTACGAAAGTGTGGAAAGTGCATAATTTTTCAGGCCACGTGCAATTCAATAATTATATTAACTGTTTACAAATACATTTACAAAACACGCAATCTTACTGTTGTAACCTCTGAACACGTGTTTTTCTATAGTAATCCGTGCGAGTTTACTTCACTAAAATAACGTTTGTTCGTCACTAGCATTAAATAATTTATTTGCAAAACAATTTAGAAAAATCAACTCTGCGCACGTTTCCTGATACAAACAAACTTAGACTTATACTATACGTAAATTATATTCGCGTGTCTTCATTGTGTAAGGCGGTTAGGAAAATGGCGGAATGAGTAGTTTTAACGACGTGCCGATTAATATTACATTTCACTCAAGAAAACGCACTACAACGGTACCTACTACAAACTATGTTTGCAAATAAAAAATAATTAACTACCGTTTAAATATTCCGACAACACCAATAAGATATTCGTATAATAAACACAATAAGAAAAACAGCGCTTGCACAACTGTCTTCACTGGGCTGGAAACTGGAAACGTTTACTGTTCGTATGTGTCGACATACTGTCATAAATGCTGAAAATGTTCTTAAAGTCCCGTTACTAATAGCCAAGAAAATTTGATATTGTTTTAGAAACATAATTTAAACCATAAATGTTGTAAGTATAAATAAGATTTTAAATGATAACTTTTAGTTCCGAGTACTATTTTATTCCAAAGGCATCATCAATATAGCCAACCTAACAACACGGATCCCGCGGCAGTTCATCAGCTGATACAATACTGTAGGAGCGAGAGCATTTACTGTTTACATAGTGTGTAGGTTGGTCACATTGTCTGTCAAATTTGAGACCACTTAAATGAAATGGATAATACATAAAATATATAAATATATCTCTGTGAACAAAAGAAAAACACTTTGGGTGCCCCTTTATTTTGCATTTTGGCGCCCTTTCCAGTTACGTTTCTGTAAATCACAGTGTGCGGAGAGTGAATTAAGGCGAGCGTTCGTGACTGTACTGATAAGCGCAATATTTTTAGGTTATAAATAGTAAATATATTTCCGTGCAAAATTGATTAACAACTTTCGAATCATGTTTTCTGAGTTTTGCATATAGAACTTGAGTGCCATCGACATATCTGATAAACGGCGGATGGAACCCAGTATATCGTATACTACTTTATATTTTTTCCTGAGATATAATAAACAAGCAAGGTAAAGTTGACTGTTAATGTAGAAGAAGAATGGATGCCAGCGGAGCATTGAACACTACTTACAATATGCAGAACTCATTTTAAAAAAAAAGCATAGATATATTTTGTAACACTAAAATATTTTGCTACAGTTTACGTCCTTCTATTATGATTAAAGAATGTAAAAAACCTTTTTTTTAATTGAAATTTAAATCCATTTCCATTTTGGATGCTTTAGGAAACACTTTTTTTTTTTTGCAAACGCTCCGCCCTTCCCACTAGACAATCAATCATTTCTCAGCGTGTATGTAGTAAAAATTAGTAATAGCATTTACAAATAATTTAAATAATTTATTTTACGCACATTCATTTCAGCTACGAGTTATTATTTTTATAACTATAGTGAATAGTAGAAGACACATTTTACCCCTCCCCTGTTGCAACACCCAAACTAACCTCCAGCTCCGATAACATGTCGGTACACGTGAAAACGGTTTTAAGGGAGATTCCCACTCGCCATCTTGGATTTATGGAGTTTTTGCTATACTCGTGAAATACATTTTTTTTTTTTTTTTTTTTTTTTTTTGGATCGACAGAGCACAGAGTATTGTCTAGTGCATTTTCTGAGTTCAGTGTATCTTGATTACTGTTGATATCGTCGCCTTTGTTATCGTTCGCAAGAAATTATCTCGCGTTTCGCCTCGACCAGTTTCCAGCTAAAAATCAATCAATATAGCGTAGCTGTGGCAATTCGATAAAGTTTGGGAAGCTGTTATTTAGGATGTGTCGTGCGGGAAATTTCAATACATCTTCTGAAATAGAAGCTTTGGCGAAAAATCTTTAAATCCAAGATGGCGGGTGGGAATCCGCTTCAAGGGCGCCCACCGTCTGCCCCGGCCCCCATATAGCACGCAGAGGTTCAGGAGTATAGTTGCTATTTAAAAACTGTTCAATATTTTTTAGTGGCGTCTGCTTACAAATAGCATTTAAGAAATATTTCATGCCCGAATGGTCGTTTCCGCTTTTTGTTTCCGTTTCTAATGGGTATTTTTGTAAAGTGAAAAAGGGGTAAAACGATATTTCATGATCATTTTTAGGCATGGAATTTCCGGTACGGGCTACTTAACTTACAGTAGGGACATGCAGCACACCTTTGTCTTAATTTTGACTCGATAAAATGATAGGGTCGCCGCTGAAAATCGCAAGAGGCAAGACTGCGAGTGAACGACTGCGCGTCAGTTCAGTGCCTTGCGCGTAGAGGTGAAGGCGCACATCTTGCACGTGCCTAGGACGCCCTTATCGCTGCCACGCTTCTAGGCCTCGGGCACGGACAATATCTCCAGTTAGACGGCACCCTTAAGAATGGGATGGACCTCTGCATTTTCTGTGAAATAGTTGTTTGCGTGAATACGCGTATCTCGGTAAATACATGTTTTTCAAATATGACTTTTTGTCAGAAAAGATAACAAAAAAAAAATTTATCTTTGCCCCTATTTTTTTTACTTTTGTATTCTTGGAGGAAAAATTCGTGAAAATGGTAAAATATCGCATTTTTAAAGCTTGCCTATGCAGTTTCCTTAGGCGGCAAGAGAAAAGTACAAAGACACGGTCATAGTTTAATCTGTGGACTTTCATCGCGTGTAATAAAACTCCTATGTTACCGATTTAATTTTGCACAGTAGACTTTCATGACGAAAATACTGCACACCTTGCGCGTAGGAGCGATGGGGCGCTAGTAGTGCGTGAAAGTGTCGCCCGTATCGCCCCCTCGCTCTTGATCTTTTTGACATTGTAAACGCCTCAAGGTCACTTTCGGTCGAAAGGAAGCATTGCGACGGCGATGGAAAATAGCACAGACAAGCCTTGCGTGTGTTCTGTTTCTTCAGAATTTTAGGAGGTGACTATAGAATTTGAATATAGTTAACTGTTCAAAAAAGATACTGTATTGTCGCTGTAGTTTAAAACATTGCTTTGCATAAGAATAAACACCCTAAACAGAGTGCTGCTACTACTTACGGCGGTTTTTGCTTACTTTGATACTTTGCAACGACCTCATTTGTGTTTCACTAACCAAATTTATGAACTGCCAACAAAATACAGGTTTTCATTTCTGTACTCAAAAAAGGGGTTTAGTCTATTTTTTTTAAATCTAACCTTTGAAAAATCTCCTCATGTATGCCGTGTTTAGTGGTTTCCAACATATGCCATATATCACAAGCTTTTTATACTTGTGTTCATAAAAGTTACTTTTTTTCCGGTTAAATTGAAATGTTATTCATATTTTATTTATAAATTATAATACTTCATTCATAAATATTTTGAATAAAAATAGTGAGAAAATTTGTGTGTTGGTAACGCCTAGTGAGAAATAGTCCTTATACAAAATGTTGTTATACTGAGTGCGCACGTATTCGGTGCGTTGTCCTTTGGTGTATATCTCCAGACTTAGCTCAGCTTAGTTTGTAGGAGGCGGGGGAATATCCTGGAAGTATAACATTAGCGGGGTTTCAGAGAAGGACGAAGTAACCGTGAATGAGTTATACACTGAAATATTACATAGTTTTTTTTAAATTTGAATATACCCTAATGATAACTACGACCAGCGTCCTTGTTTGGCGTCATGGTAAAGCATGACTAGAAATTAAATTTCGTCTATCATTCCGCTAACGTATAAAACTTAAGCTCACAAGTAAATTTGCGTAAACGTAAATCAGCTGGAGTGTAACGGCATCTGCCGCTAGTTGTGGCTTTGCCGGGACCCGTTGTCGTCCATGATTTTATGTTGTACTGTATGTCTCTACTTAAAGACCGTTCACGGTAAAGTGAGCACTTTTGAAATCAACCTTAGAAAAAAGTCACTGCCTCTGCTTGCATTTATTTTAACGGGCGCTCTGAGTGACATTCGCCCAGCAAAGTTGAAGTTGGTAACGATGGAGGGTAAGTAGTTTCATATCTTAACGTCAACTAATAGATATGATGGTAAACAATTTTTTTTTTTAATAATTGAAGTGTAAAAATGAAGAGATTTGAAAACATTAATTTTTGTAATAATTTTACAGTTTCACTTGACCGAACTTATATTAAAATGATGAGGCCTATGACAATGTTAATCTTACATAAGGCGGTAGAATTCACAAAATGTGTACAAGTAGATCTTAAGCAGGGCTTTCAAAAGTGCTCATTTTACTGTGAACAGTCTACACTTTTGTCACAAGTAGTCAGAGTTACTCCCAACATGCTTACAATAACATTAAAGAGACAAGGAAGTTGAGTGTATGCCCTAACAACGTGCTTGTGTTTTATTCCAGGTGAGGAATATGTGACGCAGTCTTTGATGCGGATGCTGTGTAGGAAGATTCCTGTGACGTCAGGTGTGTTAGCATGTGTGTCGCTTTTAGTTTAACCAACTATTCCATTCCTATAGTACGCGTTAGGGTTTAATTAATTGGGACATATTTTTTCCCCACACTGGCCAGAACATACTTGCATTTGATGGAGCTAATATGCTGGCGAAAATTGTTGCCTGATGACATTTTCGGAAATTTGATATATTTCAGCTGTAATTGTTATTTGCATATCGAATATTCCCTTGCCACGCACGGTTTAAGAAATAACCATACATAAATTGAACATATTTATTAAAATATTACTTATAAATATTTTAAAAATATGCTGTACAATTGCTATTTTTTTCATTTTGACTTTTGAATGTGTGTATATTACAAATAATTTATCTTGTGCAAATCTATTTACTACGCATTTTTAAGACAGGGGTGTTAGAAAACACCAGCATTTATTTTATTTATTTATTTTACGAATTGTAAGCTCTGTACACTCTATAGGATGAAAGTGCAATAGTTTTATTTGTTTTGTTAGTTCGAGTGTAACAGTTTGACATAAGTATTTGTCTCATAGTTTGACTTGACAAACCGCGTGAGCTGTGTGGCAGTCCTTAAAGTAACTGTGATGTAGTTTATAGATACTACGCGATTACGATCCGCTGTGTAATTTGGTTGTTGCTTAGGCACAAAAAATAACGCACTCGTAGCTATAAAGTGGTAGCTGAGATAACACTTGCCCCTTCCTGTTCTCGCTCGAAGTTTTCATCAACAAATATAAAATGTTTTAACTTTTTAATCGCAACACAAATGTTTGATTTTTTTTTTTTTTTTTTTTTTTTTTTTTGCTTCTATGTGATTGTTTTTAAGAAATAGTTTTGACCAGCCTTCTACTATCTCCATCAACAGTGCCGTTCCACTGAATAATATAATTAATGGTTGCATTGCGGCACCAAAGCATTTGAGCCTATAAAAAAAGTCAATATTATTGGTATGTAACAATATGGTGGTCTTTCAGTTCTGACGGAACAAACATTAATTATTAAGTTTATTTTGTAAATGTAATTGTTCTAATTATGGGCTCGCATCAGCACAGCTAAAGACTTCTTGCAGAAAGGCTTCTTGTATCTCCCTCACCCCTCTTCATTACACAGGCGCCGACTTTTTGTTTTAAAAAAGGGGCAAGTCTCAAACTTTGTGTGACAATACCAGTGTTTATTTAAATCTTATCTCTCGCTCGCCCTCTCACGTACTATGCGTTGTGTGTTTGTGCCTGTGGTTATGCACGTAGGCCTATGTGTTATTTCATGCAGGCCAAGGTTTTAAATATTTAAATTAAAAAAATTAACTGAAACATTGCTATTTTGGTTATATAAAGACCTATAAATAAGATATATTTTAAAAAGAATGAGGCAAGCAGTCTGCAATTTGTTATCAATAAGTTACTTATTTCAAACTGAAGTGTAGTGAACAGCCACTGTTTAGTAACCAACGGGGATGGCGCTCCTGCTAGTTCAGAAGTGGAGGGATAACCATCCCCAACACCCCCTCACCTCGCAATTCTCGTCGGCTATGCTCCACCCTCTCCTTGAAAAATATCCGTCTACGCCACTGCTCGTGTATATTGGTTTGTCTTCTTAGTACAGAATGTAATTTTACTTTTTAATGGGGTTCGGGCTTCCTGCTTTATTCTATTTTTTTTTAAATACTTTCTTAGGGCGTGTCTCAAGATTACTCGGGACATGAGTAATGCCTGGTCCACATGTAAGCCGATCACGCAGAACAGACAGAGCAGGCAGAACCGATGGTTGTTCACATGTAAGCAGATTTTCTGCGAAGCCATTTTGCTGTTGAATTCGTGATTTTTAACGCCAAGATTCTAAAACAAATTATAGATAAACTACATTCTTACGTCTTTTTACTCTAGTATATTAATTCCATGATAGTGCGACTTGTTTATAAAATGATTTTGAAGAGATTATAATGTTATTTTTACATCCAAAAATATTTTATATTTTAGTGCTACCTGTCGGTTCATTTTCAAACTACGTTTATTTAATACAAATGTTGAATAAAATTAACTTGTATATTCACATATTTCATTATAAATATGTACATAGAACTATTCTATACATTTACATCAATACACGTCGATTATCCAAAACATTAGTAGTATAAAATATGTGAACCAGCTGACTTCTGGGAAATATAGGTGATGTCTGATCTTTCCGCGAGCAGAGAATATAGGCGTGAGCTCAACTTTTGTGCGCGACCTGCGCGGAAACCGAGGACGGCTTCTTATTGGCTGTTCTAGTGTTCCGCTCTGTCTGTTCTGTGTGAACGGCATACATGCGAACCAGGCATAATGTTTGAGCGATGTTTCGAGGAAAGCGTTTGTCCTGTAGCTTTTAGACTGCTGGCTAGGAAGTTCTTTGTCAATGTTTCTTGTGTGTACTGACTACTCTGCAGTGTTACGCCGTACTAAGCCAAAATAAACGCAGCAGGTATTGAAGATTACAAGCGAGCGAGCGCTAGTCTCTCTCGTGCTTGCTTTATGCACCGGTCGCCACGTACTTTACATGCACCTCGCGCAGTGCGTTGTAAGCTTCCGTGTAAATACAGGTAAGTGTGGTATTCCTGGTCGGGTGAGTTGTCAACTGCTTCATTTTTTTTTTTTTTTTTTTTTTAATCTAATGAGCAGGCCTTTCAGAATATAAAGGGGCACGCACTTACAGGAAATATGAGAATCACAAGCATATTTCTTGTTGCATTTTACTTCACGCCTAAAACGTTATATGATAATAGAAAATATTCAATTGCTAATACTGCATGGCACAATTGTTTTGTGCAATCGAGTGATCGTTTCACAACTATAGGCTGTTCACGGTAAAGTGAGCACTTTTTAAGGTCCTCCCAAAAGGTATTAACCACTAATAAATATATTTTATTGAAGCCTCAGACGTTAACTTTTGAGAGTGGTGAAGTATATACACTGTGTTAACTAGTCATACTGCAAAGTTTACGTTAAAAAGTGGCGGAATGGTAAAATTTAATTGAAAGGAATAATTTAGCAGGGCCTTAAAAAGTGCTCACTTTACCGTGATTAGCATACACTAACGGAAACAGTAATTTTAAGGCTCGGTGTCGCCTTTTATGCAGAAGTTCTTCGTTTTCGTGTCATAATTTCAATTTCAGGGTAATTGCTGAGAACTTTTAACATAGGAAACTTACATTTAATGAGTTCTTTAATATATATATTTTTGTATTTAATTTTTCGTATTAATTGGTTGTAAATAAAGGCAAGGACGTATAGATATTTTAAAGCTCATATTAAGCTGTTTGTGACAAAATTTTACATCGTTAGTTCGGACTTCGTGTCTGTGCCGCAGGGTAAGAGCCGTCGCACACGAACCGATAATTGTCGGAACCCGATACGACAAAGTCGCTGTCGGAATCTGACCGGCTGAGCACACGGGTCGGATTTATTACCTTCCGATACGGAAGTTTCGTCTTGCCTGTTCAGATTGTGTCGTACACATACACAGATACTGTAGGAGGTGGACGCTGCTGCGTTGCCGTGCCGCATTTAACCGCCCGTCCTACGCAGTAATGAGATCCTGCTGTGAGTCTGGAGGTGCAAGTGTTCAGCATTCAACAGGTGGCAATACAGACCGTGGCTACTGTACCTGCATCGGAAATACCTGTTAAAAAAGCAGGAAGAAAGGTACTAAGTTCACCTATTACTGCAAATGTGGTTTGTTGAGGAAACAGTTTATACCCCCACCCCCCCCCTTTTTTTTTTTTTTTTTTTTTTTTTTTTTTTTTTTTTTTCGTGAAGACAAGTTCTTCAACTAGTTTATAATGAGCACAACCGTCTATTATTTCATTCTAGAGAGAGTAACTGGGGCAGTTCAGGGGACGTATACCACTTCCCCGGCGCCATTTTTTCAGTGTGCATCAACTTACGGCTGGGGAAAAAAACTGTATGGCAACACAGCCTGATTTCCTTTCCGTAAAACGGATTCCGATTACCGGAACGTCTGGCCACTCTCATAAGCGAACATTACCCCCCGTTATAGGGATCTATAAATCGTAGTTCTCACTTCATAAAATAATCGGACCGCATTTTTACCGGACCCGTCATCGGAGCAAAATTTTATCAGATCGGAAGGCATGTACGCATGTACATTTGAATTATAGGCTGTTCACGGTAAAATAAGCACTTTTGAAAGCCCTGATCAAGATCTACGTGTATACACGTTGTGTATTCTTCCGCCTTATGTAAAATTAACATTGCCACGGGCCTCATCACTCTATTCATGCGTCGGTCAAATGAAACTTTGAAATCATTAAGAAAGTAAATACTTTACAAATCTGCTTATTTAAACACTTACGTGCATAAAAAAAAAAAACAGAAAACGAAAGAAGTAATTTTTAAGTTATCACAAATGACTACCTAAGACTTTTTATTCATCATTAAGATATGGAACTACTTTCCATCCATCGTCATCAACTTTACTGGGCTAATGTCGCTCAGTGCGCCTATTAAAATACATGCATGCAGGGGCAGTAATTTTTTCTAAGATTCATATCTAAAGTGCTCACTTTATCGTGAACAGCCTTTACGTTGATTGCTCTGTTGTCCAATGCCGGTGCCGGAAACGGGTGCTATTTTATCGGCTCGTGTGCCACGAGCCTAAGGCAAATAGATAAACTTCAATAGTAGTATTTTTTTCGTCTAAAAAAACTTAAATACTTATGAAAGGAGAGAATTAGATATAGAGGTTGACGCCAAGCCGTGACCTACCACAAAAATTCCATACCAATAAGATGACGCGGGTAAAACCACAGAGGCCGGAAGCTCCTCCTCTCGTATTTCACTGTCGTTTCAATGCTTAAACAAACTCACTGTTTTGTGACCTCGAAAAAAAAATTGAATTTCCATTCCCGGAAGGTAAGTTTCATATTTGTCTGCTTAGGTATTTACTCATTTGCGAAAACAGTTTTAAACATAGGGATGTGCTGTTACAAGCATTCGGATTTAATATGCTGGTGTCACGTCGTATATTAAAAGTGGCATGAACTCCTTGATACCAGCCATCATTGATGTTTGACTCATCGCAAAAAAAAAAAAAAAAATTGCTCATGACTTCACCAAAAGTAAGTGTGCAGGGGAGTCGCACGAATTACCTTATAACGGCTGTCGAAACATTAATTTCAAGTCGCAACGACGAGTAACAGTTATGAGCTATAATCGCGGACCGCACTTACGTGACGAATGAAATTCATTACTAGACTATGAGCATTGAGTTTGTGGTGAAAATCGCGATACAGAGTAATAAACACATTGATATGATGCTTATTTGTAGGCTTGTTTCTGTCTTATTATTATTATTTTTTTAGTAAAACAATGCTAGGTGGTATAATCATGTTGCAAGACTACGAAATTAACTACACTCACGAGCAGTCGAATTAGACACATCTGCCGTGTTGGCGAAATGGAGTTGTGGTCGCCCCGTTGAATGGAATAACGCCCAGACACGCGAGGCTGGGGGGTGTCGTCAAACCTTATAGCTAATACTGATATGGGCTGTTCACGGTAAACTGAGCACTTTTGAAAGCCCCGCTTAAGATCTACTTGTATGCACGTTGTATATTCTTCCGCCTTATGTAAAATTAACATTGTCATGAGCCTCATCACTATTCATACGTCGGTCAAGTGAAACTGAGAAATTATTAAAAAAGTAAATATTTAAAAAAATCTGCTTATTTTTTACACTTCGATGCATTTAAGAAACATAAAGCGCAAGAAATAATTTAAGTTATTACAAGTGGTTCTCTAACACTTTTTATTCGACTTTAAGATACAGCACTACTCTCCATCCATCGTTACCAACTTTACTGTGCGGATGTCACTTAGTGTGCCCGTTAAAATATATGAAGGTACGGAGAGTGACTTTTTTCTAAGGTTGATTTCAAAAGTGCTCACTTTATCGTGAACAGCCTTTAGTCTGAGTAACAGTCAAGTACAGAGAGGGGAAGAAACAAGATCTCAACGCATTTGATTGCGACCAGGTCGTTTTGGCCAGACGTACGGGGCACTCCATCTCCGACGTCGTGTAGGCACCGAGACTTCCACATGCCATCGTGTCAAAAGTCTACTGTGAGTTCAACGGTTTGGGTAAAATCGCCGCCGCCAAGGACCAATACCGTGGCGTACAACGTATAGGGGTCCCCGTCGGCTGGATCGGTTGGTAACAGCGGATAGACATGCCACAGTGCAGCAGATCATTCCCCAATTTAATGCTGGACCGCAACTACGTGTCAGCAGCCATACTATCCAAATCCATCTTCTCGCCAAAGATCGAGCGAGGTGGCGCAGTGGTAACTCACTGGACTCGCATTCGGGAGGACCTGGGTTCGATTCCCGGTCCGGCCACCCTGATTTCGGCTATGATTTCGGCTTTCCATGATTTTCCGAAATCGCTCCAGGCGAATGCTGGGATAGGTCCCTAGCGAAGACCATGGCCGATTCCTCCCCAATACCTCTTCCCTATGCAACTTGCACCGTCCTTAATGACCTCGCTGTCGACGAGACGTTAAGCCCAATTATGTACCTTCTCGCTAAGGGACACAGAAGCCACTGCCCAACTAGAGTATCTCTACTCATTGCACTTCACAAGGTTCAACTATAGACGTGGACGCGGAAACACCGTCGTTATGGACCATCAACGCAAGGAAAAAGGTCACCTGGACGGATGAGCCGAGATACACAGTGGTACACGCCGATGGCAGGGTACGAGTACGTCGCCAAGCGATTGATCCCTCGTGCCAGCAGGGTAAAGTTGGTGGTGTCCTCGTACGGGGACTGTTTACGTGGGTTGGAATATATCTCCTGGTGCACATGTCATCGTCTCTTACCGACGAACGAGTCAAGGACCTGCTGCGCCTACAGCACCCAGCAGGAGCATACAGCAAGACGATGCACCTGCCCGCCGCTCCAGAATTGTGACCGAGTTGTTGCAGGATGAACATTCCACGGACTCGAGGTTGCTTGCGTGACTCCATAGGTCACTCGACCTCGATTCCATCTCGAGCACATCTCGATTCCATCTCGAGCACATCTGGGATGCTGTCGAGAAGAATGCTCACGCCGCGGACTCCTCTCCGACCGATATCCGTGCATAGTGGGAGGCTCTGGCTGTGCAGAGGTCATGGACCAGCATGTCTCCCGAACATTTCCGGTGCCTTGTTCCACTCTAAATCTGAATCAGTGAGAATTCCACCGTTTCAATCAGTCAAACGTATCTGACTGATACATCAGTCACTTCAGTGAATTTGACTGATGATTCCGCTAAATTTCCCACTGATTCGTCAGTCATTTTTTTCGTTTACTGAGTGGTTTTTTTGACTGATGTATCAGTTAGACAGCGTGTAAAAATGACCGTCGAACATCGTTTAAAAATGGCCATCAAACGACGTGTACCAAGTGAAGAAACAGCGAATTAACGAATAAAACTAATACAAAATACTTTCTGAAATGTGCTTCTCTTTCAAAAAGCCATTTTACGAGGTAATATGAACACAGCCTTTTATTCCGTTTTTACGTCTTTCATCTCGATCCCATGTACTCGTCACAGCGCTCTGTTTGAAGGTTTAAACTGCGTTTAATGTGGGGAAGAGAGTTCACTCATATATACTATTTCGTTTTAAGAATCCTAACGGTACCAATAAAAGCAAACACGAAAAGTATGAGCATACAACTTCAAGCTACACAATTTCGCAGCGGAACTGCAACAAATATATTTTCCTCCAATTCCAAGTTAGCGTGTTAGCTCAGGAAGTAAGGCAACGGCCTATGATGGAAAGGTTCGTGAGCACAAACCCAGCCACCTGCGGAACGTTTTTTTACTTTTTTAAATTACAATAAATTGCACAATATAAATAGTAAACTATCGTAAGTATGTTTATTTCACGTAATTATTTGCCTACATTCAATAAAAGCAATATTTAATTCACCACTGCAGTCGGCCGTCACTTATTTATTCATTATTCAATCAGTGAAATTGTTTTCACGTCACTAATTCAATCAGCGAAATTTTTTCGCTGCAACAATCAGTGGTTTTCCACTGATTCCAAGTGGAGCCTTTTTCATTGATTAGAATAGTTGAATTTCACTGCGAATCAGTGGTTTCCCACTGATTCGAATTTATAGTGTGTCAATCCACGCCACGCCTCATCACCACCGTAGTCAAGGAGAAAGGAGTTTCTACACGCTATGTGGCAGGTATCTGGAATTCATTTGTTCATGAGTGTATACGACGCATAACAGCCTCCGCACTTTAACGGCCCTGCCTGCTAAGCCGGCAGCCGCGAACATCAAATGGGGAATCAATGTTAAATGAAATTCCTCCTCATTGCGTCAATTTTAAAGATAACTATTTCGAACGAAAAGTATTGTACGTGAAATTTCTTACGGAATACTGCTACGGATACGTTAAGACATATTGCCGATTGTTTTGTTTAATATATATTTTTTTCTAAAGTTAATATTGAAATTTACACATAACAAAAAATAAATTAATAAATAATTTTTTTTTTTAAATAATAATTTTATGTAGCAATATTTTCTGAGAAAGTCGCGTCGAAATGTTTTCTTTTTAAATGGTTAGCCTATCTTTAAAGTTGACACAATGAAAAGGAATTTCGTTTAACATCGATTCCCCATTCGAGCTCGCGGCTGCCGGCTTGGTAGGCAGGGCCGTTAACATACACTTTCTTTATTATGCAAACCGTGGCTTTATAACATAAATGCAGGATGCCGCTCGTTTGTGGTTGTTTCCGTAGTTAAAATGCTCGAAGAAATACTTAGTTTGTTTTTAGGGCTGTAGTTAATTGTAGGTAACTGTTCAACGTCTACCATGTGTAATACTGAGGTGTTGTGATTTAGTGTGATTGTTTTTGGAGGCGGGACGGAGTAAGTTGTATTTAGATAATTTCTCCTTTGGTATTAACTCAAACAGGCAATTCCATTTAATCTCGCGGCTCTTTAAAAATGCAAAAATCTATAAGGGCAACAATCGTATTAAATGGAACAACAGTAATAGAACAAGTGTAGTATTTTAAATATTTAGGGTATTCTTATGATATAGAAAAGGCTAAATACCTACCGAAAGATCTGCGGAACAATTCATAGACATTAAAAAAACAAGACAAAAAAAGACACAAGAGTAAAACTTTTAAATACTTTCGCAGAGCCAGTTCTAACTTATTAGGTGAACATTAAGGGTCGCCCTATTAGATAGGAAACACAATACTTATTTACGGAAAGAAGTAGAACCGCTGCTTAACAAGCTGAATGAAAGCAAAAAAAATTGGGTTTGGCTGTGTTGGGAAACGGCCGTTTGTTTTACGTGAATACGTCTACGTTGACGCGCTCGGACGCCTTGATGTTTATTTTACGTTCCCAACACCGCTTCACTCGATCATATGAGGTTTTATGGGTAGCACTGGATTGCTCTTGAGATGCTCTTTCCAACCGTATACGATTTCTGTATTTCGACTTGACTTTTTGACGAGTATAGGCCGACATTGTGTTGATTTTTCTTAATTTTTTTACATTAAACGCATACAGTTTCCCCATGACCACGCCATTCAAATCTTTTTATACACGTAATCGATTGATCTTGACGAGAGCTGTCAATTAAAACTTAGATGAGCGTCGTAGCTTCTCCTAATCAAAATATATACTACGTGCGGATTTTCGAAACGCGGCGAAACGAACTCAAAATTCCCCCCCCCCCCCCCTCATCACCCACCTCATGGCTCCGACTCACGATACTTCGCAGTCCTCACTCAATGTAACATATTCTTTGATCCTTTGGCAATCGAGTGGTGTAATTTAATTTTGAATGTAGACAATAGATTCGGAGCTGCAATGCCAAAATGTATCCCCCAATTTTGTTATCATCGGATTTTCTGGATTGCTTTCCACTATGGTTGCAAATTTAAAGACGTATTCACGTCAAAAAAAATTGGTGTGAATATCTAAGAAGAATGCCAGAAAGCAGACTACCAGTTTTAACAATGGGATACCGACCGAGATGAAAACAATATGTATGAAGACCTCGGGTGAAATGGCTTCCGGAACAGGCTGAAGATACCTAGTCCTTGGAAGAAGAAGTAACTCTTATTTAGAAAGCACAGTTAATGGCTTATTGTATTAAATAATATACTTGAATATTAATATTCGTTATTGTATATTTCGTTTTCCTGTTATGAGGCGTAACAATTGATTGTGCATCTTTAATTTTCATGATATGTACGTTGACAAAGTTTTACGTATCGTAAGTCCAGTATTGTGAACAAGTACGATCTGGCTACTCACTACCGACTTTGTATGTTTTTGTCAAGAAAAATTCGTATTAGAATTACTGATCGAATGCCACCACAGTGTGTATAGTCTTTGATGAAAGTTGAGTTTCACGGCAGTTTGAAACGCCTGAAAAAATCCGCAGTATAAAACCACACACACACGCGCGCGCGCGCGTTTGAAGGCAGGTTGTCTAACACAATGTAAAAAAAAAGTATAATTCTACACATATGTATGTGGCAGCAGCGTCTGCACCGAAGTCGGTGTATGTTTACATTCATAAGTCAATATTTAGTTACTCGGCGACCAAGTAAATTTATCCAAAAAATTAGTCAAACAGCATGTACACTGCACACGATAAGGAAGCACTTTTGAAAGTTCTCTCATTTGGAATAATAGTCGATAAATATATTTTATTTTAGCTTTAGGCGTTATCTTTTGATTGCGGTGGAATATACACACTGTGTTTATTATATTCACAAGGCAGTATTTATTTAAAAAAAAAAGTAATTTAAGGATGCAATATGACCTAAAGGAAAAAGTCACTCGGGTCTCAAAAGTGCTAAGCATATACTATAGTGAACAGCCTATACTATACTATCTTTTACATAGAATGGTGTAAAATTGCAATTACTACGCAACAGAAAAAAAACTGTAATATTTGTGCACTCTTTTCGCACTGCAAGTAAATTTACACATACATTGCAATTGTAATGTAACTTTAGTGTACGTGTATTTATTCACTTAACAGAATTAAGTCAAGATTCACTGTAACTCTAAATACACAATTCCTGAACTATTTTCACAATTTTCCGCGTAATTTCACCGTAAGTATCGATCGGCCCTTCTACAACTGCTTCATGTTAATAAAATTCACATACTATGTATCTGTATTGTACCATTCTCACGTTATGGTACTCCGCTATGTGACATGGTAGTTAAACAGAGTTATAAAAAAAATCACCTCCAAAAATAGATAGCAATATTGGCTTCACATATAGAATTCCTAGTTATATGTAAATATCAAACATATCTCATCAGTGGGAGTTAACTTTCCGTTTTGAACATATAAATGAAATTCGAAGTAGTTCCTTTCCCTACCGCAAAACCGCATGTTTTAGATAAATATTTGAAGTTTTTTTGGAATTTCTGGGAACAATTGGTGTAAAACTATAAATACTGTTCTCGTTTTAGCAAATTACACATAAAAATGTAAAAACACAGATAACTTGCATGTGTATCTATATGCTCACAGATACTTCATAATGTAATGCAAGTTTACACATTCATGGTCATTAAAAATTACAGAACAGAATGTGTCTACTACACTGTTTATACGACTATGTAGTATTGAAAATATACAATTTAAAATTTTAGTACATACTTAAAAATGCGTAAATTAACACCAACATTGTGTTTATTAAGCCATACATTTATGTATTTTCACCAAAGACTTGTAGTACTCTCTGGATTCTTAAGAACATTTGTGTAAAATTATACGTACGGTTTTTTTTTTTACACATTACACAGCAGAAATGTAAAACTACCAAAAATGCGTATGTGTAAATTTACATTTATTTTTTACATTGCGATTCTCCGTTGGTGAACGGAATCCTCTAGCTTGCCTGTCAACCTGGTTTAAGTTGACGGCTTTCTCGTTGTCACGTTTTATAACCCTCAAATACGCAGTGTATCAAAAATACGTCTCAGTATGTTGGGAAAAACATTCCTCACATCTAGAGCATGAAAACGTTAAAAGAGCATTTGTTTGGAATTGCGTCATTTCCTTTCTAAACTCCTCTTCCACAACTTTGTTTACATTGTTAGGCGTGCGGGCTCTTTTTTATAGTATTATCATAGATGTTGTGTGTTTAGTAACATCACACCACGATAGCTATGATGACATTCCCCACAAAAAAAAAACCTAATTTCCGCGCCGTAGAGTGTAAACAGAGTTGCGGGGCAGGGGGGGGGGGGCGGCAGGAAAGTTCTATCTAGGAAAAGGAACGTTTCCGAATCTATGCTTACATAACGATCTGGGACAAGGGAATTCGTTTTGTGTGCAACAACTTGTAATAAATGTCACACTCGCGAGCATTTTCTTCGTGTTCGTCTCACTCTCATATTGGAGTAAAGTGAAGTGAAAGTGAGTGAGTGAAGAGATTTGGGAGGCTCTTAACATAGAGCTACTGAGAGCCGATGAGGGTGAAGCGAGGTGTGGGTATGTAGCAGCGCCGGAATGCAAGGGCCTGGGGGAAACGGGAGATCCCCGAGAAAACCCGCCGACCAGCGGCATCGTCCGGCACGATTATCGTATGCGATGATCCGGGGGTGACCCCGCCGGAAATCGAACCCGGTTCGGCTTGGTGGGAGGCGAGTAGCCTAACCACTACGCCACCGCGACCCTTTGGATTGCAGTAAATAATAATATGTTCATGGCGCGCTGTGTTGTCAGTTTGCCACCGATTATTTATTGACAGTCAACAAGTTACGCTGTAGAAAGAATAAGTTTATACATTAAAAAATACGTATAGGCTATTCACGGTAAAACTAGCATTTTTGAAAGCCCTGCAAAGGATCTACTTGCATGTACGTTGTGTATTCTTCCACCTTATGTAAGATTAACATTGCCATTGGCCTCATCACTTTATTCATGCGTCGGTCAAGTGAAACTGTGAAATTATTTGAAAAGTAAATATCTAACAAATTTGCTCGTTTTTGCACTTCGATGCATTAACAAATAAACAGATTGCGAAATAAATAATTTAAGCTAATAGAGATTGTTACCTAACTCTTTTTTTTCAACGTTAAAATACGGAACTACTTCCTATCCACTATTACCAACTTTATTGTGTGCATGTTACTCAGGACGTAGGTTGAAATATATGCAAATAGGGGCAGTGACTTTTTTCTAAGGTTGATTTCAAAAGTGCTCACTTTATCGTGAACAGGCTTTAACGAAAACTGTCGCATTGTAGTGAATAAATATGAAATTGTTCGATTAGCTACCCATAATCTAAGAGCGAGACGCACCATATCGCTTGCGGATCCATGCCCGCGAAGGGAAGTGCAGAATTATCGTTACAATGACCGACCCTTGTGCGTGATCATTGCTCCTACCTAGATAGACGAAGCTAATAGAAACCAAGTAAATTCAATATTATTAAGAAAATATTGGACGAAGCCTCGATCAAAATAATATATCACCATTTCGAATTAAATAACATGAGAATAAATAAAAATACGTATTACGGTAATGGAAAGTAAATAACTGATCAAACTGTCTTTTTTTTTTAACACATAAAAATGTACCTAAAAATAAGATCATAATGCCAACGTAATTAATATTACATTTATGAGCGATACAAATTACTTAATTTAAATGTGAGTACACAGAAGCAGTAGAACTTTGTAGGCAATGGGCATTTTGTATTTCGCATGAAAAGCTTGGAGGCAATGCGAAACATTTTTTCTACAGATGGCACGTGCCTACACGAACAATAATAGACAGGTTTATAACCAAACAACTCTGTCAATATTTATATTAGCCAAAATATCAGTTAATATTAATTATTTATATTGGTGTGGTAGCGTAAGCCTGAGCACTTAACTAAGGGAATAAAATGTTGTAAGTCTCTCGTCTTCGTTAATAATGCTGGGGCATCCATGGATCTGAATGAGTCACAGGTAAGAAATAGGAGAAATTTTCGTTTTTCTGTAGGCTAGTCACGATAAACTGAGCACTTTTGAAAACCCTGCTTAAGATCTACTTATATGTAGGCTGTGTATTCTTCCGCCTTATGTAAAATTAACATTGGCATAGGACTCATGAGTTTATTCATGCGTCAGTCAACTGAAACTGTGAAATAAGTAAAAAAATAATATTTTTTTACAAATCTGCTTATTTATACACTTCGATGCATTAAAAAAGCAGAAAGCGAAAGAAATAATTTAAGTTATAACAAATGATTGCCAAAAACTTTTTATTCAAAGTTAATATGGAACTACTTTCCCTCCAACGTTACCAACTTTACTCAGCGCATACTAGTCAGTGTGCCCCTTGAAATATATGCAAAGTAGGGACAGTGACATTTTTCAAAGGTTGATTTCAAAAGTGCTCACTTTACCGTGAACAACCTATATAAGTATGTAGTCAATAGCTGGTGAGTTTGTTTGAGAATTTGTCTGATCGGCCAGTGAGCGGTCAGCTTTGTCGATAAATACACGTTTCACAAAAAAAAAAAAAAAAAACGGGGTAATAGTTGGTTGATAAGAAGACAAATGTGTCGGTTGGCTAATTGGGTACTCGGAATATGGTGTAGAGGGCGCATGCCAGCTGCACAGTAACCATCTGTGCGTCGTAATTAAAACCAAATGGCTGTTCTTCCATTAGAACTGTCAGAACCACGTGACTTTCAATAAGGCTAGAACAGTGTTTACGAAGTGATTAAATATGGTAGTTTACGTTTTGTTTCGATGTGCGATATTGTCATGCTATTTTTTGTAAAAAAATAAAAACATATTTATGTTGCAAAACTAAATGTAAACCAAAGACACATCACTGTCTGGCAATTTAATTTTGACAGTACATAAAGCAGTTCTTGAAGAAGAGTATCAGTCGGCCTCGTTTCTAGTCTACGGTTGAATGAGACCGAACGGGTAATGGTTGAGTTGACTTGAGTTGAGAGATTTGGGTTGCTCTTAATAGCAAGGTCTTGAGAGCCGATGAGGGTGAAATGAGGTAAGAATGGAGCAGCGCCGATTCCCACTTCCGACAATCAGGGAGTGACCTGGCAGGGGATTGGACCCGGTTCGCCTTGGTGGGAGGTGAGCAGTCTAACCGCTCAGCCATTGCGGCCCCGGCGTTCAACCCCTGGCATGGCGCATAACTCATGAGCACCTAGTCATTACAAGAGGGTCGGTCGCTCCAGTAATGGCGATGTCTTGCCTCCATTAGCCTTTCTATGCCATGTGAAAGCTAAGCAGTAATTTATTTTTCCTTCTGAAGGTCAACTCCAGATACGTATTTAAGGAAAGCGTGGTAGTAATTACCTCATTCGTAAATTACAATTTGCACACTGCAGTTCTTTAACCACCTTCCTTGTTAAGTGAAATCTCGATAGACATTTGTTACGTAACTCGTTCGTGGTTGGTACTTAACGGCACTAATTTATCTCTCTCCCTCCGCCAGTTAGCATTGCGAATAGTGAACAAATTTTACGATTGGAAAAGTGCCACCCATGTTGCAGATACCGTAGAAAAGTGTAGGCACTGAAATTGGATGGGGGAAGGAAGGGGATGTGTGTGCTAAGGTTTATCAGCAGCGAGTAGCACGCACAAATTTCGTGACTTTTTCAGAATCCACTGGACTTCATGTGGTGATTGTCAAAAGCTTTTTGCAGTAGTCGTATCGATATTTTTGGTTTCGCGTTTGCCCGTTTAGGGAATGCTGCAGTGTTAAAAATAGAGCGCCTTGCTGTTTTGGCTAATTTTTATAAATTTCTGGAAGTAAGTTTCTACAGAAAAAATTGCTTTATATTAGTTAAATTTGGCTACAACCAGCGAGTATTACTTCACTGGGTATTACTAAAACAATATCGTTTTTTTCGGTAAGTTACGTTCACCGATTTAAAGTGGTTGCCTGCATGAAGGCAGGCTGCTTTACTTATTTGAGGCCTCAAGATATTGAAGTAGCATGTAGTTTTGTCGGTAACGTGCCCCTGTGTCACTTTCAATTGTAATCCTATCATTAAGTTGCGTGAAAATGGTTTGATGCACGCCACCCATTGCATACTACTTAAAAAATACTGATACCCATACATGATCTTGAAAACACCCGTTTAAGTCACATTCACTTGTGAAAATAACTTTACATCTTCACACCGTGTGGTTGTCTCATATACCAAATTTCAGGTAGACCGATCTCACTGGCTTCGCACAACCAATCTCGGTGTCCGAACATTGACCTGCTTTTATGCCAACACGTCGAGCGAAAATGCCGTGGTTTGGATTTTAGGTTAGAAATCTGATTTGTAAATAAGTGCTTAGAGATGTTTTTTAAACTTCCTCTAACCAGTTTGTAATACTTTTTGATCAAATTCTAAATGGTAAAGGTATTTTATCAACATAATAGTGCTGGTTATTTAAAAATTAAAATGTAAACAAACACGTTCATCACTGTTGACCATATGACTTTCACAGTTGTGTAGGATTGGGGTAGGTCAATGTTGGGTGCATGCGCAAAAGAGGAATAAGCAGTCTACATCATCTTTAGTCAATGGGTTGTGTACGTATATGGCTACTTTAACAGTGATTTCTTAAAAATTGATGTACACTAATTTCAGCTGGAGCTCCGGGCTGAATCCCACCTCATTTTACTGATGGATTGTCAGTATAAACTTAACAACTGTATTTTCAGTGGAAGACATTTCACTCATTGAAATTACTTATGATTAGGGACAGGTGTTTTTCGCGAAAATTTTTATGGCCATGCTAGACTTCAATATCCTACGTCCACAACCACAACTTCCTTTGGTTATTGGCTGCGTGTCTACGTGAGAAGAAATGTTCCTATTTGACTGGACCAATCGTAATAAAGTACTCCGAACTGAACTTCTATGATTCGCGGGCAGATACTTGAGGCACGAGACATTAAAAATCATCCAACCACGAAAGTGCATATGAATAAAAGTGTTTTGGAGTACAACTGGTCTTGAAATCTTTTCGCGAAAAACTCCTGTCCCTAATGATGATCTTTAGGGATAGCGCGTCTTAAAATTCGGGAAAGAAACGCCACGCTGCGAGGTATTCTACTTCATGAATCCTTATCTTATTGTCAAACACTTCTTTGTTTCTAAAAACGACGTTGATGGCTGGCAAGTAGCCAAAATTGTAATACGTCGTATTATTTTAGAATACCACACAATATGTAGATGCCGTAATGACTGTAATCTTATTTCAAATGCACTCATATAAAAACACAACTTCAACGTATGTTGTTGGATAACACAGCATAGCAACTGATGCGTCCCAAAGAATGAAATAGTACATCTTGAATTAATAAATGTTATTGACGTAGATACTAAATTTTGTACATTTCCTGCCCATTTTTTTAAATTTAAATTTTCTGTGGTTATTTAATAGATTTTGAAACTAAGTTTTATTTGTTGGTAATTGGTGTGATTATTTGTTTTTGTTTTCCGAAGTCATCTCTCTGACATATAACTCGCTTGCTTTACCGTGAATAGCCTATAAGGGTGTTGGACCCCTAAAAATTAATAATTTTATATTTACATCAAACTTTGTTCATCTTGTGCGGATTTTATGTGATGAGATTTTCCTCGAATAAAAATTTTTTTACACTTTATATTTTTTTAACAATTTGATTTCAAATACAAAATTCTTCTGTTTCGTTGTAACCATTATAACAAATACTAACGAAGTTGTACAGATGAAAAAATTTACAAAGTATACGAATCTTATGGGCTGCCGTGCGACATATATGTAAAATACCAAATAACAAACTATGTCTATGAAAAAGTGTTAAATATAAATATATTTCTGCATTTCTTTAACTTTTTTTGAATGTATGAACGAATGAGGTGTGTGGAAATGGGGACAGCGGAGTGTAATGCTATTATATCATTCTATCGTCAGAGAGACTATCAACAAACGACAGGCCGTTAAGCACCTATGCATCCGTTCATTTCAAGGTAGATGGCAGTGGTGACCCCACTTTCAAACTTCATCGATTGTAGTACCAATAAAAAAACACGCTTTGCTTGATTTTAACAAATTTTGTTAACAGAAAAATCTCCGAGTCCTCTCTACACGTCCCCCCTCCCCCCTTCATCCATATGATTTTTCGCTTGGAAGGAAGCATTGAAAGAGTACGTGTGCCAAGTTTTTCTTTGTATCTAGAACTGCTGCGTGAAACATGTTAAAGACTGTTCACGATAAAGTGAGCACTTTTGAAATCAACCTCAGGAAATAGCCACTGCCCCTACCTGCATGTATTTTAACGGGCGACTGAGTGATATGCGCCCAGTAAAGTTGGTAACGATGGATTGGGAAGTAGTTCCATATATTAACGTCGAATAAAAAGTGTTAGGTAATCCATTTGTGATAACTTATATTATTTCTTTCGCATATGTTTCTTTAACGCACCGGAGTGCAGAGATGAGCAAATTTGAAAAATATTTACTTTTCTAACAATTTCACAGTTTCAATTGACCGGCGCATGAATTAAGTGATGAATCCCGTGGTAATGTTGATTTTTCATAAGGCGGAAGAATACACAACGTGCATACAAGTAGATCTTGAGCAGGGTTTTCAAAAGTGCTTATACACGAGTTGGACGCGATTTGTTCACGGATTGTTCCGTACACTATAAGCCGGTGGAGGATGGTTGAGAGGCCAGTCAGATGGCCGGCCGCCTTTCACCTTCAGACTTGGCGCCGCATAGTTTAGTTTGTGGACGAAGTCAAGGTGGCCAGGTTTACTGGGAGACTTCCTGTTCTGTTCGCTGCCCTCGATCGTCTGCCTGTGCGCGCGCGGCGCTGCCCGGTCACTCGGCGGCTCGAACACGTGCCTTTGCCACAGGACAAAGGAGCGAGAGATGGTAGCGCACTCTGTTCAGATGTTTAATCCTCGTTCGTATGAGAAAGGGATGCTTCCAATCTTACGTATCTATTCGCCTGCGTGCTGAGAAAGAAAGGATCACTAAAAGAAATTATTCGGAAATTTACCATACCAGTGTACACGCTTAGTGTAACGTTCCTACATTTACTCAGGGTACAGTCAAATATGTAGGGAAGTTCCCAACTTTACATAGGAGCACTTTTGAAAGCCTATCATTTGAGATAATAGTCAATAAATATATTTTATTTGTAGCCTTAGACGTTAACTTTCTAGTGATGTGGAAAATACGCACCGTGTTTATTAGTTACATGTCAATATTTATTTTAAAAAGGTGGTTAAAGGATAAAAAATGGCAGACAGAAAAAAAGGAATTAGGACCTCAAAAGTGCTCACTTTACCGTGAACAGCGTATAAGTTCTATGCTACGCTACAGCTCATATGCTTGCTATTGTTGTTTGTTTACTATTAAAGAAAGGGCAAAATCTCTAATGTTTATTTTATTTACAAATATTTTGTTTATCCCGTTCAGTTACAGTGTCGTATATCCAGGACGTTGTGCAGGTAGTGCGGTCTTAGTGATCCGCCTGTACACATAAAAGAAAACAGTGTCCAGTAAGGGGACACTGTGCGACAGATATCATTCGTTGTTGAGACTACCGCGTAGACAGCTGCCGCCAGCAACAGGAAGCACAAGAACATTTTTATTGGTCGCGAACCATGAAAGAATGCTATGCTGGTTACAGCACAGTCATGAACAACGCCTAAGCCGATATATCAATTTGTGACCCGGGCATGACAACCGCAGTTATGTAGATTTACGACTGCTCTTAAAAGTGGTCGAGAGTGTGCCCTGTTAGCTTTCAAGTTGAACATCAATACGCAAACGAGTTCTTACTGTCGACGTCGATTGTACTCCCGTCCAAAACAATCAATTATTGTAGGTTCCGCAACGAAAAAGTGTTTGTAACATTTTTGGTTAATTTTCGTATTTTTAATACCAGCTTTTTTCCTTCTTCACTTGTGCTCGCAATGTTTACATTTAGCGATACTAAACGAATCAAGACGACACTTTGCACAGTGGTCACATCAGGCACTCAAATTAAGTGGCATTTTTTGTGCTATACTATTATTATCAATATCTGGTAATCTTTTAAGGGAATTATTTATTACCAGTCGGAATTTTTCCGTAGAAATTATTGATCCTTCGTTTACATCCATAGTTTCAAACTTTATGAGGTAAAATGTTACCTAGTTATTGTAGAGCAGAATTATTTTCCTCATTTTGACGTAGGTTTTATCTCGTCATTATTTCGTAGTAAATATTATCACTACGAGCTGCGTTGAAGCATAAAACGGGCGAGCATGTTCAATACTTTTTAGTTATGTTGGATTTATCCTTGTTATTTTGGAAGTTTTTTAGTTTTGTATTTTCCCCTATACAGTCTTGCAGTCAAGTAGTTGATTTCAAGTTTTACTGACTAACGGGGCACAGGGTTTTCTCAGTACATTTTCTGAACCCAGTATTGTTTTAACTGCTGGTGCTACTATCGCTAGAGAAGATGGTTTATCGCGGGAAAAGTTGATTGTGTGCTAGAATTCAACGTACTATGCACATGTCCGACAGTTTTCTTTCCTTATTGGCTGTCATGCATGCATGAAGCTAATACGCCATTTCACGGGCCAATGAGGATTCTGACACTATAAGGCAGAACGTTCGTGATTGGTCTGCACAAGACTTAGACAAGATCAAAACCTTGCTGATCCAATCATGAAAGAATAAACTAGTTAGAGTGTTATAGAAGATATGGTGGCTCAAAACATTTTCGCGATTTTCCATCATCCCGAACTATCGCCTGTGTTGGGCCTCAGTAACAGGTAGGTAGGGGGGAGGCTCACCCCCTCCCAATTCAATAGTTAGAGGGGAATAAGGGGTCAAGGTTCAAAGAATTTAAAAAAAAATCTTAAAAGTACTTGAATTCACACTACAATTGTAAGTTTATCTGGAAATATGCATTACTTTGAGAACATTTTCAGCGAGTGTAGGCTGTGAGGAAAGGAAGGAGAAATTGTTTTCTACTTTTTTTGAGCCAGGACTGAATAAGCATGGGCAAATCTCTGTAGGAAGCATTAGTAGTAACCAAAGGTACTCCAAGTTATGTAGCGATATCGTATTTCACGAAGGATTGCGTCTACCAGCGATTATTGATTTTAAGTAAATTAAAACTATCATTATTTATTAAAAAATATAACTTGGTATTATAATACTTAACACTGCAGTGACCTGAATGCAGAATTTTCAGGGCTTCTGAATTTCATCACAGACGTTAAAAGAAATTTCCTATTTGGATTGACACACAGTAAAAATTACTGGACAGTAGTCCTATATTAAATCATTAAACATGAAAGCAGGGTTGTGGGTAGTGGTCCCTGTTTGTCTCTTTCCATCCGTCCCCCCTCCCCACATTTTTACCTTATAAGGATGAAGCCGCGACTTTAGTCTGTGTGGTTACCTGCACAAAATAATCTCTTATAAATTCTTGTCAGATACAAGTAGTGCCGGAATGCAGGGGCGGGGGAAACGGGAGATGCCCGAGAAAACCCACCGATATCGTCCGGCACGATTCCCACGCGTGAAAATCCGGGAGCGACCCCGCCGGGAATCGAAACCCGGTTCGCCTAAGTGAGAGGCGAGTAATCTGACCACTGCACCACCGCGGCCCCTCGGCGGGTATAGACTATTCACGGTAAAGTGAGCACTTTTGAAAGCCTTCTCGTTTGGAATGAGTCGATAAATATATTTTGTTTCAGCCTTAGACGTAACTTCAGCGTATGTGTATATACATTCAGTGTGTATATACACACTGTGTTTATTACTTCCACTCCAAAAAGGTATAAGATTATGGTTGTAAGGAAGAAGTAACTAGGGTCTCAAAAGTGCTTCATTTACCGTGAACAGCATATACAAGCCGGGAAGTAACTGTGGCATTGGATGCGTAACAATTTAAGAAACGTTGGGTAGCCATTGTTTACGCCCTGTCTTGCAAAAAAAAATCCGATACGCCTTTTAAAATAAAAGTTGTATTAAGATCTTATAAATCCAAAATAAGAGGGATAAATTCTGCTTATTGCGATATCCATATAATTGACTGAAAATAAGGTTTCTTTTTTTAATATAGGACAGGTGAACATGGAGCTTCGGGCTAGTTTGCGTCAACTGTTAATTTAAGGCCGATTTAATTATTTGCAGCGACTGTGTCGCAAGGTCATCCAAGGACAAGGACCAGCGTGCTATTAATATCGTATCACACTGCCCACTGGCAAGAACATCACCTATAATAATAGCCACCACGGAATTAAACTTACTAGCAAGCGCATCTAACCCCCTCTCTTAGCCGAGCACAGAAATACCGTCTCCGCAACTGAACTGTTTTAAATACGACGCTCGGTGTAAACACCGGATCAGAAATGTTTCCGCAGAGTGGCGCATGTCAAGGACTACGTAACCATTAAGCCTTGAATGTTGGGTTAAAACTGAACTGGCTTTACAATCCGTGCCAACTTGGTGGGTGGCTGCTTATGTCATTCCACAGAAAAGGTGCTCGTCGAGAAGCTTATTTATGCGTTACTATTCATTAGTGTCTGAGAATAAATTAAGAAAAACACAATTTATGTCGGTTAACATTTTTGTTTTTATTGGACTTTCTCCCGTTTTTATGCCGGTTAAGTAAGGTGGTCATATTTCTCAATTGAAAGTACAGGACATGCTTGCCTTAACACAGAGTAAGATTTTAGAAACCAATTTTATAAATTGACATACAAGAAACTATGGTATTTTGACAACAAAATATACTTAATATCACTTTGTTCTAGTACAGTTCACTTACGTAGTTTATGACCAGTTCTAAGGTCATTCCTAGCATAACTTGATTTTTATAACAGTTTCTAACTTTTTTATGTATCCGATGATTTGACATTTGTTAGCATTTGCGTTTCTTTCAGTTAGTCATGTACATACAAATTCACAAAACCCTGTAAAATGGATCCCACTGTTGTCACACAAAGTCTTATATTACAACTTTAAAAAAATTAATTGTCAGTAAGCAAATGCGGCCATACAGGACAAATGTGTGTCGTGTATAACCTTTATTGGGAGTAGGAGAATATGCTGTAAAAATACAGGACATCTTGCAAACCTACGCTTAGCGCCTGTTTTTCGCGAAAATACTCCAGGACTTGTGCTCCAAAACTCTAGAGCACAGATCCACTTTCCTAATTGGATGCTTTTAACTCTCACGCGTCTTAGGTGTCTGCCCGCCAATCACGGCTATTCATTCTCAGCGTTACTTGATTATGATTGACCCTGTTAGGTAAAAAACTGTCTTCCCACAAAGACACGTTACCAGTAATTGAAGAAAAGCTGCAAGTGTGCCCGTAGTACATTGGAGTCTAGCCTGTAAGTACAATAATGTATAGGCTGTTCACGTTAAAGTGAGCATTTTGAGGCCCCAGTTACTGTTATCTTTCAGCCATGTTTTATCCTTTTACTACCTTTTAAAATGAACATTGCCATGTAAGTAATAAACACAGTGTGTATATTCTACCGCACTCGGAAATTAACTCCTAAGGCTTAAATAAAATATATTTACTGACTATTTTTCCAAATTAGAGGGCTTTAGAATGTGCTCACTTTACCGTGAATAGCCTATAAGTTGGAATTCCCAAACGTGTTCGTTAATGTTACTTTTGCAATTGGTCGACGCGTTTTTTGACGCCTCCGGGAGATGAATTAGCGAATATCAAACATGCAATAAATTGTAGTCCTAATCACCGCCTTATACTGCCACAACAAGCAGCCAATAAACACTTGATATCTGCATAAGTTTATTTAAGATCGTGAAGCCTAGCCCATGGGTCATTGAACTGGCGAATTTTTCAGGTCTCTACCTATAAAAGTACGAGACTCATACATCCACGGCTTGCCCGGTAATCGAACCCGGAACCCCTTGGTTCCAAGGCAACCCGTGGCAGCCGTGCTCTCCGAGCCAACCCGGCTTGTCAGCTGTCCTGCTGCCAGTGTCCATGTAACTAGTCCTGTGGGAATTTTTTCACTGCACGCTACTCAAGTGCGGAATCGAAACCGTGCCGCTGGGTTAAACGTCCGGCCACATAGTTTCGCTCGCTCGGATTATGAGACATTTCACGAGTCGTGCAACAACCAGGACTTGAACCCAGGCTGCCTGCTGCATCCCGCCGTCGCTACACATGGCCCCCATATGAAATTGCGGGCCCGGGACTCAGAATCGCAGGCGGGCCCCTTATTTTCGTAATTTTTTAATTTTTTTTTTCCTGGGAGAGAAATACACTGAACAAAATTATACACCTTCCTGGCTTTTTTTTGGCCGAAGTGGTCAATAACATCAGAAAAAGTCAACACTTTTTGCCAATTCATTTTCTATTCCTAAAATTGCCAAAATGGTTCAGGCGGTTTTGGCTAGTTGTGCTTCCCTGCCAGGTTTTGAGAGAGTTGGCCATTCTGCTGAAGCACCTTTCAGCAGTAGATATGGTTACTGGAATTGTGCAAAAAAAAGCTTGATTCCGGTGCACAAGTTAACAAAAAGAGCTTCAAGTTTTTTCTCATAAATGGAGTTGAGAAGCTTAAGAAGGTCCTTTTCTGAATGAAACACGGTGCCATAGATGCTCTTCTATGCAAAGTCATCTGCATCTGCTAAGTCTTTAGGGTACTTGGAAATAAGCAACTTAGTTTTAATTTTCAGTTGATCACTATTTAAGTGCATAGTCAAAATTGGTGAAAACAAATCACATATCAATTGAGAACTGGCAAATCTAGTCTTCAAATCTGCCATGATGAAATCCAAAACAGGAAACATTACAGAAGACTTAAATTCATTTGTTACTTCTAGTTGAAGTTTTTCTTCAATTGTGTTTTCATCCGCATTTGGTAGTCTACTAGGTCGCCTCCCAGTAACGAAGTAAGAGAAGATGCCAACTGCCTCGACAACTACTTTTGATTTCTGCAAAATGATTTCCCACGAATCTCGTAAGCTTTCCATCTCATCAAGTAAATCTTTAATGAGTCGGGTCTCAACATTGAGGGAAATCCCTTTACCCTGAATGATGACATTTTTCTGGTCAACAGCAGACAGAACTTTGTACCAAAATGAAGACATCAAAAGACCCTTGAAAGATCCAAAATACTTCTTAAAGCCGAAAACGGTGTTTCGTCAAAGTAGTTACAGTGTCTTCTAGGAGCAAGTCTATAACTTTGAGAATCGAAGGATAGTCCTTTACTATTGGACGACGCACAGCTTGCAGTCTTTCACTCCAGTGGGTCGCAGAAAGGTTTTGCAGAGATAATGGGACAAGTTGTTTTAACAATTCCCAACAACCAGGGCTGCTAGAAAACAATGAGTAAAAACTTTCAATATTTCCAAAAAAATGTCAGTACATCATGATTCAGTTTAGCAGCGTTGACACCAACTCTGTTCAAGGAGTGTGCTCCGCAAGGAGAAAAAATGGCAAATTCGTTTTTTTTTTTTTTTTCAAGTATTCTTGATTGAACTCCACTAATGTGTCCCCGCATGTTCGAGCCATTAGCGGTACCCTGTGCAAGGCAATCTGCAAGCGGCACTTGAAGAGTTTTCCTACTAAACTTCTTAAATTCAATAAATCTCTCACAAATTTCAAATAAACTTGTTTCTTTATTTTGAAAAACATAACGCAGAATAACAACATTCTGTTCTTGATGGGCGACGTCAGGGGTCGCATAATCAATTAGTCCATAAAAATGGCCTCTTCTCTTTAATTCAAAATGGTTTTCAAAAGTTTTCACCGCATTGGGAAATAAAATCATTTTGAGAGTACCAAGATAGATAGTGAGCTTGACCTCTCATGTTTTGCCTTTCAGTTGGTTTTCTTTTACTTTGGCCAGATGTTCGCGAGTTACATCATCATATTTGTCAATCAGTTCCAATATTCCCAAAAAATTGCCATTGTGAACATCAAAAATCTGAGTAGTTTCCCCCTGGAAAGCCAAACCTCTACTACTTAAAAATAAAGTTGTGACCAGTATTCTTTGTAATATTGCTATCCATTTAGTTGCTTCACATTGAATCATCTGTTGCAGATTGCTGTCACTACCATGCCCTTTTAAGCATGTTCCAAGCGTCTTCCAAGCTAAGTAGTGTTTCCGATGTTCAGAGCTATTTTCGTGCAGCGGTAAATATCTGTAGAGTTTTTTGTAGGGTGTTTGTTGAGGAGAAAACCATCTTTTGCAGCTGACTCACATTTGATTTGAAAATGCTGCACGGTAAACAATGAATAGTGTTCTTCGACTCACTCCACATTAACCATTCACGTGTAAATTGCGATCTTGTTCGCTTGTTGGCTGTATTCATGTACAACAATGTTTCTTGGAAGTTTTTCGCTGATAGATCCTTTGGAAAAGATTTTGAACGGATCTGAAAAGTTGAAAAACCAGCATAAGAAGACACAATTTGCTGTCGCAAACTATCTGAGATCATTGACGACCATATACCTGGATCGTCACAAGCATAACTGTTATCATCATCATAATTCATACCTAAGTCCGCATTGTCATTGTACTTTTTATCATCTTGACCTAAAGCAGGAGAATCTTTGTTGGTTGTAACTATTTCTTCTGCGTCTGCGTTAACTTGACGTTCCGAAGCCGCAATATCCTAAGTAATGTCCACTTTCTGTACTTGCAGACTTGCTCCTGACACTAGTCCAAAAAAAGAGCTAGAGCACGTAGATTGACTTCCTGAGACCTCTGAACCTGATGGCTTGAGTTTTGTAGTAGATTCCTAACACGTTGTAGCAGGAACGGACAAGTCATAATTGTGATCTTTCGGAACTACTTCTGCTTTTTCTTCAAACTTAATCAAATTTGCAATCGTCTGTAGACCTTTAGCTTCTTTTTCCAATTTTTCTTTTTGAATCTTTCATTTTAAATCTCCAGATTTGTGTTTGTAGCTAGACATCTTTACTTGTCTATATTTCCGTACCGTACAATCTGTAAAAAATACACCTCTACTAAAAATGCGTTCCTTTTTTATATGTTAAATCACACATGATTCATCGATGTAGATGTTTACTTTCCCTCAAGGCATGTACAATACTTATTTTATTTCTGTTTGAAAACATTAAAATTTATAAAAGTATTATTTTTTGAAAACACGTTTTCCTTCTAGGGCAAGTTAATGTAAAAATGTTAACCCCATGAATGGTTAATTTGACGTTAAAAAGTATTTTTGACCAGCAAAAATTGTTTTTAAAAACAAAATAGTAATGTAATTTAAATGTTCCCAGTGTTCGGATAAAACATTTTCGACAAACAAACCATATCTGTCCTGAGTGGAATTTGAACCTGGAACCTCTGGTTAGCAAACCTAACACGCTACTCTATCAGCGACTGCTTATAACATTGCATAAGGACACAACTACTACATGCACATAACAAAAACAACTCAGTGATATACACAAGGATTGAACTCCAAGTAATTCAATGTTACTTGCTATAATTGCCTATATCGATGATAAGCACTGTGCAAGGCACAGTGACAGTTGCAAGAGGTGTCCAGCCGAGTTCAACTTTCCTTATTACTATCGTTGTGTTTGTGCGCTCAGCCAATCAAATGCTTCGGTTGTTGTGGTGTCAAGTGAGGCGAGCAACTAAACGAAGAACAACACACTACGTCGCCAGATGCTCATTTGAAAGCACTGAGAAATTATGAAAAATACGTGGATATGTATTATTTACTCTCAGGAAGAAATAATTAAAACTCCGACATAATCTGATGAAAAATTAATTTAATGGGCGACACTGTCAACCAAGAAGCAGCTAAGGGCCAGACTTTTGAAATAAACTAGAAAATCTGCTTAATATTCAGTCTTTTAAAGTTGTCATGTAAGTTTAACTAAAAAGGTTATTTCGTTTGCAGAAGACCTTAGCTGAACGAACTCAAATCATAAGTGCATCACTCGCTCAGTCAGGGCTATGATGTTGGCGTGCAACAATGCTGGGAATTGTATAATGCACTGAGCCAGAATAATTTAGGAGCCTCCCTACATGATGCTTGTTTGTTTGAGGCACGGGTTCAATAGAGCGCTAAGGATGCCTCTGACCGCCAAATATACTGGCAGTTTCACGTTCACCTGTACTCGCAACTTGCAAAGCACTCAGCGACTCAACTGGCGTGCAGTGTTTTACTATTGATTTTTTCCTATGAGACTTCAAGCGCAGGTGGTAACGTGACCCAGTAAATTTATTCAAGGAAAGTGTAGTGCTAAGTCCAATATATATTTCTATTTTCGAGCCTTACGAATTCCGTTTGTATTTTTCCAGATACAGCTGTCTGGAAAAGCCGTTTTTAGCCATTTTGTGGGGTCCAAAGTCATGTTTCTACTAAGTGTGCTGTATTTTTTTAAACTATAGTGACAAAGTTTAAGTGTGTATTCTTTTCATATCATAGATATTCACACTGTACGCACGTTAAGTAGTTTCGTCAGAAAAAGAATAAGCCAAACATGCTGCAACACATTTCAAGTAGAGGTAGGGAGGCCCCTTAATCTTGTTACGGTACTGATACAAACGTTACTAAGGATTTAGTATGTTACACATTCTTGTCTTTTCTTAGTTGGTGTAACTATCACATAACATAACAGCATAGCATAATGTACCGAACGTGAACACGCACAACAGTAAACTAATACAAAACAAAACCATGTCACATTAGTCATCACTCGCAGTCACACGCAGAATGACTGTAGTACAGGTAGGAGGGTAGGAGAACAAGAATAACCAAGGTCATGAAAAGGGGAAGGAGAGTAGGGAGGTAGAAAGGGGAAGGTCAAAGAAGTTTATAATGCAGCACGTACCTACGCAGTCGCATACCTCGCCCACACGCACATTATCACTGATGATAACTTATGGAATATCTACCCGGCCTGCCTTCCTTCATCGCTACACTATAAAAGTTACAACTTTTCTTCTATATTGGTGTCGTCTGTAGAATTTTATTTTTGCATGGAAGATAAACATTTTTTGAAACAAAAAAAATATTTCCAGCATATAGCATATTTAAAAAAAATTCCAGGCCGAGCCCGGGCTCCTACATGATCTGGGCCCGAGACCTGGAGGTACACTTGGAGACAGAACGGAGGACATAAACGTGAACTAAGTAAACGGTTTCCAGGTTCCGACGACCTTACCGTATGTGGCGATGCTTCATTACGCATGCCGACCTTTCCGCTTGCAGAGGCCAGAGAATGTTGCGCAAATAAAACAATTAACGGGTAGTACTTATTTTGACGGTCTTTTGGTGACCTCGGAGTGTGTACAACACTTAGTGTAACGGCTGTTCACGGTAAAATGAGCACTTTTGAAAACCCTGCGTAAGATCTACTTGTATGCACGTTGTGCATTCTTCCACCTTACGTAAAATTAACATTATCGTGGGCCTTATCACTTAATCCATGCGTCGGTCAAGTGAAACTGTGAAATTACTAGAAAACGAAATATTTTTAATCCGTTTATTTTTACACTTTGATTTATATATATATTAAAAAAAGCGGAAGAAATAGTTTAATTTATCACAAATATTTACCTTAACTCTTTTATTCGACGTTAAGATATGGAACTACTTTCCATCCATCGTTACCAACTTTACAGGGCGCATATCGCTCAGTGCGCCCCGTTAAAATATATAACAGGGGCAGTGACTTTTATCTAAGGCGGTTTTCAAAATTGCTCACTTTATATGTGGACTAACCTACAAGTATTTATGCTTTGTATTTTATGTCATAGATAATACTTTGACCTAGTCATCTCGCTGTTGCTGTTTGCAAAGCAAGTGTTGAGCCCATATCGCTGGGCAATTCAAGGACTAAAGGTAATTCACATAATTTTCAATAGTACAGTCGATATACTCATAATGGCACACGGCGGCTATTTTAATTACTATAGAACGAAGAGAGTCATCTGATTGGACAGTATACTCCGTCAGTATACTACCAAGTGTGGCTTGTGGATGGGCAGGTAATGTTCTTTTGGCACAGTCTTCCCCAATATTAGTAAGTAGGGTCACTACGAAAGTAAAATTATTGCACGGCAAACAGATTTGCTAACAGGAAAATGAGTATCGTAACTTTTTAGTTTGGATTTTAAAGGGCTTTTTAACGTACTCCGGTGTTGTGCCTGAAGGCTTATCAGGGGAAGGCTTACAAACTAACTTATGACTTCTGAAACTAACATGACTTACCTGGGATTCGAACCCAGAGCCTCCCGCACTAACCGACTACGCCACGGGATGTCGGCGATACTTGTAATAAAACGATATCATGTGCATTGTACTTAATGTTTGCTATAAGCTGTTCACGGTAAAATGAGCACGTTTGAAAGCCCTGCTTAATATCTACTTGTATGCACGTAGTGTATTCTTCCGCCTTATGTAAAATTAATATTGCCATAGGCCTCATGGCTTTATTCATGCGTGGGTCAAGTGAAACAGTGAAATTATTAGAAGATTAGGGTCTATACATTGTACAAATTTGCTCATTTTTACACTTCGGTTCATCAAAAAAAAAAAAAAAAAAAACAGAAAGCGAGAGAAATAACTTAAGTTTTCACAAATGGTTGCCTAACACTTTTTGTTCGACGTTAATATATGGAAATACTTTCCTCTCCATCGTTACCAACATTACTGAAAGAATGTCACTCATTGCACCAGTTAAAATATATACATATAGGGGCAGTGACTTTTTTCTAAGGTTGATTTCAGAAGTGCTCACTTAATCGTGAACATTCTTTCCGCAGCGATCGCTGCTTCTTTCTGAACCTTTAAAGCAGCTATAGTCTATTCGCTTTTCTTCACCCTTTTTTAATCAAACCTTCGAAAAATCACCCTATGTATGCCGTACATGCTGTTTTCTAAATATGTCATCTATCATAAACGTCTCAAACTTGTATTAACATAAAAGTACCTTATTTTCGGTTAAATTGGATTTTATTTGCTATATTATATTTAATATATAGTATTTCGTTAATAATTAATTTGAATAAAAAGCAGTAAGCAAATAAGTGTTTTTGTAATTCCCAGTGGGAAATAGTTCTTATGCAAAATATTATTACACTGAGTTGCGAACGAATGTGGTGCGTTGTCCCTTTAGTATAATTCCCTAGACTTGGTTAAGCTTTGTTTGCATGAAGCTGATGAATGCCTTGAAAGTAGAACTTAAGGAGGGCTTTACAGAAATTTGAAGTAACCGTGAACGGACTATAGTGAGACGCATTTCGCTTTTAGTGTCCGAGGTGGCAGCACTAGTAGTATAGAAATGCCGATTTGAGCGCAACCGCAAAAAGTTGCGTTTGAGCGCAACCACAAAAAAGTGGCTCAAAAAGTTGCGTTTTGGAGCAGGTGCAAAAAAAGTGGATTAAAAAGTTGCATTTGGTTAGTTCGTAGTCTTTAGAAAAAAAGTTGCGTTAAACTTTGCGTTTGGGTGCATATACAAAAATACGCGTAATAAATGTGGGGGTTGGGTGCAGTTGCAAAAAAAAAAAGTGGCTCAAAAAATTTGAATATGTAAAAAATTAAATATTGTATATAATAAATGGACGCAAATAAAAATCAACTACTGTCTAATATGATGACGACAATGGCAATGAAAAAGGTTAACGCAACTGGTAATGTCTGGAAAGAATATAAATTTAAGAAAGATGTTTTTGCGAAAAGAAAGAAGAAAAATCTCAAGAGAAGTATGTCAAGTGTGAAACTTGTAGTCACTTTTACAAACCATCTCTCATAAGAAGTCATCTTAAAAGTAGATTGCACAAAGGTCTTACACCAATACATAATAAATCACATGAACCAACAAATGCATGGGAAATTTTTAAAATATCGCAACATTTAATATCAAAACAGAAGTTCCCTCGAGAGAAACAAGTGAAATGCGAAACTTGTAATCACTATTACAAACCGTCTCTCATAAGAAGTTACTTGAGAAGTAAAATTCATAAGTACACACCCAGATTCAGTGTAGAAGAAATCGAAACTGCATTTCAAAATAGGATCAAGACTTATGCTGTAAAGAATTTGAATGGATACATAGACCCAAATAATTTCCTAAACGGTGTAAAAGAAACTGTCACTGAACTAATTAATAAACATTCAAAATCACTCAAAGTGAACATGAAACTCTTCACTGAGTACAAAAGGGGAATTGGTGAGAATATCGAATATGTAGAAAGCTCCTTTAAAACAAAGAACGAAATAATCTGAAATCGACTAATCTGGAAGAATATTATACCAACACCATATCGAAAATCATAGCTGAGATGGGGGCTTTCGAAGCAAAGGGATCTCAGTGGGTACTCAACAGAATATTTAAACTAGAAGTGCGAATAAATAAATATGTACCATTCAAGGGCAGTTCTTATGTTGATCTCCCAGAAAAAATCAAAGCTAAGCAGGTGGTAATTAATATTAAGAATAATGATCAAAAATTTTTTTTTTTTTGTCTGTTCTATCTGCACTGCATCAAGTACAAAGAGACCCCCAAAGAGTGAATAAATACATAGCTTATGAACATGAGTTTGATGATGCACTTAAGGGTTTGGAATTTCCAATGAAATTGGATAGCATATCAACCTTTGAGAAAAGAAGTGGAATTTCTATTAATGTATACGCATACGAAGAAGAAGATGATGGTAAGAAATATATAATCTCCCCATTAAAAACAACAAAAAATAAGACAGATAAGCACATTAACCTACTCTATATCAAAGACGAAAAGATCGACCACTACTGCTGGATAAAAAGTCTTTCGAGACTTATCGCATCACAAGTAACAAACCATCTAAAGGAAAAAATGACATATTAAGATTTAAAAACCAAAATCATTCTTTGAGAGTTCCGTTTGTGATATATGCTGATTTTGAATGTTTTTTGACTAAAATTGACACTTGCCAACCAAACCCGGCTAATGTTACACAAAACCATATCAAAAACACGAGCCTATTAGCTTCTGTTACTATGTAAAATTCGAACATGGATACTATAAACCACCAGTAACATGTGAAGGATCTGATTCATCTACTGTATTCGTTAAAATGCTAATGGAAGAAGCAAAGTCTAGTGGTGATATATACACAAATGAAAAACCAATGCTTCCACTAACTCAGAAAGAACAAATTGTTTATGATACAACTACCCATTGTCATATATGTGAAAATTCTTTGAATGGTGATTCTGTGAGAGATCATGATCATCTTATGGGGGAATTTAGGGGAGCTGCATACAGAGATTGTAACTTATATAGAAATCCATCTTTTATCCCTGTGTTTATACACAATCTATCTGGTTATGACACACATTTATTCATAAGAGATCTTGGCATCGATGAAAATAAAATTGATCTAATTCCCAACAGCGAAGAAAAATATATTTCTTTTACGAAACATGTATTGGAAAGTCTAAATCTTAGATTTATTGACTCATTTAAATTTATGGCTAGTAGTATCGATAAACTCTCTAGCAACCTTTCCAGAAGCCAATTCCGAGAAACGTGTAAGTATTTTTCCAATGAACTTCTTGACTTTGTTATAAGAAAAGGTGTTTATCCATATGACTACATGGATAGTGCAGAAAAATTTTGCGAGACATCACTTCCATCCAAAGATGCATTTTACAACAAACTCAATAAATGTGACATTACAGATGAAGATTACAAATTTGCAAGAAAGGTGTGGGAAAAATTCTACATAAAATCTCTAAGAGAGTACACAGAACTCTATAACAAATCTGATGTATTGATATTGTCCGATATAATGGAAAAATTTAGAGATGTATGTCTCAAAACATATACGCTAGATGGGCTATGAGCCAGTATTTACCCTATGGTAGGTTTAAGTGGAGAAATGCAAATATAGAAGATGATTCTAGCAAAGGTTATATATTAGAAGTTGATTTGGAATATCCACATGAACTACACAATCTCCACAAAGCTCTGCCATTGGCACCAGAGAATAATATACCAGAATGTTCAAAAAATCCCAAACTCTTAACAATCTGGATGATAAAGAAAAATATGTATTATACTATGTAAATCTTAAACAATATCTATCTCTCGGAATGAAGTTGAAAAAGATCCATAGAGTTCTGGAGTTTGATGAATCAGATTGGCTTAAGTCCTATATTGATGTAAACACAAATGTGCGAACAAAGTCTACAAATGACTTTGATAAAGATTTCTACAAATTAATGAACAATTCTGTTTGGGAAAAACAATAGAAAATATTAGAAACAGAGTGGATATATGGTCGTGCACAAGTTCTAAGCAAATGGATAAACTAGTGGCTAAACCAAACTTTAAAGATAGAACTATATTTACTAACTCTTTGGTTGCAGTTCATATGGTTAAAACAAAAATATGCTTTAACAAATCCATTTATGTTGGAATAAGTATACTTGAGCTATCAAAAGTCTTAACGTACAATTTTCACTATAATATAATGAAACCAACGTATGGGAAAAATATTGAACTGTGCTACCAAGATACTGATTCATACATCTATTACATAAAAACACCAGACTTCTACAGTGACATGAAAGAAATGGTCGATCATATTGATAATTATGACTATAAAAAAGATAATCCATATGGTATACCATTAGTTAACAAAAAGATTATTGGCAAAATAAAAGATGAATGTAATGGAAAAATAATGGAAGAAGTAATTGGATTGAAAACGAAAATGTATGCAATAAATGTGGAAGGTGTGTAAAGAAAAGAGCAAAGGGTGTGAAAAATACTGTAGTCAGAAATGAGATTAGTTTTGGTGACTATAAAAAGTGTTTGATTGGTAAAAATGTGTTGTACAAAAGTATGAATCTTATTAAAAGTAAGAAACATGAACTCTATATGATTGAGTTGAGAAACAAAGTATTAAGTTTCGAAGATGATAAAAGATTTATTCTTAAAGATGTTATTAATACACTACCATGGAGGCACTACAAAATTGAAAAAGGGTGATACTATGAAATATTATATAACAGTAAATGTTTTTAATGTATAACCATCCATTAAAAACTAACAACCATACATGTTTGCGCACTATTGAACTTTGGTGATTCTTTCACTTTTAACATCATAAATTAGGTTTTTTTTGTCTTACTAGTACCACATTACAAATAGTTGTAGCCGATATTGGTTCATTAAAATCAACTGTTAAGTTTCAGATTAGTTCGATCTTTTACAATAATGGTTTTCCTGTAAGAACAATCAATAACATACAATGGTCTTCCAATAAATGACCCAGAGTTGAAGTGCAGTTTCTTTATTACGATAAGGGGTATATAGTTTAGTCTTTGAATTTCTAAAATCAGTGTAAGCAATATACATCTTATCGAAAATTTTATCGTCAATGTTTAAATTCCAATTCTCTTTGGGAAACACTTCAGTCTGTCCATTCTTAATATAAATATTTTTGACAAAACAAGAGTCAAACATTGAACCGTGTATGAATGCCCAGGATCTTCTTTTCTGTTTTGCTGAAAACCAACAATGACAAAGTCTGGCATATCGAATTGGATTGAATTGAGCTGATATTTTATATCAATCTGAAATGATTTTGCATTAGTAGGTACTGGTTTTTCAAGACATTGCCAATAATTAAAACTAATTGGAATTTTGGGGTGTTTGTATAATTTTGTTTTAATTTCGTCTCCATAAATAGGATCGTATTCAACAATTGGCCACAGAATTTCCATTTTCTCAATAACAATTTTACCAGCATCTGGTATATTATCTTCATAATCAGATTCATCTGCTTTCTGTGGGGGTCTTCTGTAAAAAGAAGCATCATCATTAGAATTTCGATTGAATGTGATCTTGTACCCACCTTTCCAGAATATTTCATTAAAATCTCTCATAAACCCAAACAAATATCTTAATGGATAGGTAATTTCGTTACGCTTATAATTCCTAACATATTTACCTAGTTCTATCTCCGATATTTGGATGTATGTTGATTCTGATTCCGAACCTAGCAATGTATGCATCATTGTTGAAGTGATGCCAGGGTTGTCAATACTTTCGATTATACAACCATATTTAGAGATCTCTAATCTTGAGAACTGAAATGGGAAGAAATTCTCACAAAGATCAATAGTTGAAGTTTTCTCATAATCGGCATTTGTATCTCTTTTAGTTATATTATACTGTTGGTATACATAAGCTTCATTTGGATATGAAAATGCATCGCCAATAGGAATATCAAACTCAATGTGCCTGTTGTATTCATTCAAATTATTTTTTGTTTGGTCGTTTGGCGGAAACGACTGACTCATAACTTTCAATTTTTTGTTGATCCATTTGTTATATAGAAAAAAAATTTCTTAATCAACTACACTTTTCTTATCCACCCAAGAAGTATGATTACTATCAAAACCTATCCATTTAATTAGCAGCTTATTTCCTTTTCTTCGCAAAACTTTTTCCACTAAGTAGTCTTAATCATATTTGGTCTTAAGCAGCTCTGGCTCATAAAAATACCTTTAATAAGTTCATTTTTTAAATCTTTTATTCTGTATGTCGTGGGGTTTGTGCGCAATACTTCACACACCTCAAATACTTCAGTGGACCAATTTGGTGTATATCCTTTTTCAAACAAATTTTTACTTTAGTAATATGAACTTTATCTCCTATCGCAAACTTTGGTTTATCCATTTTTCTTTCTCCTCCATACATGTTGATTAGAATAGAACTTGCATTCTTTGCATTTATATTGGTGGGTTTCATTCCAATTGTACTGTGAACAGTGTTATTATATTCACTTATTAATTTAGGTAATATAGCTACCCATTTATAGTTTCCCTGCATAGTAAATATCTTCCACATTTTCTCCTTCAATGTTCTATTAAATCTTTCTACAATGCTAGCTTTCTTGTCACTGTATGTTGAATAGTGTGTTATGTTATTGGCCATTAATACCTTAAATGATTTATTGAAAAATTATTTCCCTTCGTCTATTTGTAAATGCATGGGTTTTCCGATCATTCAAAATAGATTTAAATGCTAACGTAACATTTTCACCAGTTTTATCTTTGATTGGTATTGCCCATGCATTTTTGGAAAACATCTTTCATGGTCAACATATATTTAAACCCTTTGTTAATTCTCTGTTTACCTTTCAAAGATCCAGAATTCATCTCAACTAAATCAGCTTGCCAAAGATCATCGAAACCAAAAGATAGAACAGTTCTTTCGGGAAAGTTTTTTCGCATTGGTTTATGAATTTCATTTACAATATCATATTTTATACCCCCACCAGTGAATATCGAGTTATTGGTAACACAACATCTACAAACATATTTAATTCTTACTTTGTTATTATTTGTAAGTTTATATGAACTTAGTGTATTTTTCATCCATTTGAGTCAGTATACATTTGAGTTATTATTGTTCATTTTATTAATTTATATAATAAATGAATCAACAAAAATTGTAAACAATATAGAGACGAATACAGAGAAAAGAAGGCAGCGAATTGAAAAGTTTAAAACTTTTAGAAAATTTCGCCAAGATGAATATAATAAAAATAAAAAACGCGAACAACCATTGATAGATGCGATAGAAGATTTGGGACAAAAAATTGGACATGTAACAAATGAGAATAAGAGCATAATAGAAGAACTTGTTCCATTTGCTGTTAAGAATTTAGACTACCCACAGACACCAACAGAAACATCTTTTGAATGAAAACTGTTTGGTAAAACAGGCACCGATGAACACTATTACGATGGTATTAAACGAATTGGCGATGATGATGAACGCTATGACGATGGCATTAAACACATTGACGATGACGAAGCATTGGGGCATTTGAAAACTGATATCTTACAGTTACCTAACTACAAAACAACATTTATTGATAAGAAAGTGGCCGATTTCTTAATTGACTGCAAAGACAATTTTTTTGGACTAAAGGCTGATAAAGGTAGATTGTATATTGGTGACAACGAAGTAACATTCAACAATGACAAATTTACTGTAAAAGGCCGAACACACACACTGGAACTGATAGTTTAATGAAATTACTAACTAGTAAGAAAGTAACAGAAAGTGACTACACTACAACCGACTATGAACACTATAGTTATATCCTAGCAGATACAAATACAGTTTTTCAAAACAATGATCCAAATTTGGGAACGCCAAAATCGAGTAAAGTGAATAAATGGAAAATTATTATTGTTAAACCTATTTACGAGTCGATCAAAAAGAAACGTCCCTCACCTAAAAAAGGGAAAAGTATAAAGAAATTTACAGACTATCCCAAAGAATACATATGGATGGATGATGTTAGGATGCTTATTGATCGACTTCTCATTATTTATGACGAAGAGAATGCTGGAAATGATAACTATTACAATGAAAAAGTTGGAATAATGAATATGCTCAACAGCGAGTTTAGTGGCTTTGTTGTGAATAATCTTAAAGGTATATCATATCTGATAAGAATGTTAAACACTATACCACATACTTTTTGGGAGTTGGAGCATCAAGGAAAAGGGTTACTCAACTATATAATATATTCACTACCCTTTGAGTTGCATGTATCCGGTTATCAATACTTAGGTCCTGGTACTAGACTAAAAGAGAGAATTGAGCATGGTGATAAACCCATTAATCCACTAGATACGGCTGCAATGGAACATGATATAGTTTATCATCATCATAAAGATCTAGCTGAAAGACATTTAGCTGACAAAGAACTAGAAGAGAAAGCGTTCAAAAGATAGTTACGTTCAGATGCTGAGCTCAATGAGAGATTGTGGACTGGTGTTACTGGATCTGCGATGCATATTAAACATAAGCTTGGCTGGGGAGTTAAAATAAAATGAAAAAAATATTTGTTATAATAAATGAAAGTAAAAAACATTGTATTTCAAGTTCCTAACGAGGAGTTGAAGGGTTTGAATATTGATTCTTTCATAACGAGAGACCAACTGGAACGTAAAAACAAGAAATTAAAGGAGGGTAAAGGGATGACTATCACAATTTCAGTTCCACAATTCAAGAAAATGTCCAAAGAAATGAAAACTGGAACTGGTCTAACAGTTCACAAGGGTGATTTTTTACCCTTAATTTTCGTAGCATTGGGAGCTCTAGAAGCGTTAGCTGGTGGTGCATCATCTGTCGCTACATCAGTAATTAATGCTATGAAGAAAAACCAAGAATTGGAAGAAAAAAAAACGCAGACATAATTTAGCTATGGAGGAATACGACAAGGGATTGAAGAAAGTTAAGTGGGGTAAGAATGTTAAAAATAGTAACTCCATTCAGTAACTTTGATATTGATAAAATGGTTAAAAATTCAAACATTAAAAAATTTTCGAGGTGTATTTATGATCGATGAGCTACTTAACACGCCACTCGATAATGAATGTGGGATTGTTAGTCTAGATGTTTCAACAAACTCTGGTACAGACTGGGTATGCTATTGGAAAAAAGCAAACAAATATTATTTTGATTCATTTTGTGGAAATCCACCCCGACAATTAATAGCATATCTCGGAAGTGATATTTTTTGTAACAATGATAGAATTCAAAATTTCAATCAAGTAACTTTTGGTCATTTGTGTGTAATTGTGCTAAATCACTTTTCACATAATTTTAAATTTCCAAAAATTATTTCACCATTAATAAACAATGGATATATGTGGAAATGCAATAATGAGCTCTTGGATTGAAGATCAAATTAAAGAACACATGGGCAATAATACATCTACTGAAAAGATCAATCGTAATGATTTTGTTTCCTACAAACAGTTAAACGACTTTATAGCCACACTGACAAGAAATAAAAGATCATTGGATAAAGCCTATCTTACTTACTTGGAAGTAGATAATAATATAGATTTTGAACAAAAAAGACTAAGACATGTGGGAGATCCCATTGCACCAATGGACGCAATCAATTTAGAGTACTATCAGAAAAATAGAATTAACATTATTCGTTTAGTTGGGAAATACAGTTCAAAATAAAAAGTATTTTACTTTGATAATCGAATATAATATTTTTTATGAGAGATGGAACTATAGTTGAAATAATAATAAAACCAGAAAAACATATAAGTGTTATAAACTTATACCATGAACGGAGAAAAATTGACATCTATAAAACTTTTGAAGTATACTCTGATATGATATATTTTAAAATACCAAAAGCCTACAACATACCCGAAGGTACAATTGTGTTTATTTAAATAGTTATGGTATACTAATACATTTAAAAAGATCAGATTATGTTGGTTTTTAATGGAAACACTTCCATTAAAAACAAAACTTACTTATAATCTAAGAATTTAAAAAGTCTTTAATTTTATTACGTACTTGCCATTATTTAACTTACGAGTCATATCTATTGTAACAAAACCATATTCATTATTCCAACATTTTGAACAAGTCTCCCTAAATGTCTCAAACGACATATCACCACCAAAAAAATCACTCTGAATATGTTTATGATTTGTATCGTCGTGTCTGAATATGCAAAGAAAATTGGCATTGTCTCTTATAAGCTTCTTAGGTACTTTTGAATATGTCTGGGCTAAATAGAAACAATCAATATCTTTGTGTCTACCGCAAGTAAAGTTATCCCTTACCATATTTTGATTTTCAAGTATGATATCATCGAAAACAACTACAGACTCTTTATGACATTCATTTACATCAACCATTTATTCATTTGATGGAAAGAAGTATGCTATCGGTTTATTAAATAATTTTGATGCTACATCTATATCTTTCTTTAAATTGATATATTTTGGATGGTCCAGACTTTTTGAACACACATAGAGAGTACCAAAGTCCAACCATCCCTGAGCATATATAAAATTATCTATCATAAGTGTAGTTTTTCCATGGTTACTAGGACCCACTATCAAACATCTAATATTGTTAGGTAATCATTCTCTATGACGTTTTGTGGATACATTCTTGTCTGGTATTCTTATTTTAATATCCCAGTCTACATGTGTCATGTTTTTCTTGCTCATTTATTAATAGATTTTTTAAAATAATATAATAAATGAGTAAAGTATTCAAACTAACAGATAACAAATCAGTGTTGAAGAAAAGACATTACCCTTTAGAGATAGAGGGGCACTCATTGGCTTATGTTCAGTTCTATAATACTTATCTACTGCATAACATTATCTCCGGGAAAGATAAGCTATATTTTGTGGGCCAGAATGATATGTAATCAGCAATTGATATTCCAGTTGGCCAATATAGCTTAAAAGATCTTGAAAAAACTATAAAAGCAATTTTTTAATTTAGTGTAGATTCAATGGATGGGAAAGAAAATTATATATCTTTCGAGCTGGATAAAATAACAAACTGAGTGAAAGTAAAATGTACGCTTAAATTACAGTTTGGAAAACGGGATTCAATAGGAAAACTTTTGGGTTTCGTAGAAAATAAACCTCTGAAAGCAAATGTGGATCATTATGGCGATAAAATTCCAAAGCTTGCTCCATTGGGAACAATAAATATACACTGTAATATAGTAAATGGCATGATATTAAAACATGATGAATACAATCATAGAGAAACAAATATAATTACCACTTTTAAACCAAGAACAACATTTGGATTTGGCGACACGATCTATTACGAACCAGCTTATCCTTTATTTTTTCCAGTGCAAACAAATCAAGTTAATGAAATATTTGAAATTAAGGATGAAAAAGGTAAGTTAATTAACTTTGATTTGTCCGAAAGAACAGTGGTATTAGAGATGAGACCATAGATATTTTTTGGGTTGGAAGTAGTCATATTCTATATATATTAACTTTAACAGTTTTTAAACTATTAAAGTTTGATATGATAAAGATGAATAATATTTCTATAGAAAGTGCAATGAAAGATTTAGAAAAAGATTTCAATGTTTCGGCTACTTTAATATGTCGAATTTGGGGATGCGCATCTAAATTTTTAATTAGACTATGTTGTAGCACATTGCCGAAGTCAGAGCGATAGTTGTGTTTCAATGATTGGATTAAAACTTTATAAAGATATGGACGCAAATAAAAATCAACTGATGTCTAATTATACGACGACGATCATTTACTCTTTAAAAAAACCGAATAGAATGCATTTGTTTAACACAATCCACCATTAACATAATTTAAAACTTTTCCACTGATAATCTGAACATATTTGTCTGGTAAGGTTACTTTAAAATTTCCAGAAGTAATTTACCACTTTGTATCCATGCTGTGTATAATTTATTTCAGCATTGTTTATGGGATAGAACTGTCCAATTGTAAGTTCGGAAAGTTTCTTAAATTGCTCGGTTCCGTTTAATACATTTAGCAACTGATCCATCTTTATTATATACAATATTTTATTTTTACGTATTCAAATTTTTTGAGCCACCTATTTTTCAACAGCGCCCAAACGCAACTTTTTACGCGGTTTTTTGTATATGCACTCAAACGCATAGTTTAACGCAACTTTTTTTTTCTAAAGACTACGATCTAACCAAACGCAACTTTTTGAGTCAATTTTTTTGCGGTTGTGCTCAAACACAACTTTTTGAGTCACTTTTTTGCGGTTGCGCTCAAACGCAACCAGTTGAGTCACTTTTTTGCAACTGCTCCCAAACGCAACTTTTTGAGTCACTTTTTTTTTGCGGTTGTGCTCAAACGCAACCAGTTGAGTCACTTTTTTGCAACTGCTCCCAAACGCAACTTTTTGAGTCACTTTCTTTGTGGTTGCGCTCAAATCGGCATTTCTATATTACTAGCACTGTTTAATCTAGTGGCAGGCTAGTCGGTTCACAATATGAAATCAGCAGAAAATAATTCCGACGGGTATTGTGTAGTTTTTAGATTAAACGTAATGATTAAGGGAACCTTTTAATGTTCTATAGTATTAAAATACCCATTGCTAGAGATCTGAAAAATTCGTGGTTTCATTTCGGGACAAGCTAGAATCCAAAACCTCGTACGTTTGTATTGCTTACGCTGTTGGTTCACCCTTTAGTTTACGTCTCCAGGACAGCTCTGAGCCAATGATAAACACTGAGTAAAAAGCAGACACAATCACCGTTTCCCATAATACAACAAGCAACCAATGAACAGTGATATTCGCATGATTTTACATACGACAATGGAGTATACCCTACATGTCATTGAACTCGCGAATTTGTCAGGTCTCTACCCATTGCGCATACAGAAAAGTATGTTCTTGCAGATTTAAAAGAATTTATTAGGTTAGTAAAAACATGCTATGTAGGTAAGTGTTGTTCAAGATAGCGGACGCGAGGGTCGTGGTTAAAATCATAAAATAGGATATCTTTCACGGAACGTATAGAAAAAAAATTTACATTTTATCCTTAATGTAAATAAAGAATTTGCTACAGTAGAAAAACTTAACTAAAATTAATATAACTTAGATTTGCCTCTAATTGCCCGATGATTTTTCGTCTCGTATCGTAGTCGATATGGGTTCTTTGAGCCATTGCAGTCGACTGTACGCCAAGATGACATATCGAATTGTTCTGTTCCATCCGTTGCAGCATCTTGTAGACATATGGGGAACTATAGTCCATTCACGGTTTCTTCGGCTTTTTTAAATCAAACCTTTGAAAAATTTACCCATGTATGACGTGTTTAGTTATTTATTAAATACGCCCTGTCACAAGCGTTTTATACGTTTGTTCATAAAAGTTACTTTTTTTCGTGTTAAATTGAAATGTTATTAATATCTTATCTATAAATTATATTGCTTCATTGATAAATAATTAGAATAAAAGACAGGGAGAAAATATGTATGTTGGTAACGTCTAGTGAGAACCAGTTCTTATTCAAAATATCATTACAATTGAATCCGCATGAATGCGGTGCGTTGTCCCTTTAGCGTAATTCTCCAGAATTGTTAAGCTTAGTTTGCACGAGGTGGAGGAATATTCTGGAAGAAGAACATTAGCATGGCTTCATAAAAGGCTGAAGTAACCGTGAATGGATTATAGTATCGAATTGGTACTGTTTTAATGCAAATTCGGTGTACGTCATTTCACCGTTATCATTATTTGCATTGCTTTTCATAAATATCCTTAATTTGTAAACGTAATTGCAAGTAGAAATGCTTGGCGTTAGAAATATGCACCGGGGAAGAGCTCTCAAGACCTCGATCTTAAGAGCCGATGAGGGCGATGGAGGTGAGTATGGGCAGCGCCGGAATGAATGGGCGGGGGAAACGGGAGATCCCCGAGAAAACCCGCCGACCAACAGCATCATTCGGCACGATTCCCACATGCAAAAATCTAGAGTGACCCGGCCGGGGATTGTACCCGAATCGCCTTGGTGGGAGGCGAGCAGGCTAACCGCTCAGCCACCGTGGCTCCGCCTACTTATAAGTTTCTCAGTGTGTTTAAGCTGTTGATAAGATACGCTGGTGAAAATGCTGCGGGTCCACGTTACGTCTGATTCAGGAATACCGATTGATAACATTATTTTTTATTTGCTGCAAAACAACAATTCTCAGGTTTCGATCTGTTGTGATATAATCAGGTCTTAATTAGACATCCTTGCCTGAACGCGCCATCGCACCTTTAAGACAGCGAATCAAGAAGGCAAGGAAATTCGCTCAAGTTATTGCGAAAAGGGCGAGCAGCAGAAACCCCCTCCACCGACCAGCGATCGAGGACATGGACGCCCAAACAACGCGCCGATATAGGCCACTGTAAGGCTGGGCGCGTCGTCTTTACACGTCCGACCAGCCTCCAGGGAAGATCAGCAGAATGGGTGTGTCTGATTGCCGCTGGCCGCTCTACTAGGTAAAGGCTGTTCATGATAAAGCGAGCACTTTTGAAATCAACCTTCGAATAAAGTTACTGCTTCTACCCGCTTATATTTTAACGGGCCCGCTGAGTGACATGAGCCCAGTAAAGTTGGTAACGATGGAGGGAAAGTAGTTCCATATCTCGACTTCAAATAAAAAGTGCTAGGTAACCACTTGTGATAGCACAAAGTATTTCTTTCACTTTCTATTTTATTTTTTATGCATTAAAGTCTAAAACAAATCGATTTGTAAAATATTTTCTTTCGTGATTATTTTACAGATTTACTTGACCGACGCATGAATGAAGTTGGGAGGACGATGGTAATGTTCATTGTACGTACATAAGGCAAAGAATACACAACGTGCATACAAGTAGATCTTAAGTAGGGCTTTTAAAAGTGCTCATTTTACCGTGAACAGCCTATACAGCATTTAAGGTGGGGACTGTACATTTTAGGGTAACATAACAATGGCGTGAGTTAAACGTAATAGTAAAGCAATATAACATAATTCAGTTATAGTAGCTCCCCCAAACATTTAATATTGCAATGTCTGTTATTGTATGTGTCACATATCTAATTAAACCCTCTCATTAACTTTAAAAGCTCTACCATCTCATCTCATTTAACTTACTTTCAACCATGCCCCTAACCACCTAACCACTTCTTGTGCGGAGTAACGATAAATGTTACTGCGTAACAGACCGCACGTGAAAAGAAGTTAGTTACATGGACTTACATAGCTTGTCGGCATTTCTTATTTATTCGCTTCATTTCCTTGCGTTAACTGGCTATTTTCATACAACAATGCAAGTTTACGACTACTTAACATGTAAACAATAATCATGTTTCCTGCCGACAGCCTTTTAAGTATGCTTATCTTAACCACAGTCGTGACACAGAGTGAGGCCATATTGTAGAACAGAAAAGCTTTTCTTCAGAAGCTTTTATAAGTATTGATGTGACACGTGGAATGTTTGGTTCTTCAAGTTGCGACGAAAGGAAACACTCTCATCATTAAACATGCTTTTTTTTTCTTTTGTTGTGAAGCGTGGCGATATATTTAACAGCGACTATGCATTCTTTTACGGCATGGCGGCCAATGAACCTTCGAATTCGTGAGCTCCGTTGTTTGGCGAGCATTTCAGAGAATGAAGAGATCTGGGCGGCTCTTAACATCGACGCCTTGGGAGTGCCGATGAGGTTGAAGCGAGGTGAGTATGGAACGGTGTCGGAATGCAAGGGCAGGGAAACGGGAGATCCCAGAGAAAACCCGCCCGTCTACTGCGATTGTCCTTCCATTGTCTCATCTGAAGAAGAACAGATTTGAGGCCTCGAAACGTCTTGAAGACTAATTATTTTTGTGCTGTTTTCGTCGCTCTGTGTCTTCTCTTTTGGTTTGTCTATTATTTTGTCAGGTTATTTTTCTGGTTTCTGTGTTGTTCTTAATGTTGATCTTTTTGGTTTTATAATCTAACAAGGAATACTTTTCCTGACTTGTGTTTCATTATGGTTTTTGTCCTATTTTTGAGCGTGTTTTGAGTTTCATTGTTTATCTGTGTCCACTGATATTGTTTTTTGCACTGTTTTGTTCACTTGTGGTGTTTTCGTTTTCGTCATCGTGTTGTCGTTTCTTTTTGTTTGTTTTCATTATCTGTCCTGTTTTGTAATAATAAACTGTTCGTCCATATTTTTGCCGGTTTAATTATTTACAAATTTATTATTCATCGACAAGGATACAGCTTTTCCTGCTTATCTGTCTGTGGTGTTGTAAAAGGTTTTTTCGTCTTTTGTCTTGCTGAGTTCTATGTGTGTGTACGGGATTTTTATTTATTCTCATGGTCGGAAATGGACACAGTCCAATCAAACCATTATAACAACATGAACTCACCATTGCCATTAAGGCGGATTCCCACCCGCTATCTTGTATTTATCGGCTTTTGCCAAAGCCTCTATTTCATAAGATGTATTGAAATTTACCGCACGACATATCCCAAATAACAGCTTCCCAAACTTTATTGAACTGTTACAGCTTCGCTACATTTATTAATTTTAGACCGGTAACTATCGAGGCGAAACGCGAGATTATTTCCTGCGAACGATTACAAAGGCGACGATAACAGCAGTAATCAAGAAATAGTGACTTCGGGCAACGCACTAGGCAATTATCTGTGCTCTGTCGTAAAAAAAAAAAAAAAAAACGATACAAAACTGTATTTCCAAAGTATGGCAAAAATTCCAGAAAATCTAAGATGGCGGGTGGGAATCTGCCTTAAACTTCAAAGAGGAAATCAGTGCCCATATATGTTATGCTGAACTCATGATTGACGAAAGTGTGGGCTATGAAAAGTGCGATGGTACATCATGCATTCACTGTTAGTGGTAAGGTGTCACGCGCATTGTGGCGAGCATCCACTGGAATGGCATAACTTATATATATATATATATATATATATATATATATATATATATATATATATATATATATATATATAATATATAGTTAGTTCATAAGCAGCGAGTGAGTCGTATGTGAAGTTGTTCGGAATCTGCTTCGCACATGCTCGTACTATGCGTATAAACCTTTTGTACAATAACCACTGTATGCCACAAATTGAGAACTTACGTCAGTTAGGCAGTGATGTAAGGAAGATGGTTCACCGTGCACGTACTACGGTCGTATAGTGTGACGTTGCAGGCGCCGTATGGAATAAAGAATAACAATGAGGAACACTGCGGCATACACCACATACTTACCAGTGCCGCAGATCACTCTAGCCACTTTAAGTACGGCGTTCACGCTCACTGGAAGCTGAAGCGTATCCGTTTGCACTGAGCAGTTTTTTATTTTTTTATTTGGGGTCGTGTGTCCCGGATATCGATATCTCCGGACCAGGGTGCAAGCGATTTTTTTGTGTGGGGAACACGAAAGCACCTACGTATCACGTGTCTGTGCACTCTAGATTCGAATCAGTGAGAATTTCACTGTTTATATTAGTCAAACGTATCTGACTGATACAACAGTCACTTCAGTGAATTTAACTTATGAACCAGTGAAAAAAATGCCATATCTCCTTCACTGATTGATTCAGTGACTTTTCCCACTGATTCGTCAGACATTTTTTCCACTGTTTTCTCAGTGGTTTATTTTTTGACTGATGTACCAGGGAAACATCTGAGCAGCTTGCTCCTTCTTTAGTTATTTTTGACTGATGTATCAGTGAAACTGCGTATAAAAATCGCCGTCAATCATCGTTTAAAAATGGCCGCTAAACGACTTGTATCAAGTGAAGTACCACAAAAACGAATAAATGAATAAAACAAATACAAAATATTCTCTAAAATGCGTTTCGTATTTCAAAATGCCATTTTACGAGGTAATTTGAACACACAGACTTTAATTCCGTTTTTACGTCTTTCATTTTGTTTTTACGTCTTTCATTTCGTTTGCATGTAATCGTCACATCACTTTGAAGGTTTAAACTGCATTTAGTGCGGCGATGAGAGTGCACTCATATGTACTATTCGTTTTAACAATCCTAACAAATCAAGGCAAAAACGAAAAGTATGAGCAAAGAATTTCAAATTATACGATTTCTCAGCGATACTTAAAACGTATATTTTCCTTTAACAATTTGAATTTGGTGTGGTAAATCAGATGGTAAGGCAACGGCCTCAGTGTGAAGATTGCACGAGTTCAATCCCGGCCACCTACGGAAATTTTTTTAACTCCTTAAATTACGGTAAATTGCACAATATAAATAGTAAACTATCGTAAATATGTTTATTTAATGTAATTATTTGCCTACATTCAGTAAAAGCAATATTTAATTCGCCACTGCAGTCAGCCGTCTTATTCAATCAATGAAATTGTTTCACGTGACTAATTCAATCAGTGAAATTTTTCACGGAAACAATCAGTGGTTTTCCACTGATTCTAAGTGGATCCATTTTCACTGATTACTGTTGAATTTCACTGCATATCAGTGGTTTCCCACTGATTCAAATTTAGAGTGTGGATAGCGTTGAATGTTCATGTACAGGCACGACTGTTTTCGCAATGTACGCGAGCTGCACTGAGGTGTAGGGTGGTAATTTCGAGAATATTTTCGATACAAAACTGTTTACATAGCACATTAGTACGTATATGACATATGTGTCAATATTGACCGTTGAGCGACCAACGTCGCTCTTGTTTAAAATGTAGACATTTTGTATTTGACTTGTTCTGTCCGATGTGTTTTCATTCCGCGAGCTTGTTCTTTGTTTACCAACCACTCTATACGTCATAGTCTAGTCCGGGCCGCACAGTAGTAATAGTGCAAACAAATAGCGGTCCCTTTGATGTGGAGGTAAAGGCTGTTCACCATAAAGTGAGTACTTTTGAAATCAACATAAAGAATGTCACTGCCCTTGCCTGCGTATATTTCAACGGGATCACTGGGTGACATGCGCCCAGTAAAGTTGGTAACGATGAATGGAAAGTAGTTCCATATCGTAACGACGAATAAAAAGTGTTTGGTAACCATTTGTGATAACTTAAATTACTTCTTTCGAAAAAGTGTAAAAATAAGCAGATTTGTAAAATATTTACTCTTCTAATAATTTCTCGCTTTCTCTTGACCAACACATGAATAAAGTGATGAGGTACACGGCAATGTTAATTTTACGTAAGGCGGTAGAATTCGTAGTGTAAATGCAAGTAGATCTCAAGCAGGGCTTCCAAAAGTGCTCATTTTACAGTGAACAGCCTTTATCCACGCTATGATCTTCTGCACAAGGCTCTGAGAATGGGCCTTGATTCGGATTGGCTACTGCATACTGCGTAAATATCCTTACTGGCTGGGCTGCCAGCCGGTGAGTATGTTTACCAGGCGCTGTTTGGTGAACTACGTTCCAGCACTATGCGGCTGTGTGATGACGTTGTGCTGGAGTGTGCGGTTGGAGTTCACGGTATAAGCGGCTCTTTCATCTCTGTATTTTTAAGAGCGCGTGCAGCATAGATTAATACCGGAAATGTTAGTTGAAGTCCGCAAGTTTTCGGCGGCCGACAGAGAAAAACTAAGAAATGGCAGTCCTGGATAACAGATTTAGTCAACTTTGTGAGAGCAAATATTTAACCAGATAGATGCACTTATTTTGCACATAATCATATGCGCTGAAATGACATGTATAGTATGAATTTACGGCGCAAGAAATAGCTCGGCAGAACTACGTCACTCTGGTATAATATTTGTTCAGGCAGTTAGTAAAAATAGTTATGTGGAATTCCCCTTTCCTAGTTCTTCAATAGTAGCTTCCAAACACTGCGATTAACGTTTATATAGGCTGTCCGCTGTAAAGTGAGCTCTTTTTAAAGGCCGTGCTGAAAAGTTCCTTACAGTTTATTTGTATCGCTTCCCCAGTTGTAAGTATAAAAATTTCCACGTAACTAATAAACACAGTGTGTACATTTTATCTCTTAAAAATTAACATCTGGGGCCACAATAAAATATACATTTTTGGTTATCATGCCCTCTGGGAGGGCCCTTAAAATTTGCTCACTTTATCATGAATAGCCTTTAGCTTCAATTTATGTCTGAAACACTCTTAGAGGCTGTTCACAGTATAGTTAGCTATATTGAAATCCCTACTTATATATACTTCTATGCACATTCTGTATTCTTCCGCCTTATGTAAAATTAACATTGCCTTAGGCCTCCTCACTTTATTAATGCGTCGGTCAAGTAAAACTGTGAAATTATTAAAAAAGTAAATATTTTATCAATCTGCATATTTTTACACCTCGACTCACTTTAAAAAAAAAAGCGAAAGAAATATTTTAGGTTATCACTAGAGATAATGGAAAATCGCGAACATTTCTCGAGACAACATATCTTCTACAACACTCTAACTAGTTTATTCTTACATGATTGGATGAACAAGGTTTTGACTCGGCGAAGTTGTTTGCAGACCAATCATGAACGTTCTTCCTTATAGTATCAGATTCCTCATTGGCCCCCGTGGAGTGGGGTGATAGCCTTCATACATGCATGGCAGCCAATAAGGAAATAAAACTGTTAGACATGTGCACAGTACGTTGAATCCTAGCAAACAGTGACTTTTCCTGTGATAAACCATCATCTTTAGTTATCACTAGAGACAGTGTGTTTTTCGCGAAAAGATTTCAAGACCAGTTGTACTCCAAAACACTTTTATTCATATACACTTTCGTGGTTGGATGATTTTAAATGTCTCGTGCCTCAAGTGTCTGCCCCCGAATCATAAAAGTTCAGTTCGGAGTACTTTAGTACAATTGGCAGTCAAATAGGAACATTTCTTCTCACGTAGACACGTGGCCAATAACCAAAGGAAGTTGTGGTTCTGAACGTAGGATATTGAAGTCTAGCATGGCCGTAAAAATTTTCGCGAGAAACACCTGTCCCTAGTTATCACAAATGGTTATCTAACACTTTTTTTTTCTACGTTAATATATGGAACTACTTTCCCTCCACCGTTACCAACTTCACTGGGCGCATGTCATTCAGGGCGCCCGTGTAAGTATATGTAGGTGGTGGTAGTGAATTTTTTCTAAGGTTGATTTCAAAAGTGCTCACTTTATCGTGGACAGCCTTTAACTACTGTGTGCTCTGGCGATTACCGTCGCTGGCGCCATTTGTGACGGCGGTTCGGAGTCGCGGTCTCTCGGCGACTGGATTCTTACGGGAGCCGGCTGCGGTCACTGGCGGGGGCATTGCGCAATGGCGGCGGCAGATGTTATCCCCGCGGAGGATGACTGACGGGACGAGATGGCAGGAATGTCATTAAGCAGACCGCCAGCTGCACATGTCGCTGACCGCGACGTAGCTTCCGAGTAGTTGCCCGGCAGCACTAGGCACATCCGCTGCTCCTAGCTCTTCCAGTCTCTTCTCGCGGCCCGGTCCGGCCATCCTGATCTCGGTTTCCCATCGTTTCCCGAATTCACACCAGGCGAATGCTCGGATGGGTCCCAACAAAGGCCATGGACGATTCCATCCCATTCCTTCCCCAATTCCTCTTCCCTGTGCAACTTGCACCGTCAAATGTCCTCGCTGTCCACGAGAACTTAAGGGGGAAGTATCCTTACAATCTCGGATTTACGTATTTTCCTCATTAACTTAATTTTCGGAGTCAATATTTAAAAACCAAGCTAGTCAAAAATAGGGAACATTTTAACAGTTATTTCTAAATCCCATTTTTTTCTTACATGATTAGTTTCACATCTGTAACTGTAATCAAACATTACCTAATTAATTAATAATTTCAGCCCCACGTGGGAAAATACAGGTATATTAGAAACCTTACAATTGAAAAAAAATCGTTAAGTAGTCGTCTATGTTATGTCTAGCTTTGATTTTTTATTCCTGGTCATACAGTTTCATAACGAAGATTTGTAAGAAAATCTGAAAATGGAGTGGATACTACCCCCTTAAGAGGAGTACGAAGTGAAACATTTTTTGAGAAATCGTTGTTTGCGCGCATTCGCGTATCTCGGTAAATATATGTTGTGTAAACACGACCTTTGGCTAGAAAAGGTAAAAAAAAAATTATTATCTATGACACTAAGTTTTTACTTTTAACATATTAAGTATATTCATGGAGAAAAAATTCGTGAGACTAATCAAATATCGTATTTTTTAAGCTTGCCTATGCAGTTCCCTTAAGCGGCAAGAGAAAAAGTTAAAACATACGGACGTAGTTTAATCTGTGGGTTTTCATTGCATGTAATAAATCCCCCCCCTGTTACAGATCTGAATTGCACAGTATAGGACCACGACGGAAACACTACACGCCTTGCGCGTACGAGCGATAAGGCACTAGGCGTACGTGTTCGTGTCGCCCTTATCGCTCCCTCGCTTCTTGACCTGGGACGCGCAGGTTCACATTACTCTTAAAGCCATGATCCTCCATTTTTACAGCTTTTGCGAGAATTAATTTTTTGAACCCAAACGGGAGCCAATATTTCAAAATTCTCTTACAATTTGTAACAAAATTAAAAGAGGAGTTTACAATATCAGCTCCCGTTTGGGTTCAAAAAATTAATGCTCGCAAAAGTTGTAGAAATGGGAGCGCGTGGCCTTAAGCCTAGCTAGCTACCTACCTACCTACCTATAGTCTCTTCACGTTAAAATGGGCACTTTTGAAAGCCCTGCTTAAGATCTACTTATATGCACGTTGTGTATTGTTCCGCCTTATGTAAAATTAAACATTAACATTGCCAAGGGCCTCATCACTTTATTCATGCGTCGGTCAAGTGAAACAACGAAATTATTAGAAAAGTAAACATTTTACAAATCTTCTAACTTTTTACACTTCGATGCATTAAACAAAACAGAAAGAGAAAGACATAATTTAAATGATCACAAATTGTTACCTAACACTTTTAATTCGACGTTAATGTATGGAATTACTTTCCATCCTTCGTTACCAACTTTACTGGGCGCATGTCATTCAGTGCGCCCGTTGAAATATATACAGGTAGAGGAAGTGACTTTTTTTTAAGGTTGATAGTGCTCATTTTATCGTAAACAGCCTTTACCTACTTACCATCTCACCGCGGCTCGAGAAACACAGGTCTGCCAATGGCACGTGAACCTCTGACATCAGGTTGGAACCACTTTCTCAGTCGTATTTACTTTTCAAGGAACAAGTGGATTTGCCAAATGAGAATGACGTCACGTTGGGCATCTGCGCAGAAAGTGACGCACTGGAAAGCGACATTCTGGCAGACTTTTATTGCCACGGGCTACGAATTCTGCCAGCAATAATAATTACACTTTTAGGGGTATAAGAGTGTTCCTTTGTTATAATAGCAATAATGACGCTGTCTAGTCTTTGTCATGTTGCGCTGCTATTTCCAGTTTCAAGACGGTCAAGACTGAGAAGCTTTAGATCTGTACGAAGTGTTTCTGGGCATGCCGTAATGCATCTGATCAGCGTTCGCATGGCCATGGGTCATATCTCGATCAATTTTACACTTGGGTGTGGTTTTTCTCGGGTTCTTTTCAAATACAGCTGAGGACCTAAAGTTTTGGTCCGCAATCTGGCTTACTTGTTGGTGGTGAAGAAATCGGACTGCTTTGCTCTACTTGTTTGCTTAGAGACCAGTTGTAAAATCATGGTTGAAGCTTCAAACAGTTTTCTGATAAGTAACGAGGTATTTTAATCTCACGTTTTCATTGGACTTACTCTCCTCGCTTTGAAACATTTTGGCTAACCGGAAGGTGACTTCCATCCCAAACTAAGCAAAACATATTCAGCCCGTTCACTCCCCGTGTCCATGACCTAGCACTTGTTGCATACGAATGGTACTCATGGTCGGAACTGTACACAGCAAGCAGTCACTGGCCGGTGTTTTGATTAATTTAGTATTTGTCAACTTAATACGAGATTGTGATCTATCAATTTGTCTTACTTACTATGTTACATTGTTAATTTAGTAAAGGCTGTTCACGATAAAGTGAGCACTTTGGAAATGAACCTTAGAAAAAGTCACTACCCCTGCACGCATATATTTCAATGGGTACACTGTGTTGGTAACGATGGATGGAAAGTAGTTCCATATCTTAAAGTCAAATAATAAGTGTTAGGTAACCACTTGTGATAACTGAAAATTATTTCTTTCGATTTCTGTTTTTTTTTTAATGCCTCGAAGTGTAAAAATGAACAGATATGTGACGTATCTACTTTCTTAATAATTTCACAATCGCACTTGACCGGCGCATGAATAAAGTGATGCCCATGGAAATGTTAATGTTACATAAGGCGAAGGAGTACTCAGCGTGTAAACAAGTAGTTCTTATGCAGGGCTTTGAAAAGTGCTCATTTTACCGTGAACAACCTATACCTATATCATCTAATGTCGTTGTTATATGCGGAGTTTATTAGCAGAATGTGCAAAGTTTCATATGTAGAATTTTAGAATTCTTTTTTTTTTTAAAGGAATCGATTATTATTATTATTATTATTATTATTATTATTATTGTGGCAACATGTTCTTCATATCTCGATTCGTGAATACTACCATAATATTTTACAGTCATACCAGTTAATTTATTACATACAATTGTTGAAATATGTAGGTCTATAGTTAGATTAGTACAATGGATTATTATATTAGTGTAGTGTACATCACAGCTAGATATGTTGAATTATGTAATTTTCTTTTTACTTTAATAAATTATTGCTTTTATGTATAGATTTTATGTATGTGTACAATGGGTTCAGGGGCAGAGAAAGCAAATTATGCCTTAACTGCATCCACAGAAAATAAGGTGAAATAAATCATAAATAAATATGAATTGCTGAGATTTCAGCACCTCTCACTTGTGAGTGGTCAATATCGACAGCAAGGAAACATGCAATGTGTTGTTCACAGATTGCGAGAATTACGCTCGACACAAGTACATCGTCCGTCATAAATTGTAACGATTACAACACTTGAGCTCGTGAATTAATACGGGCCTGAACAGGTTGAAAGTAAACATATCCGTGACTTGCTCAGGATCGAGTCCTGAACCCGGCTGCGAGTGTTGCCTCCGAAAATATTGAAATTGAGACACTCTGGCCTTTCCTGTTTGCCTTTCTTCAGCACGTTTATGGGGAAAAAAAATTTCTCGCGTAAAATATTTTATGTCACACATTGATCAGTTGTAGTCGAAATTACGCTGCGCGTTCTTGCTGTCCCCCCCCCCCCCCCATCCGCGGGTGAATGTAGCGTGAATGATTCTCTACGGTTACGGTTCTTGAGGTTGTAATGAAGTTAGAATTGTTTATGGCGCGTTTGTATTTGTTTGCATCGAATATGCACTTATAAACGTATACTGTTTCAGTTCAACTGAGAAAAAAAATGGTCACAGTTCTTTGGCGTGTTTATATGCATCCAGTGACTGTAATTCTAAGGAAAACACTTACCTTGCACGTACATTGCTGCCTACGCACACACACATTTCCCGTAAAGTACCCCTGAATGACATACAGTAATATCGTTGTGGGGTTTGTAGTCTACGACTCATAGGCAGGGATAGGAAAATTTCGCGAGTTCAATGACCTGTATGCTAGACTCCACAATCCTTTGTATAGGTGAACCTCAGATGTTCGTTCATTGGCTGTTGCCTCAGTGTTACCCCATGTTTGACATAATGGTATTCACTTCGTGCTCATTTGCAAGTCGGCTATTGGCGTGGAGTCGTCCGGGGCGTGTCTAATAAACTGTGATCCAATTGCAAATGTGACTTCAGTGTACACGCGTTTGAAATCTATCTTGTCTTGAAATGAAGTCGCGAATTTTTCCTATCCCTACGCATAGGTCATTATGCATTGAAATGTATTTGTACTTGCATTTGTTGTTGAATTCTTCTGGGTAACGTATTTGGAATCTCATTCATTTGTCTATCAGTTCCAAGGCACTGTGTTCATAGCAGACCACAGAGAACGTTCCGTTTGTTGTACGATACTGTAGAGGTTTCCCGTGTATATCGGGAGGATTCCTGTGACGGACCGAGCCATTTGTGGTATCCCATTTTCGTTGATGTGGTTCCCGGTGTTAAATTACTTGTACGTACATTGACCCGCGTGCACTGAAATAGGCGTGACTTCCACGAAGTGCTGGTGAAAGTACTGTTTCTAAATCACCGCGATAGCTCGAACCAGTGATGGTGTCGAGCCCAATCCCCTGCCACGGATCATAATTTATGGCACGGAGGTCATTATAATTAGGTGTTCCCGTCGCCTTTAACGCTGAGCACAGCTTACAAGATGGAGATTAACTGAATTAAAAAGATAATACTATACGTTTATGTTACTCACTACAGAAACAAACTACATTGTACGAAGCACGTGGTACAGTTACAGTTAACTTATGTAATTCGCACTTATACAAGGCAGTCACATTCACAAGTCATAGCTAGGGCCATCTGTTTTTCGCGAAAAAATTTCAGGACAAGTTGTGTTCCAAAATACTTTAGTTCAGAACCACTTTCGTGATTAGCTCATTTGAATTGCTACGCGTCGTATCTGTATACTCGGGAATCACGGACGTTCAGTATCGGGAGAAACTTAATTCTGATTGGCTCGCTCTGATACTATTCACACAAAGACAAGCGGCTAATAGCCAAAGGAGGGCTGCAAGTGTGCACATAGAATATTGAAGTCTAGTCACTTCGTAAATCTTTTCGCGAAAAAGAGGTGGTCCTAGCCATAAAAAATAAATTTGCTGTTTCTCCAATAACTACAATTTTAACATAGGTTAACAAAATTTTTCTCCTCACTGGTACTTCATTTTCTGTGTCTGAATCGTCCGATTCCCCTTAAACCCCGTTACATAACAGTGACTTTGACTGTCATAATAAAATATATGCGTAGAGCTAGTGATTTTTCGCGAATAAATACTGGTACATCGCAGACGTGATTACTTTAAGCACCCAACAGTAGTTTGTCTATTGCCATTGGTTGCTGTCTGCTTCAGAAGGCGTCTTCATATTTGACCGGGTCACTAAGAATTCGGCAACATCGGCACGGCTCCTGCGTGATTCGTGTGCAGACATTTAGCACGTACCAAAAAATCATTCAGCTAATCAGGATAGGAAAACGACCCTACAGTGTTTTAAAATATAACTTGTGAAATGTTTTCGCGATATTTCACTACCTCTAGTCATGCGGATCCAGGCCGCTGGCTAGGGGATCGACGAATCAATTCCTTTTTATAAAAGTGTGGAGTAAAAATCAAAATTAACAGTGCGTGTAATTAATAAGGGCCAGTGGGTAAGGTAGCAGGCAATAAATAGCCCCACTTTATCCATTTGAGTAAAACCAGCGAAGTGTGTCCTTTTGGAAATAAAATAGCAGCGTAAATAATTATTTCGGTGACTGAATTTAACTGCTTCCATGGTGTTGCCCGCTGAATTTCAATGAATCTCGCAACTAGCAGGCATATTTTCGCAGTGTTTTCCGACTGGTTGCTCTCCTGTTTCCGCCTGTTTCATGTTTACTTTGTTGAGACGTAAGATACCTTTTTCTTGCCGCAAAGTAGCACGTACTACATCGACTAGCCCACCCTCGCTCCGGTTCAATTTTTTTTTTCCTCAGGCAGGAAATTTATCGAATGTTAGGTAAATCGTCAAGTGGAGCATTTTATAAATAAGTACTCTAAAGACAATTGCTGGACAGCTCTATATAAAGAGTGAGAGCAGCTTATGTTTCGAAAACTCAGGTTCGACATGAAGTCTAATACCTTCGTGGCAGACGTCCTTCAAAATTACCTGAGGCAGCGGTTACAGCTGTGCTGCAGTAGAGATGTGTTCGACAATGAAAAAAAAAATTATTAATTTGTGCAAGCAGTTGCTACATATTGGATAGCACTACAATTTTGCTTGTGGTGTTTTACCCACGTGTAAATACAGATTGTGAGGCTGTCACATTTAATGAAACGTTTATGACTTCTTTTCATTTCTAAATTTTCTTCCCCGAAGACTGTATAATATCTCATCTGACCATCAAAGTAATATTATATTAGATACAATGTGTTCAGTTGATACTATTTAAAAAACTCATGGACCGTAGGAACTGCTTCTAGAACATGCCTTGTCACTAAGAATGGGAAACTTTCAAACACGTGTACATTTGAGCTACTTGTGCGATGTAATCAAAGTGTGCTGGACAGACCTGTACGGTTGAGTCAATAATAAAATGCAAGAAAACATAAGACGGAATTCTATGCCTACTTGGTGTCAGGTAGCAGCCATTTGACAAACAGCTGATAGTCCAGCTGTACAGGTTATTTAATCCTGGAAATTTACCTGCGTTTACTTATCGTTTACTGCTGGCTACCCAAAAAATTATTGAGTTCATTCGCCTGTAGGCTAAACGTCACCTAGTCTATTCGTGGTGACTTCACGCGTTTCGAATCAAACTTTCGAAAAATTAACCCAATGTTTGACGTCGTATTTGATTGTTTCCTAAATATGTCACGTATCACAAGAGTAGTCAATAACAAATCGGAACGCACAAGACCTAAATCGGCCCATCTCAAATATGGTCTATGGTAAAAATACGTGCAGTTAAAAGGGCTATGTACTTGCGCGTCCAAAGTCAAGAAGCGAGGGAGCTATGCGGGCGACACTAACACACCTAGCGCCTCATCGCTCCTAAGCGCAAGGCGTGCAGTGTTTCCGTCCTAACTCTTTACTGTGTAAACTAGATCTGAAACTGTGGGGTTTTATTACACGCGATGAAAGTACACAGATCATACTAGCTGCGCATAATCGTACTTTTCCCCTACCGCTTACAGAAATTTCATTGGCAAGCTTTAAAAATGCGATATTTGACCACTTTCACGATTTTTTTTTCCATCAATACACTTAAGTAAAAATATAGAGACATAGACAATTTTTTTAATCCTTTCTGGCAAAACTTCGTATTTCCAGAACATTTATTTACCGAGACACACGTTTACGTGCAAACAATGATTTCACAGAAAGCGTTTCAGTACATAGGACCCTTAAGAGAAGTACGAAGTGAAACATTTTTTGTGAAATAGTTGTTTGCGCGTGTTCGCGTATCCCGGTAAATAAATGTTCTGTAAACACAACCTTTTGTCAGAAAAGGTAAAAAAACTATTATCGGTGACTCAAAGTTTTTACTTTTAACATATTAAGTATATTCATGGAGAAAGAAATTCGGGAAAATGTTAAAATATAGCATTTTTGAAGCTTGCGTATGCAGATTCCTTAAGCGGCAAGAGAAAAGTACAAACCTACGGACGTAGTTTAATATGTAGGTTTTCATTGCATGAAATAAAATCCCACTGTTAACAGATCTGATTTGCACAGTACAGGACCACTACGGAAACACTGCACGCCTTGCGCTTAGGAGCGATGATGCGCTTGGCGTGCGTGTTCGTGTGTTCGTTCTTAACCGTGGACGCGCAGATACACACTCCTCTTAATGAGCACGCTCACATGTAAGGACCCACGACGTCATCTCGTCTCTGTGCCGTTCCTACTCTATGACAGGGGGCAAGTAAGAGCGGTGACGTCACGCGCATCGGAGGAGCAGTTTCGGGCAGCCGGGACTGTTTCACCTCCCTTTCGTCCTACCAGCAGCTTGCCGGAGGGTGGGGGTAGGGGAGGGAGTGGCGAGAGGTGAGCGGCCGGCCGGCGACCTTGAACTGCAGCGCTCCCGCGAGGCGAGCTGAGCTGCAGCTGCTCACACCACCTCTGCCGCTGCCGCGCCGGACTGGCCGGTCCATTCAGGATCAACCCGGACTGTTCGCCGCCGCCTACCTTCGTATCCATCCTCTCTCATAGTCGTCGTCGCCACGTGGGTGCTGGCACGACGTGATCTGGAGCCGTTCGGGGTGGGCCTCCCCATCTGACTTCCGTACTCTATTGTTAAAGACACCCGGGGAGTTCGCTAGGATACACTTCCGACACTGGTACTTAATTCCTATTTTTGCGATTGGGACACTCGTTTCCTGACACGTCCTGCAGAACTGTGAAACATGAAACAAAGCGTGTAGAAGGAGGTCGAACGAATCACGTATAAAGGCTGTTCACGATAAAGTCAGCACTTTTGAAATTAACCTTAGAAAAAATTCACTGCCCCCTACCTGCATATATTTTAATGGGCGCAATGAGTGACATTTGCCCAGTAAAGTTGGTAACGATGGAGGGGAAAGTAGTTCCATATATTAACGTCGAATAAGAAACGTTAGGTAACCATTTGTGTTAACTTAAATAATTTCTCTCGCTTTCTGTTTTTTTTTTTTTTAATACACTGAAGCGTAAAAATTAGCAGATTTTTGCACTATTTATTTTTCTAATAATTTCACAGTTTCACTTCACCGACACGCGAATAAAGTGATGAGGCCCATGGTAATGTTAATTTTACATAAGGCGGAAGAACACACGACGTGTATACAAGAAGATCTTAACCAGGGCTTTTAAAAGTGCTCATTTTATCGTGAACAGCTTATAGTTAGGGATAGGAAAATTTCGCGAGTTCAATGACCTGTAGGATAGACTTCTCAATCCTCTGCATTCTGGAGCCTCAGCTGTGTGTTCATTGGCTGTTGCCCCACACCTGGCAGTTCTGGGATTCGCAAGGTGTTTGCTTGCAAGTCTGCTATTTGCTCAGAGGCGTGCAGGGCGCGTCTAATAAACTGTGATCCAATTGCGAAGGTGACTTCACTATATATGTGTCTGACGTCTATCTTGTACCGAAATGAATTCGCGAAATTTTCCTCTCTCTACCTATAGTTAGGGACATGCAAAATTCGCGTTATTATGTGGCATCAGGCTGAACTTCACTATACTCTATGCGCTAGAGCCGATGTCTTTCCTCCATTGGCTGCTGCATAAACCTGTATTCACTCCCTTTCTGACTGAACTGCACGTGATTGGGGCACACAATTGTGAAGTGTTAATTTATTGACGCAGAGTTATCCAGGGCGTGTCACATAAGTATGGTCCAATGACAAACGTGTTGAAAAGGTACACATGTTTTTGAAGTTTAACGTGTTCCCAAATAATAACGCGAATTTCGCAGGTCTCTACGTATAGTCCATTCCATTCTCGGTAACTTCCAACTTTTCTGAAGCCCTGCTAAAGTTCTACTTACAGAATACTCCTCCGCCTCATACGAACAAAGCTTAACCTAGTGTATAGAATTACACCAAAGAGACAGTGCACCGTATTCATGCGCACTCGTAATAATATTTTGCATAAGAACTATTTCTTACTAGGCATTACTTATACGCCTATTTTTTCCCTGTTTTTATTCGTATTAATTATATAAATTAAATACAATTTATATATAAAGTGTAAGTAAAAGTTCAATTGAACAAAAATATGGTATTTTTATATTAACACAAGTGCAAATGAGACAGTGAGGATACAACCAAGCACGTCATATGTAGGGAATTTTTTTTTTCAAAGGTTTGATTCAAAAAGTACAAAGAAATCGCGAATAAACTACACAACCTAGTACACACGATAAGTAGGGACACCCGAATTTTGCGAAAAGATTTCCGCACATGCTAGATTTCAATACCCTACGGGAATACCACAATTTTTCTTTTGCTTATTGGCGGCGTGTCTCTGTGAGTCGATCTTCTCCTACTTAGCTGGCCAATCAGGATTAGGCAACTTCAATACTCTGCGTCTTTGATTCGCGGGCAGACACCTAAATACGCGTAACACGGAAACCATCCAATCACGAAAGTGGATCTGAGCTAACGTCTTATGAAGTACAACTGGTTGTGAAATCTTTTCGCTAAATTTGGGTGTCACTAACGATAAGGCGCTCATTAAGAAGGCACCTGTCAATGAACACATGACAGTGCATGCGATATATACAGATCTGTCAAGTGTAGCTTAGCCGTCACGTGAACTCACAAAATCTTCCATTGTACTTGCTCTGCACGTCGACGTGTTTTTGTCTCCATTCAGGTTCAAGGTGATCGCCCCTGAGTATACCATCTTTAAAATCATTGCCGTGGTTAACCCGTTCATTCCCCGTGCCCTTGATCGGTGACACGTCACAAACGAAGGATATTTTTGGTTCGCACTATACATATAGGCTGTTCAGAGTAAAGTGAGCACTTTTTAAGGTCCTTTTAAAAGGCATTAACTATTGATAGATATATTTTATTTCAGCCTCAGACGTTAACTTTTGCTTGGTGAAATGTACCAATTGTGTTTATTAGTCCGCATGGCAATGTTTATATTAAAAAGTGTCAGAGAGGAAAATTTTAGCATGGCCTTAAATATTGTTCATTTTACCGTGAATAGCATATGGTAAGGAATCAGTGGCTGGTGTTTGAAGCATCTTCCTTGTGAGATATCTGATTCATTGAAGTTTCTGCATTTCTCATTTGTAAATGGTTAATGCTCACATGAACTAACAACGCAGCACGTTGCTCGCTGAGTGCGAGAAGCACGCTCGATAGAGATACAGCGCACATCATAAAATTAAACGACTGGAATGCCCGGGCTTGGAAATTAATTCGGGACTGATAAGTAAGGATAGGAACATTTCGCGAATTAATTTCAGGGCAAGATAGACGCCAAACACGTGTTCACTGAAGTCACCTTTGTAATTGGAGCATAGTTCATTATACCTGCCCTGGACGACTCTCAGCCAATAGCAGACTTGCCAGGAAACAAGTAGCGAGTGGGTGTGTAGTAACACATGGCTACTCTCTGAGGCAGCAGCCAATGAACAAACAAACATCTGAGGCTTGAGTGTACAATGGACTGCGGAGTCCAGTTACCAGGTCATTGAACTCGCGAAATTTTCCTATCCCACTGATAGGGTTACAATCATTGACGTTAAGGTTGAAGTAAAGCAACTGCCCATGGAGCACTGCACCTGACTGTACAATGTGAAGAACTCATAAGAAATTGATACAGACACCATAAAAATTGTCAGAAAAGTGTGGTTTATGCTGTATATGAAAGAAGAATGTATATAGTTTGCAACACTGTAAAATATTTTACTAAAATATAATTTTTTAGTGTAAAAATTTAATCTATCGATAGAGCCCCCATTTTTAACAAAATTTAAGCTTATTTTCGTTTTGAACGTTTCGGGAAGCAGAATTTACAAGCAAAACTTCTTCAAGAAAGATCGGCACAATATTTACTGTAATCATGTGGAATAAAATCATAGTATAATGTACCATATCAATTTTATGATTAACTTTATTTACGTCAGTTTTAGCCATAAATGTTTGTGACAAAGGGAAGCACATAAAATCAATTATAAAAATTATTTCCTTAATTAATATTGCTATTTTATTACACACAATCATTGTAATCATAATGAAAAGATTCCATAACAAAGATTTTCGTCCAAATTCTGCTTTCTGAAGCATCCAGAATAGAAATATGCTTAAATTTGGTTAAAAATACAGGCTATTTTAAATCTATTATTTTTCTATCATTCTTCTTTCATATACAGCATAAATCGCACTTTTCTGACCATTTTCATGGTGCCTGTACAACTTTTTAATAAGTTCTTCACATTGTACAGTCAGATGCAGTGCTCCATAGGCAATTGCTTTACTTCAACATTAATGAGAACTGGTTTACAAACTGGTGTACTCCATAAACCTCGTATACAATCAACTTTGAGTGACCCGAAGACAGAGTACTCACGTAAACAGAGGTGAACTCCGGCTACACATGGCAGTAAAATGGCGTCACTGACCAACAAAATGTTGCAACACTGTTCGACAATCAGCGCTTGGTTCTCGCCAGCCGGCATGGCAGCCCAGTCAACAGGCTGCTTTTCGCACCATGCAGTATCCAATCATCATGCAGTAGTCCGTTCCCAGAGCCTCGCGCAGGCGGTCGGAGAACGGATTCACCTACATAAAGGCTGTTCACGATAAAGTGAGCACTTTTGAAATTAACCTTAGAAAAAAGTCACTGCTCCTGTTGTCCATTTCATATAAGTGGGGTGAATTTCGACAGTTCTAGAGAAGTAGCACGGCCACAGTGTATCCTTCCACCGCAGCTGTTTTGTCACTGAAGAAAAAGACGTTTGTAAACAAATGTTTTGAGTCCAATGCACATTTGCATTTTCCTCCTTCCTCGTGTTCTCTGTCATGGCAGCCACTGAAAGGCTGACATTAGCTAACTTCTCTCCAATAATTAATGTACGATATTATAGATAGGTTGGTATTCCAATGTGTTTTATTTTTCAATTACAGAGTTAAATTTGTTGGGGTTCTATTAATTTTATTTCGAGGGGAAAAATGTAAATAAGAGGAGTTCGGTCGGAAGGGGGGGGGGGGGATTTAGATTAACGTCTTTCGCGAGACGGGATTATTTTGATGTTCTTACAAGTGTGTGGCATTTGGAGTTGCATATTGTTTTGATGGAGCAGTGGAAAATTTTGCCCGTATAGAAATAACATTTAAATTATTTAACTTCGAAAATTATAACTTTAATGAAAACAGAAAACGCGACACATACGTCGCAGTTCGTATTCGTACAGATGCAGCAATATATGCACGCACACATTTTGACCGAAGTTAACCTTACACTCGAATTTACGATGAAGACAAACAAATATTATTCACTCAATACGAAATGGTGGAAAGTGAGGCTTTTTTCAGGCCACGTGCATTTCAATTATAATAACGGTTTACAAATACACTTACAAAACATTCAAACTTACTGTTTGTAATATTTGCAACTTCTTGAACACGTGTTTTTCTATGGCAATCCTTGCGAGTTTACTTCATTAAAATCACGTTTGTTCGTCACTAGCATTAAATAATTTATTTGCAAAATCATTCAGAAAAATCAACACTGCGCACGTTTCCTGATACAAACAAACTTAAACTTATATACGTAAATAACATTCGTGTCACTTCATTGTGGAAGGCGGTAAGCAGTTTTAACGACGTGCCGATTAATATTATATTTCACTCTAGAAAACTCACTACAACGGTGCCTACAACCAACTATGTTTGAAAAAAGGAAATAAAAAAAAATTAAATATTTCGACAATACCAATAACATATTGGTATAATAAACACGATGAGAAAAAAAGCACACGCACAACGGCCTTCACCGGGCTCGAAACTGGAAACATAAACTGGCTAGCTAGCTAGCCATTGGCTGGAAACGTTTACTGTTCATATGCGACTACATACTCTGTCATAAATGCTAAACATGTTTTTAAAGTCCAGTTACTAATAGCGAGAAAAATTTAATATTGCTTTAAAAACATAATTTAAACGATAAATGTTGTATGCATAACTAGAATTTTAAATGACAACTTTTAGTTCCGAGTACTATTTTCTTCCAAAGCCATCATCAAAATAGCCAACCTAACAACACGGATCCCGCAGCAGTTCATTAGCTGATACAATACTGTACGAGCGAGATCATTTACTGTTTACATATTGTATAGGTTGGTCACATTGTTTGTCAGATTTTACCCCACTTACATAGAATGGACAATACCTGTATATATTTTAACTGGCGCAGTGAGTGACATGCGCCAGTAAAGTTGGTAAAGATGGAGGGAAAGTAGTTCCATATCTGAACGTCGAATAAGTGTCAGGGTAACCATTTGTGATAAATGAAATTATTTCTTTCGCATGCCATTTTTTTTAATTCATGGAAGTGTAAAAATTAACAGATTTTTAACACATTTACTTTTCTAATAATTCCTCAGTTTCGCCTGACAGACGCATAAATAACGTGAAGAATCCTATGGCAATGTTAATTTTACATAAGGTGGAGAAATACACGACGTGCGTACAAGTAAATGCAGAGCTGTCAAAAGTGCTCGGTGTCTCGTGAACAGCTTATAAAAGGAACAGCCACACGATTTCGTCTCTATGTAAACTACTTACCTACTACGTGAAACGTGATGCAGAATAGTCAGCCGTTCACAATCTCGATGTGGTGAACCCTTTCGGGCTCACTTTAATTTACTGTTTCAGATGTTGCAAACAAGCAATTTTATGATGCGTACTGTACTTAAGGCGACACCACACTTGTTTAGTTGTCACAGACAATGAGATGTAGACTATGTTCGGCTACAGTAATATGAACCAATTATGACGTAGACCAGCTAGACCGTTTGTGAATCATTTACGCAAAGGTAAAGCCATTGGTCACTGAGCTTCACCGTGTGCCGTGTAAAGGCCGTTCACGATGAAGTGAGCACTTTGGAAATCAACCTTATAAAAAACTCACTGCTCCTACCTGCATATATTTTAACTGGCGCACTGAGTGCCATGCGCCCAGTAAAGTTGGTAACAATGGAGGGAAAGTAGTTATTTTGCCTAGCGTTGAATTAAAATTGTTAAGTAAATATTTGTGTTAACTTAAATTATTTCTTTCATTTTCCATATTTTTTAATGCATCTGAGTGTAAGAATTAACATATTTGCAAAATATTGACTTTCCTAATAGTGGGGCGGATAAGACCAAAGAATATCAGTAATTGTGCACTTTGTGATAAAAGCATGAAATTTGGCACAGAGGCACATCTTTGTATTGTTAAAAGATGTAGATATTGGGGCACGTGTGATCTAGCCTCTGAAGATAATGGCAGCCATTTTACAAAATGGTGGCCAAGAATGACTACACTGTGAGACAAAGCAATTTTAACAACTCTTTCTTGCGAATAATCTTGTTTTAATACATACTGACACAAATATGTTTCTATAATTTATGTTTTGAGAAGAATAACCGACAAGCCCTTATTCCATATAATTAAAAAAACTATTTCACATTACTATAAGTAGGCCCTACTATTTTACTACCTATCACAACTGAAACACTCTCCTTCACAAAAACACATAGCAGTACACAGAAGTTGGACTTTCTTGCAACAACATCGCCTGTCACAAACTTTTTTGCATTGGCACGATATTAGTTCTCGGCATATCTTCGCTGCTTGTGGCAAAGTGGCAAAGTAGTTCATAACCTCCACTAGGATTTCCACTCCAACCCCATTGAAAAAGCGATGGAAACACTGGCCTCGGAATGATGACTTGCCCCCACACATGTGAGCCCTGGTATGTAGCTCTTCTTACATGTCCCTTTACAGCAGCTTTTGTGGGCGGAATCAACTGCACATTGTTCTTCTTTATGACTAGCTTCTTTCTTGCTTCATCTATGTCGAAGCAGAAACTTTTTCGGTCATAGTGTAAGATTACAAATCTTTCGATGCAGGTAAAGACGTCTTCAGGTAGGGATATTGGTGTTGATGATACCTTTAATAGTGCTTCTGTCAGTTCAGGGAACACTGACCAAACGGACCAGGCAGTTTTTTTACTATGTCATACAAAACATGACAAGGTATCACATCCTGTGAGAGCATGGAACAAGGATAATGCTAGTGATTTATTTGATCCTATTCCAGCTGCTATTTCATGGGCTGCTAAGTAACGAAAATGTTTCCCCGTTCTAAAAGCCAGCTATAGTTCATTCCCTTCTGACAATCCTTGAGCATATGATATACATAGCACCACAACATCAGTGTCTACAGTTCTAATGAAGATGGTATTATGATCATGTTGGATAGCGTGGTGTGCATGCAAAATCATGCGACTGTCTGCCTCTTCGGAAGCATCAGTACCCAACTGTGTAGACATCTGAAGGACACGGTCATATGAAATACTGATACCAAGACTGTAGATTTTTTCCATTATTTCTCTCTTTCGTGTGCGAGCATGCAACATGAGCCCTAAATAAATGGGGACTGTGGTTTCCTGTAATAGACTGTGTCGTACTGTACTATGAGAGGAAGGATTTTTTTTCTAGTATGTCTGTGCTTAATGCTATTGAAATTCAGAAGTTGAACTGTTGTAAGTGCGGCAGTTGAATTATCTTCAACCTGGTCCTTATTAATTCATGAGCCATCAAGTATTATATTCACCAGCGCAAGTAATGATGGTGGAACACTCTCTTGTTGACATGTACTGAAAAACCCAGTAAAAGGTTTTTCTCCTCCAAACATTACCCGTCTGACAATTTGTCCAGCATGTGCAAGCTGAACTGCATCATTATCAGTACCAAATTCACAAACTTTCATAAGAGAAGACCCTACATCTTCACTGAACGCTAGTATTGTCTCTCTTCCTTTGATATACGCCCTCATGTCAGGGAACTGTGCAAGTACTCGTTGTTTCAGTCGTGTTGTGTGAACTCTACCATCAGTTTGGACCCCAAGCTAATTAAGCCTGTTTGAGTACAGGTCAGCAAGATCAGCAAGCTTAAATACAGGAGATGTCTCATCATCCGTACGCACTTCTTCAATGTGCATAACTAATTCAGCTAAGACATACGCATGCAAAGATTTCTCATGGTTGTTTGGTTCGAATTCACCACTCTTAGACTTTCTTGTTTAGTTGTACAACTGTACCAAACGACTAATGTGGTATTTTAGCCTCAAGTGCCACCATGTCTCCTGCGCTTAGTCTACCCAAAAGGTCATTATCTTCAACAAGTCGTGCACAAGTCCTAACACGAGCGACTAGTTCAAATGTGGCAGCATTATGAAGACCTTCGCGGCCAGATACCGTATTGCAAAAGAAGCATGTTGCCTCTTTGGCTGTCGCTGATGATGTATACCGGATACGTTTCGTTGCAGGAGGTGCATCTGTCTTCTAGCAAACTTTATCTGTCTTAGTCCTGTTTAACATTGTGTTGTTATATTTTAATTTGCATGACTGATGATATCGTGCATTATGAGCTATCATTGCAGCCTCGATACCAGAACCTTCATCAATCTGTTTCAGTGAGAGTGTTCTTAGCAACAGATCGAGTTCAGCAAATTCAGTCAAGTTTTTTGCTAAGGTACTATATCCACTTCCAAAATCTTTTCTCTTGGACTGTTTAGGACAAGTAAGCGCTTCATGTTTTTTGTCCTGTTGCGGAATGACACACAGTGTCCAGTTGATTTCAACTTCATGTCGCGGCATTGACGGTCCTGGATGCTGGAGGTCAACAATCTTGAAGTTTTTTTTCGTAGACATGATGCTATTCATTCAATGACTACCCTAGAAAACAAAAAATAAATAATTAAAACCAGAAGTAACAAACTCGGAGGAATGTCTATTATAAATATTATCATTTTCTACCAATTCCTATTAGAATTCTTTATAAAATCAAAACCGAAATGAGATATAATTATATGCTACGATTATGGCTTTTCAAAAACAGAAATCTGTAAAGATAAAATAAAAAATCTTAATGTGTAATTGGCCGAAAGTGATTAAAGAACTCATACTTTTCAAATTTATTTACATATTAAATAATTTACAAGACTTCATTTACACATCATACAAATCATCCTCATAACATAGGACCATGGGTGAATTGTTTATTGTTCACGTACCTGCACATTAAGAAAGAAAGATCAAAACATTATAATCCACCAAAAACTGTACACTTCTCAAATACTTGATTTCGTTCGATGGCCATATTGAAAAATGGCTGCCATTGTCTTCAGAGGCTAGACCAACATGCGCCCCAATATCTGCATCTTTTAACAATATAAAGAGGCACTTCTGTGCCAAATTTCATGCTTTTATCACAAAGTTCACAATAACTTTGCTTATCTGCCCCACCGATGCATGAATAAAGTGATGCGGCCTAAGGTAGTGTTAATCTACATAAGGCGAAATAATACACAAAGAGCATACAAGCAGATCTTAAGCAAGGCTTTCAAAAGTGGCCAGTTTACCGCGAACAGCCTATAAACATACTTAACGTACTCACTTGTGTACACTGTGTCTGAACGGGTTAAAACTGAGTTAGAGGAAGCGCACAAACACCTCAAAGCACTTACAGTCCATAAACTGTGTTTGAATGTTTACGACTCTGCCTACCAAGTCGGCAATCGCGAACTTCAAATGGGGAATCAATGTTAAACGAAATTACTTCTCATTGCGTCAATTTTAAAGATAACTATTTCAAACGAAAAACATCTTGACGCGATTTTCTCAGCGAATATTGCTACATAAAATTGTTTTTGAAAAACAAAATATTTAACCATCTTTTTTTTATTATATGTAAATATCAGTATTTACATTTTATAAAAAAACATATTAAACAAAAAATTGGCAAAATATTTTAACGTAACACCATTCCTTAAGAAATTTCACGTTGAATACTTTTTGTTTGAAATAGTTATCTTTCAAATTGGCGCAACGAGAAGAAATTTCGTTTAACATTGATTCCCCATTTGAAGTTCGCGGCTGTCGGCTTGGTAGACTGGCCCGTTATAAGCTGTTCACGGTAAAATGAGCACTTTTGAAAGCTCTGCGTAAGATATACTTGTACGCACGTTGTGTATTCCTCCTCCTTATGAGAAATTAACATTGCCATGGGCTTCATCACTTTATTCATGCGTCGGTCAAGTGAAACTGTGCCATTATTAGAAAAATAAATATTTTACAAATCTGCTCATTCTTATACTTAGACGCATTAAAAAAAACAGAGAGAAAAATTAATTTCAGTTTGCACAAATGGTTACCTAAACCTATTTATTTGACGTTAAGATATGGAACTATTTCCCATCCATCATTACCAACTTTACTGGGCGCATGTCACTCAGTGCGCCTTTTAAAGTATTTGCAGGCAGGGCAGAGACTTCTAAGGTTAATTTCAAAAGTGTTCACTTTATCGTGAACAGCATTTAATAATAAATGTAGCAGTAAGTTCTAAAGAGATATAAGTAAACACGACATTGAAGGGCAACGTGGCAGCTGTCGCCTCTCCGGCCGAGGTGTGTTGGCGCGGCGAGCGAGTTGCAAGGCTGGGAGAGTGTGTCCTAGTCGCGCGCCGGGCCAACAGCGCGACGTGGCAACATTGCGGATGTTGAACCACGCGGACCTCGCCGACGCCGCGCCACGTCTTTCTCTCCAGAACCAGTGTTGCCATACGTACCAGAATTATGGTAATTGTACCAGATTTTCTCTCTTGGTACCAGTTACCTGATGTTTCTCATTCTGGTACGCATATATACCATATTTTTGGTGGTCTCAAAATTTGCTAAATTGACTGAAAAAGCGAAAGTATAGGTTAATTTAATATCTTTTGTAAGTAAAAATAATTGTACGTCAAAACTGCTAAAGCATAGTTTGTAGCCATACATAGTGTTAAATCAGACTATATTGCCATAAAGACTTTGAAAAATTATTTATGTATTTTTTAGTCTGTGACTAAATATGTTCAAAGTGAATTACTCATTCTGTAAAATGAGAGCCGGTAAGAAAGCTCTGAGTTTCATGAAAACAATAATAAATATAGATATAAAATCTAACCAATAACAAACCAAAATCCAAAATGAAATCTTTGACTGTTGTTTTAAAACTAGGGTCGTTTTATTCATGATTTAAAATTAGTGTTACGCAATTGCAATTATATTAAGTCTTTTTACTAGACTACCTGAATTTAATGGAGAATACATGAATTTTATGGCATACAATTCCAGGATTTAATTTTCGTCATGTGGCAACACTGGTCAGAACCCGCCGCGCCGTCGCTCGCAGCGGATCCCGCCAACTGCAGAACGGGAAATCAATCCTTACAGGTAGGGACCTGAAGAATTCTCGTATTCATTTTAGTACAAGCTAGAATTCAAAACACGTGTGTTTATATAACTTCAGCCATTGGACCACGCGGTGTTTGACACCTGGAGAACGGTTGCCCAGTCGTCGCCTTCCACTGTGACGGCAGCCAACCAATGTGCAGTTTACGTCGGCATATTTGTACCTAAGACCTGAAGTGAAGTGAAGAGATTTGGGCGAGTCTTAACAGCGAGAGCCGATGAGGGTGATTGAGGTGAATATGGAGCGGCGCCGGAATGAAGGGGTGGGGAAACGGGAGATCCCCGAGAAAACCCGCCAATTAACGGTATCATCCGGCACGATTCCTACTTGCGAAAATCCGGTGACCCGGCCGGGGATTGAACCAGGTTCGCCTTGGTCGGAGGAGAGCGTGCTAATCGCTCATCCACCGTGGTCCTAATAAGACCTGAAATATTCGTGAGTCCAATGACCTGCAGGCTAGACTGCACAGTCGTATGTACAAATATGCCGATATTAGCTATACATTGGATGTCTGCTGTCACAGTGGAAGGTGACGATTGGGCCAGCGTTCTCCAGGAGGTGTCAAAACACCGCGTAGACCAATGGCAAAATTTATATAAACCCACGTGTTTTGAATTCTATCTTGTCCCAAAATGAATCCGCGAATTTTTCACGTCTCTACTCATAGGTAGGGATAGGAATATTTCGCGAGTTCAATGACCTGTACGCTAGACTCCGCAATCTTTTGTATAATCGAACCTCAGATGTTTGTTATTGGCTGTTGCCCCAGTGTTACCCCACAGTTGACAGTACGTGATTCGCTCCTTGTTCCCTTGCAAGTCGGCTATTGGCGCGGAGTTGTCCAGGGCTTGTATAATAAACTATGTTCCAATTACAAAGGCGACTTCAGTGTACACGCGTTTGAAATCTATCTTATCCTGAAATGAAGTCGCGAATTTTTCCTATCCCTACTTATAGGCCATTAGCAACAAACCTATTTTTTCTCTCTGTCTTTATTCACATTAGTGATAAATTAACTATGTTAATGTATAGATAAAATATTAGTTAAAGTTCAATCTAACCAATGATAAGGCAATTTAATGTTAACAGACGTAGAAGACGCTTGTGATTCATAACTAGGGATAGGAAATTTTCGCGAGTTCAATGACCTGTTATTTAGACTCCACAGTCCTGTGTACACTCGAGTCTCAAATGTTTGTTTATTGGCTGCAGTCCCAGAGAGTAGCCAGTGTTACTCCACACCTGGTAGTATGGCACTCGCTACTTGCTTCCTTGCACGTGTGCTATTGGCTCAGAGTCGTCCAGGGCGTGTCTAATAGACTGTGATCCAATTGTAAAGGTGACGTCAGTGTACGCGTGTTGGATGTCTATTTTGTCCTGAAATGGATTTGCGAAATTTTCCTATCCCTATTCATAACATATTTAGGAAGCAACCAATCACGTCATACATGGGGTGGTTTATTCGAAGGTTTGATTCATTAAATGTGATGCAACCGCGAATAGACTAAAGACTGTTCACGATAAAGTGATAGAGACCTGAAAAATTCGCGAGTTCAGTGACCTGCAGACTAGACTCTACAGTCATATGTACAAATATGCCAGTATCAACCGTGCATTGGTTGTCTGCTGTCACAGTCGAAGGCGACAATTGGGACAGCGTTCTCCAGGAGGTGTCGAACACCATATGGACCAATAGCTGAAGTGCTATTAACACGCGTGTTTTGAATTCTAGCTTGTCCCGAAATGAATCCGCGAATCAACCTAAGAAAAAAGTCACTGCCCCTAACTGCATGTATTTTAACGGGTACAATGAGTGACATGCGCCCAGTAAAGTTGGTAACGATGGAGGGGAAAGTAGTTTCATGTATTAACGTCGAATAAAAAGTGTCAGGTAACAATATGTGATAACTTAAATTATTTCTCTCCCTGCCTATTTTTTATGCATGGAAGTGTAAAAATGAGCAGATTTGTACAAATTTACTTTTATAACAATTTTACAGTTTCACTTGACTGACGCATGAATAAAGTGACGAGGCCAATGGCAATGTTAATTTTTCATAAGGTGAGAGACCACACAACGTGTATAAAAGTAGATCTTAAGCAGGGTTTTCAAAAGTGCTCATTTTACCGTGAACAGCCTATACAGTAAGGAATGCAGAGGTAAAACTGCCGCTTATACCGCGAACTTGAGCCGCACACTCTGGAAAGAAAAATTGCGCCACTAGCCAGTGGCATGATCCAACGCCGTTTGCCAATCAGCGCTCGGTAGCCTACTCGCCAGCTACACCTGCAGCCCAGGCAATAGGAAACATCTCGCAGCATGTAGTAGCCAATCATTTATCAACACGGAATGTAGTTCAAAACAACCTTAAAAATATAAATTCACGCCTTCAGCGCAATTATACCGCCCGATTTCATAGAAATAAGGCCCCGAAACTGGCCGAATTTTCCGATCGGTCCGGGACAAAATCGACCACGTTTAACAAAACTATTTGGCGCTAGCATCGCGCCAGCCATATCGCTCTCGGACTTCCCCGAGTTAACATGTTTTACTTGACTGTTAGTCGCTCGTCACGGTACATTCAGACATGCACTTACACACCAATCAGATTATTTAATGGTTTTTAACAATAACTCATAAGATATGAAGTAATTACTGAAACAACTACACTGATTTAATTTTTCGCGCAACTTAAATTCACCACTACAATATACATATAATTAAGTTAATTATATAAACCCTTGCCACTTCAGTCATGGGAAAGCTACTTATATCGAAAATTTAACTTCATTTGGCTATTAACCTCCGCTTTTTATACCAAACTGTCGCTAGCTCTCTCACAGGGAGCTAGTGACAGTACTTCACAAGTCCTGAACTTTAAAATTCCGCGCTGATAAATTCAATTAACTTCACCACTCTCTTTTATCCCGTACAGGCAGGGAAAAAGAGAGTAAAACTCAGCTATGGAAACAGCTCCCAGGCGCTACCCTGGGAATCCTGTAAAAGAATGTTAGCTTTGCAGCATAAAGTAAGTTTTATGGGTGCGGGGGGGGGGGAGGGGGTTATCTTCTCCTCGCCTCCGCAAGCTAACTGACAACTAACTGGGTGGCCAAGGTCCCTCACAAGGGACCGATCTACCTCCGCGCTGAGGGAGAAGCGTCTCAGTGATGTAAAACGGCGGACCCAATCATACGCGAGCTCTGTTCCCAGAGATTTCACGCAGCCAATCAGAGAACGGGTGCGCCTGCATCCCAGGAATCGTCGTGCCAGTTTGAGCCTGTTTATACTTATGCTTTTCACGGAAAAATGAGCACTTTTGAAAGTCCTGCTTAAGATCTACTTGTGTTCACGTCATGTATTTTTTCGCATTTTCTAAGATTAACATTGCCATGGTGTTCATCACTTTGTTCATGCGTCGGTCAAGAGAAACTGTGAAATAATGAGAATAGTAAATATTTTACAAATGTGCTCATTTTTACACTTCGATGCATAAAAAAAAACTAAAAGCGAAAGGAACAATTGAAATGATCAGGAATGGTTACTTCACACTTTTATTCGACGTTAAAATATGGAATTACTTCCCATCCATTGTTACCAACTTTACTGGGCGCATGTCACTTAGGGCGCCCGTTAAAATATATGCAGGTAGAGGCAGTGAATTTTTTCTAAGGTTGATTTCAAAAGTGCTCACTTTATCGAGACCAGCCTTTACCTACTTTGCGCCTTGCTTCAGGATTACCAATTTGCGCTTTGTGCGCATGCGATGGCTTCCACGAGACAGAAATTACCTGTGAATAGTCTATTCACGCGGGATATAGCCCCAGGTGGGTGGGTCACGCCGAGAAACACCTTGCTCTGCTGTTAGACGGAGCGTGGGGTAAGAGCGAAGCCACATCTCACTTTAAAACTGTGAGCTATTGTATGCCTAATTAGTGCCCCTAATAAGTAGCTAACAACACGTTTCCTTGTACGTCCAACACAGTAACTTGTCACGCAAGTTGCGTAATCTGTTTAGCTAAGAGCGGGCTTCGCCTTCAGCAGCGTCCCGAAACTGTTGCAGGATAATTCGTCACCGACAGTCTGAACATTAATGAATTGTTAGTAAGGCTGCAATTACACTGCGAAATCGCTACAACCTCTTTCCTTACGCGAAGCTTTTTATCAAACCATCGTAGACTGATAGATGATAATACAAATTATCAGTGATTAGCCTTTCACGCATAGAGGGCGCGTGGTTTAGCATCCGCAAGGCATGTGCTCATTATGGGGCAGAACCTTCTCTGGCAACTATACATGCAGCGATACGACGAAGCATTCCATCATTCAAGTGGGGGGATAGTGTCCTGAGACAAGCAGAGCCACGCTTCCTGCAACTACGCGTGTATATCAGCGACACTGAGAGGAAATCGAACAAAATATTTTTTGTATAAGGCCAAATATACAGGATGATTCGCAATTAGACCGACAAATTTCGGGTGGTGATTCTTCACGAAAAAGTAAAAGGAAAACATTTGTGACACTTTATACCTAAACCGAATATTAAGGGAGGTATGAACCCTTAAAAAAAAAGTTTTAAACTGTATTTTTGCTAAATACCGGTAACGAAGTAAAATAAAATTACAAATCTCGGATCAATACTGTATGTTATCGGGACCTTCAATGTAAGAGCCGATATTTCACAAAAAAAAAAAAAATACTATGTAAAATCGCGTTTTTTAAGGGCTCATACCTCCCTTAATATTCAGTTTAGGTATAAAGTGTCATATGTTTTCCTTTTATTTTTTCATGAAGAATCACCTCCCGAAGTTTGTCGGTCTAAGTGATGATCATCCTGTATATTTAGTTGCCCTAACAAAGTGTATGTTTGAATTTAAAAAAAATCCGTGTTGTACAAAAAAAAATTAGACTGTCAACTAAATATTTTGTTCGATCAATTGCATATATTTGTTTGGCCACTCATTTGACTGCCTTCGTTCGAAAATACAGCTCGAGACTTTGTTTGTATTTTTTGTGTCAATTAGGATAGTAACTATGTTGTTAGTGCATCTATCGATTCTTAATTGTCGTATAAACACATTAATGAAACAATGCAACAAGAAACTGACAAGTAAAGCTGTAAAACTTGAAATATTTGTTTACACAGTATTGTTGGCCAGTATTTGAACTATATATTATTAAAAGCATCCCCAATTCACAAGTTACCACATTAGCTAAGCTGCTGAAGCGTAACACTCAGACGCAAGTGTTCTAGGTTCGAAACTCGGTCGTACTTGTAATTTTTTTTATAGGCCCAAACTGTTTAATGTACGTGGAGCGTAACAGATATTTAGTTGCACCAACCAAATCTTACAGTTTAGGGCAACCAAATGAGAACAACAAAATAATTTGGTTTCAGCAACAAAATTATTTCATTGCCCGTATACAAACCAATAATTTGGATGTACCAAACAAATCTTGTTTGATTCAACAAAACCTTTTTCTCAGAGCAGTGTTTCGGCAGGTGGTTGACGGTAGTGCAAACGTCGCCCCGTCATATTCCATACGTGTTCAATAAGGGACGAATGTGGAGACCTGGCAGGCTAAGGAGTGTTGTTTACATCCTGTAGAGCCTGTTGGGTGGCGCGAGCTGTATGGGAACGAGCATTATCTTGCTGCCCGATAGCTAGAGATCTGCAAAGTTCGCGTTATTATTTGAGGAATTTTAAACTTGAAACTCTTTTACCTCTGCAATGCGTTTTTCACTGGACCATTGTTTTGTTGACACGCCCCGGGTAACTCTTCGCCAATAAATAAACACATCACAATTGTGTGCCCCAATCAAGTGCAGGTTATTTAGGAAGGGAGTGACTTGTACTTATGTGTGGAAGCCAATGGAGAAACGACGTCGGCTCGAGTATATACAGTACTGTGAATTTTAGTTTAATGCCAAAAAATAACGCGAACTTTGCATGTCCCTACCGATAGCGTTTGGTATGCAGTACAGAAATAGCAGAAAATAAGGCCTCAGAACCTCATTGACATGTCCACGCCTTCAACCTTGAGACGGCAGCATTGCAGCTTGTGGATTGACGAGTGTTGTATGGCGACGAATCACGGTTCTGTCTGGATACAGGCGACCTCCGAATTCGAGTCTGGCTAGCGTGGTGATGTTCACTTCGTTGTAGAGCAGTACACCGTCCCAACGAGAGGTTTCATTGTGTGGTGTGACATTTCTTACGATTCCGCACCTCACTTGTGGTCATCGAAGGATCCCTGATGGCATGGCGACACGTTCAGGATATCCTGCGTCCGTGTGCGCTCCACTTCCTGGTGCTGCTTGACAAACCCTATTTTCCAGCTAGTGGTTAACAGTGAAATAGTTTTGCGCGAATACGCGTATCTAAGTGATCTGCAAACATAACTTTTTGTTAGAAAAGATTAAAATTTTTGTTTTCTATGGCCTTATTTTTTATACTTGTGTCATATTAAGTGTAGTATTGGAGAAACAAAATTAGTGAAAATGGTTAAATCCCGCATTTTTAAAGCTTGCCTAAGCAGTATCCTTAAGCGGCAAGAGAAAAATGCAAATATAAGGACGTAGTTTAATCTGTGGAATTTCATCGCGTGTAAACCCGTATGTTACGGATCTAATTTAGACAGTACAGCGTCACGACGAAAACACTGCACATCTTGCGCGTATGAGAGAAGATGAGGCACTATAGGCTGTTCACGATAAAGTGAGCACTTTTTAAGGCCTTCCCAACAGGCATTAACAGCTAATAAATATATCTTATTGCAGCCTCAGGCACTAAATTATGATGGTGGTCAAATATATACAATGTGTTTATTGCTCACATTGCAATGTTTATATCAAAAAGCAGCAGGAAGGTGGAAATTGGATGAAAGGAAAAATTTGTAAGGGCCTTAAAAAGTGCTCACTTTACCGTGAACAGCTTATAGGCGTGCGTGTTGCTGTCGCCCGAATCGCTCCCTCGCTTCTTGACCTTGGATGCGGGGGTCCACCCCACTCTTAATGTCCGGCCTCACACAGCACGGATATCTCTGGCCTACCTTCGTGATGTCGATGTGGATCCTTGGTCCTCAAGGTTCCTAGTCCTCGCCCATTGACAACTTTTCGGACTAGTTTGAACGGTAAATTCGGCCAGCGACAACTACGCCGGATATAGGGGGTCAGTTGCGCCAGCTGTGGCAGGATATTACTCACGAGAACATCCGACGTCTATATGTTTCCATGCCCAGCCGCATCTCCGCCTGTCTTCGTACTCGTGTGGTCCATCACCATACTAAGTGGATCCTGTAAGTGTTGGTCCCCTGCAAAAAAAGCTTAGCGTGATACAATATTTTGATATTTTCTGTATACACACTACCATGTCTTATGCGTGTACCCATTTACGTGCCGCTGCGATGACATCTTCGGAGTAGTCAATTTTTTTGGTTAATTATTTTTCTGGTTAATTATTGGGGCATTGGTTTATATGCCGTTCACTGTAAAGTGAGCCTTTAGTTAAATTTTCCTTTCAGCCATTTTTTATCCTTTAACCACCTTTTTAAATAAATATTGCCATGTAATTAATAAACACAGTGTGTAGGCACATTCCGCAGGACTCGGAAGTTAACCTATACGGGTAAAATAAGATATACGTAATGACTATTATTCCAAATGAAAGGGCTTTCAAAAGTGCTCACTTTACCGTGAATAGCCTATAGTTAGAGCAACTTTCGAAGCTCTTCAAAATGAGAAACCGCCTGTTTATCGGAAAAATAAACATTTTTGCTATTGCAGTTTCAAACAGTGCGTTCGTATGACATGTTTCTTTTTGTTTGTAGAAAAAATGCGACAATAGGTAGTGACGCAGAAACTTTACAGAACTACAGAATAAGGCTCGTAGAGCTCCATGACGTACGACCGGCCTGCTGGAGGAGCCATAGACTAAAGACGAGGGAGTGGAGGTTGGGTGGCCAATAGTCTGACCACTACACCACCATCCCCGCCCTCCCCCTCCTCTCAGAGTCACATAGTCAACAGCGATGAGAAAGTGTGTTTACATTAGAGTTTTCAACAGCCCCGCCATCTCATATAAATAAAATACTTTAGATTTTCTTACATACATTCTAGTTGCATTAAAATTAGGCCAGAGTAAGCGTACAATCATATCGAAGCACTTTATTGCACAGGATGGTTTTCAGTTAGACCGACAAACTTAGGGAGGTGATTATTCATGAAAAATTAGAAGGAAAACATATGTGACACTTTATAATACCTAAATCGAATATTAAGGGAGGTATGAGCCCTTAAAGAAAACGGTATTTTAAGCCGTATTTGTGGTCAATATCGGCTCTTACGTTGAAGGCCCCGATAACATACAATAATGTTCCGAGAGTTGTCATTGTATTTTACTTCGTTACCGATATTTTGCACAATTACGGTTTAAAACCTCGTTTTTAATGGCTCGTACCTCCATTAATATTCGTTTTAGGTAAAACGTGTTACATATGTTTTCCTTTTACTTTTTCATGAAGAATCACCTCCCGAACTTTGTCGGTCTAATTGAGAATCAGCCTGTATACACAGCATTCTAACTTGAAATCCTACCCATGTTATTATTTTTAAATACTATTGGTAGAAAAACAGTTCAATGTTGGAACACAGAGCGTGTCTTCTAGACAGCTCGCATGAGCACTAACTCCATTTCCCCCTCTACGCCTATACCACGTAGGCGAACTGGGTTAGATTCCTCGCTCCCGGATTTTTGCACGTGTCGGACGAGGCCACTGGTCGGCGGGTTGTCTCGGAGTTCTCCCGTTTCCTTCGACCTAGCATTCCGGCGCTGCTCCATACCCACCTCATTTCACCCTCATCGACTCTCAAGACCTCGATATGAAGAGCCGGCCAAATCTCTCCACTCTACTGTCTGTATTGCAGGCCGTCGAATTGTGTCCCAGGGGATGGTGAACTGCAGCTCTCGTCAATACCCTGGCCACTTCAGGAGTGCCGAGAGCCTTTTATCAAATTAAACGATTATATCATTCATTATAAAAACGTCTAAGTATTCTTGGGACAGCTTATTTTAAAAATTGCTTTCTCCCCAGATATTTTTTCGTTCTATTTTAAATTTCCCGTTAGTAAAAGATAAACGGTAGCAAATATAAGTCTTGTTATATTCCAACTACGCGGTTCGTAAACATGTATAATAAGCACCACCAACTGTTGTTATCTGCACGCTAGCGTAATCTCGCATATTCAGGTACAGTTATGCCTGGAAGTCAAATGATGCAGGCTAGTTAGCAGCGGCACTTCCATGCTTGTACAAAATATACTTTGCATTGCGCGAGGGAGGGGGAAGACTTGTCCGTGGCTTCATACGCACGGAAATTGATTTTGCTAATAAAAATTTATGCTCACAGATTGAGAGTAAATCAAGTTCTGTGTTATGGTTTCGCCCGCCCGGAATTTGAATTAGTCACTGAGTTCTATGTAAGGCAAAGTGAAATTAAACGAACCCTTTCGCCCATGGTCACGCTCATCCAGAATCGGAATTTGTCAATGAAATTTGTGTTTGGAGCCTAGAATCAGGGACATGTTTCAGGAAATCAGATATTTGATCATGCATAGCATTTGCAAATTACGTACATTATTAGGGCATTACGAAAAAAAAAATAACATGATGTAACTAGAACTGCTGCGATATTTTACACAGCGGTTATATATGCATCAGTTGCAATCGAGCAGTTCAATCGTGTGTAGGCTGTTCACGGTAAAGTGAACAATTGTGAGGATTTAGTTACTTTTTCCTGTCAGCTGTTTCTTATACCTACTTTAACCACCTTTTAAAATAAATGTCCCTATGTAAGTAATAAATACAGTGTGTATATTTCACCGCACTAGGAAATTAACGTCCAAGGCTTAAATAAAATATATTTATTGGTTATTATTCCACATGACAGGGCTTTCTAAAGTGCTTACTTTACTGTGAATAGCCTATATACTTAGTTGCAATACAGCAGTGTAGTGTAACAACAGTGTAACGTTGTCAGGAAATCCCACAGTGAGATTCGCTTTAAAATCTGCCTTTAATAAAAAAAATAAAGGAAACAATCTTATTGTTTAATTTTTACAGTTCAACTTTCTGTTGACCTGATTGGTATATGATCGAAAACAGTGTGAAAATTTTATGAGATTCGTCCACAGTAACGTTATACTTGTTACCGTAACAAACAGTCAAACAGTTAATTACTTTTTCATATATTTTTGGTGTAGATTTAAGTGACACTCAGATTGTTAGCAAGTATACACGGAATGTATTGAGTGAATATATAATGCTCTTATTTGTTGACATACGTTTTTGTTTCTGAATTAAATGTGTCACGTAAATGAGCTTGCACGTATATTACAAAACCCATGTATGCAACTACCATGCTTTCAAACTTGTTTTGAGAAATGTTCCGACCCGATTAATTTCAGTTTGTCAGTTTATCCCTGGAACGAATTTTTAAAAAACTTGCGAATGGCTAAAAGGCCTGACGATTTTCAGTGCGAAACGTCCTGACAGAGAAATTGTAAACTAATACAACTTGCGGGGTGCCTTTGTCTTTACCATTATGTTGTTATGTTTAAAGTGAGTGAGTGAAGATATTTGGGTGGCTGTGAACAGTGAGGTCTTGAGAGCCGATGAGGATGAAGCGAAGTGAGTATGGAGCAATGTCGGTTTGAAAGGGCGGGGGGAACGGGAGATTCTCGAGAAATCGTCCGGCACGATTCCCACGTGCGAAACCGTGAGTGGCCCGGCCGGGGATTGAACCCGGTTCTACATTGCGAGAGGTAAGCAGGCTAACCGCTCAGCCACCGCGGCGTCTTACCATGTTAAAAGTTCACCGCATAAGCTACCACATTTTTACGCATCACAGCTGGGATTAACTAAATTGACATATAATAGTTTTTGAAGAGGAATAAGCTATACTTCGCGAGCAAAATAATCCCTTAGTCCATTGTAAAATCAAATTCAGTTCAATTCGAAATGCAATTAATATAAATATGTAGATTTGGTAAATGGCTTTATAAAATCACGAATTAATGGTGCATTTTAGCCTCACTTCATGCTTCATGGCTAAAGGCTAAGTGAGCACGTTGTCCAAAGAGGCGAATGTGTATGTGCTCCGTATTGTCCTCATTGGAGCTACCACACGCCTCTACTTATGCTGGTTGATGAACTTGCTTATTCGAAAGTTTATGTAACAAGTCTTCTTCTACAGCCCTTATGAAGTGCCGCAATGCACTTTCCTTACAAGTGGGTCAGTAATCTTTTAGAAAATTTATAGCTTCAGTGAATCGTCGTTGGCTAACATCTGTCATAGTCCCAAATGAGGTTCACTCGTCTGATTGTCACTTCTCACTACCCGTGTCTCTCTTTTTAGTATCTACCACACGTGTAAAAGTTGTAGGATGTGCAGGGATTGCTAACTCCAAACCCACGCAAAATTTGATATATTAAAGTATGGCTTACAAGGGCTTTCCAAATGTGGAACTACTGCAACAAAAAAGGCGCCGTGTACAGTTAAAAAAAAGTAAGAAAAAATAAGGGAATAGCTAATATCCTAAATAAGAAGGTGTAGGTTGGTCTGACGTAGGGATGATTTACGGAGCTTCCTTAGACTGACAATTGCAATACTATAGTGGACGGAGGCTGGAGGCTCCACATACAAGGTTGTACGCGTAATCTTGCCTGGGAAATGCAGTACGTAAAACCAGTTCAAGACTCCACCTACAAATAGGCATTTGTGTCGACCTTGTAAGATAATAAGCTTTTAGCGTACCGGTCTGAATCGCAGAGGACAGGCGCAATTTTGAATGGCTACATTGCCAACCGTTCCTAATAAACCTGTCAAAACTCTTCGCTAGCACAACAGTTGTTTACTTAATTTAATTCAGCTTACTCTGACTGAATTTTAATTTGAAGTCTGCGTGTAATTTTAACAAACGTCGCATCGTACGAACGAATTTCACAGTCCAATTGACAAATTGTGAGCCATTGTCAGAGACTTGGCGCAGGAGGCGATTATTAATCGTATATGGTTTAAACCCGTACACGAGCCTACTTTAATATTTTACGTACGACGGTTGTGCTGAAAGGATAACGGCTAAAGATGACGGGTCAATCTGATTGCAGTGGGCTACCAACCACATTGGTAAAACGTGGTGTTCAAACACCTGGTCTGCGGTGCCTGGTTTCGATCCTACAGTATTCAGATGTGGTTGTCTTATTCTGTCTTTGGAGAATGTATCGCTGGAGTCACAATAACCCGACGAACACGATACGACACATCGACACGACGTCAGAGATTGACGGAATTTCACAATGTATTTTATTCAGTGTTCACAATACCACGACGAAACCTGCCCGACAAGTGTATTAGTTGACTGTTGGAAAATCCTAAAACGGCCAGTTATTGTAGTAATATCCAATATTTGCTTGTAAAACTCACAATAAGGGGAATTATTATTTTGCCTTTGATAAGATTTGAATTTATACAAGAGAAAAAATTATTTAAAAACAAACCGGAACGTTTTTGTCGGTGAGTAAATTTATCATTCACTACAGTAGGGAAATATGCACGAAATTTTGTTTTATAATGTTGTATTTATATTTTTTTCCCCGCTTCGACGAGCCTGACGTGACGAAAAGTAGAAATAGAATCTACTATTTTCGGGCTGTCGCGGTCGCAACTCTGTCGGGCTGACGTCACAGTGGCTTTGCTTTTCATTGGCTGCTACTCTAATTTCGTCGTGTCGGGGATGTCGTGTTGAATTCGTCGGGGTATTGTGACTCCAGATTTATGGGGGAAGGTCAGTTCCCGCCATATTGGATTAATCAGTTTATCGCCATACTTTCTATTCCAAAAGGTTTAGCGCAATTTTTCACACGACAAAACATCCCATTTTTTCAGCTTCCCTGCCTTTGTTAATTTTTATCTTGGGTCAGCAACTAAGCAATAAGGATTCAATAAATATATGAAACAATTATGTCTGTTTTGTCGACCGATTAAATATAACGCAAAACCTAAAGTGCAGGCTGTGGCGAAAATATATAAATCAAGATAACGGGGACTAATTTCCTTTAAAATATTAAAAATAATTCGAAAAGTAGAAATACGAAACAATATAAATGTTACTAATCATATTTAATATCGCACGAGTATGTTTCCGCTCTTTGGTCGTATTAAGGTGGGATTCGTGCAAGCTCCACCGTTCTATCTTCTTTGCTCAGTAAGTTTTCATGTTTAAGAGATTACTAGCACCAGAAACAATTTTCCTTGTGGTTATGTAAGAAGTACCCTCGAAACCTGAAACAGTGAGAATTGAGCCAGATCATTGAAAACCAGTGGAAATTGAGCAACTACTAATCAGTGCCAGATATGTAACTATAGGCTATTCACGGTAAAATGAGCACTTTTGAAAGCCCTGTTCAAGATCTACTTGTACGCAAGTTGTGTATTATTCCGCCTTATGTAAGATCAACATTGTCATGGGCGTCATCACTACATTCATGCGTCGGTCAAGTGAAACTGTGAAATTATTATAAAAGTAAATAGTTTAAAAATCTGCTCATATTTACATTTCTATGCATTTAAAGAAACAGAAAGCGAAATAAACAATGTAAATTATCATAAATGGTTACCTGACACTTTTGTTCGACGTTAAGATACGGAACTACTTCCCATCCATCGTTACCAACTTTACTGGGCGCATGCTACTCAGTGTGCCAGTTAAAATGTATGCAGATTGGGGCAGTGACTTTTTTCTAATGGTTGATTTCAAAAGTGCTCACGTTATCGTGAAAAGCCTTTAATTAATATGATGGCTGAATTTCACTGATTAATTTGTGATTACCGCTGGACGTCGAGAATTTCACTTCCATTAGTTTCTTGTTCTCAGTTCATTTACTTTATTGGCCATTCGGCAGTAGCTTATCAACTGACTTTCAGTGAATGTTATTTCACTGATTGATATCACTTATAACTCGAAGTAAAGTTATTTCACTGTTAACAAATCGTTAATATCAATATCATCAAACAACGTGTCGGGTTATAGTTTACTTTTTGTTCGAACTTGTAGGTCTTCCTTTGTTTAAGAGTTTTTTAAATGAAACATATTTTTTTTTTTTGGAAAATTTCCATTGTGTGCTATACCTGCTATTGTCGAGGAAATAATGTAACAGAGCACCTACACGACACGTGAACTAATTACTTAAAGAAGTCGCGGAGCTTAAAGGCTCAGACCTTCACAGTCAAGAGGTTTCTGGCAAGGCCGTGGCGCCTGTAACAAAGCAAGTAGCCGGCCGTAACAGGGCTTCCAGAAGCAAAAAGAAAGCAACATGGCTTGTGTAAAAAATATGGTTGAAGGAAAGAATGCTAATAAAAACACTATTTACTTTAGAAATGTTATCAATGTTATGTGCCCGTTTAGTTACTAAACCCCGCTGTAAATAAAGCAATGAGAACGTCAGGAGAGTTAGTCCACGATGTAAGAAACCAAGTAAAAGCTAACGACCTAAAAATAAATTCTAAATACTTCAGTTAACATAATAATTTATTCTTCTAAAGACGGAATGAAATAAAAACATCCGGATTGCTCGTCCACCCCGACAAGAGAATAATTCTCTCTTTCAAGTTTGTGTATGGGTTCAATTGGTTCCCTTATTTATTTTGAAAAAGCACTGTACCACACCAAAAAATCTTAAAAAGGCATGATATTTAAGTATTTCTGGAAAGAATATAAAATTAACTTATTTCACTGGAAAAGTAGGGCCACCTGTATTTCTCTGGCTAGAATTAAATATTCTACGTGCAAACTTGTAGTCCTCCTCTTGTCTTTGTGTGAAGACAGTCTGTTACTTGACTTAACCAATCAGAATTAAGTTTCTCCGATACTGACCGTCCGTAATTCGCGGTCAGACAGATAAGATGCGTAACGATTCAAACGATCCAACCACGAAATTGGTTCTGAAGTAAAGTGCGTCGGAACACAACTTGTAGTGGAAACTTTTCACGAAAAACCGGTGGCCCTATGGAAAAGCAATCTCTGAAGGAAATGTTTTTTTTTTTAAAGGTATTTTTTTTTTATAAAGATAGAATTTCCATAATTTTGTAACCGGGTTTGACTAACATGTGATAAAAGATATATAATACGACATCACCATGGAATAGGTTCGTACGCAGAGAAGAAATGCCTGAGCATCGTCGCGATTTCACCCCAAATTCTAGGTGGTGAGCGCAGATTACCCCACTGATATCAGGATATCACCTAAATAACTTGTTTTATTCAAGTCACGGTTACTACCAACTTTTTTGAAGCCCCGAAGTTCTACTTCCAAGATATTCCTCCGCCTCATTCATACAAAACTTAACTAATTGCACCAAATGGACAACGCGCCGCATTTGTGCGCTTTCAGTGTAATAATATCTTGCATAAGAACTATTTCTTACTAGGCATTATCAACGTGCCTATTTTCTTCCTGTTTTATGCATATTAAGTATAAATTAGATATTTTAATTAATAGAAAAATGCAAGTAAAAGTTCAATTTAACCAAAAAGAAGGTAGTTTTATGTTAATATAAGAATAAAACGCTTGTGATATATGGTATACATAGAAAGTAACCAAAATAGTTATATTTGGGGTGTTTTCAAAGGTTCGGTTCTAAAAGTGCGAAAAAACCACGAATTGACTGTATCTGTAATTGTATGATAAATTACGTCCCGTACACAAAATAAAAGAAAACTAAATGAAAGGAAAATGTTTCAGTTTAGTGTTGTTTAACTATTATTGCTTAACTTTAGAATTAGCTTTTTTTTAGGTGGGGGTTCCATAATCAAGGGGTCACAGATCGCAGTGTACGGTCGTGACCAAAAATAACCTCTCTTTGCGTTATGCACGCAGTCGTGTACACTAGGTTAGAAATTAGAATATGTTATAATGGATAAAGTATTAGACAGACACTTCATATTCTCCTATACAAAGCCCATGCGACACGTTGGAAAATCTCTTGGAAGATTTGGCCATCAGCTAGCCGTTTTCATGGACTGTATCGTAATTGGTCATGTGAGATTTTCGGTGGGAGGTTTCCTACAAAGTTGAAATTTTAACCAGGGAGAGGGCGGTGCAGTGTGGTACTGACAATAGTTGTAATTTTGTTTTGAAAAACCACGATAAGACCGTAAACACTTATAAATGGAAAATAAAAAAAACTACGAAAATGTTTACTGTTGCTAAAACAGCATTGCGTGAAAATTATGGTAAACATCCGCGTTTATTTAACACGAAAAGTCCAGTTATTACAACAGAAAGGTTAGGCCCACCGCACAAATGGATAATTCTGCAGTCGTGAGGGAAGACATTGTTCCCGAGCCACAGTTGCAGAAGTAAAACAATAAAAAATGCACTTGTACGGCAGCAAGTATCGTGTGACAGGTTATTCTTTAGAAACCTATATATAGGCTATTCACGGCAAAGTGAGCATTTTTCGAAGTCCTCTCATTTGGAATAATAGTCAATGAACATATTTTATTGTAGCCTTAGACGTTAACTTTCGAATCCGGTGAAATATATACATTGTTTTTTTTTTACTTACATGACTATATTTATTTTAAAAAGTATCGAAAGGATAAAAAATGGCTGGTAGGAAAAAAGTAACTAGGGTTTAAAAAACACTCACTTTACCGTGAACAGCCTATACATATTTGTATGCAGGCTCGTGTGGCAGGCTTCGTAGAAGCTTCCGTCCCACCTTGCACGGAAATTTTTGTCGTGGCACACAGACTATTTTATCTGAGAGAGATAAATATGAGGACCACATGTGGTGTATAAATGTAGAGATTTGTAGTCAAATAATTATAGTTTTCGAAATATAGCAGCGAAGAGTCGAAAGTTTCGGAATATGGGAGCCTAAGTTTCTGTGCGCCTAATTAACTTTGCCAAGTAAATCACATGTCATGTGTTCTATATCATATACACAACATATTAATTATCAAAGATATTTAACAATGGGTACTCGGGTACTGGTATCCTGAATCTATTTTCGAATAGGCATTGACGGTTTTTCCAACACATTTTTTATTCGTCCAAGAGAAACTAATAAATAATAATATTATTTTCTCTCGGATGAATAAAAATGCGTTGGAAAAAAACAGCAACACATTTTTTATTCGTCCAAGAGAAACTAATAAATAATAAAAAATTGATTCTCGATGCCAGTACCCGAGTTCTACCCATTGTTAAATATAATTGATACTTAATTAACATGTGTATATGGTATAAATCACATGACATGAGATTTATTTCGCAAAGTTAATTAGAAATTTTGGACTTTTCGGTGCCATATTTTGAAAAGTATAATCATTTGACCTCAAATATTTACATTAATGTGGTCCTTATATAAACATCTTTCAGAAAATTAAATTAAAATAATATCTTGAAATATAGCTTTAAGGGCACTGCCTTCGGGTTGGCAGCTGCGAAATTTAAATACGAAATCGCACGTTAAAGAAATTTTGCCTCAGTACGGCAATTTTAAAGACAGACGTTTCAAAAAAATGTATTCTTCACGAATTTCTTAGGATAAGTTCCCTACAGTGGAATGTTTCCATAACACGTATAACCTGTTTACAAGGAACTTAAAAAATTTATGCTTTACAAACAAAAGTACACGCTGCCTATCTATATTGAAAACAAACGCTCGTAGGTGCCTTCTCGTAAAAAATTCACGAAGAATACATTTAGTTTGAAACGCCTATCATTGAAATTAACGCACTGGGATTTCCTTATTAAAATGTCGCAGCTGCCAGCCGGTAGGCAGTTCGCAGCCACAGTGTAATGAACCGGAGCCGGGTGCAACCTCGTGGGGCGATCGACGCGTCTCTCCCTGGTTTGGGGGGGGGGGGGGGGGTAGTTGACTTCATCGAGGGCACGTATCGTCGAGGAGAGTAACCACGTACCACGTAGTTCTGTGCCGCGTGGGCAGGCGTGTGGCACGCCCACGTCATGCCCTCGTCGCCGGCGACAATTAGTGACATAACCGCCAAGTTTTGTAATTAGACTGAACCGATTACGATTATTTTTTTATCAATAAATAATCGGTAAAAGTATTATATTTTCGTGTTGTATCCATACATAAAAACTGGCTGCAGATACTGTATGTTTATATACCTAAATTTGTTTAAACCTATTCTCACCAAACATTTGGACGGCTTTTAACATCGAGGTCTTAAGAGCCGAAACAACCATTGTGTTTTGAACAAACCGAACAAGTGTAAGCTCACAATTGCAACCAACAGACTCTTGGTTCCAAGCAGAATATTCGTCTGTTTTGTTGTAGTGTTTCTAGAACAGTACTAATATACCACGATGGCCAATCAGGGTAATCAAAATAAGTATACGTATTATATACTTGGTACGTAAAAATTAAGTTCTCGGGCACGGCCTAATGTTCTAATGTTGCATCTTTGCCGAGAGCTAGACGATAAATGTTTTTATAACATTTACTCAGTATAAAATAAATGTAACTAGTGCTGCAGAAATATCACTCATAATTTGCTTGCGTGTAACAACATTTGGATATCTTCGGAAGCATTTGTGAGCACTGGCCGCTCGTGAGAAATCTCATACTTCGAGGAGGATTTCGGGTTTATGTAAATTGCGATGGGCACGTAGTTTTGAGCAAGGTAGTCGTCGTCTTCTGTAGCACATACGAGCCACGGCGCTAATTTTGAAAAGTATCTTGCGAAATATATTTGTTTTTTCAGTAGTTAAAAATAGGAAAGTTTGTATCATAACACTAAGTAAAATTTTAAATTTCGAGGTCCGTGCCAACTATGACGTCACATTCCTTCTTAATTGTTTTGTAAACATACTTGGCTTGCAGTGAGTGCTTGTATGTGGAATGTTTAAAATTACAGGCAATTCCAGCTTATTGTACAGATTCTAGTTAAGAGATAAAAGTATTTTCGGACAGCTGCATTACATTTGTGTGGTTAGCAACTGTCTCGTGAGATAATTGGTCGTTCAATAGATCGTGCAATATGAATTGTTCTGGTCTTTACAGTTTTGTCTTATAAATTAAGAAATTATGAATCTCTCAGTGGAATAAAGGCCAGCCACTTTCATGTGTTTGTGAATCAGGTACCGGAGAACAAGTTTGTCAGAAACTTCCTTTAAAGGCTGTTTAAGATAAAGTGAGCACTTTCTAAATGAACTGCAGAAAAAAGTCACTTCTCCTACCTGCATATACAGAATGATTGGCAATTAGACCGACGAACCTCGGGAGTTGATTTTTCATGGAAAAGTAAACTGAAAACATATGTGACACTTTATATACCTAACCCGAATATAAGGGAGGTATGAGCCCTTAAAAAACGAGGTTTTAAACCGTATTTGTGCAAAATATCGGTAACGAAGTAAAATACAATGACAACTCTCGGAACATTATTGTATGTTATCGGGATCTTCAACGTAAGGTCCGATATTTTGCAAAAATACTGTGTAAAATCGCGTTTTTTTAAGGGCTCGTACCTCCCTTAATATCAGGTTTAGGTATAAAGTGTCACGTATGTTTTCCTTTTATTTTTTCATGAAGAATCACCTCCCGAAGTTTGTCGGTCTAAGTGAGAATCATCCTGTATATTAATGGGCTGACCGAGTCACATTCGCCCAGTAAAATTGGTAACGATGGATGGAAAGTAGTTCCATATATTAACTTCGAATAATACATTTTATGTATCCATTTGTGATAACTTAAATTATTTCTTTCGCTTTCTGTTCTTTTTATGCATCGAAGTGAAAAATGAGCAGATTTGTAAAATATTTATTTCCTAATAATTTCACAGTTTCACATGACCGACGCGTGAATAAAGTGACGAGGCCCATGAAAATATCGATTTTACTTACGGCGGAAGAATACACAACATACATAGGCCTACAAGTAGATCTTAAGCAGAGCTTTCAAAAGTGCTCATTTTGACATGAACAGCCTATAGGCTACATGCATGTATGGTCGCTTTTGTTATTTATTTAAATAGCGCCTCAGAAAATTTCTTGTGAGTATCGAAATTTTCCCAGTGATATCACAGGGTTATTTACCAGTAAATTTCCGCATCAATTTGTGGTTTCTGGTGTTGCAAATAAGTAATTTTTTGATGCGTGCTGAACTTAATCTGGCAAAGGCCTTATTTCGTTGTCACAACCAATAAGCTGCAGGTTTTGTGTTTGGCAAACAGTGATATGAACGCGGAATAACAGAGAGCAGTAGCGCAGTGCAATAATCAGTAGGGATAGGAAAATTTCGCGAATTAATTTCAGGACAAGATAGACGTCAAACACGTGCACACTGAAGTCAGCTTTGTAATTGGATCAGAGTTCATTATAGATGCCCTGGACTGGACGACTCTAAGCCAATAGCAGACTTACCAGGAAACAAGTAGCGAGTGTCATACTGGTGGGTGTGTAGTAACACATGGCTGCCCTCTGAGGCAGCAGCCAACGAACAAACATTTGAGGCTTGGGTGTACGAAGGACTGTAGAGTCTAGCTAACAGGTCATTGAACTAGCGAAATTTTCCTATCCCTACGAATCAGTTACAAGGGCGATCACTGACCACTGAGCCTCGCAGTCTACAATACCAGCCCTCCTGTGTGACGCGTAGACAATCGTCTACGATGGCCATAAAAGGGACGAAATAGCCGCTTACACCGCGAACTCCAGCCAGTTGCGCGCGCCGCGGCCAGTAGGGAATCTCCGCAGCGTGCAGTAGCCAATATTATGTAACACCATCGTGTAGTTGATTCCAGCACCGACGGTACGGCACAAGGATGATACATGTGGAAGGGTGGATGCAAATTGCTGTTGTAGTAGTGTTTGCAGAACTTAAGTTAAAGACGTGCTCCGGTCTTTACATAAACTGATTGTAGAAATATATTACTTTATCAATAAAATGATTTGTTGGTTGTCGTTTTCTTTTGTTATCCACATAGATCAACTATTAAATTCATATTAACCACACCAGTGTACTTATATTTTAAGAGGAGAAATTTCATTAAAAAAAATAGTACAATGACAAAATCTCAGTATATATATATATATATATATATATATATATATATATATATATATATATATATATATATATCGTCTGGCATACAACATAATCATATATATTCTTGACCATTTTAAATAATTAAAATAAATATTTTAATAATTATTTCAAATATCAAAGTATCTTGAGTATTCAATATCTTTCACTACTAAGGCCTTGTCTTTTCAAATTAAATTACTTTAAAACAAAACATGCTCTTTTCAGCAAATCAGCAATTGAGATCTCCTTCGGGTACCCGTTCGCAAGTATTAGCCTTAAGGGCACATAATATTTTCTTAATTTCTTAGGTTACATGTTTTATCGTCCCAAGAAAAAACAATCATGTTAATTAGTTACCAATGTTAAGTAAAATTTAGTTCAACCAGTTTATGAACAGTTCATATTAATGAGAGATGTAAGCTCGGAGCACGTGGCATGCGGACAAAATTGTTAAGTTTTACTTGGTGCTGGAGAGAATCAAAATTTCGTCTGCTGCGTAGGCCAAGAAGCAGCACTCAAGAAGAAACCAAGAAAGGCTGTAAAGAAATCATCCCAGGAGGGATGTTGGCCACGATCTACTGCATCGTAGAACGAAACTCCAACACGTGCACTGCCTTATCGGCGGGTGAAATTACCAATTACATTGAAAGAAGAAGGTAGAATCAAGTAGATAAATATTCGTAGGACAACTACATGCTGTATGGTTAAGTTCAACAATTGGGCAACAACCTCGCGAGTAGGAATATATATGAAATCGGTCTTGCTCAGAAGTCCAGTCTGGTGCGACTAATCGATACGTAATACAATATTAGAAATAATGTATAAAACAGAGATGAAGATCGATTATTTCATTAGGTTACTTTAAATTATATTTGGTCATGCAAATACTAAATATTCATTAAATTATTAAGTAAAAATTAGTTTTGGACAAAACATAGCTTGACATCAAATAATTTGCCTCTTCAAGTTAACAAGACGAGGGCAACAGTAAAATAATTTAAATAGATTCGCAATGTTTTACCTTTTGAATTGCATAAACAAATCAAAAATCTAACTGGATCACGTTTTAATTAAACCACTAAACCAATAATTTTGGTGAAAAAGTAATTAATGAAGAACTTATTAAATTAATAGTAACCAAATAAAAATAAAGCAGTGTCAATACAACTGGCGCACCAATCAGACACAGGGTCTGTGTTACCTGAGGGTCTTGCAGCCAAACATAGAATGGATACGCCCATTTCAAAAGAACCACCACGCCTTTTCGTCCTTATGTACTTGTATGTCCTGTGTGTGGTGATGTTTAATCACGTGTCAGTCAAGCCCGGTTACAAAATTATAGCAATTCTATCCCTGTTATATCCTTTCTGAAAATACTTAAATATTACGCCGTTTTAATTTTTTTTTGATACGTTACAGTAGTTTCCCCCCCCCCCCCCAAACATATCGGGGTGCCCATTTGAACCACACTTCATCTCGAACGTGAGAATTCTGTTATAGGGGTGGACGAACGGACCGGCTGTTTTCTTTCTTGCCGTCTTTACAATAATAAGAACTTTTTTCTAGCGCCTACATGACCGGTGAATGCTGATCGGAAAGAGGCCGGTGTTTGAGCATAAAAAAAAAAAAAGAAGTTAACTCATGTATTCGGGATTTTTTATTAGATCGTTAGTTTTAATTGGTTTCTGACATCGTAGACTAATTCCCTTGACGTTGCCATAGTTTTATTTCCCCACGAGCCACTATTTGTTTTCAGTCTCGTTAATCCTCTATGGTTTTAGTGGGTGACTTACAATGCTATTCCTTTTTGCTGTATCCACTTGTAATAAAGTCTGCCTTCTTTTGCTTATTTCACCACGGACATTTTAAAAGTGACCTCGAGAAACGATGGGCCATGTAAAGGCTTCGCCTGGTTGGCACGTTTATAGAGTGAGCGAGTGAAGAGATTTGGGCGGCTCTTAACCGCGAGATCTTCAGAGCCGATGAGGGTGATTGAGGTGAGTAAGGAGCGACGCCGGAATGAAGGGGCGGGGAAACGGGAGATCCCCGAGAAAATCCGCCGACCAATGTCATCGTCCGGCACGATTCCCACTTGCGAAAATCTGGTGACCCGGCCGGGGATTAAACCAGGTTCGCCTTGGTGGGAGGCGAGCAGGTTAACCCGTCAGCCACCGCAACCCCCAATTAGTGAGTTAAAAGTGGTTTGTTAGCAAATACATGATTAAGAAGCGGTTAGATGCATTGTAGTGATGTCTCATAACGAAACGCTTCGTGTCCAAAGACAAGTTTCAAGATCTCGTTTAAACCCCGTTTTAGCTGCCAAATTTTCTATAGAGAACTTCAGAGTTTTCTTTGGACACGTATAATGCTTTCTTTTTTATTAGCGCGCCACGAAAATACAGGGTCACCGTTTAAACTCGCGTTCGGGCGTGCCGCCGACGGTAAGACTGCTGCACGCCAGTTGAACGCCTTGCACGTAGAGGCGATGTGTCGAGGGGCGAGAGGGCAGAGTCGGCCCTAGACGTGTTTTTCGTGGCAAAGGGCGGCGGCGTGTGAATCATGACGAGAGAGGTATTGTCTGGTAACGAAATGTAGCGGCGATAAATCAGCGTCGCTGCACGTCAGTCTTAAAGCGGTATTCACAATAGAGGGTTGCGACGCGACGCGACGCGACGAGCATCAGCCGATCAGAGCCTTGACGCTAGCGCCGAGCGTTGAGAACATTGCACGGGCGACGAACATTGGTTTTGACGCTCGTCGCCAGCGTCGGGGGATAAGAAGAATAACATTTCTGTACGTCACAAGAAACTGGCGAGAAACTGAGATAAAGAACTGAAAACATACATAAACAGTTTGCAGATATACTAATTGGAGTTCAAATTTATATCAATTTTGCCTTAAGGAAAACAAAAGTATGTTTTACGATGTCTGAAGAGTCGTTCATGTTCCACAACATCATTTTCAATTTTAATATATACTTTTATTAAAGAAAAATGTATATAAAAAAAACTATTTTACTAACTGAATGGCAAGTAACTTCACGGCATTTGGTTCGTTTTTAGCATGTCATTGCAAGCTTCCTTGCAGGATACCAGATGGCAGCACGGCCTGTGTCGCCGGCGGCGGCCGGCGTCAGAACATCTCTCTATTGTGAAGACGCAAATTACGCTCGTCGGCGAGCGTCGGGCGCGACGCGTCGCATCGCTAGGGACAGGTGTATTTTGCGAAAATATTTATGAGCATGCTAGATTTTAATATCCTACATCCACAACCATACACTTCCTTTGGTTATTGGCTGCGTGTCTACGTGAGACATGTTCTTATTTGTCTGGGCCAATCAAAATTAAGTACTCCGATAATGAACGTCCGTGACGCTTGGGGCACGGGATATTTAAAATCATCCGACCACGAAAGTGCATATGAACAAAAGTGCTTTGGAGTACAACTGGTCTTGAAATATTTTCACGAAAAAACACCTGTACCTACGCATCGCGACGCTCTATTGTGAAAACCGCTTTAGGCGAGCGGTGTTACGAAGGGTCGTGAAGAACCTGGAAGGCTGTCCTCGGCGTGTTGTGTTTCTCCGGGAGGGAGAGAGAGAGAGAGGTGGCGCTGCCGACTTACGCCGCCGGCGGCTCGTGTTGCCGGCGGGGGCGGTCACGATGGACGTGGTTGAGGTGTGCGCGCGTTGTCCCGTCCCGGCAGGGGTGCCGTGTAATGGAGCGTGGCAGAGGATAGTGTTACACTGCCCCACTGGCCAGCTGTCGCGCGCAGCTGCCACCCGCCCGCGCGTTCAGACCCACTTTCGGCCGCGTCCAGTATCTACCCAGGCCATCAGCGGCCACCACCGCCCCGGGTCTTGTGGTGGCATACCTGCCTCGCACTGGGGGCGTCCCTGGTTCAAACACGGCCAACCACCTGCATTGAGGACAGTGCTTCCTAAGTGGTCTTAGGTGGCGGTTACACGAGTGATGTTAAGCACATTCGGTAGTCATGTCTGACAAGTTAAAAAACAGAACGTGTTTTAGCGGTTACACACCCAAAGCTGAATGAGGAAATTTTAACCTCAACACACATGGAACTTAAAATGTATGATATTTAATTATAATAGCCTTCAACATTTATCACTATTGAACTTTTTAATTCTTATGAAACGTACCATTTTACTGTAATGGCATAATGGGTGGGTATTTGTGCATTCAACCTTAAACTTAAGTTAATTCAACAAGTGTGTAATTCCCGCCAAATTCAGTAATATTTAATACGCTGCTTGTTTAATTGGGAGCAGCCAATAGGAGCGCAGCAGAGAAGAGACATCGTTCGAAACGACTTGTGAAAACTGTTCACTTTGAACGAGAAACAATTGCGATCGGGACTCGTTCGAAGGTAATGCAACCTCTTCAATAGCTGAACTTGTTTAAAGTGAAGTAGTTCTGCATCCCGTGTAACCGCGGCCTTACATTCTTACTTCGGGCAAGTATCGACGCCGCTCGATAATGACAGCAGTACCCTCAATTATAGGCTGTTCACGGTAAAAAGAGCACTTTTGAAAGCCCTGCTTAAGATCTACTTGTATACACGTTACGTGTTCTTCCGCCTTATGTAAACTTAACATTGCCATGGGGTTCATCACCTTATTCACGCGTCGGTCAAGTGAAACTGTGAAATTATTAGAATAATAAATATTGTACGAATCTGCTCATTTTTACAATTCGATATGCATGAAAAAATACAAAAAGCGAGAGAAATAATTTAAGTTATCACTAGGGATAGGAAAAATTCGGGACTTCGTTCCAGGATAAGATAGATTTCAAACGCGTGTACACTGAAGTCACCTTTGCAATTGGATCAGAATTTATTAGACACGCCCCGGACGACTCCACGCCAATAGGCGACTTACAAAGAAACACGATGTGAATACCATTCTGTCAAATGTGGGGTAACACTGGGGAACAGCCAATGAACGAACATTGAGGTTCAACTATACAAAGGATTGTGGAGTCTAGCATACATGTCATTGAACTCGCGAAAGTTATCACAAATTGTTACCTATCACATTTTTTCGACGTTAATATATGGAACTACTTTTCCCACCATCGTTACCAACTTTACTGGACACATGTCACTCATAGCGCCCGTTAAAATATATGCAGGTAGGGGCAGTGACTTTTTCTAAGGTGGATTTAAAAAGTGCTCATTTTATCGTGAACAGCCTTTACTTACCCGGAAGGTTCTGACTAACCTCAGGGATTATTTGGTATTGTTCATTCACGGTTTCTTCAGACATTTTAACACAAACCTTTGAAAAATCATCTCATGTGTTATTTATTTAATTATATCCTAAAAATGCCACGTATGAAGCGTTTTATACCACAAACGTCTCTTATTTTTCGTTAAATTGAAGTTTTACCTATATTTTATTTATTACATTATAATATTTATTTTATAATAAACACGAATAACACCAGTGAGAAAAAATCTGTGTTGTTAGCGCTTAGTAACCAATAGTTTTCGTGAAAAATAATACTACAACCGAGTGCGCAGGAAAGCGGTGCGTTGTCCTTTGGTGTAATTTTGCAGACTTAGTTGAGCTTAGTTTGCACGAAGCGGAGGAATATCCGGAAAGTTGAACTTAATCAGGGTTTCAGACAAGTCTGAAATAACCTTGAATTGATTATACAGTCCATTCACGGTTACTTCCAACTTTTATGAAGCCCTGCGTAAGTTCTACTTTCAGGATATTCCTCCGCCTCATGCAAACAAAGTTTAACTAAGTCTGGAAAAATTCACCAGAGGGACAACATACCGCATTAGTGCGTACTCGCTAAATAATTGTTTACATAAAAACTATTTCTTACTAGGTGTTACCAACACACCTATTTTCTCTCGAGTTATATTCATATTAATTATAAATGAAATATTATTATTTATCTGTAAATATAAGTAATAGTTCAATCTAACACACACCACACACACACACACACACACACACACACACACACACACACACACACATATATTATATATATATATATATATATATATATATATATATATATATATATATATATATATATATAATTTTCTGTTAATAAAAGTATGCAACGCTTGCGATTCATGTGATATTTAGGAAACAATCAAACATGTTATATATGGGGTGATTTTTCAAAGGTTTGCTTCAAAAAGTGTGAAGAAACCGTGAGAAGGCTATACTGGGCGAGTCGCCGGCGCCAATTTTTCCGTTTCTATGCAACCCGCAAACAATACTACGCATCTAACATGACATCTCCGCCGTAAAATAATTGGCTCTTGTGTATGTAACCGAGTCCCTTGCCGTGTAGGTTCCCGTTAAGGCGCCTCGTCTGTTATCTGAACATTCGACGCCGTTGTCAGCCTGTACCAATCAGCGGCGCGAACCCAGAGAATCGCTACAAAACAGCACGTGCGCAATGGCTCGAAGCGAGGCAGATGTGTGTTACTAAGGGTCACGTATCAAGGTAATCGGTAAACATCGTAATAATATGTTTCAACACAATAAACGGACGTGCATTCTTTGAAAAGTAACTGCTTCTCAACGCATAGCTCACATAACACCATCAGTTCACCGCTTACCGTGCTGACGACAACGAATCAACGCGCACGTGGTGTTCTGCTACTATTGATGTTTGCTAGATGGGTAGTAGGCCTGATGTGTACGGTTGCATAGATATGGAAAAATAGGCGCGGGCGACTCATCCTGTATATCGGAGGTTGCTGCGGAGGCAGCACTTTCACGATTGCGGTCCGAACTAGATTCCCAGAGGGCCAACGTCTAGATTTTCGCATGTTCGATACGCTGACTGTTACATTTTCTCGTAGTACCCCGCGCTCTTTTACTTCCAGCATTGCTCTTATTGTACCTGTATTTAGTTAGGGTGGGTTTACTATTAGATACTGAAGAATTAAGACTTGTACTTATAACTCTTTAAGTACACGTAATATAAGTTTCGCAGTTTATGATTGATTTAGCAAATGCTTAATCCAGCCAGTCAGAATCGTAGAAGAAGAAGAAGCCAACATAACCCGAGCAAATGGGCAAGAGTGAAGATTAATTACATATTTGTAATTATTTGTGGTTACCTCTTGTATAATCATTTTGAAAAATTCATGGTATCTTATACAGGTGATGCCGATGCCAACATTGGGCATTTATGTTAAATAAATATGAAGCATGTAAAATAAAGCGAAATTAATAATCTGTTCCAAGAAAGAGAAGATGACCATGAACAGTTCTTCAAATAAAGAGACAATCCTCTCGATTAAAATAATTAATAGCATGCGATTTCACGATACGACATAACCTAAATCCAAGATGTAAATACAGTTTCCCGCCAACAGCAAATATCACTGGGCTATTTCATCTTGACTTGTACTTAAGATATAAAATTCAAGGATATCTTAAGTTAAGCCGAGAACGCTCACGACCCGTACACTGCAATGGAGTTATGTTTTGTGTCTTGCGTTTTGCAAGAAAACCTGCCTAAAGTAGGGCGATCATAATAATAACTATTACTAAGGTTTTATGTTATAAAATATTTATACTAATGATAACTTTCGTGGCTTAAATGGATGTGTATAAAGTCGAGTATTAAAAATGTGTGTAAACATTATTTCTCATTTCTATTACATACAACCAGATCAGCTATTACAGTAGTCTTGTTTGATGGACTTTTTTTTTTTAACAAAATATGCTTTTTGAAGCATTAAAAATGGAATTTCGCTCCCATTATGATTAAATACAATTTATTTACTGATTTTTTAAAACACCTAAATAATAATTGCCTTTAAGAATGTGTCGATATTACAAAATACATACATTATTATTTCATATGCAACAAAAATCGTCCTTTTCTGGTAATTTTGGTATTGTGTGTGCGACTTTGTATCGAGTTGTGCATGTTGCACATTCGCGGCGCACTACTTCACTGGAAACAACCGATTTGTGCCTTTACAGTTGTATCCGTCGAACTTCCCTCCATACTCGATCCCATCGCCGACACTAGGTGTGGCAGGAGGTCAGCCCTGCACATCTTCCGTCCGTCTGTACTTTATAATGCTGGCACTTGAATAGAACCCCTGATCCTCCTAGCAAGGAGCCTTTAAAAAGCATTAATTTAAAAAGGCATTTGCAAAGAATATGTTTGTCGTCCATGAACCTAAGTCATAGAAATAATAAGGATTGCCAAACTGTTGGTTCTTAAATTTTGGCTATATGTAAAAACCTGCAAAATTCGCATTATTATTTGGTAACATGATAGACTCTAGTGCCCTGTACCAACTTGAGCGGAATTTGTGATTCCATTGGTTACTGGAAAACATACGGCGCCATTTATCAGTCTGTTCGCTTTACTGTACATAGGTTGCTCAACCGCTGAGCCTTCACTATTGGTCAAAACTGACTTTGGGTCGTGTCACATAACTCATCGGCCAATGGCAGAAGTCAAACGAGCATACAACGTCTTGGAGTCAAATCTGCTACCAAAAATAGCTATAAGAAATGGCAATCGAATATTCATTGAGGACTATAATTAAACATGTTAAATTAACAAAAAAATCTTATGTTATTATGCTAGACATTAATTGATAATATTTACTCCTATTTCAAAATAGGTGCAGTCTGCGAACAGCCTGTAACACCGAGGAACACTGCATCATGTAGTGTAACCAAACCTTTCAGCCAGCGCTCTGACAGGCAAGGCTCCAGTTTAGATCAGTTGCTTGGAGGGAGCGTCATTACCTGGAACAGTGGAAGGAACGAAAAGTGACATCTAGCAACGTCTGTTGTAAATACCTGCCTGTATCTGTGTACGAAGAAGCGGCAGCGCGCTTACGAGAAAGTCGTTCAGATAACTTTATGCTAAACGCGTATCTGACAGCGAATTTCCCCTCTGCCATATTCGTATGGCTTGCCGGTACCCAATGGTTTTACACAGCTAGTGTTACAGACGTGTTTGCTATGGAATCTCGAAATAACAGGTACGGGTGACATTTTATATTTGTCGATGAAAAAGTTTCATTGCATACAATTTGAATATTATCCTAACAAGCGGAAAGTTGTATTTTCAGGGTAGGAAAAAAGTTTAAAGTGTGGGTTTTACGTCGCAAAGTTATGCACAAACATACTAAATATAGCAGGTCCTCTAAATTATAGTGGGCTCGGAACAACATGCTACCGATCCGGTGCTCATAAAAGGGCATGGGCCTCCTCAAAACTTCAAGGGGAAGGTTATGGTGTTGGGAGAGAGGGCGTGATGGCGGTATACATTATTGTTTTATCCTCAAACCTTTCGTTCGCAGAATGGCCTCTCTATTTTTTATTTGAGACGTTTGAGCGTAAGTTTATCGATGCGGCACACGTGAAACTTTGCAGCAACATCAGTTGTTTACTGTCGACATCAATGTTACTAACGATCGCCAAGAAAACAATCATCAGGTATATTTAAATAAAAATGCAAGGACGTGGGGAGATCACGAAGCAGCACCGGTGTGAAGTGCTGTTCAACCGGTCCGCTCTCACGAACATTTGATACATAGCTGGCTGTATTGTTTACTTCAATTATACGCTAAAAATGAGCAACAATTAGTACTTACTTACACCCACCGCCCAAGGGGCTCGAAACTTGGTAGACCAAACTTTCCTTACCCCTGCCCCACCAACACTGGTCATTGGTTGGTGTAAGAAAAAATGGAGGGGGGGGGGGGTGCTCTGAAGACTTGGTTTACAAGGAAGTTATTACAGAACTTTGCATTGCTGTGTTTACCCTCCCCCCCTCTTCTACGCTAAAAAGTTTCCGTATTCTATATAAAAATATAAATGTTCGGAAATCGTATTTTCTATGCTTGTTTATTGAGCTACGCCCAATAAGTTCTGATGTCTTGAATGCTTAAAGTCTTGTGACGAATCTTATTCACATTAAATAATTATTACAGATGTATTCCTGTGGCTCTTCGTAATATACGCAACATCCGCACGCGAATACTACACACACACACACACACACACACACACACACACACACACACACACACACACACACACACACATACATATATATATAACACACACACATATATATATATAATATGAGGCGCTTCAAAACTGTCACACATTTGGCTGAAAACAATCTTTGATGAATTCGTATCTGGAAGTGTGTCTTTATGATCACTTGTTTCCTGTGTCGTGGCCTCACACAGCCACACTGGTGGTGGCGATGGCGGTCGCAACACTACATACTGGGAAAGGCCTGGCGGGTCACTTCGCTCTACGGCGGGTCCATGTTGCGAGAAAAAATTTGCTGGACAACATCAGTGTCTATATGGGGAAGTTGGGGAATCCCGCGCAGGAGATAATTCGGCGCACCGCTGTATCTCACAAATTACGTGCAGTTTTTTTGTAATGGTTGCCACGAGCGGTTTTTATGGATATAATCCATTCACGGTAACTTACAACTTTTCTGAAGCCCTGCTGAAGTTGTACTTCCAAGATATTCCTCCGTCTCATGCAAACAAAGCTAACCGAGTATATAGGAAATTTTACCAGAGGGACGACGCATCGCATTCGTGCGCACTATCTGTAATAATATTTTGCATTATAACTATTTCTTGCTAGGCATTACCAACCCACCTATTTTCCCCCTGTTATATTCGTATCAATTATAAATGAATTATTATAATTTATAGAAAAATGCATGCAAAAGTTCAAGTCAACCAAAAATTTGGTACTTTTATTTTAACAGAAGTATAAATCGCTTGTAATTTATAATATAATTAGGAAACAACCAAACAAATTTGTGGCTATTTTTCTTACATTGTGAATTCAAATAACACAACTAAAAACTTGTTTGCAAATTTTTTTTGTCCTCGTTTGATTTTTTTCTTTCAAGTGCATCTATAAGGGCAATAAAAAATATTTGCCCTATATTATCTCAAATATAGCACACAACACACACACACACACACACACACACAGATATATATATATATATATATATAATAATGTAAAAAAAAAACGTTAATTCGATATTTACCAATGTAATCATTTGAAGAATCATACGTTGCAAATTTAATAATTTAAACATGTTAAAACGTGTTTTGACAGTAATATTATTAGAAAATTTTGTAACAAAGATACCACCAAAAGAAATTTACTAATGGCGTAAATTTTTTTTACGCGTACTGCAATTAACAGTATATCGTGCGGGCACACGACGAAGCCAGCGTTTTACCGCGTAGTTGGACACCTGATGTGTAGAGCCAAACGCGTGCAGGGACGCCGAAATAACCCGGCCACTCAGCAGTCAGCCTTCCACTTACCAGCCGGTCAGAGCAGCTGCCGTATGTGCCAGGTCCTTTCGCGGAGCGTGCGAACTTTCCCAGGCTATTTATAAAACTTGGTGCACGCAGTGGGCGGTAGGAACACGAGGAAAATTTCGTGTTCAAATACACGGAATTAAAGGCTGTTCACGTTAAAGTGAGCATTTTTAAATCAACCTTAAAAAAAAGTCACTGCACCTACCTGCATATATTTTAACGGGCGCACTAAGTGACATGCGCCCAGTAAAGTTGGTAACGATGGATGGGAAGTAATTCCATATCCTAACATCGAATAAAAAGTGTTAGGTAACCATTTGTGGTAAATTAAATTATTTGATTGGCTTTTTTTATTTATGCAAGTGTAAAAATGAGCAGATCTGTAAAATATATACTTTTCTAATAATTCCAAAGTTTCGCTTGACCTACGCCCGAATAAAGTGATGAGGCCTATGGCAATGTTAATTTTAAATAAGGCGGAGTAATACACAACGTGTATACAAGTAGATCTTAAGCAGGGCTTTTGAAAGTGCTGATTTTACCGTGTACAGCCTATACCAATACGACTATCATAAACAACGTGGATGGGATTTGAGGCTAAATACTGTCAATGTAAACAAGTGCTTTGACATGTTTGTACACCCTCTCACTAATTTTTAACGTGAGTGAGTGAAGAGAGTTGGGCGGCTCATAACAGCGATGTCTGGAGAGCCGATGAGGGTGATTGAGGTGAGTATGGAGCAGTGTCCGACTGAAAGGGTGTTGCAACGGGAGATTCCTGAGAAAACCCGCTGACTAGCGGCGTCATCCAGCACGGATCTCAATGCGAAAATCTGGGAGTGACCCGGCCAATGATTGAACCCGGTTCGCCTTGGTGGGAGGCGAGCAGACTAACCGCTCAGCCATTGCTGCCCCACTGATTTTTAATAAAAAAGATAAAAGTATTTTATACCAATAAAAGAGTTATTTTTTAGATATAAACAAACACGTTCATCACTGTTGATCATGTGTCTTTGTCAGTTGTGTTTATTTGGGGTAGGTCAATGTTGGGACATGCGCAGAAGAGGTATAATCGGTCTACCTCATCCTTAGTTAGTCTATGATCTCCTCCCCCCCCCCTCTTCTCCCTTTTTGGCCCTGCCTAACCATTTTTTTTCCTGCTTGTATGAATAACTTGTTTAGTTTTGATGCCCGCACTATCGACGAGACGTTAATCCGTACTTACTTATGCGTCTGCCAACCTACCTGAACTTTGCATATCAGATTCCTTGTTTGAAAGGAACGGAATGCAATTAACCACGCAGGGAGTTTTCAAGATGGTTTAACGTTAAGAGTTGCAAACATTGCTTTTAAACGTGTTTAAACGAAAAGCTAGTTTGTTTACAATTGTCCTTACCAAACTCGGAAGGGGTTTAAATAATATCACTGCGCTGCCGAAGGACGTGTAGAATACCTCGGAATGTTGACTTGTTTCTCAATAACAAGGCAACTTTTTTCGATCAAGCTTACAGTTTGGTAGACTTATGAATAAATAAATGCAGTAAAAGTGTTTTTACATCGGAACAAATCTGTTGTGATATTTTTATGTGTCCTATTCACTGTTACCTTTTCAGAATTCGCTATTAACACACATTACCTATATTAACGCAATCTCTGTCGATAATTTAATATCTTGGAGATAAAATACGCAATTCTCATTTTGTAAACAGTTTTGAAGACCCAAAATTATGCGTAATTGGCTGCACAGTCACATTTTTGTCAGGTATTAATTTATCAAAACATGAAGGTGTTTCAAGCCAAGTTTATAATTATATCAGGCCCTTGAGTACCGGAATTTCAAGCGGCTTTTTGAATGGAATTGTTGTGTCGATTAGTGCGTAATTATGCAGCACTGTCGAAACAATGTGCCGGAATAAAAATATTATTCTCTAAAATGTATGATAGTGTATGATAGTATAAACTGAAAGTAACGTAGTTATGACTTAAATATAACGTGGTCATGTATGACAACAGTTATGTTGTTTAAGGTTGCGTGAGTCTCCCTAGATATAAATGTGTCAGATCATCAGGCAAGCTTATCTGGCCGACGGTCGTACCGTCCTGGTAACATGGCGATCCTCTGATTGTCGTGGTTCAACATGGTTGGGCGTGGTTAGCACTAGGATGGGTGACCATTCGGGAACACCACGTAGCCGGAGGCACGTACTTATTAGGGAGGCCCACTAAGGGCCATCAAAAAGGTTAGGCATGAAGGTGACGTCGTGTCGAACAGAAACTCCATACAAGTCTGTCCTAGACTGCGACACCACGCAATTCTGTCCATTTTGACGCGAATACGTCTTTAAATTTGCAACCATAGTGGGAGGCAATCCAGAAATCCGATGTTAACAAAATCGAGGGATACAGTTTGACATTGCAACTTGGAATCTATCGTCTACATTAAAAATCCAATTACATCACTCGATTGCCGAAGGAGCAAAGAATATGTTACGTTGAGTGAGGACTGTGAAGCATCGCTCGCGGCGACGGAAAAAAAGGGGGGGTGGGGGAGGCGCAATTTTGAATTCGTTTCGCCGCATCTCATAACTCCCTCGTAGTATAACTTTTGACTAAAAAATCTACGACGCTCGTTTTAATTTTCAATAGAGAGCAATGGATTGCGTGTATTAAAACATTCGTGTGGCGTGGTTATGGTGAAATTGTTTGAGTTTAGAAAACTTAACACAATTTCGGCCTATACTCGTCAAAAAGCCAAGTCTAAATACAGAAATCGTATACGGCTGGAAAGATCATCTCAATTGAAATCCAGTAATAACCATAAAACATCATATGATCAAGTGAAGCGGTGCCGGGAACGTAAAATAAACATCAAGGCGTCCGAGCGCTTCATCGTAGACCTATTCACGCAAAACAAACGGCCGTGTCCCCAACACAGCCAAACCCCATTTTTTTGCAAGCTTTCCTACTTCACAATATTACTTTTTTAATTGCTTTTGCACATACCTATAAGATATTTTTATTTCAGCATCATGAACATAGTTTTAAAATCGTCAGCAGTATTTTGGACCATTATGTATGTAGTCAGGAGCTTGCATTACTATCTCATCAACTATAGCGTTCACTAGTGATTGCTAATGTGAGGATTTGTGATTGATTGGATTGGATTCGACTAGAATCGCGCCGTTCGTATCCGGTGGTGCGTGCGTCGTGTGAAAAAAAATAGTTTTCTTTTTGCAATTGAATAGATGATTGAAAACAGTATGCCATCCCAATATGCATGTTGATACCAACCACCAACGGGCCGAGAAAAGTATTTATTAGATTTAAGTGTGTATTTTTCTGTGCAAGGATCCATTTAGTGGTACTTAAATTTGTTTAGCGAACTATAAAAAAAACCGTCATACATACCATATGCGCGTCGCATACGCGCGAATATTGTTGCGTGAAACTGAACCTTTATTGTTCGCAAGTTACGCTACTCGGTTTACCAACAGACCAGAGAAGCGAGCACGTGGTTTCATAGGCCTACTCTAAAGGCGTAATATGTGGCTTGGATATGAACACATTCGGCATGCAAGCCAAGACGATTCCAGTGCAAAGGAATTTTTACTGTTAGGCGTAGCAAGAGAGAACGCACACTAGATAGCAAGTATCTTCTTTAGGCAGGCTGAAAAATTAGGACAACAGCTGAATGAGTGGTGAAATCAGACCATCAGTCGACGACTGTGAAGGATGCGAACCCTGCGCCCCTCTTTTAGCCTCCATGGATTTACCGTCCCAAGAAAGCATGTAGATCAGTACCCCTGCTTCAGATAATAATGTGAAAATAGTGCCGTAAGTAAACGGTTATTTTATTGTAGTTTACTTATTACTTCACCCAAGGTTATCTCTTACAGGCTTGCACAGACGCAAGCAGCCCTTTTTGGCGATAGGTAAAATTAAGTTTAGACTATTTATCAAGTTCCTTCCGTATTAATTCTGCTAAAACTCTCCGCCACTGAACGTGTACGTCCCGCAACTTACTGTGCAAACTGCAGGTGACCCGGCCTCATCGTCTGTAATTTCCAGTAGCTTGCAGTCGCCTCTTTGATATACTTTTAAGGCCCTGGGCAGGACGCGTTGTGAACTTTTGCACTGGGCGGCATAGGCTATCCACGGTAAAGTGAGCATACTTGAAAGCTTTCTCATTAGGAATAGTAGTCAATAAATATATTTTATTTTAGCGGTAGACGTAACTTCCGAGTGCGGTGGAATATACACTCTGCTTTTATTACTAACACGGCAGTATTCAGAAAGGTGGATAAAGTATAAAATATGGCTGAAAGGAAAAAGTAAATAGGGCCTCAAAAGTTCTCACTTTACCATGAACAACCTATAAATAAAGTCGCGCTCGCGCGTACTGTAACAATATGCAGCTTTTTTTTTCTTCACAAATAGTTCTTCGGAAACCAGTTGTCAAAACTACTTTCGTGACACTGTTACAAAATTATAGAAGTTTTTACAACACGTGTAAAACTAATGTTGTATTTTAATAAACAAATACTGTAGACTCCGTGTTTGTTATAAATATAGTCATCCATAAACAATTTTGTATGTTGTTAAGGTTCAATATTTTACTCGCAGTGTTACAAGAAAAATTATGGCAACTAATTTACAAAGAATTTGTTTGCAAAACATACAAAAGTTTGGATTGTCTTCACACTTTTTGAATCAAACCTTTGAAAAACCACCCTGTGTATGATGTGCCTCATTTTCTCCTAAATATGTTATGTATCACAAACGTTTTATACTCGTGTTTACATAAAAAAATATTTTCTTTATTGAATTTTAATTTTTACTTTATATTTTATCTATATAGGTACTAGCTGACCCTGCGACTTCGTTTCGCATTAAATTTAGTACTTGTTTTCTTATTTTCGAAATAGAAATTTCTCTTAGATTAGGTTTTATGAAGTTATTAGTGTAAAGCCCGCCATCGTTCCACTAAGGTTTTATTTTTAAAATAGTAATATTGCTTCTTTCAGGTTTAATGGAGTTATTAAATTACACCCTGCCATCCCTTCGCACATTTTTTATGGAGTTAATGATGTAGATACCTATATACCTAGCCACTGGGCCACTGAGGCCCCACATGATATAGTTATATCCACTAAGCCACTGCGTCCCCACTTGGAATTATCCTATCCACTGAGCCTTTAAGTTCCCACTTGGAATCGCTCTAGCCACTGGGCCATTGCGGCCCCTCTTGGGATCGCTCTAGCCACTGAGCCACTGTGGCTCCACTTGATATATTTCTATCCACTAAGACACTGTGGCCCCACTCTAAATCGCTCTAGTCACTGGGCCACTGCGGCCCCTCTTGGAATCGCTCTAGCCACTACGGCTCTTGGGAAGGAAAGGTTTACAGCCCATAGACAAAAAAGAAAGGAGAAATGACGGAACTTTTTTAACGATGCTTTCTTATGCAGTAATCCTAAGAAAAGTTTAATCCAGTACCTATGTACATTCCCGATCACCATCATATTTTTGGAACCGTTTGAGATATCTCAGTGAAACAAAGACTAAGTTAGTCCGGGTGTTATTATCTATAGACTATGTAAATTTCATGTAAATACGTTCAGTGGTTTCTGAGTTAAATCTGAAATCTTTATATTCTTTCACAATCCATATTTCGTCCTCTCTCCGTCTCACTCCTCGCCAGAGCGTCTTCTTTCCAGGCTGTTGGGAGCGATGTGGCTAATTTATTCACGCAGGAAGCTGGCCTCTAAGATGGAAGCGACATGAGGATATTAATTTGTTAATTATGTCCTTGTTACTCGTTAGCCGCTTCTCTCTTGATGCCCGTTGGCCACGGGGAAGCTGTCCTGTCAGCTTCATTTAATTAGCGGTACCTTATTCGAAGTTCAAACACGGAACCTTCGGCTTGGGAACCTGGCGCCTCGCCAGCCACGATAAAGTGAGCACTTTTGAAATTGACCATAGAAAACCGTCATTGAACAGTCGCGATAAATTACTTAAATTCACGAATGTACAAAACGCTGTACGCGTGTAAACTACAGCGGGCGATATCGGTGTTACATCATGTAGTTAAAGAGGTAGATTCCTAAATTGTTCATCGCGTATTATGTACGCGTTTTATTTCGTGAATTAAATGTAAAACGTCAGGATTAGTCTGAAACCACCGACATTGTCAGTGTCTTTCAGACTCACCCAATATATATATATATATATATATTATATATATATATATATAATATATATATATAAAATATTTTACTCTACTTCGCACGTGTGTGTGTGTGTGTGTGTGTGTGTGTGAATACACACACGCACGTGCGAAGTAGAGTAAAATTATATATATATATATATATATATATATATATATATATATATATATATATATATATATATATATATATATATGTGTGCGTGTGTGTGTGTGTGTGTGTGTGTGTGTGTGTGTGTGTGTGTGTGTGTTTAAAGAACGCCGTTAACTGTAGAAGTAGTTGTAATAATAATTTACTTAGTTCAGGCTGTTTTGACAGTAACTCATCACTAGAGCCCTGCGAAATTCGCGTTATCATTTAAGGGCAGGCTGAATTTCAAGTTACTGTGCGTTTGATCAAAGTCAGCCATTGGACAAGACATATTTGACTCGCCTCGGAGGACTCTTGCCTGATCCAATAATATAAGTTCAGCGGTGGAGTGGCCAATCTCTTTTGAGGAGATAAAGCAGATACGGGACTTAGATTGCAGTGCAGCGGGCAATGAAATAACGAGCTGTGGTCACATGGTAATTAGTAGGGGTAGTGAAATTTCGCAAAAATATTTCACGACAAGTTGTATTTCAAAACATTGTAGGGTAGTTTACGTATCTTGATCGTCTGAATTACTTTCTGACCCTTGTCAACTGTCTGTGCACGAATCACGTAGGAGCCCTACCGATGTTGCCCAATTCTTAGTGACCTGGTCAAATATGAATACGCCTTCTCAAGCAGACAAAAATCAATGGCAATAGACAAACTACTGTTGGGTGCTAATAGTATTGAAGTCTACCGTGTACTCATATTTTTTCGCGAAAAATCACTAGCTCTGTTTATAAGGCATTGGAGTCTATCTCGCTACCGAAAGATAACGATAATTTTGCAGGTCTCGACTCATCAGTATTTTAATACAAAATTAAAGGTAATGTAGAAATAGGAAAAACGGGCATGGAAGTGCAGCGTCATTTTCGCGGAGCGAGGACGGGAAACCCAGCACTGCAATAAGTCGGCACCGAACCCACGATCTCTCGAATGCGAATTAGCCACGCCACCTCGTGACCAAACTGTCTCGGCGAGTGTGGTAGTGGGTGAGGCGGGAGTTGGCGGAGAATGTATCTTACCACACAATGTCGCTGCTGCGTGAGAAGCCTGCACGAACCACCGGTTGCTGGAGTTCGTACGACATAGTTTTGCCTTTACCGTAGCGACAACGATGATGATATACATGAATTAAGAATCCGGAAAACAGAACGCTTTGCCTATAGGTAGGGATAGGAACATTTCGCGAATCCGTTTCGGGACAAGATAGACGCCAAACACATATATAGTGAAGTCATCTTCGCAGTTGGATCACAGTTTTTTAGCGCCCTCTCTGCTCGCCTCTGAGCCAATAGCAGACTTGCAAGGAAACACCTTGCGAATGCCAGAACTGCCAGTGTGGGGCAACAGCCAATGAATACTCAGCTGAGGCTCCAGTATGCAGAGGACTAAGGCGTCTAGCCTACAGGTCATTGAACTCGCGAAATTTTCCTATTCCTGCCTATAGGTACACAAGAAAGGCACATTCTCTCAGAATAAATACAAAATCACGAGTGGTGTTTTTGTTCTGGACATTTTTGCTGTATAAACACGCTTAAAGGCTGTTCACGATAAAGTGACTATTTTCGAAATCAACCTTAGAAAAAAGTCAGCGTCTACCTACATATATTTTAAGGGGCGTCATGAGTGACATTCGCCCAGTTAACTTGGTAACTATGGATGGGAAAGTAGTTCCGTATCTTAACGTCGAATGAAAAGTGTTAAGGTAACCATTTTTACTAACTTAAATTATTTCTTTCGCTTTCTGTTTTTTGTTTAATGCATCGAAGTGTAAAAATGAGCAGATTTATAAAATATTAACTTTTCTAATAATTTTACAGTTTCACTTGACCGACCCATGAATAAAGTGATGACGTCTATGACAATGTTAAATTTACATCAGGCCCTAGAATACACAACGTGCATACAGGTAGACCTTAAGCAGGCCTTTCAAAAGTGCTCATTTTATCGTGAATATTCTATAGAAATTATTCGCAGCACTTGAGAAAAATGTAAGATGTACTTTTTGTTCCTGATTAATTGAACTCTTTCGAAAGCCTCGCTTAGTTGATTCCTTCTGCCACCTGTTTATTATTTCTCGACACGTAAACGTTGACAACCCGCCGTATGCGTACATGAGGAGTATAGGTTATTCACGACAAAGTGAGCACTTTTGAAAGCCCTCTTATCTTAATAATATTATAGATGCGAACGTTTTTATGTTTCGTTTGTTGCTCAATCGCGTCATAACGGCTCTATGGATTTAGTTGAAATTTGGTGCAGGGATAGACTATTTTCTGGATTAGCACGTAGGATACTTTTCATACCGGAAAAACGAACATTTTCGTAGGGAATATATAAAATATGCCACAACCGTTTGAGTAGGCGCTTGTTGGTGGTCTGTTTGTTATATTTCGCAGCTAGTATGGAATATTTCCGAGTGCGGTGGAATATCACTCTGTGTTTATTACTTACATAGCAACATTTATTTTAAAAAGTGGTTAAAAAATAAAAAATGGCCAAAAGGAAAACGTAACTAGAGCCTCAAAAGTGCTCACTTTGCCATGAACAGCCTATAGTGCCACACGTCAATTTCAGTAACATCAGTGACAGCCAGTGAAAATTGCTCAGATTGGATCAGACGCAGCTTACTCATTGTTACGATCGATGGCTGTTACGATTTAAAGTTCTCTTCGAGTCATTGCAAAACGGCGAATACCTGTGAACAGTTTGGTGAGTGATGAGATTTGGACGGCACTTAACATCGAGGTCTTCGAGAGCCGATGAGGATGATTGAGATGAGCATGGAGCAGCACAGGAATGAAAGAGTGGGAGAAACGGGAGATCCGCGAGAAAACCCGCCGACCAACGGCATCGTCCCGCACGATTCCCACATGCGAAAATCCAGAGTGACCCGGCAGGGGATTGAGGCGAGCAGGCTAACCGCTCAGCCACCGTGGTCCCGTCAACCTTTGCAAAGTGGTTTTATTGCGCAATACATGTTTATTAACAAAGCATTAAGTGTTTTTACTTGGCGAAAGGATTGCTGGTCTTTGGCTGCTGTGTGTGTTTTACTCGAACACGTTTATTTTCGAAGCACGGAAATATTTTTTACATAGCAAAACGATTACTATTCGTTTGCTACTGCTTTTTTTCCCCCCTCGTCAAGTGGGCGAACATGTTAATGAGGAGAGCGTTCGCGTTGCGATCTAGTGATGTATGGTCTACTGTACTGTATAATGTTTTGGGCGAAGATATAAGGCCACCAACCTTCAGAATTATTTTTGGGCTATAAATCACGTTCATTTGGTTGATGCCGGCCAAAGTAGTTTTCATGTAATTTATTGTGTACAAAATTATCAAAGCCTCAACCTCAAGCATGAGTGAACGAGAAAAACAAATAAAAACTCTTCTTTTGTCATATCTCCAGACATGAGAGTGAATATCACATCACAGTGACACTGATTTCCTGTTCATTCGACTGGTTGGCCAGTCTGCAACAGCCTCTAGTCTTACTGGCTTTCAGTGACTAGTATTTCACTAAGTGATATTACTAGGGACAGGTTTTTTTCGCGAAAAGATTTCAAGACCAGTTGTACTCCAAAACACTTTTATTCATATGCACTTTCGTGGTTGGATGATGTTAAATGTCACGTGCCTCAACTGTCTGCCCGCGAATCATGGACGTTCAATATCGGAGTACTTTATTACGATTGGCCCAGTCAAATAGGAACACGTCATCTCACGTAGACATGTGGCCAATAACCAAAGGAAGTTGTGGTTGTGGATGTAGGATATTGAAGTCTAGCATGACCGTAACATTTTTCACGAAAAACACCTGTCGCTAGATATCACAGATTCAGGTTTAGAGTGTAGAGTATTTTCTTTCAAAAGTTGGTGTTTTTTTTCCGCTTGGTTTCAGTAGTAAACTAACTATCCTTGGACCCTACAAGTGGGACCAGTAACAATTCGTGTAAGTGACTTTCAGCAGTCTGTAATATGCCTAAATAACAGAGACAATATTTCCGCCATGACAGACCTTCTTCCCTCAGACCATACACTAACAGCTGCGGAAGTAACATTGCCGCCCCCCCCTCGACCTCCTTCGCGCAACATGTGAGCTAGGTTAGCCGGTGTCCGGGGCGCAAGCGTCCACTCACGTTGGAATGTCTGAGTATTATCTGGTCTGCCCGCGCACCAGATCTCGGTCCAGTCGAGGAGGCGAGCGTGGGTGGAGAGACAAAGTGTGCCACGGGGGAACATTGGCGTGATACATCGCTGGGAAGCTGGGGAGTCTGCTGGCTGCTGGGACCCAGTTCCTCGTGCTGTAAATAAAAGGCGAGCGGTGAAGCACCGGCTCTTTTTTTCTAAAGGAGAGAAAAAAAAGCCATGAAGGAAGTTTACTTGGTATTCAAATCAGAGTTGCAGTACAGTGTTAAGGGCAGCTTCTAGTTGGAGATACTTTGCGTGTTTCGAGGCATAGAAGCGCATGGACGCCAAAAGGCGAAGCGCACACGTCTAATGCTTCTTCCTTTCTACGTGCCAGAGATCGTGTTCCGTTACGTGCGTACATGCAGTTGCTAGAACACTCTTGCGATGTTGTTCCATTGCGAAATACTTACTTGATTGTACAAGGGAATGGAACAACATCCACGCCCTTGTTTTGCCATGTTGGGCGAAAATAATAATAGGCATTGTAAAACATGTAAACAAACTTGGCACACGTTAACCTTGCTTAGCGTAATTTGGCGTTAATGTACGTACGTAATGTGCGTACATAAAAAACTATGTTATGCCCCTGTCACACTGTGAAATTTTCGCCTTCAACTTTATTTGACAATAAAATTTGAAGCCAAAATAAGGCCATCAAATTTTTTCTTCCAGCAAATTGTATCAAATAATCTTGAATGTGTTTGGAAATGTGCCACACTGTCAAATTTTTTGACTGGGAGAATTTAATTTTAATTAAAAATTTATTTTCATTGTTAAATAACGCGCTTGGTTTTGCATGCAGTCCGTTGCAAGAAGAAATTTAAGGAATGCTGTATTTTATTTTCGCTTTTTTACTAAACTCAAATTTTATTTATCAGAGATGTTCCCTGCACAAAGACATTTAATGCCTTTGAGTTCGTAATATTATGTGTAGAGATATGCAAAACTCGCGTTATTATTCGGCGTCAGGCTAAACTTCACAGGGCTGTCTTTACTGGAGCCGGTGTCGTTCCTCCATTGGCTGCTGCATAGGTGTGAAGTCACGCCTTCTTTGACTGAACTGCACGTGATTGGGGGCAACCAATTGTGAAGTGTTCATTTATTGGCCCAGAGTTCCCTAGGGCGTGTCAGATAAAGTATGGTCCAATAACAGACGTATTGCAAAGGTGCACGTGTTTCAAGTTTAACGTGTCCTTAAATAATAATGCAAATTTTGCAGGTCTCTAATTATGTGCAATATTCACTTAAAATATAATTCATGTCCAGACAGTTTCTACATAAATTAATTATCTTCCATAACATACTTATTTCCAGCAATTGTCCGTTGTTATAAAGTTACTTGACGTCAATTTCTGTCGTGCACGATATTCTGATTGGCTGAGACCGTCGAATATCAAAGAAATTTTATATAACCGGTCCAATATTCAAATGTTTGGGAAAACTGAAGCCATCCAACTTTTCCAGACATAGATGGCGGCGTTTATGATGTTTCAATGATGTCATAACTGTCCAGCTATTTTTGACCAAATTTATTGGAAGCAATTTGAGGGGGAAATCCGACAGTGTGACAGGGGCTTTAGATACACCACTACGATAATCAAGGGCACCGTTTGATCTTCTAACTTTTTAACTTAACTTGCAGCACGTCACCGCCAGCATTGCACGAAGCATTCGTGCGCTCCTAGGCCATATACAGTTGATGTACGAAATTCACCGGAAGTATAATGTAGTGGGGAGGTTAGGACTACTCTTAACGAGATTCTGAGTGCTGATGAGAGTGAAGCCAGAAAGCAAGGGCAGGTGGGGAACGGGAGATCTCCGAGAAAACCTTCGACCAGCGGCATCGTCCAGCACGACCCCCGCTTGGGAAAATCGGGGCGATAGCTCTAGCCATCACGTCAGCCGTGTCCCCTTGAACCGTTAACAAACGGATTCGAAGTTACCGTGCCGTTGTTTGACGACTGCACACATTTTCTGACACTTAAAGGCAAATTAGAATTGGATAACCTATATACACTACTGCAAGAACACCAGTTCTGTTGGTGAATGTGTGAGAACTCACCATCAACGTATTGGCCCATACCACACCGGACACTACCCTGTACTTTACAGCGTTTATTATAGGCCGGTCATCAACCAATTGTGAGCCGAGCTGATACTGACCCAATCATACAATCATATGTCCTTTAGCTTACAAAATGATTTAGAAGCAATCATGCTACTTTGAGTGGCTGCAAAAAAAAAAAAATTCTATCGTTAGCAATATCATTATTAATGCGCTGAAGTGTTGTTGTTAGGCCGTGTTGAACACTAGCCGAACAAAGACTGCACATCCATTCGAGTTTTGTTCTGAACAACAAAGAAATGTTCAAATTAGCTTTGCCCGAGCTACACTCCAGTATAGTCTACAAATGGTTAATAATAGACCAAAATGAAATCCGGTGCACTGTAGCTATAGGCTGTTCACGGTAGAATGAGCATTTTTGAAAGCCCTGCTTAGTATCTGCTTGTATGTACGTTGTGTATTCTTACACCTTATGTAAGATTAACATTGTCATGGTCCTCATCACTTTATTCAAGCATCCGTCAATTAAAACCGTGAAATTATTACAAAAGTAAATATTTTATAACTCTACTAATTTTTACTCTTCGATTCATTAAAATAAAAAAAACAGAAAGCGAAATAAATAGTTCAAGCCATCACAAGTTTTTGCCTAACACTTTTTATTCCACGTTAAGATACGGCACTACTTCCCGTCCATCGTTACCAACTTTACTGGGCGTATGTCACTCAGTGCGCCCGTTAATATAAATGCAGGTAGGGGCAGTGACTTTATTTCCAAGGTTGATTTCAAAAGTGCTCACTTTATCGTGAACAGCCTTTACGGTGCCGGACGAAGAAGGTCAGTAGAGAAGGCGAGGACAGGAAGGAGAGCGGGCAGAGAATAGCGCGCTGCGAAGAAGAGACAGTGTGGAAGGAAGGAGGGAGGGGAGAGAGATGGGGAGCAGCACGAGAGCGAAGGAGAAGGTCAGCTAGGCGGCCGGAACGAGAAGTGTCCAAATTTGGAGTTGCCGGCGGCGAGTGTTGGCCAGGTGCAGCGAGGGAGCCTCAGCCTGGCTCTGGGCGCGGGCAACACGACGCCTACCGGGCGACACGTGTGCCACGTGGAGCTGGTCTCGCCCACGGCTGCCCTCCGTCCACGTGGCTCACCCGCGGCGGCTTTGCTGGGTGACGTGGGGCCGATACATCGCACCCTGAATGCAGCGCTATCGTGACTCAGAATGTCTTATTTACGATAAATGAGAGGGCCATCCCACCTTCAAGAAATTTGCTTTTCTAACCAAAAACTCTAAAAAAAACAGCTGAATTTTTTTTCTAAACTGACATTTTATAGTGTAGATGAATATATAAACTACGAAAGTTAAGGAATTATTGCATAACATGTCTTTGGACGCATTTCTTGGTCCGTTTTTTCTCGTTTTCTTTTTCTTCGGTTTCAGCAAAACGACGACACCCCACAGTATGTTGGAGGAGGGTTGGTCAAATTATGAGGAACAGATGTGATGCGTGTACGCGTAGTCTGGTGTGTGTGTGTCTATATATATAATATATATATATATATATATATATATATATATAATATATATATATATATATATATATATATATATATATATATATACACACACACACACACCACATACATGTGTGTGTGTTTACTATGTCTGGTGAATAAACTTTGTATACTGTAATTTGACTTGTCCGATATCTTTGCACAGCTATGTATTGAAAAAAAAAAAGATCTTACGAATGCAATAAAACAAAACAAAACAAAAAAAAATAGGCTGTTCACAATAAAGTGAGCACTTTTGAGGCCCTAGTTACCTTTTCCTTTCAGCCATTTTTTATCCTTTAACCACCTTTTAAAATAAACACTGCCGTGTAAGTAATAAATAAACATACTGTGTATAATCCACCGTACTCGGAAGTCAACGTGTAAGAGACTTATTATGCTGAGCCACTCGAGTGGTGAACGCACGCGACAGCTCAGACGTTCAGGAAGTAATAAATCCACCTACTATGGAGCTTATTATACTAGGCCACCTTGTCGGTAAGGGGTCGTATCTGTCGCGTGAGCTAGGCACTCCAGACGTTTACCCTCGCTTCTTGTGGCGCACCTGCGCGACTGTGTTGTCGGTAGCGGGCAATTGTTTCTTATGTAGCTTATCATACTCAGCCACTGCACAGCGCCACCGTGCCGCCACCAGCCCAAGCCTTGACGCAGTGATCTCGTTCATGTTGTGTGAGCTGGTGGTGAGTTAAAAGGTGCGCGTTCACAATGGCGAAAACTGAAACCCCTCAGTGGATTTCTATGGTTGTTGACAAGCTGAATGTGGAAGATTTTATCAGCTATGTTGAGTTAGAACCTGCAATTTGTGACTCTTCAAAACCAGAGTATTCCAACAATGTGGAAACGGAAAAATTTTGGCGAAACGTCTGCGCGAAGCTGGACCCAGACTTCGAATCTAGGCCACAAATTGAGAAGAATGTATTTGGTAAGTTACTTGAATAATGAGTTTTTTAGTTACTTAAACAAAGTGACCAAAGTCTATAACAAAGAGGACGGAATCCACAAACACAACTGCAACTGCGACAAATGACTTATTTTCTATTCATTTGAGGTTATGTATTTCCGAAGTCTGTGCTTGAGACGGAAAACAAGGTTCAGGTCACTTATTAAAGTACAGTCACAGTGAGCGCTAAATTGTCATATTGTGTAAGTTGTGAAAATATTTAAAGCAATGTGCATTTGCAACATGTTTCCCCATGACAGGGAGACTTTATACAACTTCAGTTAGACGTGATACTTTTATGTAGAAAACCACGTTACTTTATGTAGTGTCAGTGTATTGATTAGTATATTAAATGTAATAGTAATTATAAATATAAAAAGGGATTTGATTAAGTTTGTACCAGTTCCTGGTACCATTTAGTTCTTTTTGCTACAGGAAAACAGTTTAAGATAGACTTCAGAATCATGCCATCAAGTAATATAATAAAACAAACAATGACACAAAATATCATGGAGGAACTTGCAAACGCGTATAAAACCAAAAAAACGACTTCACGAAATAAACAATTCCAAAAGGTGTAATTAAATACTTATAAAGATTACGTTTTAGTATATATGTATATTTCATATTTACTTGTAATTAATGTTAAACAATCAACACTCTCATTTCATATACAACAAACAAGGAACAAAGAATGGAAGGGCATACGTAATGAATTATAAATGTAGGACTAAATAAGCTAAACGTTTAACTTCAAGGAAACAGTTTAGCCCCCCTTATATTTATTTACATTAACTGCCTACCATTGGGGGCCTGTATACATGATATACACACAAGGTAATGTATCTTATCTTTTCACATGTCACCATCATGGCCTATCCTTTTAACTGCCAGGGCAAGCTCCCTTTAGGACTCATAAAGTAGCCTGGAAACTTTTGCCTCACTTTTTTTAGCCACTACACCTCCAGGAATAGGCCATCGGGCTAGATCGTAAACTCCTCCAACTAGTAAAGTGTCGTTAAACTTGACACCATCTCGATTCTCACAAAATTGTGAAGTGTGCAGCAGGTTTTAATAATTTGATGTGCTAGTTTTGGGTCAACGTTTATGGGCCTATGGAATATATGCCACTTGTTCGCAAGGATTCCAAATGCACATTCAATATACCTCCGCGCTCTACACAGTCTGTAGTTAAATACTCGTTTGTCAATGCTTAAAAACTTCCCAGCAAACAGACGTAAACTAAAGTTACTCTGGCCAAAACCTTCATCACCGATGGACATGAAGGGTAGTTTGTCGTCCAAATCAATCTCTTGGCTCAGGGATATTCAGTTCACCTTGTGTCGATTTAGTGAAAAATGCATTGTTCTTAAAAATCGTTTTATCTGCAGACTTCCCGTACCCTCCCACGTCAATGTATGAAAACTTGTAGTTCGCGTCACAAATGGCAACCAAAATAATAGAGAAAAACTTTTTATAATTGAAATAGAGTGATGTGATCCACTTTCAGTTGGCTTTATGATTCTAATATGTTTCCCATCGATCGCACCAATACAGTGTGGGAAATTCGTTTTGGCCATGAATTCAGCTTAGGTCTGTAACCAATAATCAGCATTTAGATCTGGATAATATTCTGATTAAATCCGGGTCCAAATAGCATTACACACTTGACGTACAATGGATGAAATTGTGGGTTGACCAATCCTGTACTGAAAATGTAGATCTTGCATGGTGTTGCCACTTCCCAAATACCTGTAAACCAAGGGAATGCTATAGGACTTGCGAATAAACCGCACGAAACACAAATTCATTGTTTTGATTCTATAATAAAAATAACACAATTACAACAAAAACAAAACACCAGCATCGCTCTGAAATAATAACACCCGAGAGTAAGGACAAACGATTTGTAGGTAATTTGTGAAGTGATAAAGACATCATATATTCTATGTTTTAGCAACAATAGGTACTTATAATAACAAACAAGTATTTAATGTCCACAACAACATTACGTAGGATATATTTATTTCTGAAAATCGTATATTATTTGTCTGTTTCAGGTAAAGTGTGCACAGGAGGTGGAAGAGTCTGCGGGACTGCTACTTCAGAGAATTGAAGAAACAAAAAACCACTTAAAGTGGAGCTGCTGCGACTGTGAGGAAACCTTATGTATACTTTCAGCAACTTCGCTTTTTGGAACGCCTTAACTGCACCACCGAATCCAATGTTGAACTGAACTACAAGAAGATGAGCAGACATCACACGATGTGGAAGATGACCAGGTAGCCGGCAGCCTAGAGGTGCCTCAGTACCCTCAACAATCTCGTAGTAAAAGAAGGAAGAATGAAGAAGACCTTTTGGTGGAAGTTTTACGAAAGAAAATTGAAAGCAGGTCAAAACCGACAGAAGAAGCTGAGACTATGTTTCTTTCTTCTTTATTGCCTGAACTGAAAAAAATTCCCGAGGCCCACAAACTCTTTGTTAAATCTCAAATTGTAAATGTCTTATTAGGTGTTCAAACTAATCTTAACATTGCTTCAGTACCTGTTCTTTCACATCAACTATGCAATCACACTATTCCTAATAATCAGTTTTACCCACAAGAGTTAAACCACAACCTCCACCAACCATCTTCCAATTACATTAAACCAATCTACCACAATTTGGAACCTTCTGTACAAATACACTTGGCACCACCAGAACCTCAACTAGGCGCGAGTTCACTTAGTGCATCATCCGACAAAACATAATAAAATGTTAAACACCCTGCCATCACCCCGACAACATATCTATCTAATTAATTGCAATACATCCCATGCAGTTGTTACTGCTACAACAACATTAGTAACTAACACAACTGACTCCCACATCTCTCCGGAAAGCAATGTAACTGAATTGTCATCGTCATAAAATGAGAATGAAGATTTTCCCGTATGGAAACAAGACAAAAGAAACATTGTCGCTGTGATATTTCTTACTTTTCACAGTTGTTATTTGCTTTCTACGACAATTCGTCGTAGTAGCCTTAATAGCCGCCCAAATCTCTTCACTCACTCACTCTGTTATAGGCTATTCACGGTAAAGTGAGCACTTTTGAAAGCCCACTCTTTTGAAATAATAGTCAATGAATACATATTTCGTTGGGTGGGGGGACTCTGGAAGTATTCTATACTAAAAGGGTATTAGTTGGCGAGTACAGCTTTTGTCGAATATAACTAGAGGTAAAAGTTGCCTCCAGTCTTTTAGGCATAGAACCTGCCTATCCTTTCCGGATGCAAATATGATGAATATACAAGTACACTGGTGTATTGACACAAAAAAAGGAACACGTCATAATTACTGCTAAATATTGTTCGTGCCTGTACGTATGAGTAAATATTAAAAGCATCTTAATGTTCATCCAGTCTTGCACATTTTGAAAAAAAAATCTTCAGTTTCATTCACTCCACCACCAGAAAAACAAATTTTATTTGAAATGAATATGCTATGCATTTTTATCAGTGACAAAACGTAAATTAAGTAAAGCTAATTTAAAAGTTTCACTGGTGCAGTCAACTTTATTAAACAGCTGTAATTACAGGTTTGGCGCCAAGGAAATCCGCCACTTTCTTCAGATTTCGCTGATAAAGCCGCTCTTCCCTGGATACACTTTCTCCCTGAGGCTACACAGGTGCGACTGTCGGGTGGGCGGATTTAGATTCTCTTGTAGCTCTTTTACACCTTCTCCTCCCTCTTCCCTGTTATTATTGCAGCTTTCCTTTTTTGTTCTGATACACCATGCATCTGATTCAGTGAGAATCTCACCGTTTCAAATAGTCAACAGTACCTGACAGCTTCAACAGTCGCTTTAGTAACTGATAAATCAGTGGAAAATTGCCATATTTCCTTCACTTATTGTTTCAGTGGAATTTTTCACTTATTCATCAGTCATTTTTTTCGCTGTTTTCCAGTGGTTTGTTTTTTGACTGCTGGATCAGTTAAATAGCGCGTAAAAATGCCCGTCAAACAGCGCTTCAAAATGGCCGTTAAACAACATTTATCAAGTGAAATAACGAGTAAACTAATAAAGCCAATACAAAATACTTTCTAAAATGTGTTCCGCCTTGTTTTCTTCTAAACCACATAAGCCATGAACGAAAATAATCGAACCAAATAGGTACAGGCTATTCACGGTAAAGTGAGCACATTTGAAAGCCCTCTCAATTCGAATAGTAGTCAATAAATATATTTAATTTTAGCCTTAGACGTTAACTTCCGAGTGCGATTGAATATACACATTGTGTTTATTACTTCCATGGCATTATTTATTTAAAAGGGTGTTGAAAGAATAGAAAATGGCTGCATGAAAAAAGTAAATAGGGCTTCAAAAGTGCTCATTTTATTGTGAACAGCCTATATGTTACTCGATTCCTGTTGGTTACACGGATTCACGTACGCGAGAAGAGTTGAGAATGGATCAGCTGTCTTACGTTCTTTCGTTCATAGCCGGGTGCGTGTCCGTTTCATTGGATATTGAACACGGAATATTTAACCTCAGAGTACTTGAGGGGAATCTTCCCCGTAATATTGGATTAAAAAAGAAAATCCCTTGAAGTACCCCTCTACCTAGCCAGCTATTGACCTTATACAGCAGTACGAACACGGCGAAATTGTATTTGTGTCACATTACTGATTTTACCACATTATGACAGAATTAATATTGTAATGTAATTAAGTTCGTGGTTCCCTTGTATTTCCTGTATTACAGTGTAAGGTTAATAGCTAGTTGGGTATAGGTAGGACCACCTGTTTTTCGCGAAATGATTTACGCAAAGGCTAGACTGCCATGTCCTATGTCATATGTGTGGTTTTCCTTTGGCCTCACTGGGCCAATCAGAATTAGGTCACTCCGACACTGAGTGTTCGTGATTCGTGGACAGACACCTGCAATGTGTGACTGTTGAAATGATCTAATAACGAAAGTAGATCTGAGCTCTTGTGTTTTTTAGTTCATGTAGGCCTAGTCCTGAAATCTTTTCGTGACAACAGGTGGCCCTAGGTATAGGGGTGTATTACGAATTTTATTTTTTAAAAATATATAAACAAGCTATAAAAGTAAAAAAAAAAAAATACAGTGTGGTGGGGGAAGGTTCCCCTTAGATCTCGGCATCACCCCTTTTGCCAAAATTATTCGTTTCTGTGTCATAATTTCAGTTTCAGAGGTATTATTGGAAACGTTTGATTATAGAAAACGTACAATTTACTAGTTGTTTAATACTTTTGTGTCTTATTTTCTCTCTGTGTTGTTTACTGCTTGCAAAGAGGCAGAAACTTAAAAGATAAAATATGAATATGTTCCTGACTTTTTACAAGTAGATAAAACACAGTTAAAATTAACGAAATATTTGACAAATCGGTAAAATGTCAATTTTCTATAATCGTACATTGTCAGTAATTGTTAATAATCCGAAGTTATGGCGTGAAAACGAAGAATGTCTGCAAATGGCGTGAAGCCGAGCCTCTCTTGTATCTGGAACTCCAGCTGCACACGTCAGCAGAATCGCGTCACTGGCTAACGAAACGGTGTCACTAACCAACAAATTGTAGGGATAGCGTTCGCCAAATTAGCGCCTGGTAACCTCCCGGCAGCGTAGCCAATAGGGAGCCTTTCGCGGCGTGCGATAACCAATCATACATGAAATCTGTTCCCAGCACCTCGTACAGCCGACCATAGAACTGGTTCGCCCACATCAAATGAACTGCCAAACCGATTGGTTGCTGTGAACTTTTATACGTTGTGGTTTTACGTTGTGATGTACATCTGCATCCCTGTCATTGTAGAACGGGCCTTACTCAAATCTGTACGGAAAATAAAAATATATTTGTATATATTACAGTGACCAGACAGTGACCAGTAAATTTAACACCGCTCGTTTAGAGTCCATTCACGGTTAAAGGCTCTTCATGTCAAACTGAGCACTTTTGATGGAAGCCCTGTTTAAGATCTACATGTATCCTTCCGCCTTATGTAGAATTAAAACTACTATGGGCCTTACCATTTGATTCATACTTCCGTCAAATGAAATTAATTATGAAATTATTAGAATAGTAAATATTTTACAAACTCGCTATTTTTTACACTTAGATGCATTAAGGAAAAACAGAAATCGTAAGAAGTAATTTAAGTTATCACAAATGGTTACCTAGCATTTTTAATTCGATGTTAAGACATGAAACTACTTCCCGTCCATCATTACCGACTTTACTAGGCGATTATCACTCAATGCACCCGTTCAAATATACGCATTTATAATTTTCTGAAGCCTTGCAATAGTTTTGCTTCGAAGATATTCCTCCGCCTCATACAAACAAAGCTTAACCCAGTCTAGGAAATTACACCAAAGGGTCAACGCATTGCATTCTCGCGCACTCAGTTTAATAATATTTTGCATAAGAACTATTTCTTACTAATCATTTCTAACATACACATTTTCCTGTTTGTTTTTATTCATATTAATTACAAATGAAATATTTTAATTTATAAATAAAACATAAGTTAAAGTTCGATTTAACTGAAAGTAAGGTACATTTATGTTTGTACGAGTATAAAACGCTTGCAATACATGGCATATTTAAGAAACAACCAAGTACGCCATTGCATGGGGTGTTTTTTTCGAAAGTTTCATTCAAAAGGTGTGAAGAAACAGCGAATATACTATGGCCGTGTCCGAAATGACAAATCCGTTAAATTGAAATTTGTCATTTCGTAAGTTTAAATTCGGACACTGTCGACAGTCACTTGTTTAGCACTCGCGGAACGCATTTTTACATTAACAGTGAAAATTATTTTTATATAAATCGAATGCTTAACACGGACATAATATTTCTAAAATAGTCACTGGATTGCTACAAATATGTTAATAATTCGGAAATATTAAACTAAGCAATAACGACTTTAATAACAAAATGTTGCGAAATATAGAAAAAAAAACTCAACACTCATTCACGTTTTAAAACATGCCTAGTGTATTTTATGAACAGTTATTAGTTTTAAAAAACTTTTAATTACTCATTCGCATATGTGTTTTGAATGTCAAATTTAACATGGCATTGATTTAGTCATGTTGTATTTCTTTAACATCTGCTAGATAAATAATAAGACATACCAAATTACCAATTACGTCACCATTTTTTAGATACAAAATCAGATCACGTAATTATTCTGTCAACAAAATCTACCATTTCGGACACAGCCCAAAATAGGATACTACGAAGTATACGTAGGGTCGCCTCTTTTTCGCGAAAATATTTACGAAGTGACTAGACTTCAATATCCTATGTGCACACTTGCAGCCCTCCTTTGACTATTGGCCGCTTGTCTTTGTGTGAAGTGTGTCTGTGCGAGCCAATCAGAATTAAGTTTCTCCGATACTGGACGTCCGTGATTCGCGAGTATACAGATAAGACGCGTAACAATTCAAATGATCTAATCACGAAAGTGGTTCTGAACTAAGGTGTTTCGGAACATAACTTGTCCTGAAATATTTTCGCGAATAACAGGTGCCCCTACATAAAGGCTGTTCACGATACAGTGAGCACTTTTGAAATCAACCTTAGAAAAATTTCACTACTCCTACCTGCATATATTTTAACGGGCGCACTGTGTGACATGCCCCAGTAAAGTTGGTAACGGTGAAGGGAGAGTGGTTCCGTATCTTAATGTCGAATAAAAAATTTTAGGTAACCATTTGTGATAATTTGAAATATTTTTTCGCTTCTGTTTTTTAATGCATCGACATGCAAAAATTAGCAAATTTTATCAAATATGCACTGTCTTAACAATTTCACAGTTTCACTTAACCGACGCATGAATAAAGTGATGAGGCCCATGGCAATGTTAATTTTACACAAGTTGGAAGAATGCAAAACGTGCATACACGTAGATCTTAAGCTGGGCTGTCAAAAGTACTCATATTACCGTGAACAGTCTATATACGCCTACTAATCCACTACCGACTACGGGCAGGAATTTTATTTTCAAATAATGCTCTGGATTAACCGTGAACCAGCTAAATGGGTCTTGCGCAAACGAGTTGCAGCAGAGCAGGCGTCAAGGACAATGGCACCCGGTTCTACCAGGTCCGCCTTCGGAAACGGAGCTCGCAGCGATTTCGCTCAGCCGTAGTGCCACGTGCTCTCCGCCGTACACACGAGCCGCGTGGAAAGAGGTCGGCGGTCCGCAACAGTCTACGTAATACACGGCGGACACTACGCGAAATGCATTAACGACTCGAGTACAACTGTGGGAGCGCCGTGAGTGTTATGCTTCACTGCATGTTTGTTCAACGCCGTGTTTAAGATTTCATGGTGGTCGTAACACATTACGCGAAAAACAGGTGCCCCTAGTTAAGGCACTACATTCTCTCCGTCGCGTCGTTACCAACTTTACTGAGCGCATGCCACTACGTGTGCTCATTAAAAAAAAACACGCAGGTAGGGACAGTGACATTTTCCAAGGGTTGGTTTCAAAAGTGCTCACTTTATCGTGAACAGTCTTTACCGCTATTCGTCACCAAGCTAGCGGCGGCCTCTGTCCACGGCCTAGCCACAGAGTAGTTACGAATACAGAGGTGAAACAGCCGCTTATATCATGAACTCCAATCGCTCAAGTAAAGCTAAATGACGTCACTGGCCAGTAACACGGAACGCCGTTCGCCAATCAGCGCCTGGTAACGTACCCGCCAGCTGGCAGCCCGGCCAATAGGGAACCTTTCGCAACATGCAACCGCCAGTCAGACACAAGGTACGTTCCCAAAGCCTCGCTCAAACACTCAGAGGATGGATACGTCCTTATAAAAGGAACCGCCGCGGTTTGAAAGAGGTCCTGTGACGTCACATGGCTTGGTAGACAAGGAATCGTATGCTACTACGAAAAGCGAAGACATTTTCCCGCCTTATAGGCAGACACCTGAAAAATTCGCGGATTCGTTTTGGGACAAACTAGAACTCAAAATACCTATGTTAATAACATTTCAGCCATTGGTCCACACGGTGTTCGGCACCTCCTGGAGAACGCTAACCCAATCGTAGTCTTCCGTTGTGACAGCAGACAACCAATGCACATTTGATATTGGCATATTTTTACATATGACTGCAGAGTCTAGTCTGCAGGTCACTGAAATCGAGAATTTTTCAGGTCTTTACTTATAGGTACACTACAATATTTTCCAGCAACCGAAACAAGAATTTTATAGAAGAAAACTGTGTAAAAACCCGTGTAAAAGCGGCGTGACGATTTGCTTGGCTCAAAAGGAAAAACTAAGCTACCTTCTGTTGTTTCGTACGATTTGCTTGGCTCGAAAGGATAAGCTAAGCTACCTTCTGTTGTTTCGTTGTCACATTTCGCTATAACAGTACTTATATAATTTCGCGTCCTTCGCTGTATATCCCTCTCCTCTTTTTAGCTTCGGTAGGAGCCACTGCTGAAATAAGGATTACTATAGACTGTTCACGGTAAAATTAGCACTTCTGAAAGCCCTGCTTAAAATCTACTTCTACACACGTTGTTTATTCCTCTGCCTTATGTAAAATCAACATTGGCATGGGCCTCATCGCTTTCTTCATGCGTTGGTCAAATGAAACTGTGAAGATACTGAGAAAGTAAGTGCTTTACAAATTTGCTCACGTTTACATTTCGATGCATTAAAAAAACAGAAAGTGAAAGAATTAATTTTAATTTATCACAAATGGTTACCTAACACTTTTTATTCGACGTTAAGATATGGAACTACTTTCCATCTATCGTTACCAACTTACTGGGCGAATGTCACTGTGTTGCCATTAAAACATATGCATGCAGGGGCAGTAATTTTTTTCTAAGGTTAATTTCTAAAGTGCTCACTTTATCGTGGAAAGCCTTTATATGCAGTTGATTACAGTTACCCATACAGGTAGTAGTATAATTACAAATTAATAGGGATAAGTTTTTTTTTCGCGAAAAGGTTTTAAGACCAGTTGTACTCCAAAACACTCTTATTCATGTGCAATTTCGTGTTTGGATGATTTGAAATGTCACGTGCCTCAAGTGTCTGCATGCGAATCATGGAAGTTCAGTATCGGAGTACTTTTATTACGATTGACCCAGTCAAATAGGAACATGTCTTCTCACGTAGACACGCGGGAAATAACCAAAGGAAGTTGTGGTAGGGGACGTAGGATATGGAAGTCTAGCATGGCTGTAAAAATTTTTCGGAAAAAACACACTGTGGCTAGTAATTAAATATCGCCTTATGTGTCCTTGACTATATAAAATGTTTACATTCAGATGCGATATCAACAAACCGCACGTTTCGTTTCGACTTGTTAAACAGAGCCAATGTTTCCACGCACGACTTCACGCTGCCCAGGCGACAAGCAAACAACTGCTTCCCACCCCCTCCCCCTATTTTTTTCGGAAAAGGGATCGTCTCCATTGCAACCCCACCATACCTTTGTCTAGGGAGCTTCCCATCAGTCAGTAGTGATGGGCAGAATAGAATTATTCTCGAAATCGAATTTTATTCGAATAGTCTAGTCTGAAATCGAATCAATGATTCGGATTCCGAATATTCTGTTTTCTTCTCCGTTTGCGTCATTACGTATTAATCGAAAGGAATGAATGTTAATGCTACCGCAAGTTAACAATTAGAAAGTACTTTTTTGAAGCGAGTAAATTAATGGCGTATTTGATTGAAGTTATGACATTTGTGTTTATAAGAAGTTATAATATTTGTTTTTGAAAAAAGGTAACATTTCAAGTTCTCGATCATTTGTCGTTCTAATGTGTATTCCGGAGCTGTCGTGAACCTTTGGAAATGAGACAGATGGCTTTTTACGTTATTTCCTTTTTAGACACAATCTGTTCTCTTTGTTTCAATGATAAATAATTTTTCTCAAGTATTGTGATTAGTTAAAAGCTCTTTGCAATTCACGAAAAGTTACAAAACTAAAACCATTGCTAAAATGTATTTTCAGAAACAGAATTATTGCGATGGCTGCCATTCACTTCCCTGATATTCGAAAGAAACATTCCCATGAGTGAAGCGAATTATTCTTCATTTAACAAAGTGAATGTTGGGTGGAATTTTGCTTCCCCTAAGTAGAATATTCGACATAGGCTAAACTGGGTTTAAAGAAAAGAAATGCAAAGATAAAATTTTAAATATTTGTACAAAAATGGCAAAAAGTTAAAATTCAATTGCTGATAACTTGGGACATCCGAAATTCGCGAAAAGATTTCAAGACCAGTTTTATTTCCTAGCACTTAAACTCAGATCCACTTTTGTGATTGGGTGATCTAGATGCTAAGCGTATCAACTTTCTGCCTACGAATCAGAGACGCACAGTATCGGAGTAACTATTATGATTGGCCTACCAACTAAGGAAATGTCTTATCACTAGGGATGGGAAAAATTTGCGAGTTCAGTGACCTGTAGGCTAGATTCCACAGTAATGTGTATACTCGAGTCTCAGATGTTTGTTGATTGGCTGCTGCCTCATAGAGTAGCCAGTGTTACTTCACACCTGGCAGTATAGAACTTGCTACTTGTTTCCTTGCAAGTCTTGGCTCAGAGTCATCCCGTGCGTATCTAATAAACTGCGGTCCAACTGCAAAGTCGACTTAAGTGTACACTTGTTTTACATCTATCTTGTCCTGAAATGAACTCGCGAAATGTCCCTATCCCTACTTATCACAGACACACGCCGCCAATAAGCAAAGGGAAACTGCTGGTAAGCTCGTAGGGTATTGAAATCTAACATGTACGGAAATATTTTCGTAAAATTCGGGTTTACCTACTGATAACCTTAAAAAATTACGTAAAATTTGTATTGCACCTAGTGCCATTTGTTGCCGAGAAGGAAAACGTCAAACCGAATGATTCATTCGAATACCACAGACAAAAATCGAAAATTTGATTAAACAGCAACAATCTAATATTCGAATTGTTTTCATTCGATGTTGCCATCAGTCACGAATCACGTACAGCAACTTCTCCTCTGTGTGCGTATCTGCTCTGTGGCCATGGTGTCGGTGCTGGCTGCCTGGCACCGGGCAACTGGACTGATGTTACTGGAGGGGGTAGTGTCACACCCTGGGTGGCCACGTCACAGGCTCACGTAGTTGCGGAAGGCGAGAGTGGGCTGGTGGCCAAGACCCGGCACCAGTCGCGGAACTTCCTGCGCACGGAGTTGTTGGAAACCGCACGTGTGGTTGAGGCAGCTCCTCCCACTCACTCGCTTCTTGCCAAACTCACTCTGCACCTTCCCACTTGATGACACATCCAAAGTTAGTACTTGGATTACCGCCTTCACTCACTTCCCATTTTAGGTATGCTCTGCATATCAATTTTCTGCAGAAAAAAAAAGTAAAAAGCGTTCAACTATGACTAACCGTTCTGTTACTTTTCTCACCAAACCTCTTACAGTCATTTTATTCTAATTTCCTGTAAAATGCATGACCGCGAAGGACGAAATATGAAAGTTCGAGTATCACTTATACATGACTCATAATTTGAACTTTTCACTGTAAAATGGCTGTTCACTGTAAAATGAGCAATTTTAAAAGCTCTGCGTAAGATATACTTCATTGTGCATTCTTACGCCTTATGCAAAATTAACATTACCATGTATCTCTTCACTTCATTCATGCGTTGGTCAAGTGCAACTGTGAAATTATTACAAGGGATAGGAAAATTTTGCGAGTTCAATGACCTGGTAGCTAGACTCTACAATCCTTTGTACACTCAAGCCTCAGATGTTTGTTCATTGGCTGCTACCTCAGAGAGTAGCCACACACCCACCAGTATGGCACTCACAACTTGTTTCGTGGCAAGTCTACTATTGGCTAAGAGTCATTCACGGCGTGTATAATGAACTCTGATCCAATTGCAAAGCTGACTTCAGTGTACACGTGTTTTACGTCTATCTTGTCCTGAAATTAATACGCAAAATCTTCCTATCCCTATGTATTACAAAAGAAAATGTTTTAGCAAAATCTGCTCATTTTTAAATTTCGATGCATTAAAAAAAATAAAGTGAAAGATATAATTGAAGTTATCACAAATGGTTACCTGATACGTTTTATTCGACGTTAAGATATGGAACTACTTTCCATTCATTGTTACCAATTTTACTTGGCGCATGTTACTCAGTTCGCCCTTTAAAATCTATACAGGTAGGGATAGTGACTTTTTTCTAAGGTTGATTTCAGAAGTGCCCACTTTATCGTGAACAGCCTTTAGCAGGTCCTACAGTTGTGTTGAAGCTTCCTGTGTACTATAACTGTGCACCGTACAGTCTAATTTTCTATCAAATGTATGGACGCGGAGAATGAAATATGAATGCTTGCATGATTATCTTTTACGCATGACAGAATTTAAGCTATGTTATAAATAGGTAGACTTCAACTTAAGCTTTCTGTGTACAATCTTGTAACGTCCATTCAGATGCATAATAAAGGTATGTAATAAATAGGTATGGTTGAACTTACGCTTTCTGTGTACAATCTTGCAGCGTCCAGTAATTTGCATAAATACCATTTCTTTAGAATGGAAGCAAAAAATCCAAAATTGGCCCTCGACTTGCGGCGCTATATTTCAAGAACTTCTAGCGCTTCCAAGAACACGGACACCTTCGAACTGCCGCCTCCTGCATGTAAGGGGTCGCGGTGGTGCAGTGGTTTGACTACCCACCTCCCACTCAGGCGACCCGGGCTCGATTCCCGGCGGGGCCACTCCCGGATCTTTGCAAGTGGGGAATCGTGCCGCTGGTCGGCGGGCCCTCTCGGGGATCTCCCGCTTTCCCCGTCCCACCACTCCGGCGCCGTTCATGCTCACTTCGCTTCACCCTCATGGCTCTCAAGACCTTTATGTTAAGAGCCGCTCAAATATTTCCACTCACCCACTCATTCCCGCATGCAAATCATTTTGGAAATGGGTGTTTCGTTAGGTGTAAAATAAAGAACACCGAGAGAAATATAATACTGTTTTATTTTGAAGTTTTGTATTTTTAAGAGTTATGTAAAAGTCTCGCAGTGCGTGAATTCCCGAATCATAAGATTAGGAACCGGATTTGAACTTGACTACACTAAGTCCTAATCATTGATATCAATCAGTGAAATAACATTCACTGAAAGTCAGTTAATAAACAATTGCTGACCGGCGAATCAAACAAATTATCTGGTAACAAGTGATTTATAGCAATTGAATTTTTGAGATTCAGTGGAAATCACAATTAAATCAGTGAAATTCAACCCTTATATTAATTAGTCATCTGGAACTGATTATCAGTTGCGAATTTCTCACTGTTTCAAATTTAGAGCGTAGGCCCAACCTAATATTTTATTCTGTGGGGCCAGATTTATTTACGAGATATTTAAATGCTGCTAACTATCTTATAAAACAACAGTTAATACAGTCTACAATTTTCGATTTAAATTAGCCAAATTTTTTCGAAAAAAAATTAAGGATACAAGCCACAGAATTAGAAAATATTTCTAAATAACTGTCTTAAAATCAATAAAATAATGTTATCTACAACTCTTATGATATTGTAATTTATGCTCGTATATCGCGAAAGGGAAAAAACTTTTTTTAAACAGAATTCATTAACTGGAGGTTGTAAGCAAATAAAATTTAATTAAATCTATGTTTTATTTTTTATATATTTTTGTTATAGAGTTTTGCATTATAGGTCTACATGAATATAAATTTTGAGAACGATTAATTTTATCACATTGACTATTTTGTAGTTTCTGTACGTTATTATTGGCAAAGCAGACAACGTTTTTTTTAAATCAGAAAAATATACTGTGTCAATTACTGCTGTATGTGATGGGGCTGGTTAATTCAAGTATATAGTTCATAAATCCAACTCCATCGAAATTTATATTAAGTAGTTGAACATCACATCTTGGTTTTTTGTATTTCGATATTTCACACACAGCGAGACCTTTCACATAGTATGTATAAGCTGTTCACAATAAAGTGAGTACATCTGAGGCCCTAGCTACTTTTTCCTTCGAACAATTTTTTTATCCTCTAACCACCGTTTTAAATAAATATTGCCATGCAAGTAATAAGCAGTTTCTATATTCCACCGCACTGGGAATTCAACGTCTAAGGATAAAATAAAATATATTTGTTGAATATTAATCCAAATGAGAGGGCGTTCAAAAGTGCTCACTTTATCGTGAATAGCCTATATTTTCGAAAAAGGAATGCGAAATCGGTCTGTATAAAGCAGACGTGAAGAAGCTATTAAGGTTGAAGTAAAGCAACTGCCTATGGAGCACTGCACCCGACTATACGATGTGAAGAACTCATAAAATAAAGTAGTACAGACACCATAAAAATTGTCAGAAAAGTACGATTTATACTGTACATGAAAGAAGAATGTATACAATTTGCAACATTAAACGATCTAAATAGTCTGTATTTTCAACAAAATTTATGAGCATTTCCATTATGGATGCTTCGGAAAGCAGGAAATTTGCAGGAAAATGTTCTTCCAGGAAGATCATAATAGTATTTACTGTGATAATGTGTAATAAAATCACAGTAATAATATATCATATCAATTTTATAATTAACTTTATTTACTTTAGTTTCAGTCATACATGTTTGTGACGAATGGACGCACATGTAAATAATTATAACAATTATTTCTTATAATATTATTACAATTGTCTTACACACAATCATAGTAAGCATTATGATAATATTCCGTGGCTAAGATTTTCTTGCAAGTTCTTCTTTCTGAAGCATCCATAGTGGAAATGCGCTTAAGTTTGGTTAAAAGTACAGACTATTTTAATCGATTATTTCTTTTTTACATTTAAAAGGTGCCTGTACAACGTGAAAAACTGTTCTTCACGTTGTATAGTCAGGTGCAGTGCTCCATAGGCAGTTGCTTTACTTCAACTTTACACATTGTTGCCCGCTTCGCAGGCGACGTTTACAGCGTGGCTGGACGTACAGTAGTAAGGATGAGCTGAGCAGGCAGGCAGTGTGTGTTTACAAGCGATGCAGTAACACACGTGTCCCGGGACGCGAGTCACTGCGCACACTCTCACCGCCCTGCTCTGCACTCTGGACATTGTCCAGTGTGCCACAACACTTTCACGCCGATCACACCCGCCTGCCCGCGGGCGCGTGACGGTTGAGTCGCGCTGGTCTCCCGCGCATGCAGATGTATGGTGTCTCAAACATCAGTTGTTGGAGTTTTGCTTATATGCATGTTGGTTTTGTAGGTTATAAAAAATATTAATTTAAGTTTTTTGCTATATTGAGTGTTATGTGTAATATTTCTGCAAAATGAAAGTAAACTTGGCAAATGTCGATAACGACACAGAAGATTAGTTTTGGAAATTGTATTTTTTAATGGAAAAAGATCGGAAATAAAATATTAGCACTAAACTTAATGTCATTTTGAGGAATCGGATGCCTTGAAATTTGTGAAATAAAATATTTTCCCCTTCCATTCTCAAAACATAAAAAAATATAATTAAGAAACACAGGCACTAACCCCAATCTTGAATGGTAATAAACCGAGTCTCATGCATGCATTGTGATCATTTTTATGGAGGTTAAGCAAACTGTGCGAGGTCTGATATCACCAGTGACAGTAATAATCATGAACATATTTGTTGTTTGCCTGGGAATTATAAAGCCCAGTGTTTCATAGATAGAAATTTGGTTCGTAGTTTTTATTTAATTCACTTTGTCTAAAGAAGCATTAACATATATACATTATTTAAAACACATCTCGCACTCATTATTGACAATTGACACCAAAAGTATAGCGACTTTTATTGCCAATATACACAGTAAAGAACCAACACCTTAGAATACTTATCTAAAGGATAACTTAACTAATGAATTGTCCGTATCAGATTACCATCAAATACCTTATCTATGGAATAGCTATTCCACACATTTATCTAGAGATCGTAATACAGGCCCTAAGTGCACTTAGAGCTAGTGTTAACTATGCACTCTCACTAGCACTTCCACTCGCACTCCCTCCCTCAATTCCCTGCTTTCTCTTCATTTGGAATAGATCCACACTCACACTCGCTATTTACGAGTATTATTATTGCATGGTGTTTATTTTTTTCGTTCACATGAAGAAAACAATTCATCTTAATCCTTATAGTTATGGCTGCTATTATTGTATGCACTTCATACATTAGTATTAATTTTTCATAAAAGCGTTAAAAAAGCCATTGATTTTTCTTTGTAATATGTTAGAACATAGTTAAAGGATAAATCAAGAACCTATTAAGATTTGTTTACTTTACTGCCTTTTGTTAAATATTAGCATTTGCAACTTCACATATTTTCCACTAAAAACATGCTCTTTTCATATTAAATATTTTTTGCAATGAGAAAAACACAGATGTTTTCAGACAATTTTTCTTCGAATCTGCATACTTTGCTTGACTTACAAAATAATTTCATACAGTTAACAAATTTACTTGCTGAAATATAATTTTTTAACTAATGTTATACAACACTCCTCAAACAGAGTATCATGAGTGATAAATTCAGCAAACACTGACAACTTTGACCTTCTGTAAAAATAACTATAAGGCACAGAGAAAAAAAATTACATGGCTTTATACTTTAGTCAAGGCTACACAAACATAACATTTCATAGAAATCCGTGTCGGTGGGTGACACGGTCTGGGTGATTTGACATGGAATGACCCACCATTTAAATAACACTTCTATTGCGATGCATGTTGAACACGACATACAATAACAAACTCATTATATATCATAAAGAAATATTTTTTTCACTATTGCAAACATTTGCTTACAGTGAAAAATGGTTTGTTCGTTCGGCATCGTGTGGATGACGACAGTGTTCAAACGTAAATAAACAAACAATATCCCGAGAGCATGCATAGAGCATGGATAGACACACACTCGCAACCCGCACTCGTGCACTCACTCTCGTGCTCTCGTACTCTGTCAGATGGAACAGCTCTCTATGACGTCACTACCGAGTGAGAGTGCGCGATTGTATATATTCTATTTGGAACACGGCCTTAATGGTCAAAACACGTTGCCCAACGTTTTACGTCTTTTCTGTCGTATTACAATGTCTATTATATTTTTTAAGCGTAACTAAGTCCTGTATGTGTTATATTAACCTGATGATCCATTTATAAACGGCCGCCACAGAGTTTTTTTATTGGAGACAATGGTTTCAACTAAGATTAGCAAAGTGTTTACTTAAATAAATGCTTTGATATGCTTGTATTGTTCTTTTGACAACGCTGTAACGCAGTTACTATATAATCAAGTAATCGCAAAAGTCTTTATTTTTAGTATAAGCGCAGGCGTGAGCCTAAAAGCAAAAGCAAACTAATTTCATTTTTTTACTCCATGAGTTAAATGTTGGTGACATGCGCTGAAGATGGAATGTGATTTCCCTTATCTTCGTGGTTCAGCTTCTTAAATGCTGTTCACGATAAAGTGAGCACTTGTGAACTCAACCTTAGAAAAAAGTCACTGAACTCAACCTTAGAAAAAAGTCACTGCCCATGCCTGTATACGGGCGCACTGAGTGGCATGCGCCCGGCAATGTTGGTAACGATAGATGGAAAGTAGCTCCATATATTAACGTTGGATAAAAAGTGTTAGGTAACCATTTGTGGTAATTTAAATTATTTATTTCGCTTTCTGTTTTTGTAATGCATCAGTGCGTAAAATAAGCAGATTTATAAAATGTTTACGTTTCTAATAATCTCACAGTTTCACTTAACCTACGCATGCATACAGTGATGAGACCCATGGCAATGTTAATTTTATATAAGGTGGAAGAATACACAACGTGCATACAAGTAGATCTTAAGCAGGGCTTTCAAAAGTGCTCATTTTACAGTGAGCAGCCTATAGTAAGCATATTTTCATTTCTGCACCCAGGAATATACATCCCCTATTAGACAACGAATAACATACTTTGTACTTGCAGGAGTAATTTGAAACATTCAAAATTCTCGTCGTGGTGCAAATTGGTAAAGAAACAGAGGACTGTAGCTAGATACTTAAAATTTTTAATGTTTCCTACCCTGGTGGCAATGATCGCTACTCTTGCACTAAATGGTACCAAAATAAATATTTTGAGTGGTGCAATGTTACCCCAGCAGGTGAAAAGAATCTGTGACATAGGTTTGTGCACACACAAATTATTATCAACTAATAACAGAACAATCTTTGAACAAAAGCGAGATTTTAGAGAGGTCGTAAAATTATTAGGTAAGAAATCGCCCGCAAATTTACACGCATTCTTATTTGTTGTGCATGAACGTTGGGAGTAGCCAATGTGCTTTTAGGTTAGATTAGATTAGGCTGGTCACGTTTCTTCAATTTACGTTTGGTTATGTAATGTACTAGGTCAGGTGACGTTAGTTTGTTAGGTTTGGGGCCTGCCGTGTAAGAACGTTTACGGATAAGCTAGAACTGATGTAACGCACACTTACGACTGTCATATGAGGAAGTAAAGTGATTATTCGAGATAAAGTGTCCAGCCGTATCCGCAGAACCGTTAGAAAGCGAAAGTATAAGTCAAAAACAGTATGTCGCCTCCTTTGCTGGATATAGAAACAGCGTATGGAGGTTGGAGGTGAGGTCATTTCGGAACGCTGTCATCTCCAGTTTGCTCATCGATAGAATATTTTGGACGCAATCTGCAATTCACTTTGGCCGAGCCAGGATCTAAACCAATTCATTTAAATGCCCAGAAATGGAACGAAATCAGCCCATGTAATAACTCTTCTCAAAATGAGGTTTCCTCCTGGTTTGCCCCACGTTGAGATTACACTTACGCGTAAGTCATTCCCTACGAGACGAGTTTTAAAATAGATCACACAGTCATGAAGGAGAACCCGCTGTTGGTCATACCCGATCGCCCAAGATACTGCAAAATGGGGAAAATTTTGACAATGGGGTGACTTTTTATATTTTACTACCGAAATATCGGTTTGCATATGTGGCTGGAACGCAGAACAAAAATCATGTCACAACAGTTATAAGGTCATAAGAAATAAGACCCATTAAAAAAAAATCTATTTATCGAAAGAAGATAAATGACACGAAGCAAAGAAGACAGAACAACGAAGGAAAAAAAAGAGAAAGAATGTAAAAAAAATGAAAAACAAATAATCAGTCACGACTTTTCAGGATTTGCACTCTTTTTCCTGTTCTCACGTGAAAAGAGTCCGTGCTCTGTAGCAAATAAAGCAGTATGAATAATCTGAGGTCATTGAGCTATGCAAACCCATGGGAAGAGAAGGGGGAAGGGAGCTTTACCTTATTCACGATGAAAATGCCTGGAAATGTGTTCTGATTGGTCCAGTCGTCTAGTCAAGTGAAGTGAAGAGATTTGTGGAAGCCTCTTAACATCGAGGTCTTGAGAGTCGATGAGGGTGATTGAGGTGACTATGGAGCAGCGCGGGAATGCAAGGGCGGGTAAATGTTAGAGACCCGAGAAAACCCGCCGATCAACGGCATTGTCCGGCACGATTCCCATATGCGAAAATCCAGAGTGACCCGGCAGAGTTTGAACCAGGATCGCCTGGGTGGGAGGCTAGCAGGTTAACCGCTCAGCCACCGTGGCCCGTTGTTTAGTTTAGTGGTTTTTCCTAATGTTTTGTAGTTAGTGTAGTCCTTGGACACTGACAAACTCCGCTTGTCTTTGCAGTTGTATGGCTTTTGACGTGAATACATCGAAATCAGACCGGCACAGGGCTGGTGCCAGAACTTAAATGGCGATGTAAAGTTTGCAGGTTGATCCATTCCGACAGTATAACTTCGTGGTTGTAAGTTGTTCACCGTAAAACGAGCACTTTTGAAAGCGCTGCCTGAGATCTACTTGCATACACGTTGTGTATTCTACCATCGTATAGCCTATAAAATTAACGTTGCCTTAGGCCTCATCAGTTTATTCATGCGTCGGTAAAGTGAAACTGTAAAATTGTTAGAAAAAGAAAATTCCATAAATCTGCTCATTTTTACACTTCGATGCATTAGAAAAAATAAACAGAATACGAAAGAAATAATTTAAATAATTATAAATAGTTACCTAACACTTTTATTCGCCGTTAAGATATGATACTACATTCCCGCCATCGTTATCAACTTCACTGACAGCATGTCACTCAGTGCGCCCGTTAAAATATATGCAGGGAGAGGGCAGTGACTTTTTTTTCTGAGGTTGATTTCAAAATTGCTCATTTCATCGTGAACAGCCTTTAAAAACATAATTGAAATAAACGTGGGCCGTTCGATCGGGTATGCGACTGTGGCGCGGGCGTGACATTGATGTGACGCCAGCGCATGCGCGTGGCGCGGGTGGGGGCCCGTGGCGACTGGCGGCTGCGAAAATTTGCAGTAAGCATGTCTTGTGATTCCAATTTAGCGCACTGATTCTGGCGCCAGACGAACGATCCTGTCTAACTCTTCTGATTTAAGCCATAAAGGCCGTCCCAGTTCCGTTACTTCCATTTCCTTCACATATCCCACAGGAAATATTACCTGCTAACGCAGACAGGCATATTCACGTGAAACCGACGGCCTTGCTCCTGACACAGCTACGCCCGTATTTATTTTTTTGCTTCCACTGTGCATTTAATCTTCGCGTAATTATTATGTTTTACTTTATCGTTATTGTTTTTGTAGAAGGTGCAATTGAAATTAAGTGCCTAAGGCTAGGCTTCTCTCTTTTTTCATAAATTCTTCGTCTTTGTGTCATACGGATTTATAGTGATAACTGAATGTACGATTATAGATAGGGATAGGAAAATTTCGCGAGTTCAATGACCTGTAGGTTATACTCCTCAGTCCTCTGCATTCTGGAGCCTCAGCTGTGTGTTCATTGGCTGTTGCCCCACACCTGGCAGTTCTTGGATTCGCAAGGTGTTTGCTTGCAAGTCTGCTATTCGCTCAGAGGCGTGCAGGACGGGTGTAATAAACTGTAATCCAATTGCGAAGGTGACTGCACTATGTATGTGTTTGACGTCTATCTTGTCCCGAAATGAATTTGCGAAATTTTCCTGTCTCTAATTATAGAACATTTACATTTTACGAGTCGTTTAGTATTTCTGTGCGTAATTTAATTGAGTGTTACCGACTTGTTTTAGAATGTCAGGAACATATTTATATTTTATCAGTAAGTTCCGGCCCTTTTGCAAGCAGGAAATAACACAAAAGTTCTCCAGTAAATTGTAAATTTTCTATAACCAAACATTTCCAAGAATACCTCTGAAACTGAAATTATGACACGAATACGAAGAACTTCCGCATAATAGGTGAAACCGAGCCTTCGATTTTTTTTACATTCTTAGTAGTAACAATTTATTACCAGGAATATAAAATCAAAGCTAGACATGACATAAAGGACTACTACACGAATTTTGTTAAATTTGTAGTTTCAATTATACCTTATTTACGTATGTGAAGTTGACATTATTAATCAATTACGTAATATTTGATTACAGTTACAGATGTGAAACTAATCATGAAAGATAAATAAACTGGATTTCAAAATAACTGTTAAGGTGTTCCCTGTGCCTTGGCTAGCTTGGTCTTTAAATATTGACTCCAAAAATTAAGCTATAGAGGAAAATAGGTGAATGCAAGATGGCATGGATACTTCCAACTTAGGTGAAATATTGTTTTGTGTTTGCTTACAGCGGACGAATGCTACTCCGCCGCGACCTGGAGACTGACGCCAGACTGAAGCGGGGACGACACTGCCGGCGCGCCTCCTACAGCGGACGTGCGATAGCTAGGAGGCGCGACGTCATCTTCGAGCGTTCCATTCCAGCGGCCCGCCAGACTGCAATCGGCCGCCAGGTCGCTGTCCGACACTTGCCCTAGGAAGTAACACGGCCTGGTGAGTAGCACTCGCTCGTCCTCTTGTTGGTCCGTCACCTCGCACGTACGCCAGTGCGAAGCGATTGTCGCCAGGGAAAACGAATGTCGAGAATTTATATATAATATTATCTGGCGAGCTCTCAAAGCCCGCTACGCCAGCGTGAGTACCTTCACAGTTCTGTGAGCCCTCCGACATGCATGTCAGTAGTGAAGTTGGTTGGAGAATGGGATGCGTCTCAGGGCAAGCCCTTTACGCCTTACTTATTTATTTATTTCGACTTTATTTATACTGGCGAAGTTAACGCTTCAATGCCTTCTCTTACACTTAACCAGGTATAATCCAGTGTACACATACGTAAACATAAAGAACAAGAAAAATACATTAACAAGAGGCGAAACAGTAATATGATAGCTCAAAAAATAGTAAATGTGAAAAAGATCAGTGGTTTCATATTATATACGTATGTATCTTGAGGAGGACTAGAGACAAGGCAACGTTTAAAGAAATTAAAATTAAAATAGCACAGTAATATTGATCTACAATAACACAAAATTTGTTCCATAAGCCGCATTGCCAATTATAAATATAAATTTGCATAAACTATACAGTACCAGGTTTATTAGATGAATGGGCGCATACATCGCGGCTGTAGCAGGGTTGTCTGGTGCCATGGCCGCAATTGTAGCCATGGGCACACCCCGAAAGAAGAAGGGTCTAGATGAAGAGCATAGCAAACCAGGCAAAGCGGAGAGGGCCGTGGAAAACCTATGAAATTATGTCGCAACTGGTGTGTACCAGGGTCGCGCTATGCAGCCCTGGTTCTGTCCCCCACCACCAGGGCCGCATAGCGCGACCCTGGTGGTGGGGGACAGAACTGAGCCACCCACCCAACAGATGTTAGCCATCTCTCTGTAACACAGGAAAGAGTGTTAGTGTGTTACAGGCATTAGAGGGAAAACACTTATAACTAGGGGTAATATTACTATCATCTTGTCTGCGACCTCGCATGCAGCTGAGTGTAGGGTTGTGCGAATTAGTGAGTGGTGGTGTAGGTGCTAGTGTATGTTAGTGTAGGTGTACCAATCCACAATCCTCACCAGCTGCTGCAGAGAGCACACTATGCCCCAGTCCCCTCAGTACTGCTAAGAGGTAGCCTTAGAATCGGCAGTGGCGACGGACCATACATACAAACTGCTGTCGGATGAGAGAAGCTTTGTATAGAACGTTCACGGTAAAGTGAGCACTTTTTGTAGCTGTTTCATCAGACATAATAATCTGTAAATACATTTCATTGTGACCTTGGACTTTTGGTTTTGGGTATGGTGAATTTATACACTGTGTTTTTACTCACATGGCAGGGTTTAATTAACAAGTGGTGGAAGGATATAAATTGGTTGAAAAAATAGTAACTAGGGCTTCAAAAGTGCTCACTTTATCGTGAATGGCCTATAGCATATGTGTGAATGTCGAGAAACGGTGCGAACAATGAAGTCCACCGATAGTAAGTACCAGTGGAGATCTGCACCGGACTGTACAGCATGCAGAAATCATCAAAAAGTAGTACACACTCTACCAAAATTGTCGGAAAAGTAAGATTTATGTTGCGTATGAAAGAAAAATGCACATACTTGGTAAAACTGTAAAATATTTTGGTATAATTCATTATCTAAATATTTCAAAAATCCGTTAATAGAAATATATTTTAAATCCTAATTTAAGCGTAATTCCGTGTTGTTTGCTTCGTAAGAAATTGATACATTCTTCTTTCAAGTGCAACAAAAATCATCCTTTTCTGACAATTATGATAGAGTGTACACTACCTTTCAAGAGGACTGTGTACTAAAACGTTTTCTGTGAAATTGTCGTTTGTGTGTAAATGCGTATCTCGGTAAATAAGAGTTCTGGAAATACAACTTTTGGCCAGAAAGGATGAAAAACTATTGTCTATATCCCTATATTTTTACTTTCATCATATTAAGTGTATTAATGGAGAAAAAAAGTGAAAGTGGTCAAATACCGCAATTTTAAAGTTTGCCTATATAGTTTACTTAAACGGTAACAAAAAAGTACGATTATGCGCACGTAGTTTGATTTGTGTACTTTCATAGCGTGTAATAAAGTTCCACTGTTACGCATAAAATCTTCAGAATACTGCGTTAGGACAGAAATACTGCACGCTATACGCGTAGGAGCGATGAGATGCTAGAAGTGCGTGTTACTGTCGCCCGTATGGCTCCCTCTCTTCTTGACCATAAACGGGCAGCTACATTATCCTCTTAATGAGTTCTATACAGTCGGAGTGCTTTCGAACGCAGGGCTTCATCTTCATAGTCATTGTACGTTTTGGCTGCTTATGCTGTTGTGTAAGTAGCTAATGCATGTGTAAATTGCCCCTTAAAGCTGCTTCTGTTTGAAGAATGACTCGAAAAACAAGTTGTTGGAGTAATTAACCTACTTTCCTCAACACTGGAGTTAATGTAACATTTAGGAGTCAATCATTGTATAGTTAAACAGAACAGAAGTATGACAAGTATGAAGTTTACTGGATAGCAATTCAAATTTAATGGGCATGACTGGAGTTACATGTGTATAGAGAGTGATGTAATTAGGATAGCGAATTAGTATGTATTATGAGGCCTAAAAATGGAACGAAATGTCCGCAAGGCGAACATTTGGTTTAATAATTATGAAAGAAACAAGAATAATTGTGTGTGCAAACCAAATTCACCGGATTGTTACTTCAAAATCTCCCGAGAGCAATAAAAAGTGTTGACTATGAGTACTGTATATGTACTAACGTAAAGGCTGTTCACGATAAAGTGAGTACTTTTGAAATCAACCTAAGAAAAGAGTCACTGCCCCTACCTGTATATATTATAATGGGCGCTGTGAGTGACATATGCCCAGTAAAGTTGGTAACGATGGATGGGAAGTAGTTCCGTATCTTAACGTCGAATAAAAAGTGTTAGGTAACCATTTCTGTTAAATAAGATTGTTCCTTTCGTTTTACTGATTTTTTAATGCGTCGAAGTATACAAATGAGCAAATGTGTTAAATACTTACTTTTGTAATAATTTTACAGTTTCACTTGACCGACGCATGTATAAAGTGATGAGGCCTATGACAAAGTTATTATTACATAAGGCGGAAGAATACACAACGTGCATACAAGTAGATCTTAAGCAGGGCTTTCAAAAGTGCTCATTTTACCGTGAAGAGACTATAATTAAGTAGTCAATTACACCATGCAGCAAGCAATACCCACCTAAAGAGTATGCAATGGGAAGTAGCAGAGGGGTGTATGAAGAGTGTAATGCTTTACAATTCGTATTGGAAGCTGAGTATATTTGATAATTGGCTGAAGTGTGCAGCTCATATAGAGCCTGACGTCTGTCTGCTGTATCTACGTACGAGAGAAGGCAGTGTGTTGTTGCACATGTTGCTCTTTATCATGAACACTTCGGCGTGGAGTAAGTTGGCTTCTCATCTTGTCCCACAAATGTTATATCGGTGACAAATCACGTGACAGAGCAGGCTTTGGGTGTTTTTTTGATGTGAATACGTCTTTAAATTTGCAACCATAGTTGGGAGGCAATCCAGAAAATCCGATGATAACAAAATCGGGGGATACAGTTTGGCATTGCAGCTCCGAACCTATCGTCTATATCCAAAATTCAATTACATAACTTGATCGCCAAAGGATCAAAGAATATGCTACGTTGAAAGCGGACTGCGAAGTATCTTGAATGGCCCGGGGGGGGGGGGGATTTGAGTTCGTATCTTCGCGTCTCATAACTTCCGCGTAGTATAAATTTTGACTAGGAGAATCTACGACGCTCGTGTGAGTTTCAATCGACAGCTCTCGTCAAGATCAATCGATTGCGTGTATAAAGACATTTGTGTGGCGTGATTATGGTGAATTTGATTGCGTTTAATGTAAAAAATTAAGAAAACTTAAAACAATTTCGGCTTATTCTTGTCAAAAAGTCAAGTCGAAATATATAAAATCGTATACGGTTGGAAAGAGCATCTCAAAAGCAATCTAGTGATACCCATAAAACCCCATATGATAGAGTGAAGCGGTGCCGGGAACGTAAAATAAACATCAAGGCGTCCGAGCTCGTCAACGTAGACGTATTCACGCAAAACAAAAGGCCGTGTCCCCAACACAGCCAAAGATATATTTTTTTAATAGGACGTAAACACTCCTGGGAAACCAAGAGCCGTGTCCGGGCGAGTGTTTTCTTCCTGCAAACTGGTTCCTGGGCGCTCGTCCCAAGAAAGTTAGCGCATGAGGTAGCCGGATGTGAGTGTAAAACCATGAATTCTGTGACCCTCGTATCGCTACCAGTTGCTAACGACGATAGTATGATGTGGCCCGCTGTGGCGCCAGTATTAGGGGATATTTGCTGGCATAGGCTGTTCACGGTTAACTGAGCACTTTTGAGGTCCTAGTTACTTTTTTTTTTTTTTTTAAAGCAATATTTTACTCTTTAACGGCTTTTTAAAAAAAATGTATTGTCTGGTAAGTAATAAACACAGTGCGTACATTCTACCGCATTCGTAAGTTAACGTCTAAGACTTAAATAAAATATACTTATTGACTGTTATTCCAAGTGAGAGTACTTTCAAAAGTGCTCACTTTACCGCGATTAGCATATACAAAGTGAGACAGTGATTGTAGCGATCATTCGTCAACTAAACATTGGCACGGTGGTTATATGTTACCAGGGAAAAGCATTAGTTGCTAAAGAAAATGCATTACCAGTTCAAAACATTCCACGTTACACCCTGCCGACAGCACTGCAGACGAAAGCGACGATGCTGAAGTGTAAAAAACAGAACACGTAAAGGTCGTGTGAATCGCATTTTTACCTGTGCTGGGTATCGCGGAATACTTTTGATAGAGGTAAGGCATTCTACAGGCTATTCACGGTGAAATGAGCACTTTTAAAAGCCCTACTTAGTATCTACTTGTATGCACGTTTTGTATACTTCCGTTTTATGTAAAATTAACATTGCCATGGGCCTCATCACCTTATTCATGCGTCAGTGAAGTGAAACTGTGATATTATCAGAAAAGTAAAGATTTTATAAATCTGCTAGTTTTTACACATCCAATGATTTAAACGAACATAAAGCGAAGTAAATAATTTAAATTATCACAAATGGTTACCTAACACTGTTAATTCGACGTTAAGATAAGGAACTACTTTTCATCTATCGTTACCAACTTTACCGGGCGTATGCAACTCAGTGCCTCCGTTGAAGTATATGAAGACATGGGCAGTAACTTTTTTCTAAGGTTGATTTAATTCAAAAGTGCTTACTTGATCGTGAACAGCCTTTAGTGAAGTTGCCACGCGTTGTTGGATTAGGGGGGGGGGGGGGGAGCACGAAAGTCGCGGGTTCTGTTTGTGGGAGTCATCCGGAACCTGCCCGCAATCTAATCTACGAAGTCTGAACGACTCAGTGAGCACTCCGGTGCACCATCTACCCTACCTCTCGCGTTCTATATTCTGGCCTCTTTTAAACTCCATCAGTTGCTAGGAAGGCTGTCTTCCTACGTCTCCTCGCTAGTGTCTCTCGCTCATTAATCATGCGTGGTAAGTATCGTTCGCGTCGTGTTACACACAAAATTCTGACGGATTTTTACAACTTCCGCACAGAGAGCGACGGCGGCGACATCGTACATGTGCGAATGTTCCACCTCATCATTTGCTATCATTAGGGATAGGAAAAATTCGCGACTTCATTTCAGGACAAGATAGATATCAAACGCGTGTACACTGAAGTCGCCTTTGTAATTGGAGCATAGTTTATTATACACGCCCTGGACGACTCCGCGTCAATAGCCGACTTGCAAGGGAACAAGAAGCGAATCTCGTACTGTCAAATGTGGGGTAACACTGGGGCAACAGCCAATAACAAACACCTGAGGTTCGACTATACAAAAGATTGCGGAGTCTAGCGTACAGGTCATTGAACTCGCGAAATTTTCCTATCCCTACCTATGAGTAGAGACGTGAAAAATTCGCGGATTTATTTTGGGACAAGCTAGAATTCAAAACACGTGGGTTTATATAAATTTTGCCATTGGTCTACGCATTGTTTTGACACCTCCTGGAGAACGCTGGCCCAATCGTCGCCTTCCACTGTGACAGCAGACATCCAATGTATAGCTAATATCGGCATATTTGTACATACGACTGTGCAGTCTAGCCTGCAGGTCATTGGACTCACGAAATTTTCCTATCCCTAGCTATCATCCATCGGTGTGCGTATTTACCACATTTCACGGGTACAGTGTGGTTTTTACAGAACGCGCAGATTTTTATGGCAGTGAGTGGATTTGCACAGCAAAGAAAGCATATTCATCATTATTTTATCATAAGGCCACATAATTTTATTTGTATTTATTGCAATGAGGTAGCGTATCCGACTCGCTTTCGGGAGATCACGGCAGGCTTCACGGACTGTGATTTTCCATTTTCATTAATGTCAGTTCTTTCCGTTTACCTTTCCCGATTCCTTACTCATAGGCAGGGCCACCTGTTTTTCGCGGAAAGATTTCAGGTCTACTTGTATGCCTACTCCAAAACACTAGAGCTCAGATCCACTTTCGTGATTGGATGATTTTTACTTTCACTCACTGCAGGTGTCCGCCCGCAAATCACGGACACTCAATGTCTGAGTTACCTAATTCTGATTGGCCCAGTCAGGTAAGGACTGCCTACCGACAAAGACTTGTGGCCAATAACCAAAGTAAAACTGCGCATATACTAGAGGACACTGGAGTCTACTTTTCGCGTAAATCTTTTCACGAAAAACAGGTGGCCCTACTCATAGATTGTCTGCAGTTTAAGAAATGTCGAAGGAAATATTAATTACCTTCTACGGTAATGTAAACAGATCTCTTGCTAACGGCATAAACGAAGAAAATCCACGAGGATTGCTTGTAGGAATTTTCGGCCACGTCAAAATCAGTGGTCGGAAATTTCTTTAGTTACTGCGATGCCGCCATGATTTTACTGTTCCATAAAACTGGTTTACATTTATGTAGAGTCCTGAGTTTCCAAGTCAGAGGTGCAATTATTAATTTTACCATTGTTTTTGTAACTCAGAAGATGCTATATTTGAGGCTGGTGAGCGAAATTTATGACGTGGAGATTGTAAATACGGAAATAACACACATTCGCACACACAGTTATTGTGTTAGTGAGGAGGGGGGAGGGGGACGAGTAACGGCAACGGCCAGGGCCAGGAATAAAACATGCGAGTTTCAGCACCTAAGTGACGTCCATCATGACGTCATACAAACACAGCAGTTACGTTACGTGCGTCGCCTGTGAATGTGAATTACAAGAACGGCGCGCGTAGCAGTTTTACGATCGTGTGTGGTGAAATAGAGCTCTTGTTTTTATTGTAACAGTTTGCGCCAATCGCAAAAACCAAACAAAAATACCTCAATCAGCCAAATATTCAAGAATACATTACAATTCTGTAACTGGCCAATCAGTCATTTGGAAATTAGCAGTATGCTTCAATTAGAACCTACTCACGTTAGTTACTTGTTTCGCTCTCGTAACGAACACCGATGGTGTCGTAACAATAACAAAAAAAAAAGTTTTTAAAAAACTTTAAGACTCAGAACTAGGCGTAATATAGTCATACAATCATCATCTAAATGCTTAGCGGCACTACAATGTTATATTTGCAGCATTGATGACTTCCGCGAAAAAAAAAAAATTGCCACAAAGAATGTGAGCAAATTATCAGAGGATCTTGCCACCTAAAAATGTATAATAATTACCACATAGCACTATTATTTCCAAATAAGTTCGCTACACCCTCACATGTAAATCTTGAACGTAAAAACTATGAAGACTCTTTGGTGATTCCCTTTGTAAATTCCTATTTTTTTGTGTTTCGTTGCCAAATATTAGAACATGTCATTTTCGCTGACATAATCGTGTTACGTGATACAGTCCGTCCATAATAAATTTAACACTCTTGCTTGAAATTACTCTGATAGAGTGCTTATACAAAAATATGAATAGTTTTCCGTGTCCAAGAGTTTACCCGAATTATAACTGAGGCAGTGAGTTTCAGAAGTGTCTATATCCACAAAAAAATTAATAAAATGAGATTTAGGCCTAGTGAATTGTGACTTAGGTGGCATCCCTATTCCCTGTAGCTACGGAACAGTAGATGCTGCAAAACCTCCACTGTCCTTTAGAAAATGGACTTTAAATATACGGTTGCCTTGTTTATCTGAAGAAGTTTGCAGAAAAGTTAACCTTCTTTAACAACAATTATGTCCGGTAAGATTTGCATTCTTCGTCGTCTTTTTGACATCAGGGCAAAGATAATAAAGAACCTAATTGCAAACAGACATCTGCAAAACTTGCCTTGTCCATGGTATTGGGGCCACGGCGGCTGAGCGGTTAGCCTGTTCGCCTCCCACCATGGCGATCCGGGTTCAATCCCCTGCTGGGTCAGTCCGGATTTTAGCATGTGGGAATCGTGCCGGTGGGTTTTCTCGGGGATCTCCCTTTTACCCCTCTCCTTCATTCCGGCGCTGCTCCATACTCACCTTAGTCACCCTCATCGGCTGTCAAGATCTCGATGTTAAGAACCGAACATCCTAAAGCACTTGTTTACTAAACAGTGTTCTAACCTCAAATCCAACCCACGCAGCGCCGTTTACGCTAATCGTGTTGGCAGAAAAGCAGTTCAAGGTTGGGACACGGAGACGCGTTGTGCGCAGCCAGTGAGATCGGTATAAAGGTTGCTCACGATAAAGTGAGCACTTCAGAAATTAACCTTAGAAAAAAGTCACTGCCCCCGCCTGCATATATTTTAACGGGCGCACTGAGTGACATACGCCCAGTAAAGTTGGTACCGATGGCTGGATAGTAGTTCCATAATTCGACTTCGAATTAAAAGTAGAACCATTTGTGATATCTTAAAATTATTCCTTTCGCTCATTGTTTTTAAAATGCATCGAAGTGTAAAAAAATATGCAGATTTGCAAAGTATTTACTTTCTTAATAATCCTCAGTTTCACTCGACCGACTCACGAATAAAGTGATGAGGCCCATGACAATGTTAAGGCCAGGCTTCACCATGCATGGGCGTATAGGGAATCAAAGGCTAAATTCGGACAAAGATCTTTCAGTCTTTTTTTGTGGTAGTATTTTCAACTAAGGTTTATTTGTTTAAGATTGAACGCATCTACTTTTGTAAACCATTCAAATTTGAATTTTTAAATTTTAAATGCACTTTTTAATTATTTATTAAATGTCACAATTTTATAAATAATGAAAACGTACATTTGGAAACTAACAAATTAAAATTTGCAAGGTTTATAAATATAGACGAATTCAATCTCTAACGAAAAATCTTTAGTTGAAAATACTACCACAAAAAACAACTCAGATGTCTTTGTCCGAATTTAGCCTTTGATTCCCTATACGCCCATACACGGTGAAGCTTGGCCTTAATTTTACATAATGCGGAGGAATACACAACGTACGTACAAGTAGATCATTAAGCAGAGCTTTGAAAAGTGCTCATTTGATCGTGAACATTCTGTACGTCATCTTCACCGCGATCAGACAACACAAGCGTGGTGCGTGCGCTCATGCGTTGCGGGTTGCAGGCTTCCGCGGGAGCACGCACGTTACAAGCGGTAGGCTGGCACGCACGTGAGGAGGAAGGCACGACTCGCTGCATCATCACATGAGCCCGACACTTCATTCATAATTGCGACTCGGCACAGACACAATCGCACGCGTGTTTGCGACAGTAACACGCCGCTCCTCTCTCCACTTCATTGAGGAACGTGCGGAAAAAGGATAACAAAAAAAGACAGTTACGGTCGCCATTGTGCGCAGTGAGAGCACGGCGGTCGAGACAGCTAATGCGTGTCCTCTGAACGTTGACGCGAGCGTGTGTTATTTATTGTTAGAGACACCTGAATTACGCGAAAAGATTTCACGACCAGTTGTATTTCATAACACTTAGCTCAGATCCACTTTCGTGATTGGATGATTTCCGTGTTACGCATCTTTAGATGTATGCCCGCGAATAAAAGACGCACCGTATTGAAGTTGCCTAATCCTGATTGGCCAGTTATGTGAGAGAAGATCTTCTCCCAGAAATACGCCGCCAATAAACAAAAGAAAACTGTTGGTATTCCCGCAGGGTGTTGAAATCTAGCACGTGCGAAATCTTTTCGCGAAATTCGGGTGTCCCTAGTTATTGTTTTGATCGTTGCCGATGCATCACCACACGAAATGCCTGTTTGTAGGAATCAGAAAATAAATTGCTAATTAATTTTGGTAGAAGCTAGCATTAAAAAAAACTCTTGTAATTTTGTGTTACATATTGAATTGACCCACGCATTACATCACAACTTATGGAAAACCTTCAGCCAACTGTAAAAAGGTAGTAAAATGCAGGTCCAGTCATCACCTTCCAGGCAACCAATGGGTAGTTGACACCTGCATGGTTGTACTTATGAGTGGGAATTATAACCTACACTTCTTTGAACTCGCAAGAATTTTCTCATACTTGTCAATTTACTGCTTCCCGCGCTGAGCGATATTACCAAAAATAATTGTATTCGCTGCGCGCAAAACGGCAGAAATCAACGTATCCTTGCAAGACTAATCACACAAGTTTACAAACTTGTGCGTGTGTGTGTTGGAAAAGGAGGTGGGAAGGGGGGGGGGGGGGGGTGCCTTGGTCGGGTCTGTTATAATTTTACAAAACTGAACAGGATATATTACACAAGAATATTAGAGTCCAGGTAGTATGGCGACTTTTCTTTGTTCACAGTTTGTAAAATATGTAGAAAATTCTTGAAATGAGCCAAAGTGCGGCATAGCCAACCCCTTACCACCCTTTTTTTGCTTGAACTACCACAGTACGAATATTGAAAAAAATACCAGACATCTACATATTTTAATAAAAAAGAGCTCTTTCTAAAACACGAAGTTTCCGCTTTAAAATAGGTTGAAGCCAGCTTGTATAGTGCCGGGCTTCGGAATGGCGTTAAACGTTGCGTTATCTAATTCGGTAAATTGCGCGTAATTTACACTATTGGGTTCTCTTAACACACACTCTTTTATGCCGGAAGGTTATCCGCACTGAGAAAAAGGTTTTGTTGAATCAAACAAGATTTGTTTGGAGCAAGCAAATTATTTGTTGGTATAGAGGTAATGAAATATTTTGTTGCTGAAACAAAATTATTGTGTTCTTCTCACTTGGTTGGCCCAAACGGTAGGATTTGGTTGGTGCAAGTATAGATTTGTTTGGCTACACGTACATTAAAGAGTTTGGGCCGATATAAAAACAAATTACAAGTTCGACCGAGTTGCGAATCTGGTTCACCTGCGACCGAGCGCTACACCTTAGTAATCTCAGCTAATGTACAACTGACGATGCCGGAAAACTTTTAAGTAGATATACTTCAAATATTGGGCAACGTGTGCAAACAAATATTTCAAGTTTTTCAGCTTTACGTGTTAGTTTTTTGTTGCATTGTTTTATTTATGTGTTTATACAATTGTTGAGAATCAATAGAGGCACTAACAAACACGGCTTCTATTCTAATTGTCACAAAAAATACAAACAAACTCTCGAGCTGTATTTTCGAACGAAGGCAGTCAAATAAGTGGCCAAACAAATATACACACTTGATTCAACGAGATATTTAGTTGACAGTCTAATGTTTTTTGGTCCTACACATAAATTTTGTTTATTCGAACATATATTTTGTTAGACGAACAAAGTAATTCTGTTAGGACAACTAAATATATATTTGGCTCTATACAAACAAATTTTTGTTCGATCTTTCTCATTGCGGGGAAAAGGGGGACCCACATTTAATTAAGTTACATTTAATAACGACATGCACATATATGGCTTGACCTGGTTCGAACCCACCTTCATACAAAGGCACATGAGAGGCCTAGGTCATGGAGGTCGAAATGCTGCGTAGTTTGGTTTTTACCACCGTTAATTAAAACTTAAAGTTCCGTATTATTTTCTGGGGAGAGGAGGTTGTCGGCTTAGTATGCCAAAAACGTATTCATACATGCATTTTTATTTAATATGTATAGGCTGTTCACGATTATCTGCGTACTTTAGAAATACCTGTTTGGAATCTTCATTTATGTTCAATTTGTATCCCCCGCCTTGTGTAACATTAACACTGTAATTTGGGTCCGATCACTATTCATGCGTCGTTGAAGTGAAGCTGCGTAATTATTTGAAACGTAAAATATGTAACGAATACGTCAATTCGTACTCTTAGATGCACAAAAATCAAGCATAAACTACGTAAACAAATAGTGGACATACATTTTAGCAGAAAATTTCTAATATAACGTTAATATAGGTATAAAAGTACCTTTTTTTTACACAGTGTTTAGAAGTAGGGACTCCATTCAAAGGTCGATTTTAGAAGTACACAATCAACCTTGAACAAGGTATACGCTGCTTTCCATAATAATTTACTGGAGACGTGTATTATTGTATCAAATACATGCCGAAACTATGACAATAACAAAATAATGTAATATTTCTCTTTACAAAAGGAAATGGCTGCTATTAAACGCAAATTGTGTACAGAAAACGTAGTATTCATATAATTTAAGAAAGTCACTTTAGAAAAAAATTATAAAACAAAGCTTGGCCTAGGCCTATGTTATGTGTGAAACCTTTAGAGCCCATTTTGCCCCAGATACTGGCAAGGTGCATTGTATGTACTACATCAGCCATTCATTGGGTTTTGATCTCGTTGGAATACAAAAGAAAATCCTCTCACTTTTAAACTTTTGCGCACTGCTTAGTAAATTTTCTCGTAAAACGATAAAATAATACTCAGCGTATCAAATCGTATCGATAATTACAGTAGTTCTCCATTGCTAGCACGGCTCATACATCTCCAAACAATTATTTCCTCCGTCATGCTTCACCGTGCGTACATAATTTTTCTTGTCCAACCCTTTTGTCTGGCTTGCGCCTTAAAAACTACAGCCCATCGAAACCAAATAAACTGTACTTGTTCTTATTAGTATAAAAAGCGCCTTTCCCCAAAATAGTTTTGGTTTATTTTTGCAGGCTTCAACAAATTCCAACCACAGCTTTCTTTTTGCGTAGCTAATGTATGATGTTTATAGGTGTCCCGGTTTTAAATCCAACAGCATGGAAATGTTCCTGTAAATGTGTGGTGTAATATTAATCCCAGATACTGAAGCAAGGATTTTTGATATCTAGTAGATATCAAAAATCCTTTCTTAGGAGGACCTTTCTGCGATTTTCCTTGCAAGATGTCGGGTATTCCTTGCAGCTGGGACCCTCAGTCTTGCGCGGGGCTTATTGAGTGAAGAAATTTGGACGGCTCTTAACATCGAGGTCCTGAGAGCCGAATAGGGTTATTGAAGTGAGTATGGACCAGCGTCGGAATGAAAGGGCGGGGAAACGGGAGATCCCCGAGAAAACCCGCCGACCAACGGCATCGTCCGGCACGATTCCCAATTGCTAATACCCGGAGTGACCCGGCCGGGAATTGAACCTGAATCGCCTTGGTGGGAGGCGAGCATGCTAACCACTCAGCCACCATGGCCCCGTGCGGGGCTTATTGTTCATAGATCCTGTCTTATATTACTGTATGCCTTATTGGAATTGGTATGCGATAACTTTTAAGTTGAACTCGTATGTGTCTGTAAAGACAACCTTCCCGAAATAATCTAATTATTTTATAGCTAGTAACAGGAGACAATTCTTGGCGTTGCGACTCCTCCTGCACTAGTGAAGCAGATAATATTATTGTTGTCTATTCGCGGTTACTGCTCACTTTTTGAATCAAACCTTTAAAAATCATCCCATGTGTGGCGTGTTTGGTTGTTTCCTCAATGTGCCACGTATCACATAAAAATTACTTTTTTTTGGTTAAATTGAAGTTTATGAATAAATTATAATATTTAATTCGTCCTATTATATAATAGGACGATCTCTGTCTGTCTGTCTGTCCCTCTTTAATACTTCCAAGTTCCTTGAAACTGAACAAAAGTTCTTCAAATTTTGCAGAGCGAACCCTCAGGGTCAAATACAGGTCAAGTCCGAATTTCAGTAAGATCAAATTACGCAATCATGAATTTTGACCCTAAAACTCATATTTTAATTACTATTTCCTATGAAAGTTTTGTAAATGTATATAGATTATTGCATAGATATATGAAGGTAATGGAATATCATTTTTGTTTACTCTAAATGTCTCGCTTCAATGTTGAGATAATTTCCAAGTGGGGCCGCCGTGGCCCAGTGGATAGAGAGATATCATATATGTTTTTTTCAGTCTTTGTATGATAACCATATTTTTTTAACATTATAAATATTCAAGGCACGTGACCATACTGAAAACACGGTCACGGGCTAAACCCCTAGTAATTAATATTGTTACGCGCTCGCTGCTTCGCATTCCGTGCGAACGATATAAAATTGTGACAGGCCTCCGAGCCAAGTTGTTGATGAGTGAATGAGTGGCTGAGTTACGAGCGATAGAAGACGAGTGGCGAAAGAAGTGACCAGCGAAGGAAAATCTACGACTGCGAGTACCAAGCAGTGAAGTTGTGGCTGGTAGGCTGGACTGTTGGACTAGATGCATGAGTGAAAGACTGGCAACACGTGTTAATAATGATTATGAGTTAATTGATTGTAACCAAACCGTGATAATTAAGAAGGACGTTAATTAGAGTTGAAATATACATTAAAGATTGCGCTCACTGTTCAATAACAAGAGTAATAGTGGAGACCGGTAATTTAATGCTGTCAATAATAGCGGTGTGAATGTGCTGCAAATAAATTAATTGTAATAATTGCGAATGAAAACAATTAAGACTGTTTTGTACAAATGACTCAGTGAATGTTAACCAAGGAAAACGTCTGAAGAACTGGAAGCATTGCGAAATTAATTGAGGGGCTAGGTAACCAGATGGTTAGTGTGAGCGCAACTGTAAATAGCTTGAAAGAAGATGCAAATAACCAAACTGAAGGCTGTTCACGATAAAATCTTTTGAAATCAACCTTAGAAAAAATGTCACTGCTCCTGCCTGCATATCTTCTAACGAGCACACTGAGTAAAATATTATTTCTTTCGGATTCTGTTTCTTTTATGTATCGAAGTTTAAAAATGAGCATGTTTGTAAAATGTTTACTTTTCTTAAAATTTTACCTTTCCACTGGACCGGCTCATGGATAAAGTGATGAGGCCCTTGCCAGTGTTAATCTTACATAAGGCGGAATAAAACGCAACTTGCATACAAGTCGATTTTAAGCAGGGCTTTCAAAAGTGCTCTATTTACCGTGAACAGCCTATAGTAGTGTGAAAAATAATGTACACGAGATTGTAAATATCCAGATTAGTTCTATAATTTAAACTGTAAATAGTGTAAACGAGAATGAAATGAAACAGATCAGTGTAATAGAGAAGCAGATGGAGGAATTTCTTCAGCAACGGAGTGCCACTTCGTGCAGTCGAGAAAAGTGGGGAAGAAGTACAAGTCGTCACTAACACAGCGACCTCGGGGGATAGCAAGCAGCTCAGCAGCACTGGTGTCGCGCAGCCACCAGGGGGGAGGGGGTCTCAATTAAGCCAGCCCCTTACGAAGGCCAGACTTCATGGCGGGAGTACCAACACCAGTTTGAAATAGTCGTTACCCTTAATGGCTGGACACAACCGAACAGCAAGCTTTCTACCTCGCCGCCGTACTGAGAGGCCCCGCCCGCACTGAGCATACTACAATCTCTGCCAGAGCGACATCGACTGGAGTACCCCACACTTGGTGTCGGCCTTGGAGCTACGTTTTGGCGACCGGTACCTGCGACATGCCCACCATGTACAGCTGCGAAGCCGCGACCAGGGGGCTTATTCTAAGTTTCGTCGGTGATTGCCCACACCGGCCCACACCGTCATGAACCTACCGTCTCGCAGCCGACAAAATTACCGTCGGATCCAAAACGTTATTCAGAGTTATCAGTCGTTTAGCACGGGACGCAATCGGGCATCTTCGTATTACCGACTTTCCCCACTCCAAGCTAGACGAGTGTTCGTCTCTCTGCGCACGGTCGACAACGCACCAACAAAATATTACTAGAATTGCTTGTTTTTAAATTTCACATATCTGTTGAAAAAACATTACTTAAAGACACGAATAGTAACATGTATATTTTTTAGCTCGTAAACAATAGTATATTATTACAAATATGCTACGTGTTTTATAATAAAATAATAGTGTACAGTTTTCGTTGATTTTGTGAGGAGTTTGAGAAACTGTGGTTGGTGGGTGGCCATGTTGAACAGTATTTTTTCCCCCCTTCGTGAGATATAGATGTTTACGTGTAACGGACGAGGCCCGTGTGTTTAGCAAACTATTTGGCCAAGGCTAAGTGGAGGAATGTTAGCAGATGTTAATTATAGATTTCACGTAAATCTGTCCTGAATAACAAAGAAATGTACACGCCTTAAATCGATTATATTAACATTCCTAACCTTGGTGCCCGCCGAAGTATAGTGCAGAGCCATGGAAAACCTCGTGTTTAAGTGCTTGCGAATTTTACAAACAGTAAGTTTGCGTGTTTTGTAAATGTATTTGTAAACCGTTAATATAAGTATTGAAATGCACGTGGCCTGAAAAAGCTGCATTTTCCATATTTTTGTAGTGAGTGAATAATATTGGTTTAACTTATTTGTCTATATCGTAAATTCAACGAGTGTAAGGTTAACTTCTGTCAAGTGCGTGCGTGTGTGTGTATTGCTGCATCTATACGAATACGAACATCGATGTATATGAATCGCGTTTTGTTTTTCATTAAAGTTAAAATTTTCGAAGTTAAATAATTTGATGTTATTTCCATACGAGCAAAATTTTCCACTGCTCCATCAAAATACCTAATATGCAAAACAAAATGCCGCACACTCGTAAAAACATCAAAATAATGTCGTCTCACGACAGACGTGAATCTAAAGGACCCCCCCCCCCCAAAAGCATCACTATTTCCTTTTTCCCCTCGAACCAAAATAAACAGAACCCCAACATATATAACTTGGTAATTACAAAAATAAATGAATTTGGAATGCCAACCTAGCTATAATATCCTACATTAATTACTGGACGGAAGTTAGATAACGTCTTCTTTCAGTGCCCGTCACGACAGCAAACACGGGGAAAGCGGAAAATGCAAGTGCGTATTGGACTAAAACATTTCTTTACAAACGTCTTTTTCTTCACTGACAAAACAGCTGTGGTGGAAGGATAAATTGTGGCCGTGCTACTTTTCTAGAACTGTCAAAATTTATCCAATTTACATGAAATAGACTATAACAGAACCAGCCCAAAAAACATTCCAAACGATAGGCTATTAAGGCCCAAAATACAAATGTATACAGTTTATAAGCTTTTTTTTTCTTTTTAAAGATGTTGTTACCCCATAACATCACATAACTGTATTTCACATATTTAAACAAAGTAAAGATTATACAAGATGAGAGTTTCGATTCCATACCATAGAGACGCTTGTGTTACAAAGCAAGTAACTTAACCGCTAGACCACCGAACTCATGCTGATTGAGTGGTGAATAAATGGTTATTTAAGCTTAGGTTATAGTAATTTATTGAATAAATATTCACAATTAAGTAGTTTTACATTTACGCGCTTGTAATAACATCCCACACGTAAAATAGTCTGTATAATGTTGTGCACCATGTTTAATAAGGACATACGTGTGTGATGCACGTTTGTAATAGTTATAACCAAGCTTTTCATGCTTATTCGTATCGTAAATGTACGTGTAGGAAAATTATAACTCCATACAACACAAACACGTGCTACACTGACTTTATACTACACAACAATATTTATTTCCGTATCATTGAAATACACGGCCACATTTCATACCGATGCCCGCCATATTGGTTTACCTACGGAATTCTAGCTTGCCAACTGCTCGTGAGTAGTTGAGAAGTTCCAACTCCACTCGTGACGTCACTCGACCTTCGTTTCAAACTCAATACCGAACGGTGGTCTGAGCCGATAGTTGTAAAGAATCTGTCGTTTTTCGTCTGAATGAGAGATTTAGAATAATCCCCCAGGGAAGCCATCGCAGGAGCTATGACAAGACACTGTGCGGCTCTCCCACCTTACTCTGGAAGGGTGCCCCGAGGAAGCGCGCAACATCGTCGTAGTTGACTTCTTCATCGATGTTACGGTTGACACAGAGGTGCGGCAAACAGTGCGTCTGGTTGCACGCCACAACACGCAGGATGCCCTGGCCCGAGCACTGGAGGTGGATTCGGCAAGACAAGAGCCCGCGCCCCGACGTCTTGTGTGTGCAGTGAAGCTGAACAAAGACGACGACGACAGCTAACTTGAGAATGGCCATCGAGTGGTATAGATTTTTCTGTTCTTCTCTAAATGTATATATTTTTTTGCATGAAAATCCTTGAAGTCTGTTTTTCCAGAATGAAAGAGATGAAGAATGTTTGTAGTAATTGTAGTAATGTAGTGAGGTCGAAAGTATATTTATCTCGATTTTAATACTACACACCTATAAGCTCTAAAAACAAAAGACATCTGCGAAACTGTGCACCCTTACAGTGCCTCTATCCTGGAGGGGAAGGAGTATTACGTGTGCAGCGATCACTTTTGCCCTTCCCGTGTGTACACTTCTTAGAAACTTAAAATAGCCTCTGGCGAGCTGGACACTTCTTCGGGCTCCGTGTGGGATTGCTTTCCAGAAGCTTCCCCGGAATATCCACGTTGTTTCATAGCTGAGAATTAATCACTTATTTTGCAGAGCGATTGGTTGTGGTTTGGAGTCGGAATGGCGATGTTTAGAGACCTGCAAAATTCGCGTTATTATTTGGAGACATGTAAAACTTGAAACACGTGTACCTTTGCAATACGTTTGTCATTGGGCCATACTTTATGTGAGACACCCAGCCCGACTGTGCACCAATAAAGGAATACTTCACAATCGTGTGCCCCAATCACGTGTAGTTCAGTCAGAGAGGGAGAGACTTCACGTCTAAGCAACAGCCAATGGAGGAACTACGCCGGTTCTAGTGCATGCAGTACAGTGAAGTTCCGCCTGATGCCAAATAATAACGCAAATTTTGCATGTCCCTAGCGATGTGTTATTACCTGAACTCCGGGAGCCGCGGTGGACTACTCGCCTCCAACCAACGCGAACTGGGTTCGATTCCCGGAGGGGACGCTCCCAGGTTTTCGCGTGTGGGAATCGTGCCGGACGAAGCCGCTGGTCGGATGTGTTTTTCTCAGGGATCTCCCCCCCCCCCCCGCTGTTGCATTTCGGTGATGCTCCATAACTCGCCTCACTTCCCCCTCATCGTCTTTCAAGACATCCGCATCTCTCAACTCCATTACTTAAACGCGACCGCTTTGTCATCGTGCACTTGTAGCAAGAAACCGTGGTTATTATGAGCCGACATTTAGGCCACAGACATGCCCGTTGAATGTGAACAAGATAAACTTCCTTTGTTACTGGTGGTGGCCAAGCTTGCGAAAGTTGCTGCTGGAATGCACTGTCGTGTTCATTTACTTGGAATGTAAACACAGACCCAGGACCAACCAGAGGTTCCACGGGGCTACGGGCGAACGACAGTGTCTGCCAACTGTAGGGTAATTCAACATTTTCCCATTGATTCTCAAATAACATTCGATAAATCACTGCAATTTTTTTTTTACTGCGACGCGTTTTGGAAAATAAGAAAAAAAAATCACTTTTTTAGTTTTCATCTTGCGGATCCCAAATCGACTTGCAGCAGAATGCCCCCCCTGTTCCTCATCATTTTCTTACTGTAGGCTGTTCGCGGTAAAATGAGCTCTTTTGAAGCCGTGCTTAAGATCTACTTGTAAACACGCTGTGTGTTCTTCTGCCTTATTTAAAATTGACAATGCCATGGGCATCATCACTTTATTCATGCGTCGGTCAAGTGAAACTGTGAAATTATTAGAAAAGTAAATATTCTACAAATTTGTTCATTTTACACTTCTATGCATTAACAAAAAATATAGAAAGCGATAGAAATAATTTAAGTTATTACAAATGGTTACCTAACACGTTTTATTCGACGTTAATAGCTATATGGAACTACTTTCCCCTCCATCGTTACCAACTTTACTGAGTCCGTTAGAATATATTCAAAAGTGCTCACTTTATCGTGAAAAGCCTTTACACATCACTTAGTCCCTTAACATATTATCTCGAGTATACTCGTTCACGTGTGACATGTTGTAGAAGAGACGAAATGATGGTCGGCGCTGTACAGGTTCAGAAGGTAGCACCAATGCGGGCATTGTCTTTCCCTGTGCAATTATATACTTTTGGTTGCTGCTTGCACACCAACTCTTTTATAATTGGTTCTTTGTTGTACCATGCATCTACTGAAACCCTTTCAATCGGCTCCAAAGTGTCAGGTATTGAAAGGAATTTGTATGCACGGTACTTCTTCCACGATTTTTTCCCTTCAACACAATAAACGAGAAGTTAATTTGTACGTTAAGGGGTTAAGGCCCATCTGTTCCCTATCGCCCACCGAGAGCTCATGTATTCTTCTGTGTTCAAGGGGAATCCTTTATGAAAAATTTTAAAAGCCCCAAAGCCTGGTGGCTATATCGACAACTCGCCTTGTGGGTGAATTAATACACTAGCGCCACCTAGGTGTTGAAAGCATATGAAATCCAAGGTGGCGTCCTCCAGCAAAGTACAAACAAATGACAAACGAAAAACCAAGATTGTCGCACACGATAGAATGAGTATTGGTGAGGGGTGGTTGGGGTGAAAGGGCCAGTTGTCTGCTAGTGTGTGGTGCTGGGGTGGACACCCATCCTGAAATGTGGATTTTTAAAAATAAATTTTTAATAATACATTTTAAAATAATTTTTGAACAATTTTTAAAATTACTTTTTTATAATTTTTAAAGTAAATTTGTTGGATTCTTTGAGTATTTTTTTGGGTTCAAGGTCATTCAAGATTGCAGGGTCAAGGTCAAGGTCACCTGCATAAAATATGGTGGCTAAGATGGCTGACGGTCAGATCTGACTCCGATCCTGGATCCTATGTATCGATTTGGCATACCCTATGCCTATAAAACCAATATGGCCGCTACTGCTCTGCTCTCGAGAAGCGAGTTTCCCAAAATCACCTGAATTGGCTGAAAATTGCTTTCTGCGGACTCTTTTTTTGCAAGCGGGAGACTTGGTGGTTTTTGGGGGGAAAACGGGAATTTTTTTTAGGAAAAAAGGGAAATTTTGAGGGTAAAAAGGAGTTTTGAGGGAAATTTAGTCGATTTTGTGGGGAAAATGGCCGCCGGCCGTCCGGAATGACAGAGCATGAACAACTCCGAGCTCCGCCGCCCTATTCCCTTGCCTCAAAACGAAGATAATCATTCTACTATTGACTGCTTACACTATAATAAACGGAATATTACAGCGCACACGCAAGGTCATTTCGGATTGTCGTGACTGTTAGTCATGCGCTAGTCATGTGACCCACATCGAAGGCATTGACGAAGCGTGTGACAGACGTTATAATCGTTTTCCGCCCATATAGATAAGACCGTATGCTAGTTAATTATAGGCTGTTCACGGTAAACTTACCACTTTCGAAAGCCCTGCTTGAGATCATCTTGCATCATATTATATATTCTTCCGCTATATGCACTGTTAACACTACAACGGGCCAAAATTATTTTGTTCCTGCGTCGATCAGACGAAACTGTGAAATTATGAGAAAGGTGAATAACAAACATATTTGCTAATTCTTACAATTATAGGCATTAGAAAGAACAGAAAGCAAGAGAAATCGTTTCAGTTTTCACAAATACTTTACCTACGACTTTAATTTCAACGTGAAGACATGGAACTACTTTCCCTACCAACTTTACAGGACATACCCGTTAGAGTAAATACCGGTCAAGGGGCAATAGCATTTATCAAAGGTTGATTTAAAAAATAGGTATTGGCTGTGTTGGGGACACGGCCGTTTGTTTTGCGTGAATACGTCTACGTTGACGCGCTCGCATGCATCGATGTTTATTTTACATTTCTGGCACCGTTTCACTCTATCATATGGGGTTTTATGTCTATAGTCCAATCACGGTTTCTTCGACCTTTTTGAATCAAACCTTTGAAAAATCTCCCCATGTATGACGTGCTTGGTTGTTTCCTACACACACCATGTATCACAAGCGTTTTATACTTGTATTCATAAAAGTTACTTTTTTTTTCTGTTAAATTGAAATGTTATTCATATTTGATCTGTAAATTATAATGATTCATTCATATATAATTTGAATAAAAACAGTGAGCAAGCATGTGTGTTGGTAGTGCCTAGTAAGAAATAGTTCTTATACAAAATACTGTTACAACAGAGTGCGTACGAATCCGATGCGTTGTCCCTCTGATGTAATCTTCCAGACTTAGTTAAACTTATTTTGCACGAGGAGGAGGAATATCCTGGAAGTAGAACTTTATTGGGCTTCAGAAAAGGCCGAAGATACCGTGAATCAAATTTATCACTGGATTGATTTTGAGAAGCTCTTTCCAACCGTATACGATTTCTGTATTTCGGTTTGGCTTTTTGAAAAGTGTAAGCTGAAATTATGTTATGTTTTAGTAATTTTTTACCATGAGCAAGCCACAGAAATGTTTTTATACACGCAATCGGTTGATCGTGACGAGATCTGTCGATTGAAACTAAAACGAGCTTCGTAGCTTATCCTAGTCAAAAGTTATGCTACGCGGAAGTTATGAGACGCGGCGAAACGAACTCAAAATTGCGTCCCCCCCAACCCCCCCAACCCTCCCGACGCGCGCGATGCTTCGCAGTCCTCACTCAACGTAACCTATTCTTTGATCCTTTGGCAGTCGAGTGGTGTAATTTAATTTTGAATGTAGACGATAGATTCGGAGCCGCATTGTCAAACTGCATCCCCCGATTTTGCTATCATCGGATTTTTTGGATTGCTTCCCACTACGGTCGCAAATTTAAAGACGTATTCACGTCAAAAATGCTCAAGTTTATGGGTAACAGCCTTTACTAGTTTACCAGTGGATGAGGCGGAACTGAACTGAGGTGGGAAAACATTTTTACCCAAATCTAGCACCCCAATTCAGTATAAGGCCAAAGAATGCTATACTGTAATATAATATTTAATGGTAGATGAAACTGACGTTTATGTTCGGAACGCCATCTTACATTGGGCCTGACCTGGATTCGGTAGGCTTGTTCCGAGTCGTAAAACCGGCGCGGCTTCGTGTAACCGGGCACTATACGTCTCGACTGCCGGGTCTGCCCTTACACACAAACTTACTTTGCCTCGCCTGACAACACGTGTCAGCTGCATGTCGCCACCTTCCTGCGTCCCCGTACCAGCTCCTCGGTCGCTTTCGTCTTTCATACAGGTCTCTGGCATCTCCACTTTCCAATTTCTGTTCCGGTATCTCAAGGCAAGGGCGCCCTCTTATAGGCTATTCACGGTAAAACGAGCACTTTTGAAAGCCCTGCTTAAGATCTACTTGCATGAACGTTGTTTATTCTTGCCTTATGTAATATTAACATTTTCATGGGCCTCATCCCTTTATTCATGCGTCGGTCAAGTGAAACTGGGAAATTATTAGAAAAGTAAATATATTTTGCAAATCTGCTCATTTTTGCACTTCGATGCATTAAAAAAAAACAGAAAGCGAAAGAAACAATTTAAATGATCAGAAATTGTTATCTAGCACTTTTTATTTGACGTTAAGATACGGAACTACTTCCCACCCATCGTTACCAACTTTACTAGGCGCATGTCACCCAGGGCGCCCGTTAAAACATATGCAGGCAGGGACAGTGACATTTTCCTGAGGTTGATTTCAAAAGTGCTCACCTTATCGTGCACAGCCTTTACATGCTTTACCATACTGCGCCATTATAAGAGTAGGTTAAAGGTGCTCGCTTCCACGCGTATTGTTTTTCAGTATGCTTCTTTCAGATTACGTTAAATTTGTCGACATAATTTTCAGCATGTAGGCCCTGTTGTACATAATTTTTGCTGTAAAGTTCTTGATTGAATGCGTTTAAAAATCACTGTTTTACTAATTTATTGTGGTACAAAATATTTAAGCGTCTTGCAAATACTTAAGCATGTGGGCTAAAGGGTATAACTTTAATTCTATTTCAAAATATAAGTATTTATTTCATTGTAACTATTGTCGAATTCGTGGCTTAAAAAAATAATGATTATATTTTATTTTGGCGAATGCAGACATACAGAGGGTTTTTTTTTTACCTGGATGCACTACGAGATCATCGTCTAAAATGGTGGCCGAGATCGTCGAAAATGGTAAATAGTGGATGTGGCAGTCAACACTGATTAAATTAGAAACTTTGAAATTGAACATGTATTTGAAGTTCAAACCCATTTAGTCACGGTGTCCAACGTATGGAACATAGCGTACTCTTCCATATACATCTACTGCCATTAGCACGAAGCACAAACACAATTTATTGGTTCTCATGTGTGAAAGAGTGTCATACCGATACTATTACAGTTAGGAACAAAATATTTGCTCGTTGCAACGCCTGTAACGATGTATTTATCTGTGACTGAAATAGTTATGTGGCTCGGATCCCAGGTCTGGGTAACCGCTGTGTGTAATAAGGCTTTAGTGAGTAGTTTCCGGTCGTTTTATGCTGAAGGAGTGGTGACGTGGAACTGCCTGATGTTACTATGAAATGACTGAGCGTCTGAAAGAATTAAACGCGTTTCACATTAGTTACAAGGTAAGTGAATCACCCGGAAATTTTTACAAACCATAAAAATAATTAGGCAGTATAAAAATATAACAAAAAAAAATGCAATGACGAAAATGGTTTACTAGTGAGAAATTATAAGAAAAAATGGCTCTAAGCAATTAGTAGTTATAGGCTATTCATATTAAAATGAGCACTTTTGAAAGCCCCCTCATTTGGAATAACAGTAAATAATTGTATTTTATTTTAGCTTTAGACCAATGGACCGATGGTTGAAGTGTTATTAACACACGTGTTTTGAATTCTAGCTTATCCCGAAATTAATCCCCGAATTTTTCAGGTCTCTACGTATAAGCAAACATTTTTAGACTTGCATACCCGACAATTTGCAATGTGTGTCACACATTTCACCTAGCTTTTTGCGTTATTCTTCGCTGAATAATTTACAGAGATAATGGCTAACCTATGCAGTGTACTGCGATCATGAGCTCCAATATCTCAACACTAGAGACCTGATGACCTGAAAAATTCGCGGATTCATTTCGAGACAAGTTGGAATCCACAAACTTTTACGTTCATGTTATTTTTGCAATTGGTCGACGCGTTGTTTGACACCAAGTGGAGCTGAATGAGCAAATAACATGCAGTAAAGTGTAGGCCTAATTACCGCCTTGTACTGCCGCAACAAGCAGCCAATAAACAGTTGATATCTGCATGAGTTTATATAAGACCGTGAAGCCTAGCCTACAGGTCATTGAACTCACGCATTTTTCAGGCCTCTACTTATTACTTGTTTTATATTTGTAGACCGATGACCTTCAACAGATCCGAAAATAAACCACGCCTTAATTTCGTAGCCCGTCTTTCAATTCAAGGTGTCGGATTTTCCCATCGGCTATCATATTGCTTTCGTCATGTTGAAAATGCAACGAAAATATTTTTATTTAGGGTGCCGAATGTTTATTCCAAACGTGACGCCCTAGGGCCGGTTTCCAGATATGTTCATATTCGTACAAGAGAAGAACGACACGTTTCACAGCAAACAGAGCTTTTATCGCTAAATAAGTGGAAAATTCTCAGGTTCAATGATCCGCAGGCCAGACTGCACATTCATTGGCGAAATCAAGATATCGTCTTCTCATTTGCTTCTTTCTACCACAGTTGGAGACCGTGATTGGACCTGCATTTGGTTTTAGTTCGATGTCCTCTAAGAGGCGCCATATAAGTAGAGACCTGAAAAAATTCGCGGATTCATTTCGGGACAATCTAGATTTCAAAACACGTGTGTTAATAACACTTCAGCCATTGATCCACACGGTATTCGACACCTCCTGGAAAACGCTGGCCCAATAGTCGCCTTCCATTGTGACAGCATACAACCTATGCGCAGTTGATATTAGCATATGTGTACATATGAATTTAGAGTCTTGTCTGCAGTTCATTGAACTCACGAATGTTTCAGGTTTCTTCATATAAGTCGCGGGCCAAAACGTACAAACGTACAGTATACAAAATATTGTGTACATATCACGCATTGAAGGTAATTTTTGGCCGATACTGCTGTACATTACGAAATCCAATGGCCAATGAACTTACCTGTGGGTGGTAGATTCGTAAACCGTGTTAATGGTATAGGTTATCATTGGTTCATATTATCATAACCGAACACAAAAGGTACAGCTGATTGGCCGCGATGAGACAAATGTTGTGTCGACTTAAGTATTCACGCATCGTCGCAAGTTAAAATTAATCTGTAAAGGCTAACAGAACATTCGAATTTTTCATGTCTAATTATTGACTTTTGTTGAATTTTTGTAAAAGTAATATTAATAGCACCCTCGTTTCGCGCTCTGTAGGCCTACTCTGTAATCATGTACTGGCATCCACAGAAACGAAGATTTCAGTAACTATACAAAAACAAAGTTTTTATTCAGTAAATTATTTTTTTATATGCTGTGAAATTTTTGTAAGCACCTTGCACATAATATTAATTGAATCCTGGAACTGTATCCATGCAAGTTTTATGTTCTAAGGCAGAGATATTGTAGTTCTAGCTTAGCCCAAGCAACACTCGGGCTTGGTTCTCAAATTTTTCAAAACATTTCGCAATACTGGTAGTAGTGGACAATATTATTACAATACCACCGTTCCTAAACGGCTGCTTTTTGTGTGTTAAATCTCGGGAAATTTTTTCAACGCAGCATTTAAAGTTGTGGCGCTTCTTGTGCTATGGTAGCTGGTGGCGTGGCGTGTTGAAGAGGACGCGGGCAGCCGAGTTCTTCCACGTGGAAAGATTCGTCGTGCTCCGGTGCGCCAGTCAAGCGAACTCGCAGTTCTACGCCGGCGCGCCAAGTGGAGGAATACTCGGAAAAGGATGCGTCATACGACCAACACTTTCTTGTAGCGTTGCCCCCTTCCCAAAAAGGCCACGGAAGACAAAGGCCGGAACCAGCGAAGCCGCAGGGTGACGGACACTGCGGGCTTCCTCTTTTTCGAGCGCACCCATTTAGGGTCGTTGCGATATCCAATTCTATCGACATTTCTTTCGATAAATTATCGATATTCCGATATTATCGGAACAAAATATCGACATCCCAGAATATCGAATTATATTTACAACTTTCCATTAATACGCAAATGTAGGCCTACTTAGGGACGTTTCAGTATCGTAAAGTATCTATATTTTATAAGTTATTGAAATGAATAAATACCCTGATAATAATGATACAAAATGTCGGTACTAACACACATAAAAAAAATGTACATTTTTGAGATAATGTACTTATAAAATTCAATATATGCACTTTTAATTACAATCGAAATACAGAATTTTCGTACAACAGAATTCATTAGAATATGTAATATTAATCATCATAATAATTAATTACAAATGTTGCAAAATATCGAAGTAAATATATTGATAACATTATAAATATAAATATAGAAACAGAATATCGATACCAAAATATCGGATATCGAAAGTTAAGTATCGATATTTACTCACATCAGTAGGGGCAGGTGTTTTTCGCGAAAGGCTTTCAAGACCAGTTGTACTCTAAAACACTTTTATTCATATGCACTTTCGTAGTTGGATGATTTTAAATGTCACGTGCCTCAAGTGTGTGCCCGCGAATCATGGAAGTTCGGTATCGGAGTACTTTATTACGATTGACCCAGTCAAATAGGAACATGTCTGCTCACGTAGACACGCGGCCAATAACCAAACGAAGTTGTGGTTGGGGACGTAGGATATCGAAATCTAGCATTACCGTAAGAATTTTCGCGAAAAACACCTGTCCCTACACATTATTAATATCGCAACGTCCTTACACCTGTTCCTCCCATCGATTTGCATTATAAATAGAGCCGTGTATTTTTCGCAAAAATATTTATGCTCATGGCTTATTTCAATATCCTACGTCCATAACCACAACTTCCTTTGTTTATTGTCCGAGCGTCTACGTGAAAAGACGTGTTCTTATTTGACTGTGCCGAATTCAGAATAAAATACCCCAATAATGAACGTCCATTATTCCCGGGCAGACACTTGAGTCATTCAAAATCATCCAACCACGAAAGTACTTATGAACTTAAGTGTTTCGGCGTACAACTGGTCTTGAAATCTTTTCGCGAAAAACACGCGACCCTAGTTATAGACTGTTCGCGTTTGAGTGCTTTTGAAATCGACCTCTGATAAATGTCACTGACCCTACCTGCGTATATTTCAACGGACACATTGATGGTATTCGCAAAGTGAAGTTGGTAACTGTGGAGGAAAAGTAGTTTTTTGCCTGTCTTAAAGTTAAATTAAACATTTTTGGTAAAATTTGTGAATACTTTCATCATTTCTATTGATTTTTTTAAATGCAAAATAAAGAATTGTAAAATATTTAATTTTCCAATAATTTTACAGTTTCACTTAACCAACGCATGAATATTATTTTCAAGCCTGTGTGTTAGTGTTACATAAGCTGGAAAAACACGGGGCTTATCGTGAATAGCCGACACAATGCTTTAGGTATTATAATACAGTCACGGTTACTTCAGTCATTTCTGAAGCCCTGCTAAAGTTATACTTCCTCCGCCTCGAGCAAACTAAGCTTAACTAAGTCTGGAAAATTACACTGAAGGACAACGCACCGAATTCGTGCGCACTCAGTGTAACAGTATTTTGTATAAGAACTATTTCTCACTAGGTGCTACCAACACACGTGTTTTCTCACTGGTTTTTATTCAGATTATTTATAAATGAAGTATTATAATTTATAGATAAAATATGAACAACATTTCAATTTAACAGAAAAAAAAAAAGTAACTTTTATAAACACAAGTATAAAATGGTTGTGATATATGGCATATGTTGGAAATAACTAAACACGTCATACTTGGGGAGATTTTTCAGAGGTTTGATTCAAAAAGCGTGAAGAAACCGTGACTAAACTATAATCTGTATTCAATAAAATTGAGCAGTTAACTGCATGTTACAGTCCTCAGGCATGTGGAGGGGAGTGAAATGGGGATGTTAAGACGGCTCTTAATGAGGTTTCAGGAGCCAATCAGAGTGAAGCGTGGTGAGGACGGGAGCAGCGCCGGGAAGCAGGAGGCGGGGGGAAACGGGAGATCCCCGAAAAAACCCGCTGACCAGCGGCATCGGCCGGCACGATTCCCACGTGCAGAAATCCGGGAGCTGTTCTACGAGGAATCGAACCCGGTTCGCCTTGATGGGACGCGAACGCTCTAGCCTCTGAGTCACTGCGGCCTCCTTCTCTTGACTGTCGTGAAGTTCCTACCACCTGCTTGTAACGCAGTCGTCTTGTGGCTATCTAGCATAACCCCTATTCACTGGAAGAGTATGGCACGCACCTTTACCAAATAATCTCTAAGAGCTAGGACGTGGCACATAAATAAACAGTAAAAGCATTGATAAAAATATACAGCTTTTTGTAAGCAAACATAGAAAAACTATGAAGTGGCAACCCTAGATAGGATTTCTCACTTACTTTGTGAGCTAATATTTCGCCAGCGTAATGATTACTGTCGATGTGACACATCGACGTTTCTGATGTTGTTAGCCGGGTCGTCTCGTGCAGCCCTGTGTGCGGGGCGACATCTGGTGTCCTTGCCAAGTAACGATATTCGATGGACATAGACTGCCTGTGATTGTTTTTGTTTTGTTTTTTAATTACTTATTCTGTGTGTGTGTAACAAAAGTTGGAATATATATGTGGTCACTTTTATAAGTTAGTCTGTTGAATTTTATTAATTAATACCGAAGCAGTTATGAAGAATAAGTTTGTACTATATTTTATTATAATACCAAGAAGAAAAATTATGGTTAAAAGCTGTTATGTATAGTAAACATAGGAAGCCGTCTCAGAAAACCTGTAAGTGATCTAAATTTGTTTTGGTTTCTAGTTTCGGTAAAGCTTGTTTCGCAATTCGAGTTTCTACAAAATTATGTAAATACTAAATCAATATTGGTTCCAAAATCTATCATTTTACTCTGGCATTATTATTCACGAACCTAAAGTTAGCCGTGCACCAAATTACCAATTCATCAAGTACACTGATCAAAAAATCGTTATTCAATACTCGTTACTTTGCGAGGTCTTCGTGAGGCTGTACCGCCACATCGAGCTATTTATTACTTTGCAAATTTGCACGTTTTACTGCGGCGTAACATATTACGCTAAAGGAATGTATCATTTCATAAAACTACTTGCGCACAAAGTAGGCAGACATTGTATTTCCATACAGTGTATAGGTTAAAAACTTCCATTACAGTTTGGGAAGTTTACTAGAAAAATGTTTACAGTTCACCATGCACACCACCCTCTTCAATTAAAGTAAACCTTAAAAACATTTCAATAAAAATTAGTAAGTCGCAATTCTTGGCTTATTAACTTTTTACTGCCTCATTAAACTTCCAAAACAGCATTGTAAGGATTTTTTTTCTCTTTCTTCTCAACGAAATTAAATCATAGTACATATTTCTTCTTAATTAACAATTTAAAATTGAAAACATATTTCAGCAATTTAATTCAATATTTATAATTATATTCTTCAGTTCTTATTATGTTAAATCCCCACACGACCATCTTTGGCTGTGGTGAGAATTATTTCTACAGGAAAATTCAGTTCCATTTTATATCAGCCTTACTTATGCTGTCTCATGTTCTCGGATTGGCTGTCGTCTGACCATGACACATTTCGCCGCCAATTAGCAATGGCGAAACGAGAGACAACCAGGATTGTCGTACGTTTAATACACATTAAATTGCTTCATACCCTCTAGGAAGAAATTAAAAATAACAAACATAAATACTGTATATCGTCTAGAAACAAATTGATCTCTATGTAAATAACTATTAAAATAAACCAAAGATTATACTGTTAACTCATATATTAAAACTTAATTTGGAAAGATACCAAAAGAAAGTGACAACATTAGCAAGTACAATGTCTATGCCTAAGTGTAAATATAACACCAGAATTTGCAATGTTACAAGCTTTACATACGACCAGTCATGCTGATCGTGTCCGAGTACTGACGTACGGAGAGAGAGTTTCGAATTTTGGATAAGCCACAGATACATAATTCTTTTTCAAATATAAGTATAGCATAATTTTTTTATGTAAGTCACCCTCCTTTTCTCTGCCTGTGGGTATGTTAATAAATAAACCTGTATGTTATGATGATATAATGGAGTAGATATTGCTCGCATTCCTAGTAAGGTGATGACAACAACCCACTCAAGTATGTAAAAGAAATTGCTAAATTGCTTCCTTGTTCTACATACTTTTGTAATAGTAGGGATCGCTATATTTCTTAAATGTTTGCTCTAACTTTCGTGTTAGACTGAACTCAGAACTATTGGGCTATTACTTACAATGGCGAATGAAAATACGAGTTGGCTGTCTAGGCACTTCAATAGACGAGAGGGACAGCAGGTATTGGTCGGCGGTGACTACGTAAGAACAGTAAGCTCGTTATAAATGGCAGACATGGATATAATCAACAGGAGTAAAGGTAGTTCACGATAAAGTGAGCACTTTTATAATCAACCTTAGGAAAATGTCTGCTCATACCTGCATATATTTTAACGGGCGCACTGAGTGGTATGCGCCCAGTAAAGTTGGTAACGATGGAATGAAAGTAGTTCCATACCTGAACGTCGAATGAAAGTGTTAGGTAATCAGTTGTGATAAATTAAATTATTTCTTTCGCTTCCTGTTTTTTTAATCCACAAAAATACAAAAATTAAAAGATTCGGGAAAAATATTTACTTTTATAATAATTTTTCAGTTTCACTTAGCCGACGCATGAATAAAATGACGAGGGCCATGGCAATGTTAATTTTACGTAAGGTTCAAGTATACACAACATGCGTACAAGTAGATCTTAAGCAGGGCTTTCAAAAGTGCTCATTTTACCGTGAACAGCCGATAGTGGCGTGATCAGCACTGTATTTCGTTTTGTTGCGCGGATACTGTATCGACGTTCAAATCTCGAGTCATGCCGTGGATGGATTTTGAACCATCATTGTTCCCGCCTCTTCGCTACTCGACCCGCGGCTCCCGAGAATCCAACAAAGTAAAAAGGGCGAGGCTTAACGTTGAAAGACGGCAATGCAAATTTGGAATCGACAAGGTGTGTCTGATGATGTAACTTGGGGCAAGGTGCCGCCCACCCAGCAAGCGCAATGGAAAGCCTTCCTTAAAAACAACACATAAAATCAAACGTGAGGCAAGTTTGAAACGAAATTAGAAATTAAAATGAAAAATGTTTGACGTGTAATTAAGTTTTGTGGGCGGGTAGCATAGGACTAGTAGTGAGCCGAACGTAGCAGGTGTTCCCCAGAATTAATGAGCTCGAGAAGAGCATCGGGAACTGTTAACATCGACTACTAATTAACCCCAATGGCATTCAGCGGGGAACTTGATGTGAGCGGGGTACACTTGAACGCTTTCGGAACATATGTGCGAAACTTGCCCTTCGTTAAAAGAGCGTCTTCTGCAGTTGTTGAAGTAATGTGCCACGTTGCTGCAAGTGTGTCAAACGAAAATATACTATTATGCTATGTTCTTACTTTAATATGCACACGATATAAATAAAACAGTTTCATTAATCACCAGCTTAACTGCAGTCCTACATACTTAAGGCCACGATCTCCCATTTTTGCAGTTTTTGCGAGAATTTATTTTTTAAACCCGACCGGGAGCCGATATTTTAAAATCTTCTACAGTTTTGTTAGAAATTGTTATTATTATGTAGTCTAATTTTTTCAATACATAAAACTGTATAATTTTAACTAATTATTAAAAAACAAAATTCTCGTTAGTTAATTAATTGGATAAAAGTATATATTTTTTTTGTGTTGAAAAAATTAGACTACATAATAAAAACAATTTGTAACAATACTGTAAGAGGATTTTACAATATCGGCTCTCATTTGGGTTCAAAAAATTAATTCTTGCAAAAGCTGTAGAAATGGGAGAGCATTGCCGTAGTAAGGCGTTTAGACATTGAGCTGTTTTTCACTGTTCGGTGGCAAGATTACTGAAAAAAAAAAACTACAGTTTTTGTTTACGACAAAATTAATGGAGTAATTGGCAGAGATTCTCGTGATGTTGGTAGTATATTTACGAGTTTTTGTCGTTAAGATGTGCGCACAGAGTTTCTTATACTTTGACGACACTATCAGGTTTCTCACAAGGAAGACGCACATAACACCAGTGGCGGCTGGTGACTTTTGAAACTGGGAGGGCTGTGGCGATCCTAACTCATATCATTACACATATAAATTTTTTTTAATAGGCACAGTGATTAATAAATTGCGTACGACAGGCTTATGTAAGCGTGTAGCTTATGTAGCTAAATACAAAAAATAAGTGTGATTGTTTGAAGACAAATGTATTATCGCCCGATTTGTAATGGTCAGCGCACTGTGGCCACTGGTTCAGATCTAATCATTATCACAGGTATGTATTTGTTTTAAGGTTGTATAGGTTATATGCCTTCCAACCAGTACCTACATGGTGTGGTACATTACACGAGACGAGAGATAACATAATAATAGCAATTCTACTATACTAATGATAATAATAACATTAATATACTTAAAAAAAATCTTTTTAACCAAATACTAATTTACTTAGGCTACAGTACATACGAAATATATGACAAATTTAAATTAGAGGATGAAAGTGGTTTATCTTAATTTAAATCTGCAGCCCCATCACTCGACATTTCCAAAATCATTTCTTTCGTGACAAGAGTCTCGTCCATTTCAAAAACATTGGCTATCATAATAACCTCCGTATTCGTATGCTGTATTATTTGCTGTGTAGCAGATTAATAGAGGTATGCGTTCTGAGATTTTAATGAGTACGACGTTAATATCCTTCATTGTCCTCGATCACGGACACGGGGACTTGAACGGGTTGATGTATGAAAGTGAAACAACGTCCGTTGGCGGTATACGTATAGTTCAAGAGACCGCGGGGCAAGTATGTAAACACTCATTGATATTCCAGAGCAGACGTGTGTCGGCGCCTGACCTTTCTCCACTGGACTTTTTCCTGCCAAGCCATAACAGACATTTGGTGTATTGGACACTGGTAGTTCCAGGGTCAGCGAAAGTCCCCCTTTCTCGTGGAATATGCGGGGGGTAACCCGCTGTCCACGGTGGCGACATCTGGCCATCTTATGGCGGTACGGCATGTCAGCATCTGCGCACCCAAGCTTGCAGCACAGAGCAGGCAAGTGTACAGAGACGGAGAATAGCTTGGAGGTCCCTCTGATGGGTTGCGCGAGGCTCTGGGAACGGGCCTGGTGTCTGATTGGTTACTGCATGCTGCCAAATGTTCTCTATTGGCAGAGACCCGAGAATTTCGCCGGTTGATTTCTAGACAAGTTGGAATTCACACACATGTAAGTTCATGTTACGTTTGTAATTGGTCGACGTTTTGTTTGACACCTCCTGGAGATAAAATGAGGCAATAACAAACATGCATTAAATTGTGCGCTCAACTACCGCCTTTTACTGGCTGAGCAGTTAGCCTGCTCGCGTCCCACCTAGGCGATCCGGGTTCAATCCCCGGCGGTCACTCCGGATTTTCGCATGTGGGAATCGTGCCGGACGATGCCGTTGGTCGGCGGGTTTTCTCGGGGATCCCCCGTTTCCCCAGCCCTTTCATTCCGGCGCTGCTCCATACTCATCTCAATCGCCCTCATTGGCTCTCAAGACCTCGATGTTAAGAGCCGTCCAAATCTCTTCACTCAACGTCCTTTACTACCACAACAATAAACCAATAAACATTTGATATCTTTATTAGCGTATATAAGACTGTGAAGTCTAGCCTACAGGTCATTGAAGTCGCAAATTTCTCGGGTCTCTACTTATTGGCTGGGCTGGTGGCTGGCGAGTGTGTTTACCTGGCGCTGTTAGGCGACCGGTGTTCCAACATGTTGCCCGCCTCTGTATTCTTAAATACCTACTTACTCTGTGCTTGTAGGTACTATCTGTGTTTGCAGTTCATTGCACATGCGTGGCGTATGAATGGATATTTACATATGTCAATTTTTACTGAAGGTGCCCGAAGGGCATCTCGGCAAGGACATAAACTTAACGTATTGCAGAAAGACAAAGGCTGGCTTGATCACGACACACGTCTAGGGACTACGAAAACACGGGATTTCAATCCTTTTCGCCTTGACTAGTTTTTAGCACAAAGTGTGCCATTTTTTAAAATCTATCTTAGTCTTCACGTTTCTCACTGTAGTACATTTTTTCTTATCAAACTTCTTTACACACTAATTTCCTGCTGGCGCAAGAAATGCCAATCTTTACATAAATTTAGGAATTAAATATACTTGCAAATGTTCATTTCGAAAGTTGGTAATCATCCGCGAACCAGTTATATAGTGTATTGAACTCTCATATAAACTGGATCTTAGATTCAGGGGCTCATTTATTTCTAAAGAGGCACCTTGAGACATTTTTCGATTAAGTTATTTTCCATAAGTAGGTATAGGAAAATTTCGCGAGTTCAGTGACCTGGTAGCTGGACTCCACGGTCCTTTCTACACTCAAGCCTCAGATGTTTGTTCATTGGCTGCTGCCTCAGAGAGTAGCCACTTTTTACTACACACCCACCAGCAAGGCACTCGCTACTTGTTTCCTGGCAAGTCTGCTATTGGCTGAAAGTCGTCCAGGGCGTGTGTAACGAGCTTCAGTGTACACGTGTTTGACGCCTATCTTGTCCTGAAATTAACTAGCGAAATTTTCCTGTTTCTAGTTACCCCGCACCTATTGGCAAACGGCATTCCTACATGTCGCTGGCTAGGAAGGCTCTGTTTGCTGGCGTGTAAGGCTGGAGTTAGCGGCGGCTGTTTCTCGCCTGTATTCTCGAAGTATTCTGTGACGTTGCTTCGTCTGCTTGTACTGTCTACTCTGTGGTTTGCCTTTACGTGGACGTGATATAGCCGGTCATTTGTCCAGCTGTACGTGCATTATAAAATGGCTTCCTGGGCGCGAATTCTTGGACCGACAGTTTGTGTAAGCACGCGGGAGTGCAATGACACTTTAATGTCTTTTACACAGCTCGTGTTGTTCGAACGGTTAAGGTGGCCGCCTGGTTGAAGGAATTGTCCTCGTCTGAGCCCTTAAAGCGTGAGGCACTAGGGGCGACCGAGACACGCGGATCGACTCTCTCATTGCCTCTACGCGCAAAGCACTGAACTGGCGTGTAGTCTTGCCTTCGATAACGCGTCTCTGTGAGACTTTCAGCGGAGACCCTACCATTTTATGACGTAATAAGAAAAATAAAGATTTTATACACATCCCTACTCCTTTTTAAATGTTTTGTACCGAGGTGTTCAAACAAAAAAAAAAAGGCAGTGAAAACACCCGTTTGAGCCATTTTCACTATCATAAAACTTGCTTTAGAAATAAATGGAGGAACTGAAAAACATATACAGACGCGCAACGTTTCTTAAATGCTGTTCGTAAGCGTACCTCACTCAGACACGTCGGACGGTTTTTTAATCAAACGTTTTCTGCTCATCGTTCGACGGCCACCGCAATGGCGCGGTAGCGTCTAGCTGTGTATTTAGTGGCCCCATGTCTGAATCAGTTATTTCAATCAGTATAATTATTCTACTGATTCTCCAGTTGATGAGCGGATATGTACTGGCGAGTCAGTGCAATTCACTAAAGGCTGTTCACGCTCAAGTGAGCACTTTTCAGATCAACCTTAGAAAAAAGTCACTGCCCCTATCCGCATATGTTTTAACGGGTGCCCTGAGTGAAATGCGTCCAGTTAAGTTGGTAATGATGGATTGCAAGTAGTTCTATATCTTAACGTCGAATAAAAAGTGCTAGGCAACCATTTCTGATAACTTAAATTATTTTTTTCTCTTTCTATGTTTTTTAATGCACCGAAGAGTAAAAATTGGCAGATTTGTTAAATATTTACTTTTCTAATAATTCCACAGTTTCACTTGACTGAAGCATGAATAAAGTGATGAGGCTATGACAATGTTAATCTTACATAAAGCGGAAGAATACACAACATGCATACAAGTAGATATCAAGCAGGACTTAAGAAAGTGCTCATTTTACCGTGAATGGCCTTTAGGAATCAGTAGAAATCACTGTTTAATAAGTGAATACCAACAATTTTAAATTGTCAGTAGAATTTTACTTCCTTATTCAAGTGGAGCAGTTTCAAGAGATCTGCAATCGAACTCGCTAATTTGGAGCAGTTTTTAACTGTTTCGATTTTTAGAGTGTAATGATACTGTATCACGGAGCCAAAGGTTCGGTGCGAATAAGCAGATCCCGGCAAGGGGATTGTATAACTACCAGACCGTGAAGTGACTGGCGGGGCAGAGAAGACTGGCGACTTGCACGGAGCGACATTCCTGAGATCTGACAAAACCACTTGGTGACATGCATTTGAGACTCAGGTCGTCTTCCTTCCTGGCGCTTGTGAACTGAGTTGTAGAATGTTCTAAATATGAGTTTTTTTACGAAACTATTTAACGTGCCCTCCATTTTTTTCCTACTAAAAGGAAATATACCCCAGAGGACGGAATGGTACTTTCAAAATATCACGCATGCTATAATTATTACTGGGCACATCTGGAAGCCCTGTTTATGACCTACTTGCATGCACATTGCGTAATTTTCCACCATATTATGTAAAATTAACATTGCCATGGGCGACGGTCAAGTGAAACGGTGGAATTATTAGAAAGTAAATATTTTACAAATGTGCTAACTCCTACATTTATATGAACTATAAAATCAGAATGCGAAGTAAATAATTTCAATATTCACAAATGTTTGCTTAACACCTTTAATTCAACGTTTGGACATGGAACTTCTTCCTCACCGTCGTTGCCAACAGTGACATTTTTCAAAGGTTGGTTTCCCAAATGCTCACTTTACCGTGAATAGCCCTTATTTGCAATGGCAGCAGTAGGAAATAGATGGTTGAGTCATAAGGGCTTGGGGTGGCGGAGCCGGACCCAGGGGTTCGCCGTGTTGTGACGTCATCCGGCCGCCATATTTTCCTCTCAAACCGACAAAATTTCCCTAAAAATTACGCTTTTCCCTAAAAATTTCTCTTTTTTCCTATTTGAAAAGGATCCCCAGAAATGTCCAATTTTTCCCAGAGCGGGCGAGGTGGATCTGTGACTCCGAGCCAGAAGATCTGCACTCAGGACCATTGACTTTTGACCTTGACCTTTGACCCAATGACTCAAACATTCTAAAAAATTCCGGAAAAAAAACTATTTTTATTAAATACCTAAAAATTTATTATTTAAAAAAATTAAATTTCTTAAGGTTCCCCCCTCACCTCCTCACCAAACCAATTAGTCGGCAGACCTCCATCCCCTCGCTCATACACAGTCAACAAGTATACATATTACGTTGCAGTCTACCACCGCCATATTAGATTCAGACAACCTTGCCCTGGACCCCATGACATCGAATGATCTCGAACCCAAACAATTTCCAAAAAAATTCCCTAAAAATCACAAAAATCTATAGAAAATTTATAAAAAAAAGTATTACTTATAATTATTAAATATTTATTATTAACAGTTATTATAAAACTTATTTTTTAAGAACTTACATTTCCAGAGGTCCTCCCAGCACCACGTCCAGCAGACGGCTGTTGCCAATTCCATGTTTTTTAATTGTCATTTGTTTTAGAGTGTGCGTCTCAAATTCGTGCGACTACCATATTATATTTCATATGTATTCATCATCTGTGTACCACCAGGTGGCAGCCATCTTTTTTTATGTTTTTAAAGTATAGGTAAGGATAGGAAAAATTCGTGAGTTCAAATACCTGTTGGCTAGATTCCACAGTCCTGTGTACATTCGAGCAGCCTCAGATGTTTGTTCATTGGCGGCTGCCCCATGGAGCAGTCAGTGTTACTCCACACCTGGGAGTATGGCGCTCGCTACTTGTTCCCTTGCAAGTCTGCTATTGACTCAGAGTCATTCAGGGTGTGTATAATAAACTGCGATCCAATTGCAAAGTAAACTTCAGTGTACACGTGTCTGACGTCTATCTATTCCTGAAATGAACTCTCGAAATGTTCCCATCCCTAAGTATAGGTTGTGTTGATTACCCCCGTCAATGTTTTTCATTTAGTCGGCAAGCCTCCACCACCTACTTTCCATTAATTACTCTCTTTAGTTTGACTCCCTCCATGTTTGATTAAATTTTTCAGCACATAAGTAGTGTCGATTAGGCTGCCTGCTATCGGCCTGTACCGAATGCTGACATTGACCATTCCTGCAAAGTACGTAAACTGTCGTATACATTTTTGTGTTTTATTCTTAAATGCAAGTATTTTTTATTCAAATTAATTTTTATAGGAAGGGGAAGATTTTTTAAATTAAATAAATAAAATGCAACATATTAAAGAAATATTTTTAATTACAAAATTTTACATAGGCCTACAAACATTTATTTGCGATGATTTCTTCGAAGGTAAGAGGAGGACATCACTTTATTTCGTAAGAGGTTGGTATGCACTTGTTCTCAGCGAATGTCCAGCCCGAACCCTTCATCATCATTCCTTCTTCTTCGCAACATACCTTTTGTATAATATCATCTACACTCTTTTCGATGTCATATACATTACAGAGAGGTACATTAGAAGTCTTGAATACCCTCTTGTTGGTACCTTCGTAGAACAGTTCTGGTTTTGTATAATTGCATTCTGGCCATATATTTTATTTTAGAGGTCCATGTTATTCAATCTCTTCTGTAAGTTGGTTTATTAAATTTTGTTCCATACTTGACAGGAACGAGCAAACATCTTTCGACGAAACTATCAGATTCGGTGCAAACACATGTAAGATTAACATTGTCATGGGTCTCATCACTTTATTCATGCGTCGATCAAGTGAAACTGTCAAATTATTAGAAAACTAAATATTTTGTAAGTTTGCTGATTATTACACTGAACGTGCACAAAAAAAAAATCAGAAAATAAAATAAATAATTTAAGTTTTCATAAACTTTTGGTGGACACGTTTAATTCTACGTTAATTCATGGAACTATTTCCTCTGTGTCGTTACCAACTTCACCGGGCACGTACCTGCCGACTTGTCCGTTCAAATATACGCAGTTACGGACAGTGATTTTTTTTTTTTTTCGAAGTTTGATTTCAAAATTCTCATATAATTGTAAACGGACAGCATATAGTTGGCATTTCCGTGTGCGTGTTATCACTGCGGGATCTTCCGCGTGCGCGCGTGTTTCAGCCCCTGCGTTATTTCCAGTTGCTCGTGAGAATGTGCCTCGACCCATTCACGCAGCCGGCGCGGCGTCCCTGGCGAGCGGCACCTGCCCACACCGCCCAGCCGCGCCTTTCCCATTCTTCCGACGCGAGCGCTAACGCGTATGCGTGCGTGTGGGTGTGTGTATGTGTGTGTGTGTGTGTACGCTCGCGTTCGGGTTTCCCAGAAGTAGTTAGCAAACACGCCGTGGCGCTCTGTACGGGCTGTGTCAGCCGCTGGACCACGTTCATGGCGCATCATGCGCAGACACAAGCTTCTTACACAATAGAAAACTTTAGCGTTTGACTTTACGTGTCCTTTCTTTTGACGAAACAGCCAATACACAATACAGTATTGTAAAGTCAGAGTTTAGACAATTGAACATCAGTTCTGCAAGCTTCGTAAAAATGTGTATCTTGTTATGTAAATAATTATATTATTTAGGAATACATTTTACGCACCTTTTTTTAAAAAAATAGGCTTAAAATTTATATTAAAAGTATATTTCAAAACAAAAAAACCCATTTGTTTACTTTATTAAAATATGTCAATTCATATATTTCCTCTTCACATTATATTTGTTTGCCATTTATTTAATTTAAGACGAGCTTTTCTTAATATACCGATATTAAAATCCCCTACAATAAAGTAACTCACTTTCCAAATAACCTCTGTTCGATTCTCGGCAAAATGGCTGCTTGACTTTGACTTTAAATTTCAACTTTTCGAAATCGTTAAGTCAAGAGTGCTTGACTTTACTGTTGACAGTTCCATTGTGTCAAGTTTGTGTCAAGCTCCATAAGAAACAACATGCCGGAAAGCAAACGTAAAGTCAAATGTTAAAGTTTTCAATTGTTTAAGGGCCTACAGGCCATGTTCCAATTGGAACTTTTTGTTAGCAAAATGGCCACGCGAACCCGTTTTGTCTACAAAATCTATGACCACGACGTTTTTTTGTAATCTGCGTTTTGCGTTTTGTCAGATTCGACGCTGATAAATTACATGTTATCAATTACCCAAACGCCGCCATATTAGTTTTGCCTGCCTATGGAGCACTGCACCCGACTATACAATGTGAATAACTTAAAAAAAGCAGTACAGACATCATAAAAATTTTCAGAAAAGTGCGATTTTTGACGTATTTGAAAAAAAAAATGTATATATTTTGCAGCATTATAAAATATTGGACTAATTTGTACTTTTTAAATATAAAAAATAATCGATTAAAATTATCTTAATTCTTAACAAAATTTAAGCGCATTTCCATTTTGGGTGCTTTGGAAAGCAGAATTTGCAAGAAAATCTTCTTTAAGAAAGGTAGTGATGATATTTATAGGTAGGGATAGGGAAATTTCGCGAATTATTCTCGGTACAAAATATATTTTATAATGTTGCAAAATATATACATTCTTCTTTCATGTATAGCATAAATCGCACTTTTCTGACAATTTTTATGGTATCTGTACCACCTTTTTTTTATGAATTTTTCACATTGTATAGTCGGGTGCAGTACTCCATAGGCAGTTGCTTTACTTCAACCTTAAGATGTAACACTAAGTACTTTTGTAACAGTGTTATCCTCTCGCAGTACTGTCAACATTGAGGTAGTGTTTATGTTGCTGCAAAACAAATTTTGTGTAGAATTGATGTTAACATTCGTGTTAAAAATTTCATTGCATTTTCTGTGCTTTAAAGAAAGTCGCGATGTAAAATAAATTAAGTACAATTATTTTGTTACAAAAATAAATATTACCAATAAAAAAAGTGACGGCTGGGAGAGGAGTCTAACCCGTGCCTTGAGCGCATGACGTTCTCCACTTTACGAAAACTAATAATTAGGGCCACCGTTTATTCGCGAAAAGATTTACGCGAAGGCTAGACTCCAATGTCCTATAGCATACGCCCAGTTTTCCTTTGGTTATTGGCCACGTGTCTTTATAAGGGCACAGTTCCTTACCTGAGTGGGCCAATCAGAATTAGGTAACTCCGACACTGAGTGTCCGTGATTCGCGAGCAGACCTCTGCAATGCGTGACAGTCAAAATCATCCAATCACAAAAGTGGATCTGAGCTCTAGTGATTTGGAGTTCCAGTAGTCCTGAAATTGTTTCGCGACAAACAGGTCGCGTCGGTCCGGTGAAACTGTGGAATTATTACAAAAATAAATATTTTTACAAATATGGTCATTTTTAAACTTCGATGAATTAAATAATAACAGAAAGCGATGAAAATAATTAGATTTACCACAAATGGTTACCTAGCACTTTTTATCGACGGTAAGATATGGATCTATTTTCCATCCATCGTTACTAACTTTAGTGGGCGCATGTCACTCAGTGCGCCCGTTAAAATATATGCAGTGTCTTTTTTTCTAAGGTTGATTTCAAAAGTGCTCACTTTAATGTGAACAACCTTTAACTGGGTTTAGTACTACGTGTATTCGACACAATATAACGACATACTGCAGTTATCTTTTGTCATTTGAAAATACCTTATGCTCTAGAAATATATGCTAATTTGGCACACGTAAACTGCTTTGCAAGGCTTGAGAGCTGGTATAAGTTATATTTAGTTTTCATACTACTCTTTACAATTTTAATATAGTGATTTCATTTTACGAGGTTATCACTGTTCATTAGTATCCGCCATTTTACAACGCCAAGTCAATGTAAACATGTGTGGTTGGACATTATTTTAATGGATATTGTGATGTTAGACCTAATGTAACTCAGGATTTTTTCATGACGCAATAGTCTAATAAACAGCGATAGGAAAATTTCGCTAGTTCAATGACCTGGTAGCTAGACTCCACTGTTCTTTGTATACTCAAGCTTCAGATGTTTGTTCATTGGCTGCTGCCTCAGACAGTAGCCATGTATAGACATCCGATTTTTGCGATAAGATTTCACGACCAGTTAAATTTACTAACACTTTATCTCAGATCCACTTTCGTGATTGGATGGTTTCCGTGTACGCGTCGTTGGTGTCTGCGGGCGAATCACAGCAGTACAGTATTGAAGTTACCTAATTCTGATTGGCCAGCAGGGAAATGTCTTCTCACCAAGATACTCCGCCAATAAGTAAAAGAAAACTCCTAGTACGGCCATATTATATTGAAATCTAACATGTGTAGAAATCTTTTCGCGAAATTCGGGTGCCCTTAGCAATGTGTTAGTACACACCCACCAGTATGGCACTCACTACTTGTTTCCTGGCAAGTCTGCTATTGGCTAAGAGTCATCCAGGGCGTGTATAATGAACTCTGATCCAGTTGTAAAGTTGACTTCAATGTACACGTTTTTGACGTCTGTCTTATCCCGAAATTAATTCGCGAAATTTTCCTATCCCTAGTAATAAATATTGTTTTTCACACAGTGACATGTTTTTTCTAGTGGGGCCCCCAAAGCAACCCGGAAATAATTCTTGCTTATCTCTTTCGCGGATGACCGTGTAAGCAGTCCTTTGGGGTAAGCCTCGACTCGACAGCTGTACTTTCACTGCACAGTTTTGGAATACGTCTCTCATTACTGGAACTAACTCCAGACTCCAGCGCAGATTCCAAAATTACGAGTTATACAGTGCACAAGTTCGCAAAATATCCGTTTTGGGGGACAAAATATTTAATTGTCTTTGGTTTTGTGGATTCTGTGGAAAGTTTTACTTTGCGTGATGTTCTTCCGTACGTTATAAAGTTCATGGTCTCGTAATGGTCAATGTTACATACGTCACAGATCACTCAAGGTCGCTCTAGGCAACCCCGTGCCTTATGTTATCGGCCTGTCCATCTAAAACTTTTTGACAGCTAACATTGCAATTATTTACAACGCAGTCTTGGCATTACACAGACCCGCGGCCGCAAGCAGTTATAAAGAAACACATGTGCAGAAAAGTCGTACTGTAGAGCCTGTAGGTCATGAAAGCAACGCTGATCCCTGCACAAGTTTCATCTCACAGTTTGAGAACAGCACGCTTTGTTCTGGACAAACTTTCGCTGTAGCAAAATTTTTATTGGTGAGTAAAGTGTTTGATCTGGATTACTTTAAAGTAGGTCTGACGCAAAACCTGTTAAGTAATATTATTGTCTCTAACGTATTCCGATATTATTTGCATTTGCGGTTGACTTGTTAAAACGCAATTATGTTGTACACGTCTCGACTTGTGATTTTGGTTTGCGCAATATAAATTTGTTGCGTTTTTGACGTGAATGCGTCTTTAAATTTGCAACCATAGTGGGATGCAATCCAGAAAATCCGATTATAACAAAATCGGGTGATACGTGTTGGCATTGCAGCTCCGAATCTATTGTCTACATTCAAAATTCAATTACACTACTCGATTGCCAAAGGATAAAAAAATATGTTAATGAGTGAAGACTATGAATCATCGCCTGCAGCGGGAGGGGGTGATTTGGATGAAGGGGGGGGGGGGGGATTTTGAGTTCGTTTCGCCGCGTCTCATAACTTACGCTTATTGTAACTTTTGACTAGGAGAAGCTATGACGCTCGTTCAAGTTTCAATCGACAGCTCTCATCAAGATCAATCGATTGCGTTTATAAAAACATTTGTGTGGCGTGGTTATGGTGAAATTGTATTAGTTTAATGTAAAAAATTAAGAAAACTTAACACAATTTCGGCCTATACTCGTCAAAAAGCCAATTCGAAATACAGAAATCGTATACAGTTGGAAAGAGCATCAAAAAAAGCAATCCAGTGATACCCATACAATTCCTATGTGATCGATTGAAGCGGCGCCCGGAACGTAAAATAAACAACAAGGCGTCCGAGCGCGTCAACATAGACGTATTCGCGCAAAACAAACGGCCGTGTCCCCAACACAGCCAACCCCAATTTTTTTGCAAGAATAGAAAATATTGGATGGTAGCTAGCGGCCAGGTTCTGCTTACTTCTGCCCACGCAGTCTTTTGTTTTAGAATGTGCACGTCAGACATCACTCAAGTTGTGTCATTTGTGATGCAGTATCCTGGCCAGTTTCTCAGATTTTTTTTTTCTTGATTGCTGTGCAGCAGTTCGTACCTTGATTTGAACGAATCTGTGTTCCTGTTTTATAGCATACATAAGAATTGCACACTCTTTAGCTCATGTGTGTCCTATTCCCAAGCTATTTGTACACCCAAGAGACATGGGCAACATAAAATGAATTGGCATTGCCAAACATTTCCTTAAATTCCAACTTTGCCAAGATGAACTACGTTGCATAACGCTATCTGCAAGCAAACTGTACTAGCCAACCTTTCCGTAAATATTTTATTTAAATTTCCAGAAATGTTTGTTGTTATCCTAAAACGTTTGATTTAGGCCTTATTTTATGCCTTATAATGTTATAAGAATCACATAATTTCGTAAATTCATAAAACAATAGTAAAATTGGCACTACAAACTGCTATCCGAGCAAGAATATTAAGGAACTGAGTACCCATTCAGACCCAGTGTACACAATTGTGTACATTACGCACATGTAGGTGATCTTTGGTCTGTATTGCACACTGCGGAGTTCAAAGACCAAAGATCTTACCTGTTGGTAAATAATTCACAAATCGTCTTACTGGTTTAAGTTATAATTGGTCCATATAATTGTAGCTGAACATATAGCTTACAGCTCATTGACCGTGGCGACGAAAGAAGCGCTGTGTCGACTTAAGTACAGCACGCATCATAAAGTTTTTGTTTGCAACACCTGAAACCCTAAATTAAAGAAGGTCTGAAAGGGTTAAGTTATCAGAACGCTGACAACACACGACGTCATTAACTAACATAACCTCTCATTTATGTTCAGCTTAGATATTCAGGACCTTCTGCATGAATCGAAATCGTGATGTGGTTAGCGTACAAGCTATTGGAATTTGCCACTGATATTTGTGTTGTGGATGCCGACGTATAAAAACGTTTATATTTTTATTCAGGTGACATGAGCGAATGCAATGTTTGAAGTTTCTCAAACGCAGTATTTATCTCAGTTACGAAGTTGTGGCATTCGCCAGCGTGTGAATTCTCAGACGGCGCCGCCATGTTTCCCTTTAACTCTACTGAGTAACTTACACTCTAAGAAATTAATCGTAAATTTATCTCGCCAGTGTGTATAGGCTGTTCACGGTTACTTCCAACTATGCTGAAGCCCTGCTAAAGTTCTACTCCCAGGATATTCCTCCGCCTCATGCAAACAAAGCTTAACCGAGTGTAGAAAATTACACCAAAGGGACAGCCCACCGGATTCGTGCGTACTCAGTGTAATATTATTTTGAATGAGAACTATTTCTTAAAGACTGTTCACGATAAAGCGAGCCCTTTAGAAATGAACCTTAGAAAATCGTAACTGCCCATTCATGCATGTATTTTAATGGGCGCACTGAGTGGCATTCGCCCAGTAAAGTTGGTAACGATGGATGGAAAGTAGTTCCATATATTAACGTTGAATAGAAAGTGTTGATAACCATTTATGATAACTTAAAATTACTTCTTTCGCTTTCTCTCTTTTTTTTTTAATGCATTGAAGTTTAAAGATGATCAGGTTAGTAAAGTATTTACTTTCTTAATAATTCCACAGTTTCATTTGACCGACGCATGTATAAAGTGATGAGGCCCATGGCAATGTTAATTTTACACAAGGAGGAAGCACAACGTGCATATAAGTAGAAAGTAGATCTTAAGCAGGATTTTCAAAAACTGCCCATTTTACCGTGAATAGCCTATACCAGGTATTACCAACACACCTAGTGTATCTCTGCTTTATTCGTGTTAAACATTATTGAAATATTATAACTTATTGATAGAATATAACTAAAAGATCATTTTAACCAATGATAAGATACTTTTATATTAACAGAAGTACAAAACGCTTGTAATACATGATATATTTATGAAACAACTAAAGGCGTCATACATGGGGTGATTTTTCAAATGTTTGATTCAAAAAGTGGTAAGAAACCACATATAGACTATACGTATATGAGAAAGCGCCAATGGTAAGAGTTTTTCGCATACATACACACATACATACATACATGGTAGCATTCCTACATTTGTTTAGGGAAGAGTCAAATGCGTAGAGAAGTTCCCAACTTACCGATGTTCAACATTGATCCTGATGCGTGGTATTATTCCCATACGACGTATAGCTAGAGACCTGAAAAATTCGTGGTTTAATTTCGGGACCAGGTAGAATTCAAAACGTCGTACGTATGTGTTGCTTACGCTATTGGTTCACCCGTTAGTTTACACCTCCTGGACAACTCTGAGCCAATGATAAACACACTATAAAAATCAGACACAATCACTGCCTTCCGCTTACACAACAAGCAACCAATGAACATTGATATTCGCATTATTTTGCATACGACAATGGAGTGTAGCTAGGAATACGAAAATTTCGCGAATTTATTTCGGGTCAAGATAGACGTCAAACACACATATAGTGAAGTCGCCTTCGCAATTGAATTACAATTTATTAGAACCAACCTGCTCGCCTACGAACTAATAGCAGATTTGCGAGCAAACACCTTGCGAATCCCATAACTACCAGGTGTGGGGCAACAGCCAATAAACACGCATCTGAGGCTCCAGTATGCAGATGACTGAGCAGTCTAGCCTACAGATAATTGAACTCACAAAATTTTCCTATCCCTAAGTGTAGCCTACAGGTAATTGAACTCACGAATTTTTCAGGTCTCTACGTATAGGTTGAAAACTTCAATTGTAGTTCCGGAAGTTTTGTAGACTTTTTTTTTAATAGCGCGAGCGTGCGGAGGTGAAACAACCACGTATATCGCTAATTCGAGTCGCATACGCTAGCTAAATGGCTTGAACGGGCAGCAAAGTGCTCTAACGCTGTTCGCCAGCAGCAGCCCAGCCAATAAGGAACCTTTCGCAACATGCAATAGCCAGTCAGACACAAGGTCCGTACCCAGAGCCTCGCACAGCCAATCAGAGAATGGATATGCCCACACCAAAGTAACCGCCTTGTACTTGTCTACTATGTGATAACGCAGTTTCCTGCCGTCACCGTATATGCCAAAAACTGAGAAACACAACAGTGAGTGAAGAGATTTGGGCGGCTCTTATGGGGAATGGTGCATGGATGTCGTGTATTTACCTTAATTTTGGTGAAAAGGGGTTTTGTCAGAGAATTTTTCAAAATTTTTGGCACGACAAGATATGAAGAATAATTTCGAACACCTTCTTACATTGATAGATATTCACTACCATTACTACTATCGGAGCACTGATGGAAGATAAGAAAGGATATCTTATTTCTCATCTCCCATCAGTACTCACAGAATATTAAAGGTGGTGAACATTTAACAATGCGAGAAGTTGTTTAGAATTAATATTTACGTCTTGTCGTGCCAAAAATTTCGATAAACCCTCTGATAAACAATTTATAGCGAAAACCAGGTAAATATACTGTTTTCGTGCACCATTGGCGTTAACATCGAGGACTTGAGAGCCGATGAGGGTGAACCGATATGAGTATGAAGCAGCGACGGAATGAAGGGGCGGGGTAAACGGGCAAATCCCCGAGAAAACCCCCGACCAGAGGGATCATCCGGCACGATTCCCTTTTGCAAAAATCCGGGTGTGACCCGACCGGGGGTTGAACCCGGTTCGCCTTGCTTGTAGGCGAGTAAGCTAACCGCTCAGGCCCCCCACCCCCCGAGTTGGATCTCAATAGAGGTTGAGCAAGCTGCTCATAGAAGCAAGGACGGGGAAGGAACCGGCCATGTGCTGTATCACCCAGTATTCACCTGGGGTGATTTCAGATATGCATTCGAGTAAAGACTGTTCACGATAAAGTGAGCACTTTAGAAATGAACCTTAGAAAAAAGTCACTGCCCCTGCATGCATATATTTTAATGGGCGCACTGAATTACATTTGCCCAGTAAAGTTGGTCACAATGGATGGAAAGTAGTCCCATATCTTAACGTCGAACAAATAGTGTTAGGTAACCATTTGTGTTAATTTAAAATTAGTCCTTTCGCTTTCTGTTTTTTTAATTCATCGAAGTGTAAACATGTGCAGATTTGTAAAGTATATGCTTTCTTAATAAGTTCACAGTTTCATTTGACCTACGCATGAATAATGTGATGAGGTCCATGACAATATTAATTTTACATAAGGCTGAATAGTACACAACGTTTTTAAAAGTAGATCTTAAGTAGGGCTTTCAAGACTGCTCATTTCACCGTGAACAGCTTACAGTAAAAAACTCTATTTACCTTGGATAATAATATTTGTATTCCATTCATTAAGCTACAAGCCAATTTTGATTTATTTGCATCAGGATCTGTTTTTAAAATAATGTAACACTTTCATGTGTTGGCATTCTGAAGAGAGAAGTACCATTATACTTGACGTGGTCGCATGTCGCCACAGCTGAAGTTATTTCGTGACCGTGTTATGACTAGAGACCCGAGAAATTCGTGAGTTCATTGACCTGTAGGCTAGACTTCACAGTCTTGTATACTCTCTTACAGACATTAACTGTTTATTGGTTGATGGTTGTGGCAGCAAAAGACGGTGGTTGGGCGCACAATTTATTGTATGTTTGTTATTGGTTCATTTATCTCCAGGAGGTGTCGAACAACGCTTCGACCAGTTACAAACGTAACATGAACGTAAATGTGTGTGAAATCCAACTGGTCTAGAAATGAACCCGCGAAATTCTCGGGTCTCTAGTTATGACTAGGGATAGGGAAATTTCGCGATTTCAATGACCTGTAGGTTAGACTCCTCAATCCTCTGCATACTGGAGCCTCAGCTGTGTGTTCATTGGCTGTTGCCCCACACCTGGCAGTTATGGGATTCGCAAGTTGTTTATTTGCAAGTCTGCTATTTGCTCAGAGGCGTGCAGGGCGGGTGTAATAAACTGTGATCCAATTGCGAAGGTGACTTCACTATATATGTGTTTGACGTCTATTTTGTCCCGAAATTAATTCGCGAAATTTTCCTATCTCTAGTTATGACTCTACGTCGCAGTTTCTCGTGTCCTGGCCCACCTCGCGGACCTCGTCGCACGATGATGATGCAGTGTATTCCCAGCGAGCAAGTGGTCAGCTCTTCGGGCGGAGCGCAGAACGTCAAGGACGCCGTCTTGTCAAGTGCCCGTGGTGGCGCCGGGGAGACCTGGCCTTCTCGTCGGCGCCGCAGACAAAGGACGACATAAACTGTCTGCAAACAATTCCTGCCCGATCTCGCCTCGTGGTCTCTCCGGTCCGCAGTGGAGGAGAGCTATCAAAACTCCTCCAGCTTCTCAGTGTATGTGCCTGCCACACTGACACTATTAAAGACTGTTCGCGATAAAGTGAGCTCTTTTGAAATCAACCTAAGAAAATTGTCACTGCTACTAACGTCATATATTTTAACGGGCGCACTGATTGACATGTGCCCAGTTAAGTTGGTAACGATTGATGGGAAGTAGTTCCATATATTAACGTCGAATAAAAAGTGTTAGGTAACCCATTTGTGATAACTTAAATTATTTCATTCGTTTTCGGTTTTGTTTATGCATCGAAGTATAAAAATGACCAGATTTGTAGAATATTTTATTTCCAATAATTTCACATTCTCGCCTTACTGCCTTACTGACGCATGAATAAAGTGCTGAGGCCCATGGCAATGTTAATTTTACAAAAGGTCTAAAAATACACAAAGAGCATACAAGTAGATCCCAAACAGGGCTTTCAAAAGTGCTCATTTTACCGTGATCAGCCTATAGCTTTTCAACGAGAGTGGTGTGTATTTGTCGAACTTAGTTTGGGTTTTGCTCCATATGGTTATGCAAAAAGATCACGGTGCCGTAAGTTGTCACAGACCAGATAAGTATACAGAAGTGAAATTGCGTGGTGGTTACTTCGTAGACTGAACATGGAGTAGACCGTTTATTCGTCTTCTGCGCACATACCCAAAAGTAGCCTATATATAGAGACCTGAAAAACTCGCAAGTTCATTTAGGACAAGCTAGAATTCAAAGCACACGTGTTTATATAACTTTACTAGATACCTAGAAAAATTCGCGGATTCATTTCGGGACAAGCTAGAATTCAAAACATGTGTATTAATAACACTTCGTCCGTTGGTACTCACGGTGTTCGACACCTCTTGGAGAACGCTGGCCTAATCGCTGTCTTCCATTGTGACAGCAGACAACTAATGCACAGTTGATATTGGCATATTTGTACATATGACTGTAGAGTCTAGTCTGCAGGTCATTGAACTCGCGAATTTTTCAGGTCTCTAAAAACCTTACTAATTGGTCCACATGATGTTCGACACCTCCTGGAGAGCGCTGGCCCAATCGTCACCTTCTACTGTGACAGTAGACAACCAATGTGCATTTGACATCGGCATTTTTGTACATAAGACTGTAGAGTCTAGCCTTAGATGTCAATAACACTTCAACCAAACGCAAAAGTAACCTGAACGAACACGTTTGTGAATGCCAACTTGTCTTGAAATGAATCCGCGAATTTTTCAGGTCCCTACGTATATCTCACCGATACAACTGTCAAAGTCAAATGGGCAAATGCGGTGAACTTCTTTGTTTATAATTTTCAAAATACAAGCAATTTTATATGAATAAAATGCTTTCATTAAATTGATTTCAATCAAACTGCATTACAAATTGGTTCTATGAAGTATACAAACGTAAATGCACTTGTTTACGTGAACAGTGTTGACCTCAAATCCTAGCCACGTCGGTTATAAAAGTCTTATTGGCAGGAAAGAAGTTCAGTATTGGGACACGGAGACTGATTTGCGCAGCTTCGTATTCACTCCACAGGTTACTTCGATGTGCCCATTCACTGATTGGTAGCGGGCCATTTGTTTCACTGACTATTGGCTGCTGCGGAAGATTCCCTGTTTGATGGGCTGCCGGCCGGCTTGTAGATAAGTTAGCTGGCGCTGTTTGGTGAATAGCATCCCGACGTCTTTCTGGCCAGTGGCGCCATTTTTATGGAGTGTGCTGTAAGAGTTCGCGGAATAAACGGCCGGTTTAAGTCGAGGATGTTAACCCATTCAGACCCAATGTACACAATTGTGTACATTACGGGCGTGTAGGCGATATTTTTGCCGGTATTGCAAACTGTGAAGCTCAATGACCAATGTTCCAATCTGTAGGCAAGCGATTCGCAAACCATCTTACTGGTCTAAGTCATAATTGGTTCATATAACTGTAGCCGAACATATAGCTTTCAGCCCATTGATCGAGACAACGAAACAAGTGTTGTGTTGACTTAAGTACAGCACGCATCATAATTTTTTTTTGTTTGCAACAGAGGAAATCTTAAATGAAAGTGTGTCCGAAAGGGTTAATAATAACCAAAAGCAACGATTTTTTTTTATAGTTCTTGTGTGTCGCAATATCAGAAACAAGCTACGTCCTTACAAGTGTGTAAGACAGCAGGAAATATCACGCACGGAGAAAAATATTTTGTATGGAATCCTCACTGCCAAATTATCGTATAGTCACACAAAACCATATTTTAGTGACCACGGAAGTTTATTGTCCAGCAATAAATAATTTTGTGCATAACACAAATAAAATTTGGCCACGTGAAATGGATCAAACCATTTCGTAGCTGCCACAAAATATTATTTTCTGTGTGCCATCTTAGCGTCCCTTTCAAAGTGGCATGAGAGGCGGTCTATACACCTGTAGGCTGTTCACGGTAAAATTATCACTCTTGAAAGCTCTGCTCAAGATTTACTTTAATGCACGGTGTGTATCCTTCCTCCTTATGGAAAATTAACATTGTCATGGGCCTCATAACTTTATTGACGCGACGGTCAGGTGAAACTGTGCAATTATTAAAAAAAGCAAATTTGTTACAACTCCGGTCATTTTTACACTCCGACGTATTAAAAAAAAACCAGAAAACGAAAGGAATAATTTAAGTTATCACAAATGGTTGCCTAACACTTTTTTTCTACGTTAAGGTATGGAACTACTTTCCATCCATCGCTCGTTAAAATATATGCAGGTAGGAGCAGTGAATTTTTTCTAAGGTTGTTTTCAAAAGTGCTCAGTTTATCATTAATAGCCTTTACTCTGTCGTATTAAGTAGTGTGCAAGGGACGAGGGAAGAATTTCCAGTTCAAATAACCTCAGATAATGCGTATGCACTGGCGTCACATGTTCGTAAAGTGTGCAGTTTGGATGAAGTACTATTTCCTTTGCGATAATCCCATCATTAACTACTGTTACACACTTTTATGTTCATTATGCTAGGGTAGTAGACTGCTTTTCTACTTCATTAGATGTAGCTTACAAAACAAAATTGTCGGTTTAATGCAAACATTTTAATATTCCGAAACCCTCCCCTGATTATCAAAGCCTGATGTGTTCTAAGTGTGTACGTTAGGGGTGAGTTCAAATTACAATCAGTGTTGAAGACTGCATTGGAAATAAGTTTTAGACGCGATCGGCTTTACTCCATTTCTTCTTGTGCGACGTTAATGCATAACATGCATTAACGTATGCGTATTTATACACACGTCTCTTCCTCCTCAGTTAATTCCAGCTAACGACTCATGACGCAAATGAATACGGTCGCGTTACAATTGGCTAATTCGTTAGTTTTTTTATTGACTACTTATTAGATTTTCAGTTTTTTCACTTATTATTGCACTCAAGACAACACGTCAATACTTTAATCACTTATACATAAAATACAGATTCAAGAAATGTAGTGCTTAAATCGGATTTTATTTCTATACATATTATCTTATAGAAAAGGGCCCTCAAAAATAGCGTTAGATTATTTGTGGCTGCAGACGAATCTCCAAGATGCTGTATGATCTTTTGATTTAGGCCCTTGGTGGACATCTTCAGCCAACATGAAAGTGCTGAGCAAAGAATCTCTAGTAAAGCAGTCACGCAGGCAAATGACGCCAGTTTTAAAGGGTACTCAATAATACTTATTGCACTCAAGTAAGTATAGGACCATGTATTATGTTCTTATTCCAGTAGGATCTTGAACATAAATGAAGGGCACAAACAAATGAAATTCAGCATTTTACCAAATAATGAGAGATTTTCAGGTATTTGCTTATACGTTACTCGAATGGTACCATATTAGAGAGTTACAGTTGAAACACTAATATTTTTAGGAGAAAATAACTATAGAAGTAACGTAAATAAAGTTTCACTATTATTAACGATTTGAAACCTTTAAATCTGATGTTCACGGCAATGTGATCACTTTTGAGGCCGGAGTTACTTTTTACTTTCAGACACATTTGATTCTTTAACCACATTTTAAAACAAATATTGAAATGCAAGTAATATACAATGTGTATATATTCCACTACATTCTGAAGTTAACGTCTAATGCTGAAATAAAATAGATATATTGATTATTATTCCAAATGAGAGGGCTTTCAAAAGTGCTCACTTTACCGTGAATAGCCTGTACACATCAGTGCACACCATTTTTTAAATTCAAAACAACATGGAAGTCGTGTAGTAAATTAAAACTTGGAAAAATGTCGTTGTTTCTGCACACAAAGACGGGTCGCGTGACGATTATGTCAGCAAATCCTGCCAGCTGGAAC